>JAZEWT010000003.1:25209927-25222304 GCA_036362905.1 Mordacia mordax | reverse complement strand
GGGGGAAGGGCCTGGGAACCCACCGATGCAATGTGGGGGATACAGCAAAATCCCAGTAAACAGTTGTTTGGTAATAAAGTAAAATAAAAAGAAGCCGATGCAACCCTGCAATTGGTTACAAACTCCGCTACTGACATAAGAGGCTCCCCTTCCACACCAGGAGTGCTCCTCGCAGCACCCACTACGTGTGCCGCGCTGTCAAACGGTGCACGCGGAACGACGCTTCTCGATCGCGGTGCCCACGATCTGGAGCAGCCTTCCCTGTACCTTCAGCAGACCACAGCAACCTCAATGTTCAGAGGCCTCCATTAAGTAGCACCTAGTCTCTCAGCATACTCACACTGAGCTGCACGCCTTCGTATCCACGTCTTGCTCTAGACCAGCAGTGGAATCTACGTGCGCGTTACAAGTTGTATTTTTCAATCGGTCGATCAGTTTTTCTTCAACATAGGAAGGAACCGTTGAGCAGTGTAGCTCTTTGTAACAGTTGTCCAGCGGAGAGGGGTAAGGCAAGTTACATTATCTCAGGACATTCGGGGCAATTTCGTCAGAGCAATTAATCTAGGCAGCAACGTGCCTTTATACTGTGAGAGGAAAACAGAGTACCCGGCAAAATCCCACGCGGACACGGAACGGAGAGAGAACACGCAAATGCCACAAAGGTACCTGAGCCAGGAATTCAGCTCAGGTCCTTCTTGCCGTGAGGCAGCAGTGCCACTCACTGCGATGCCACCGTGCCGCCAATTATTACTAGAGCACAAGTTCGGCCTCCTCTTCTCACACTGGCCGGAAACTTGCCTCACAACTAACTGTGGTTCACCCATTGATACCGCTGGGCGGGCAGGGTGATGGGAGACGTAAGGGATTTAAGGGCGCAGGACGTAAGGAACGAATGATCTCAAAACTGATTCGTAAGCGACAAGGGCCACGCACACATTTGTCAGGGTGGGAGGGAATCCAACGACCGTGGGATGTTCATCCTATGCAGCGGTCAAGTGATGACACGAGCGGCTCTGTATAATCTAGGCCAATCCAATCCCTCTACGAACTTGGTTAATTCGAGGCGAAGGCCTCGATTACTACAGAATGCTGCGGTAAACACGACGGGACATTTGCGCAACTTCTCCGGGCACGGCGGACAACTCGACTTGGGAGAAAATCGCGCCGCGGGGATTTAAACGCACTTCCGGTCACCGTGACCCCGAGAACATTTCTACCTCCGGTGCACCACATCGAGTATGCCTCTTGCGACGGCTGCGGGCGGCCGCTGCCACCAATCGCATGCCACCTCCTGGCCTACTCCAGTCTGCCAGCGACCCGAAAAATATTATTGGAGCGATAAAGGCCCGAGGGCTTCGCTTTAGCCCACTGTACGTGGTGTGGTATAAATTTAGTGCTGACCCACTACAGTGCGCGGGATATACTCTCGTCCTCGCGTGAAAGTGTCGGTTCGAAGTGCAAAGTGTACAGGACTTTCAGATGCAAATGCCCATTGTGACGAACGTTGTGTGTCTGGCAATCAAACTGCTTATATTCCCCCACTGGCTCTGAGACTAGGGTATCTCCTTGCTTGACTAGTTATTAACGGGAAGTTGGAAGTTCTGTGCGGCGCTATGTGACCCTCGGGTGATTGACGCTCTAGAAATGTATTTTTAAACTACAGTAGATCATATTTTGCACGATGTTCTGCAGTCACGTGAATATTTAAAATAAAAAACCCATAAAAAATGTTCTAATGTCGTCGGCGTTCTCTCTGCAGCTCTGTGCAGCGCTTTGTGACCCTCGGGTGCAAGGCGCTATAAAAATGCAATTATTATTAATTATTATGGTACAAGCAGAGAATGCTCGAAGCTACCAAACGTCCGTGGGATGTCTGGTGGGCTGCTGTCACACCGCATGCCCAGTTTGAGCCTCCCGGAAATGTGTTATCCTTTATGTGTTATATTGATTTAGTGTTATCACCGCTCGATGTAAGACACTTGCTCTCCGGCACTGTCATCGAGTGTTCCTTTTCCTCTCCCCTTCACGACGTTGCTGCTATCACGATGGAGGCATCATCAGGCTAATGAATGATGATGATGATGATGATGATTCATTAGCCTGATGAAGCGTCGCAAAAGATTAACCTGACAATGCCTCTCCAATGTGGGAAGCAAAACGTCTCGAAGGAAAGAGGAGGAATGCTCAACAAGGCTATCCCGAAACAGCAGCTCGAGAGCAATTCTCAACTTTAAGTACAGGCATACCTGTTATAGCGCCACCTCTTAAAACGCTTTTTTCGCTATAACGCACGATAATACTCACGCACAGCTCCCTATCCGAACCGCGCGCATGGTGACATTTATCTGAACTACGCTTTTCATTGTCCGCACATTTACAATCCATACATAGCCTTAGTGGGGCGGCGCGGTGGCCCAGTGGTTAGCGCTGTCGCCTCACAGTAAGAAGGTCCCGGGTTCGAATCTCTCGGCTCGAATGTCTTTCTGTGTGGAGTTTGCATGCTCTCCCCGTGTCCGCGTGGGTTTTCGCTGGGTACTCCGGTTTCCTCCCACAGTCCAAAAGCATGCTCCTGGATAGGTTGATTGGCTCGCAGACTAAAATTGTCCCGTAATGCCCGGCGATGGACTGGCGTCCCGTCGTCGGGTGTATTCCTGCCTTACGCCCTGTGTTTCCGGGATAGGCTCCGGCTCACCGTGACTCTATATAGGATTAAGCGGTTTCAGATAATGAGATGAGACATAGCCTTAGTGACTGTGTTACAATGTCCTGCTGGACACTGTGTGCTTACAGCACTCCGTTTTGTGAGAGCGCATCCTTAGCGCTAGACGTGGCGTGCCTGGATTCCCAAGCTGAACGTCGAGACTGACCCTGCGGTTGGTAAAGGTGCTGTAGAAGTCTTTGACCAGGAAGTTTTTGTAAAGGCTCGTGTCAGCCACCATCAGGACCGGTGTCTTGCCATCGTAAATCCTAAAAAAAGAAAAAATATATCGCAATAAACTGTTTAGCCAAGATTTTTACAGCAGTTCATTTTTTCAGCTGACAGAATTTTATTTTATGTAAGTAAAAGGCATGAATATGGACTGCACTTGTCGCATCGGTTGTGACTTGAGAAAGTGATTTGGCCAATCGCTGTGCACGAGCACATGCAGAGCTGGGCTGCATTGAATATGGGTACAGTGGAATATTGATTTGAAAAAGCCTTTGAATGAAGCCGCACAGCAGGCCATTTTTCACGCCAGCAACGCCCCTCCGCACAAGAGTAATGATACACAGCGGTGTGAGCAGTGGATTTCCACTCTGGATGTAGCGACAATATGGTTCCGTTCTACCACAGCAAAGACGCATGGCTGCCCAGGGGCATGGGAATGATTTTGAAATGAGGTGAGCAAGCAATGATGTAGGAGGGTGGGGGTGGGGCGGGATGGCGTCTGTAGCCGAGGACGATCCCAATCAAGGCGCTGTGCGGACTAATGAAGGTCATGAATTGAAGTTCACAGAATGAAATGTCTTGCCGTCACATCTAAAGGTTGGGGCGGCTGTTAGTAGTAGCCTGCTCCCCACCTAAAAACCCTGCTCTACATAGTTGTTTGGACTATAAACATGTGGTAAAGTACACAGAGGCAAAGGTGCAGCCCTGCAGTTGCTGCTACTGGCAGGAGCCACGTTAGAGCCTCGCCAATCCGCAGGGTGTTTGGCCTACTCTTCCACGTTGTCCGGATGCTTTAGAAGGGGAGGACGCGTGACCTGGCTGCCAATGGATGGGTAAATAAAACGCAGCCCATTTAAACGCTGTTGTGCGTGTGTAATGAGGTGGGGTTGCATCGTTTTAACTGCTGCGCCAGAAGATAGAATCGCTGGGAGATAGAATCGCCAGGAGATGGTCAAGGTCCAGATTGCAGGTGTAGTGTGATGACCTTAACACCAAAGCAGCGCTTGCCACTGTACATGTATTCAGTAGCGTTTAGTAACCGACACATATACAAAAATCCAACTGTAATATATATATGCACATGTGTAGGCTACTGCTACGTTTAAAATTACACTAATGGTAAATACTGTGTATAACACGCCACACATATTAATTCCACTTCCAAGGTATTCATGCAAAGAGAGAATAACCCGGAGGAGTGAGGTCACATGTAGAGAGGAGGTCAAGGCACGTGGTTCGTCAGTGTCAACCCGCCAGACACTGCGTCCCTGTATATAATAATAATAGAACTTCCAGAACGCTTTTTCACCCAAAGGTCACAAAGCACTGCAAATAGCTGCGGAGAGAATGGCATGTCAACAACATCAGGACAGTTCAACTGAAAGTCAAACAGTGGCATTAAATTATAGAAGGACATAAAATGACATAAAATAATAACATAAAATAAGCAATAAAAAAATCTTCAACAAACGAGGAATAAATGTTCCCGAGAAGGGGCAGAACAGCGAGCCATCATCCTGGCATGACAACAGTGAGCTGCATAAACAGTCCTAGCAAGAGGACTTGAAAGCCTTATGGAAGAAGTGAGTCTTGAGACGAGATTTGAAGATGCCCAGGGACTCAGCTGATCGAATCTCTAATGGAAGGGCATTGCAGAGTCTGGGAGCAGCAAGCGAGAAGGCTCTGTCACCCATCGAAAGGAGGCGTGACCTGGGCACATGTAGCAAGCCTGTTGTGGAGGACCTAAGTGGTTGTGTTGAGGAGGGTGCCTGAAGTAGGTCACAGATGTATGTTGGAGCAGCGCCAGTGAAAGATTTTTCGGTGAGGAGGAGGAGCTTGAATTCAATCCTGTATTTAACCGGTAACCAGTGGAGAGACATCAGTACTGGTGGTATGCGATCGTGAGTGGGTGTACGAGTGAGAACTCTAGCAGCCGCATTCTGCACACAGTGGAGACGATTGATCAGGTAGGTAGCAGTGCCAGAGAGCAGTGCATTGCAGTAATCGATTCATGAGGAGATGAAGATGTGTATTAGCTTCTCAGCATCAGAGGGTTACAGGATGTTATGCAATCTGGCTATGTTTCTGAGATAGAAATAGGTTATCTTTGTTACCTTGTTGATGTGTGTCTCGAAGCTGAGTGAGGAATCAAGAGTCACACCTCGACTCTGGACTGCCTTAGCAACTTCAATGGTCTCGTCGTCAAGTATCAATATGATAGGTTTAGCCTTGGATAATTGGTTACAGGGTTCCGACAAGAAAAAAATATGTTTTGTCGCCATTTAGTTGTAGGAAATGTGATTTGAGCCAGGTCATCACAGTTGATAGTGAGGACAAAATGCAAAGACAGACGCATGGGTGGATGGCTCTGCGTGGACATGGATTTGGATGCCATTGGCATAGCAATGGTAGCTGAGATTGAGGCTGCGCAGGATATGAAAAAGTGGCTGTATGTAGATGCTGAAGAGGAGTGGGCCGAGAACTGAACCCTGAGGAACTCCAGAACAAACAGGATGGATCTCTGAGTTGTGTCCTCTGACGAACTGCTTCAGGTCAGAAAGGTAGGAGCTCAGCTAATGCTCGCGACCCCTAGACCCTCCAGTAGCTCAAGTAAGTTCGGGGGTGGTCAATGATATAAAAGGTAGAGCTCAGGTCCAGGAGGACAAGAATACTTGGCAAGCCTTCATCAGCAACGACAAGTAGGTCATTAACTGCTTTGACCAAAGCAGTTTCAGTTCCATGGCCAAATCTGAACCCAGATGGATGTAACGTGGGCGTCATAGTATCATCAGCTCAGAGCAAATGGGCAGAAGGTTGTTGTTACAAGAAACTGATGTAGGAATCAAGCTCTTTAGAGCCGTGCATGTGTAGGTGATCATATCGAACAGGGTCCGGAGCCCACCTCTGGAGACACGGGGTGCAAGGAAGGGCCACACCCAGGATGTGACACATTACTACACTATAGACAGTACGTATAAACTGTATAGACTATAGACTATACGTATAAACTGTATAGGCTATAGGCTGTATGTATACACTATGGACTGTAAGTATAGACTGTATATACTACAGACTGTATATATACGCTATATACTGTCTGTATAGACTGTAGACTGTATATATATATACTATAGACAGTATGTACAAACTGTATAGACTAGACTATATGTATAGACTATAGACTGTATTATATACTGTATACACTATAGACTGTATGTATAGATCGTATATACTATAGACTCTATATTATCTATATACAGTATATATAAACTGTAGACTATAGAATCTACATATGCACTTTAGGCTGTATGTATAGATTATACTGCATTATATACTGTATAGAATATAGACTGTATATATAGACTTTATATAAGCTATATACTGTATGTATATAATAGACTGTAGTTATATAATATACTGTGTAGTTATATAATATATTATGTGGTTATATAACAGACTGTGTGGTTATGTAATGCTTTGCGCAGATAAGACAATACAGCAACTATGACGTTAACAATGAAGACGCATTAGTCTCTCAGCGAGAGAGAAAGCAAATGCAACACAATTAGACACTCACAGTGATGAGGTGAACAATGGGTGAGGACAGAAGGAGGTGAGGAAAGACAGTTTAGAGAGACGGCGATGCGTAGCTACTCGCATGAGAGAGATGTGCGAGTATACTGTGCGAGTGTACTCTAAAAAACAAGAACGCAGACGGTCATCTCTCGGATAATCGAGTAGGCCCGTGTGTTTTAAAGCGAAAATGTATTCATGAATTACAGCAAGAAATAAAAAACTAAAAAAACCCCAGAATTACTGGAATATAACGATTAACACTTCTTCGAATGTTGAGAAATATTTATAGAACACGTATATTTGACGTTAAACACAGTAGAGATACCAAGAGCGGCAGACAGCCTCGCCCGCGTCCCTTGGTGACATCACTAAGTGACGTCATGACGTTACTGGTTAATTAATTAATCGGTGTTTTTTTTAGTTGTGGGAGAAAACCCACACAGGGCAGGGGATGACACACAAACTCGACGCCGAAAGAAGCCCGAGGTGGGGAGCAAATCGCCTTGGGCAGTACTTTGTGTCTTCCCACTGTGCAGACACCATGCCGATGTACTCACCCCCAAATCTTCCCGTATTTCTCCCGGCAATCCGAGTCAAATTTGTGCCAGCCCTGGCAACACAAACACGCACCACCATCGGTGTCGGCAAAGCGATGATGATTTGATGACAGGATATTATTATTATGATTTGGCAGACGCACTTATGCAGGGCGACTTACATCATTATACAAGTGTGATGAAACCACAGAGCGGCGAAGGTAAGGCAGTCATGCATTCAGCCAGTGCCAAAATTTGCCACACACTGCGTTAGATTATATTATCGGCCAATTAATAAATGAGTTTTTTTTTAGATGTGGGAGGAAACCAGAGAACCTGGAGGAAACCCACCCAGAACAGGGGGAAAACACACAAACTCCACACAGAAAGACGCCCTAGGTGGGAATCGAGCCACCTTGTGCAGGATTTTCTTTCTGAGGCACAAATGACACCACTGTGCCACCATGCAGACAGGTCATGAGTCCACCTGTTCAGCTGAACAACGTATTAAGAACACGGAGGAATTAACACATTTTTTTTTTCAACACCCACTGCATGTTGTATGGGGTCACGGGAGCCGTAGCCTATCCGGGCAGGCACAGGGCACAAGGAAGGCCTATACCCAGGATGAGGCGCCAATTCACGACAGGGACCGGAGGTAATTAATGTCTTCGGAGTGTGGGAGGAAACCGTAGAACTTGGTGAAAACCCACACGGACACTGGGCGAGCACACGAAATCCACAGAGAATGGTGCCACCCGAGCTGCGAATCAAACTTCGGAACCCACGCCACTGTGCTGCCCAGCAGTGGCACAGTGGTGACAGAGGTGCAGCGGTAACATCTGAGCCTCACAGAAAGAAAGGACCGCGCGAGGCAGTTCGAATCCCGCCTCAGACGCCTTTCTATGTGGAATTTATGTAGTCTCTCCCCTTGTTCTAGGGGGGTTTCCTCCAGGTTCCCCGGTGTCCTTCAACGAAAAAAACACGTTAAATAATTGGCCGACATTATATATAGAATGTAGTGTCTGGCAGATGTTGACGCCAGCTGACTGCATGGCTGCCTTCCCCCCGCCCACCTGTGCTTCCCTCACGCCTCCATATCCACGCCTTGTGCATGAGCAGTCGTGGTATTTGCGTGTGTTATAAAGTATACGATTCTTATTATTAATACTTACATCCGCTGATTGTTCCATTGACATTTACCTTTCGATACTCGAAGAACGTGCCCACGAAAGGATACGGTCTGGGCCCAGGTACGTTCAGCCGTTTGAATAAACGGTAAGACCACATTGAATATCTGCAGGTGACAGATAATGACAACAGTTAATGCCATTGCAGCGCTATGGAAATTACACCACAACACTTTAACAGGGTCACAGTCTATGAATGACGAATAAAAATGATCCAATATATAACGCGCCGCAAATTACATTCCCGGTCATGGATGAGACGTGGATATGGAGGCGTGGGGGGAAACCCGCAAATAGTTGGGGAGTAAGCCAGGCAGTCAGTCAGTGCCAACACACCAGACACTGCTTCTTATATGCTGTGTTATTGACCAATTAAATAATGAGTGTTCTTTTTAGTTGTGGAAAGAAATTAGAAAACCCGGAGGAAACCCATCCATAACAGGTGGAGAACACAAAAACTCAACACAGAAAGGTGCCCGATTTGGAAGTCAAACTGTCGCAGGAAGGATTTTCTCTCTGCGAGGCGCAGATGTTACCACTGCACCCAGAACGCGTCCAAACTTGTCGGGATCTTGACAGCTAAGCAGTTTGAGCCTGCAATAGTATAGTTTGCATATTCCCGCCCTGCAATGATTACCAGTAATTGCCGACAATCCTGACGGTCTTGGGCTCTGGTTGTTGGTACAACAGGGCTGCTCAGCTCAACGGGCCTAATTACGAGCTGACTAAGTCCCTATGCAACCCTACAGATCTATATGTAATGCTACGCATGTCGACCAATGTATAAATCTCCATGTACCTATAGATCTTTACGCAACTTCTATAGATCTCTGTGCAACGCTATGCATATAGCTGCTTTAACTCCTTGTAACTCTACACATCTCTATGTAAATCTATGCGTCTCTGTACATTAAGGCAGAGCCAAACAACAGTGAAGGGCCGTACAAATGTCTCGTGACCCCCATTTAATTTACCCATAATATTTCGTCCGAAATGTTGTGGGAAAGATATTTTGTTCCCATCTTAGTGTTTTCCATTTTTGTTGGAGCTTAACGGTAACATAAATCACCAAAACCATGTCGAACATCGATCAAAGTAAATTTTTGCTCGCTCTCTGATATTTTACGAGCCCATGAACTCGTATCAGCCATTTGAAATAAGTAAGGGTTATTTAAAACAGAAAGGGATACCAATGTGAGGGGTCAATTAAATAGAAGTTACTGAGCAAAGAACAGTGAGTTTTTTTTATTTAGCTGGAACCGTTCAGCTATGTAACCTCTTTTTAACAGTTATCCAGTGTGGGAGGGTAAGCAAGTTATGACTTATCAGGGCATGGGAGGCTATTTAATCGGGACAGTAAACATGCGCTCCATGTGGGAGGAAACCGGAGCACCCGAAAAAACCCAAGGGGAGAGAACATAATAATAATAATTGCACTTCTATAACATGCAAACTATTCACAGGTGGCACCCGAGCCGAGAATCGAACCGGGACAGCTTGCTGTGAGGCAGCAGTGATACCCACCACCACCACACCACCGTACACCCGTAATGTTAGGGGGTCAACTAAAATGGGGTCACAAGCAGTGCCAGAGCGAGCACATTGTGAAACCTAAGCAGACAGTTCCCGTGCCCGAGTAAGAAATTGTTATGGAAATAAATAATAATAAAAAGCAAATAGAGAGTTACATTGAGCTGCATGGGGCCCTAAGCCTTTGCTTCGTTTGATTATGCGTCGCGCCGGTAGTGGTCACAAGACATCTGGACCACTTTGTACAACATTACAGCATAAGTCTTGGCTGTGTAAGAAGAGAGGTGGCACAAGATGAGGGGGGGGGGACTCACATGACCGTGAGGCCGAGGAGGGTGAAGAGAAGGACCCATGTCTCGACAGACAGACCCCATAGCCAGGCGTCACCCATGTCTCCTCTTCCACCACAGAGCCTTCCCTGGGGTTCAAGCAATGAAATGATGGATCGTGGGTTAAGGGTCGCCGCGTCTCGCTCTGTGCGTGGCCACGAGCTGATGTTTGCCATGGCTCTCTTTCCAAAGCCTTCATGTGAAATGTCGGCGACTCGTGTTCTAATCCAATGATAATTGCATTTATAGAGCGCGTTTCACCCGAGGGTCACAAAACGCTTCACTGAGCTGCGGAGAAAACAGATATTCTAAAACAGTCCCTGGGCCTCCCCCCTTAGTTCGACTCGGCCTCAAATGAGTAACGTGGTACGGTGTGTCGTAAATAACGCCAGTGGAGAGGCAAATGCGGCCGGGCGTTGTGCTGGTCTTCCAGGCCAGTGGTTTCTAAAATACTAGGTCACGACACGAGCCCTGGATCCCCTCGCCGGTTAAAATGTAGACGTATTCTCTCATTGTCTCATTGTCAGAACCCGCTTAGTCCTGGACAGGGTCGCGGTGAGCCGGAGCCTATCCCGGCAGACACAGGGCGCAAAGCAGGGATATACCCACGATGGGATGCCAGTCCTTCACCGGGCACTGAAGGCAATTTAGTCTGCAAGCCAATTAACCTATGCAGCGGAATTTTGTTTGGACTGTGGGAGGAAACCGGAGTACCCGGCGAAAACCCACGCAGACACGGGGGAGAGAACTCGCAAACTCCGCACAGAAAGCAGCCGAGCCGAGATTCGAACCCGGGACCTTCTTGCTGTGAGGAGGAGGCGACGGCGCTACCGCAATGAAAGCTCGAGTCAAAAGACTTTGTTGGGGCATGAACATGTATTTTCAACTGGGTCGCAAACAACAACAAAGACTTTGAAAGGCACTGCAGCCCGAGGCCACGCGTGCGGTGTGGGGGGGATCTTTGTGTGATGTGTTTGTGTGTAGTGTAGTCTTGTGTTTGTGTGTAGTGTAGTCTTGTGTTTGTGTGTAGTGTAGTCTTGTGTTTGTGTGTAGTGTAGTCTTGTGTTTGTGTGTAGTAGTGTAGTCTTGTGTTTGTGTCACTCAACACGCGCTCTGCACTCGCTATTTGTGCTGTACAGCAGTCCGTGTTCAGTACAGTACGGTGCATTACATTGCGTGCTGTACAGTAGTCCGTGTTCATTACAGTACTCTGCATTACATTGTGTGCTGTACAGCAGTCCGTGTTCAGTACAGTACTCTGCATTACATTGTGTGCTGTACAGTAGTCCGTGTTCAGTACAGTACTCTGCATTACATTGTGTGCTGTACAGTAGTCCGTGTTCATTACAGTACTCTGCATTACATGGTGTGCTGTACAGCAGTGCGTGTTCATTACAGTACTCTGCATTACATGGTGTGCTGTACAGCAGTCCGTGTTCATTACAGTACGGTGCATTCCCCTGTAGGTGTGCCCGGAGTTGCCCTCTCCACGCTTACCGCTCGAGCCCGTGTTCCGTGCCAGTCCACGACTCACCTGACTTGACTAATGGGCGTAGGGCCCCTTCCTCCGTGTGCTCGGCACGTGGCGAGTGTGACAGGAGCTCTCAAACACGACCGTGAGCCCGTGACCCACCTTCACCACCCAGACCTTTCAACCAGGAACTCGAGTCCTCGAACGCAACGGCGGTGCCGTTGCGTCAGAGGACGTGACACAATCGTGAACAATGGACCGCAACTACACGACCGCAGCACCACCACATGTGGAAATTCATTGTGAGTCATCTCGTCTCATTTGTCAGAAATCGCTTTGTCCTGGACAGGGTCGCGGTGAGCCGGAGCCTATCCCGGCAGACAAAGGGCGCAAGGCAGGGATATACCCACGATGGGACGCCAGACCATCACCGGGAATTGAGGGCAATTTAGTCTGCAAGTCAATTAACCAATGCAGCAGCATGTTTTTTGGACTGTGGGAGGAAACCGGAGCGCCCGGCGAAAACCCACGCAGACATGGGGAGAGAATTCGCAAACTCCACACAGAAAGGAACCCGAGCCGAGATTCGAACCCAGGACCTTCTTGCTGTGAGGTGACAGCGCTACCCACTGGGCCACCGTGCCGCATTATGATTCATTTATTATTCTCATCTCATCTCATTATCTGAAACCGCTTAATCCTATATAGGGTCACGTGAACCGGAGCCTATCCCGGAAACACAGGGCGTAAGGCAGGAATACACCCGACGACGGGACGCCAGTCCATCGCCGGGCAATGCGGGACAATTTTAGTCTG
>JAZEWT010000003.1:25175936-25204412 GCA_036362905.1 Mordacia mordax | reverse complement strand
ATTGTTCGTTGCTTGGCGCCATTTTGTGAGCGCGCTCGCGGCTCGGTTCGCAGAGGCCTCTCCGCAGTCTCGGCTCGCGGTTATTATAACAATATTAACGGTGACAACAAACAACTTCTCCACTCACACATCGTTTCAACTTCTGCATACACAAGGTCCACCGACTCTCTCGAGCAAACATGAGCTACGGACGCCCTCCGCCCGACGTGGACGGAATGCATACGCTTAAGGTGCGGCGCACTGGCGGCGCACTGGCGGCCTACTGCCTCACGCTTGCGCCTCGTATTCAAAGTTAAATGATTTTAACATGTTTTGTTTTTTATATACAAGTTATTATTGTAAAAGCTAGTTTTGGGGTCATGTAGCCAGGGTGTAAGATCGTGCGGGGGGGGAGGCTTGAAAGTCATATGATTTTATTTTAATTAACTGTTGGAGGAGTCGTTGTAAACCCGTTAAGAAATCGTTTGTTTAGCGATGGTCGTGAGTCGCAGAGCACAAAGTGCGTAAAATGTAACGTTCGAGCTTACGTATATATTTTTTAAAGTTGACTTTGCGGTAGTTAATTGCTGATTCGTAAGCGATCATTGCGATTATCGAGGCCAGCGAGTGTATTCGTAGTTGATTTGCATTGATCTCTCGGGAGGCGCGCTTTCGAGTGAGCCGTGTTGAGCGTTAATCTTCTGGTCGTGAGACGCAGCGAGTAGGCCCTGCCGCCTGTGTTCTCTCGCCGTGTTCGCGTGGGTTTTCCTCCGGGTACTCCGGTTCCCCAACACTCCCGAAGTCACGCTCTGCCTAGGCTAATTTTGTCCTGCCGACTAAATTTCCCCCGTTGCACTGCGATGGACTGGCGTCCCGTCGTGGTTATAGCCCTGCCATAGTCGTAACTTCCATCGCAGCAATGTGGAATTGTGTTTTAATAATCGGTTGCTAAACGCTCTTTGTTACGTACAGGATGATCACGTGTAAGATTTGCCGTGTCGGGATTGCGTATGCGCTCGCATATAATCGCGTGTGTCTGGCATATGCCGGTCCATGTGCGCGGCGATGCGGTTGTTTGCGCTAACTTGGGTTACATTCCGTTGCCTGGGGCGACTGTTTTAGTGGGGCCACGTTGTGGCTTACATTGTTATTTAAACAACAACTCTGTTGCATTTTCCTCGCAAATCACGAGGATTCCGACGTAAGCTTCTTTCGTAGGCGCGACGTTTGAGACTTGCCCAAGGGCAGCCGCCGTTTTGGCAGCACGTTAGAGGCATCCTCATGGGCGCCTTAATAGATGTTTGGCAGCAGAAAATAACCGGGTGAGCTTGCAAGCGCTCAATGAGGGGCAATGTCTTCGGTGCAGCTGTCGTTTTAACAAACGCAAACAGCATAATGACAAGATAATACAACGGTTTTAGTCTCTGCTCGCGAATGAAAACCAGTAGCGGTTTTGCACCGAGCAGGAATAACGGTGCAATCAATTTTCCAGACAAGTCCTGAAGAAGTGTTAACAGTGCCATGGGAGTAAATTGAAGTTGAATCGCATAATAAAAATAACGCATATGCGGCAAGATAACGATTGTAATGATGTAGGTTATCACGGCGCGATGTTGCGTCGTACGCTTCCTCTCCCCGAAGCAATCATCCGATAATGATCGTATTTAAGAACGCGTTTGAATAATTAAGTTCGCCTATAGCTAGCTATATCTCGTTCGACCAAAGTTCAGCGGTTGATAGACTATTCATTGCTTTGCAGGTCAGATTTGGTTCACAGGCCGTCAGTTAGTGAACCCTATTGTAGCCGATCTGAGATTTGGGGATTTTTCACGAGTAGTGGGTAAGGTAGTGAAATCACATTGAGGATCGGTTTGCAGGTGAGGACGTGTTGAGGAAGCAGGAAGTCCAAGCAGTCGCTGTTGTTTTAAAAAAATAATAAATTAGATTTTTTTACGTCCTTATCTAATTAACTCAAGACACCTACACAAGGTTGCTTGCACAGTATCTATAAAATACATAATTAAAAAAAACAGTCGGAAGGAACAGTGTTAAAAAAGTGGGGCGGAGCAAGTCTTAGTTAGGACGGTACAATGGATTTAAACGTAGCGAGACGTTGGATGCACGTTCACCTCTTGCGTGCCCGATGCCTTTCTCTCACCCACCCCCCCCCCGGCGGGGTCACAGGTGGACAACCTGACGTACCGCACGTCGCCCGAGATGCTGCGGCGCTCGTTCGAGAAGTACGGCGACGTGGGCGACGTGTACATCCCGCGCGACCGCTTCACCCGCGAGAGCCGTGGCTTCGCCTTCGTGCGGTTCTACGACAAGCACGACGCCGAGGACGCCATGGACGCCATGGACGGGAAAATGTTGGACGGGCGAGAGCTGCGGGTGCAGGTGGCGCGGTACAGCCGGCCCGCGGACCCTTACTTCCAGCGGCGCGCCGTCCCGCGGCGCACGCACGGAAGGTGGGCCGATGGGTCGGGCCTTGGGTTCGGCGATGTAGGCGCCGCACTGCCCGACGTTTGAGAATTTGTTCTCTGCGGAGCTGTTCTTGAGCGGTAGCCAGGCCGTGCGTTCCCCCCCCCGTCTCTCGGCGACATTCTGCCCGCCGCGTCGGAGGCGTTGTCCGATGCGGGAGGTGAAAAGCCGAATAGCATTTTGGAGGAGTGGCTCTGAGGTGGCCCAGTGGGTAGCGCTGCTGCCTCACGGTACAAAGGCCCGGGTTAGAATCTCGGCTCGGCTGCCTTTCTGTGTTGAGTTTGCACGTTCTGCCTGTGCCCGCGTGGGTTTTCGCCGAGCACTTCGGTTTCCTCCCAAAGTCCAAACAACATGCTGTTGCATAGGTTAATTGACTTGCAGACTAAATTGCCCTCAGTGCCCGGTGATGGACTGGCGTCCGATCGTGGATATATCCCTGCCTCGCGCCCTGTGTGCCAGGATAGGCTCCGGCTCACCACGACCCTGTACAGAACTAACTGGTTTTTGACGATAAGATGAGTGGATCTCAACTATTTTGGTACGGTGGCACGTCGTTCGAAATCAACAAACCAAATCCTGTCTCCACAAACATAACGGACACTTTTGTGAATGAGGTATTTCCATCTCGAGGACTTTTACAGATAAACGGCTTACGTAAAACTCAAGGTCAAAGTGCAACACATGGCCTCAGCGCTGTTTAAGGTGGTGTTGTAAAGAGACTTGCTTGGTGTCTTAATGTGCATGGTTGATGCGTGCCGAGGGTTAAATGTAATATGTACAAATATGGGTACCTTGCCAGTATACAGATGATGTAGAACGATACAAGGTTTTACCCATTCTGGCTATTCATGTGTTATGAGCTTTAAATGGACACCTTTTATAAGGTGTTAACTTTACAAAAAAAGCAAGCATGCTTGTGGCATAACATGCAGACAATGCTTTGATAGTATATGCGTTGTACTTTTTACAGGATTTCATTGCTGATTAGCCTACACCAGAGACAGTTTTCCCTATAGCCTACTCTCATTAGTGTTAGCAAAGTGCTGCCAAAAGGCAGGCAGCTCTGGACGATGCAGAACTTGGTTCAAGCTGTTGTAACTGGGTACTTTCTGAGATGTGTTGTTTTTTTTGCAAACTTTGACACCTTGTCAGCTTGGTGTTTGAAGATCTTAACACTTATTATTGCGAGAAAGAGGATAACCATTTCTCTTTCTACATCACCAGGAAAAATATTTTTGGAAATGTTTGTGGAAGTGCTCATTTGCTAAGCAGCTTTCCAATTTCCAGCCACGAGCTTGGTGTGTAACTGCTCGCGTTCAGTACAAATCGTGACAATGAATCGTGGCAATTCGGCGTCGCGTAGAAGGTGATTTCGAATGGTTAATTTTCCCATTGTGCGTCCGTTCCCTCGGTGTCGCCGCAGCAGCAGCGGCGGTCGGCGCCGCAGGAGTTACTCGCGCAGCTCGAGCCAGTCGCGCTCCCGATCTCGCGACCGTGACCGCAAGGACCGCAGGCGGCGCCACACCACCAAGAGCCGCTCCAGGTGAGGCCTGCGTGCTGCGGATCGACGGGACAGGTGATGGGTCATGGGTCTCAACGGACTCGGCGAAGCTGGTTGAAGCTGGCGGCGTGGGGGGGGGGACGCGCGCGCATCTCATGAGAGACTCGTGCGTTGTCGCATTGGCCAACTTGGACGTTTCGTGTCACAGGAATCCCACGCATAGAGCTTGCAAGCTCACTGGGTTCTTTCTGCTCTAAACTCGGCTTGCTATCAAAGCGAATATTTCACAGCGACCTACAAGTTGTATTCATTTGACACCCTGAGCGTTTTGTCTGCGCTAGTTAGGTTTAAGAGGTTTAATATATTTGATCTGGCTGCACTGTTTTTGAGTAGGCACGTTCGGTCCTTTGGCACTGCAATTGCCTCTTGCATTGGTAGAAGCGATGTTAATGCAATGTAAGTCACCCTGGATAATGGCCTCTGCTAAAGAATAATAATAATGTACGATCCACCGATGGTATTTGAAAATCCCATTCGGATCACAGTTTTTTTTAAGCTGAAATGGACCGTGGAGCAAGCTAGGCCTTTTTAACCAGCTGGGAGGGGCAAGCAAGTTACAACATCTCAGCACCGGGGGCAATTTGTTAAGGATAATTAACTTGGGAAACATGTCTTTGAACTGTGGGAGTAAACTGGAGTACTCGGTGAAAACCCATACAATCAAGGGGAGAGTTTGCAATCTTGACACAGAAAGGGACCCGAGCCTGGAATGGAACCCAGCACTTTGTTGCTGTGAGGGGACAGCGCTACTAACTGTGCCACCGTTACAGAGTCTCCTCCAGCCCTACCACTGCTTTAATCCTCGTGGTTGTTTGCAGTTTTTTCCACTTTTTTCCACCCTGACACGAGCACATATCCCACTTGAACCACTCGACTTGCACAGGTCTCACTCCAAGTCGGACTCGAAGAGCCGCTCCCGAAGCCCCGCCAAGCAGCACCGCAAGCGCTCGTCCAAAACTCCCTCCAAGTCCCACTCCAAGTCCAAGTCCCGATCTCGCTCCAAGTCTAAGCAGCGTTCGCGTTCGGGATCCAAATCCCCACGCAGGTCTGCATCGCCACACGATCACGAGGAAAACGGCAACAAGTGAGTGGGGGGTGGGGTGCGTGTGCGCGCGTTCGTGATTGACTGGATGCGCCACAAGACGTTTTGTTTATTATTATTTAAAGTGCACTTCAATGCCTACAGGTTTGCATTACGCTGGCTCAATGGAAGACGCAGTCTAAAATGATAATTGGCGTGTTTAATTTTTTACAGAGTCGACGGCAATTCACGGCCGCTCTGGGCAGCATTACCCGGTAGCCGTAGTAATACAAATTTGCCAATGTCTGTAGTCTGGTCCTGCGCATTGCCATCACGGGTTTGAATATCTTAATGCACACTGGAATGTGTTCACTTGACCTTGAAAGACAGCCTTGTTCGTGTCATCTCTCCTTGCCGTCTTGCGGTGCCGAGGGTCCATATCACTCGCACGTGGCCTCGAATCGCTCCACCTCCATCGTTCCCTCCTTGGTCTGCTATTCCTCGCTTATCTTTTCGCCTCCAGCAATGTGCCTTGCATAAGCTTTTCTCAGACGTCGTAGTATTGAGTCTTTACTTTGCTTCTGCGGCGGCACGGTGGCCCAGTGGGTAGCGCTGTCGCCTCACAGCAAGAAGGGCCCGGGTTCGAATCTCGGCTCCGGTGCCTTTCTGTGTGATGTTTGCATGTTCTCCCCGTGTCCGCGTGGGTTTCCTCCCACAGTTCAAAAACATGCTGCCGCATAGGTTAATTGGCTTGCAGACTAAATTGCCCTCAGTGCCCGGTGATGGATTGGCGTCCCATCGGGGGTATATCCCTGCCTTGTGCCCTGTGTCTGCCGGGATAGTCTCCGGCTCACCACGACCCTGACAATGAAATGAGACGATACTTTGCTTCTGTCCCCTGTTCCATTTTTTTTGTTTCCCAGCATTCATCTCTCCGTGAGCCTGTGCATATTTCGTCAGCTTTTGTTGCATTTTCCTTAATCGGTATCTGTCCCAGTCCGAGTATCTAACAGGTAATGCCCACCGATTGGGAGCTTAATTTATGTTTAGGGGGGTAGAGATGGCGCGTCAATGTCCGCTGTTGTCATAATGCTTTGAAAGCTTCTTCCTGATGGTGAGTTTTTTTTATGTTTTCATTGAGAATTCAATCTCGTGTTGGACCAGGCTTGGTGGACAAGCACTACTCAAGTCACTTTTAGGTTGCGTCTTTAAGTATTTGTAAAAGTGTTGCCTTATTTGTACCTGTTAATATTGAAAATTGTTTTTTGCATTGATCGTTTTCTGTAAATGCATGACTATTAATGCTGATGACTTGTTTTTTTTTACATGTAGGTTTCTACTATATAATCTGTTCTAAAGTAAATATAAATGTCCAATAAATAAAAAAGCAAATTGGCAAACATTTAAATGATTCACAATATTGTTTTGCATATATTTTCAACATTTGTTCCACTACCAAATTTAAATGTACTCTTAAAATGTGTGCATTACTCAAAAGCCATTCGACTTGAGTGAAAACCAACATGCAAAATTTGACCCCACATTTCCTGCCGGTGTATCCATGACCGTCGTTTAACTGTGCCCCCTTTTGAGATGTGATTGTGGAAAAATGTCATTGATTTACAGTAAAATGCAAAAAAACTTAAAATTCTCCAAATTAAATCCCGAAAGATTTGACTGCAATCGGAATCTGGTTTGTTACCAGCTTAATGATGACAGGTGTGCCTTTGACGGTACACAAATGCGATGTTGGTCTGTGCCAATCTCTATAGCGGAGGTGGTTGTGGCGCGGGGGGTGGGGGAGAGCGGGTGGTGTTTGGCGCGCCCGACGCTGACCTGTGCTGCTGCATTTTGAAGCGTGCGGCTAGACGCCGGAGAGAGCGGCCCTGCTGATGAGGCGGCGTTACTGTTGGGGGTCGGAGTAGCTGGGTGGTGTGGCGCTGTAGCTGCCGGCTGGCGGTTGAGGTGGTGTGGCGTTGTTGTGGCTGTTGGTGGTGCTGGAGCCCATTAGGGAGGAAAAAAAGGCAAAGTGGTTATCGGTGGTAAAGTGGTAAGGGCGGAAGGATAATTCTGTTGCCGTTGGCCGCGGTAAGTTGCAATGAAACCGGGGTGTGACGGCGGCGGATGTTGCAAAATCGCACATCTGCAAAAAGAGGCTCCGCCGTACGGCCATTCCTAACACAAGCAGAAACTCCCCAGAGCCGTGGTCAGTCTCTTAACATCAGCCAAGTATTTTATTTTCTGCATTAGCGCGTTACAAGTGTACACATTAGTGTACATGCAAATCAGTGTTAACTGGCAGCGATACGATCATTTGCATGCAGTAATTGTGGTAACTCGCTAATATAATTTGTCAGAACGCATCACTTGCAGCACTAACTGGATCCCACCACAGTTATCATATATAACCAAAGTTCCCCACTTGCAGCTTGTGCAAAAGTGACTGATACTTATCTCATTATTGTAACATTCCAATGACCGGGACAGATCTTTCGTCGACACTTGCGCATTAAGCACGCACTCCACTAGAAAGTAGGTTATTTAACACATCTTTGTGAGTGTCGTGTGTGCGTGCGTGTAATTGTTGCGGGTGCTATTTGTTTTCATCCTCCAGATCCGACACTGGGAAAGAAGACGAAAGCTAAAAAAATAAATGTTGGAATTCTACGACTACATTGGACAGCATCGCCAGTCTGTGGCTGTTCTGTACAACTGCTGAAAGGGCATAGATCTGCGAGACAAAATTCACAAAGTAGTTGTGGATTTTAAAATAAAGTATTGGTTTTTTTACATACAGTTAAAGGATTGGTTGATCTTTGCGCTGAATGGTAAATTGACACGAACAATAGCAGTGTTGGGCTTACAGTTAACAAGCTCCTTGCTGTAAATTTGTGTTTGAGGCAATCGCATAATGAGCATCCAACACTGCTATAGTTGCAGCGTACTGCTTGTAGATACCTGCTATTGAAGAGATCGCTTTGTAGGCTTCCTCAGCAGGCATGAGTAATCTTTTTTTTATATGGATCGTTTTTGTGTTGAGTGTACAGTTTTGTTTTGCAAGCGGAAGACTAACCACATGTCTTGTATTTTCTGTGCATCAGGCGGTGAGTACGCTAGCGGTTGTGTAGTGGTTGGTGGTTAGGGTTACATGATGCGGGCGGAGAGCGCTGCTGTTGCTGTGCAGGAGAGTGGTGAGCTACGGAAGGTCGCCGGCTCTCCAGCCCAGCCAATGCCAGACGTAAAATGTAATGACACAACTCATTTAGAAGGTGCATTCAAATTTTAATAATTTCCACTGGTTTTTTTTTTACATTGTGGAGCCGCACAGCATTTGGTAGCGATATCACACAGTTCAGAAAGAAAACTCATTTGGAATATGACTTTTGTTACATCTGTGTAATGGTCGAGTGGCAGGATCATGAAGGACATTCAGATCTCGGCTTGACTTTACCCCATCACCCCTGTGCAGGGTGATGAAACACCAATTTTAACCAGGCGAAAGCCTCATGAGACAAACGTCTTCTTTTTGCAGGCGATGCCTGGGAAAGTAAAGTCTTTTGAGAAAAAGTGCGCTGCAAATTTGTCGGTGCACAAATGGCCCTCAGCGTGCAGACAAGCAGCACTCCCCACGCTTGTTTGAGCAGGGGGAACACTTGCCACTGCGTTAGGTTGTAGGGTTATTCCACATTGATATTTGGACTTTACACATAGTTTTTTGCCTCCACAGAACATTTTCTTATTAAAGATGTGTACAATTATCCATCGCCATTTCTACAACTGGAAATGCCTTGAACCGGTTGTTGTGAGTTTTTCTGAGTTTGATTGCAATTGGGCTTTTTTTTCCCCCCATTGTATCCCTTGTAACCGAAGGCACTCCTCCAGTTGTAGACAATACATCTCGCTTAGAGTTGGGTATAAAATGCTGACAATTTGAAATTGCTGTGAGCCTCTATTAATAAATAACCCTAAGGGAAAACGCGTGCTTGCTTCGTTTTGTGTCTTGCCACTGCATTTGTGTAATCTGCACACTAGATGGCGGCATTGGATGTGACATGTTTATAGAGTTGGCTCGATGGATCAATGTTTACTGGTAATCTGTCTCAAGGCCATGGTCACTGACGTTTGGATGTGCTATCCAGAAGATACTACTGGCATTGAAGTTCACTGATTGTTTTAAGCAGTGCTTTGTGTGTGCATACACAATATTAATATGTAATGTCCTTCCAGGGCTGTACAATGTTGTAGAGTGGTCACCTCAGTAAGAAGGTCCTGGATTTGATTTCCGGTTCAAGTGCTTTTGTCGAGTTTGAGTTCTCTCCTAGTGTTTGTGTGGGTTTTCGCTGGGTACCCCAGTTTCCTCCCACCGTTCAAATACGTCGCTGCCTAGGTTAATTGACCTGCTAGCATATTGTCCCCAGTGCCCTGCCACGTACAGGCGTCATCCTGGGTATATCCCTGCCTTGCACCCTCTGCCAGAATAGGTTTTGCCCCCCCCCCGCGACCATGGACAGGATTAAGTGGGTATTGAAAATGAAAGCACAGCAGTTAAAAGAAGTTTTCACTCTTCTTGTCGCCACCTGCTGAAGAAGGTTGTGGATAGCGTGGGTACGTCTCAACCCTCGGTATATCCCCGATCTTTTTTGGGGGGTGGTAGGGAGCGTTGACGAAACCCATGTTTTTTCTAGAATCGATTACCACTGAACAAGTGTGGATATGATAATTGGATTTAGAGCGCCTTTTACCCGAGGGTAACAAAGGGCTGCACAACATACCTGATGAACCGCCCCTTGACAGGAATGGATATTAAACACGAGTCCTGCCCGAGGCAGTTGGATTTCTGCCTCTGGTATCAGTCTCTGGAATTTGTATATTTTAACCCCTTTTCTGAATGGGGTTTCTCTGGGTTCTCCAGTTTCCTCCCACAATGCAAAGACATCCTACCGCCAAGGTTAATTGGCCTGCAGACATTTCCTCCTGTCCTTGTGTGATGGACTCGTGTTTTATCCTTCCTTGAGCTGTGCCTGCCCGAATGCTCTGCTGTCCCGTGACGCTGCAGAGGATTAAGCCGATGCAGATAATGATGTACCTGTTGTGGAAGTGAAGGACGTGAATTTCTTCACGTGGCTTCTGTGATTGCTCGACACGGTGCTTTGTGCAGTCAACGAGAGCAACACGTACTTCCAAAAAGATATAAATACTTTATTCGTGTTAAAATAACTTAAGTGTATATGCGCGGCGATGAATCTAAGACTATTTGCTGCTTTCGTAGCAAAACCAAGTCTTGACGTGGCAGTTTGCTTACATCGTGAATGCCGTTAACGCATGCATGGGCAGGTGTCGTTTGTGAGAAACCGTGGATATACATGTGAAGCGCTGTATTCTGTATGCACCGCGTACATGCTAAATACAAACAAACAAAACTGAATGACACCAGGGCCGACCAGAGGATCCTCGAGACTCAGGATGGCTACGTGTGTGTATTCCATAGTTCTGAACCCCTATTCAGACACGTTATGCCAGGTTTAAAAAAAAAAATTGAACTGGCCCTTTACGGCTGCATAGGCCAGATCTGTTTGGCTGCTAGATGGTGATGTACGCTATTTAGTAGGCTGGTTGAGACGTTGCAGAGGTGGTCAACCAATGAGAGGCTAAGCAATTAATTGGTGACCTGACGTATGCTTGGGGGCAGTCATACCTGTGTTGGCGTCGGTAAAATAGCGATCATTTTTCTAGGAAAGTCCTGTGGATAAACTCCCCTGTTTCAGGGGATTGTAAAATTTCCACGAATTGGCTGTGCAGGGCTGGAATTGACATGACTTTCAATGGCTCGGTTATCCGTAAGCTTCAAGCAGTTATCGAACGTTTTGAGCGAAAGTAATCAACAGAGCAGCTCTCCTGGGGCTCCCTTTTACATGTGTACTGGTGGCAGAATTTACCCCTCCAACTCTGGGTGGCCCTGACATTGGCTGCTGTCAATGCTATGAATTTAAATGACCTTGAGCAGAATGCCTGGCATGTGGTTTTTTTTAAAGCAAGAAAATAAAAATAAAAACATACAATTGATACAATATAATAACACATTTGCGGCTTAACTTAAGCTTTTTTTTTTATACCTGAGTTATGTACATTGCGTCCAAAATATAATTCTTTGGTAAAATGCACCTCCAAATATTTTCGTCAACTTAAATAAAAAATCAGTTTGATGATTGGGTCGCCAAGATATATACTTTTTCACGATACCATAATCGAATGTCACGATGTCACAATTATCGCAATATCGGATTCAAATAACTCCCATTTTGACATGTATATATTTTCACGACTCGAGGTATGGTGAGAATTGCTCTCAAGAGCCGCTCCTTCAGGATAACCGTGTCCAGCGTTCCTCCTTTAACTTTGTGCGGCGACGTATCGTCTCGTGTGACGGCGGCATCGTCAAAGCATTTGACGACTCCTCCAACGTTAATTGGCTTCGTAGCTTTAGCTCCGTAGCTTTAACGTTTTGGAATTTAAACGAGTGTCGACGATCTCGATGTCAATATAATTCGCGAATCGTGCGATCAGATTACCGCGGTTCTTCTGCCGTGCCGCCAATCTCGGCGTCACGGCAAACTTGCCGGTTCGTTCACGGGCGCGTGTGAGGGATTTCCTGGGCCGCGCATCCGCGTTATATTCTCATTAGATGTTTATATATAAACGTTCAAGGCTGCGACGCCGACAAGCGGTGGCAGCAATTGCCCTCAAATCTAAATTGTGCCTTTAAACCAAAAAACAGCGTAGCCCTGTCAATTACTTGCTCAGGGTACTGCTGGTGGAACGGGCCTCCACTAGTGGAGAGGGGGAGCTCCAGGTAGCACCTCGTCCAGAGGCTATTTGACTGGCCAGACATCTCCGTCTCACTGGACAGGACCTTCGAACCTGGGGCGAGTGAGATCGCGGAACTTCGAAGCGTTGTTTAGAAATCGGTACCGAAAGCCGCACGAGTGTACAACCGAAATCCTCCCCCCCCCCTAGGCTCACAGACACGTGCGTAAATACACACGCGTGTGTGTGCGCGTGGAAAAACAAGGTTGTGGCCACGTCCCGTAGCCCCGAGCACCGCTGTCCCTTCCTCCTCCCTATGTAATCGCAGGAGACCACAAACATAATTGGCATCGCTTTCCCTGACCTCATCCATCCTCCTGCACCCCCACCCACCCCGCCCAGCTCAATCAGTCGACTTGGAAAAAAAATGTAAACGCGTTTTTACCCTTGAGCTTATTTCACGCAGATGGGATCCTGCTGCTTGCTTCAAAGTTTCCCCGCAGCACCCCGGGGCGGTGCGGGTCTCCGCGCCGACGTCTCGGGATCATCCGCTCGCCTCGAGTACCTCGGCCGTGGGGGAACTAGCCCCCCCCCCGCGCCAACACCTGCAGTGCATTAGGGCAGCTGGTGATTGGGGGGGGGGCTGATGATGAGGCCCAACGTTGGGACAAAGTTTGGCCAACGACGGGTCATCGTTGGCCAATATCTAACAATGTTGGGCCAGCACTTCCAATCACGTCCTGGCGTTTTCCCGGGCACGTGGTTGCGCGCCCGGGCAAACGCTAGCACGTGGTTGGCAGCGCTGGCTTCCAACCAAGTGCTAGCATCTCAACGTGGGTTTCTTAACTGGGCGTTCGTCGTCGTTACGGAAGTCCAGTTAAGAAAGCCACGTTGAGACGAACGTTTGGCCAACGTTCCACGTCCGCAGGGCGGTGCCACGCGCGAACCCGTGGCGGCGGTGGCGGCGTGCATTTATAGACGGCTTCCTAAAAATAAAACGTAACATCCCTCTCTCTGCGACATATTTATAGAAGATATTAATAATAATAACTTAGACTTTGAACCCGAGAGGGGAAAGACAGGTTCGGGGAAAGCCGTAGACAAAGTTGGGACGACAGCCAAGAACAGCCGCTGACGTTTTGCCCAAGTTCTGTGGTCCTACAATTCGGGGATATTTGGCTGACTCGAATCAATAGCAGAAGACCGGAGAAGTCCAGAGAAAACGCGGGGACGAGAACCCACGAGCCCGGACAGCGGTGGTAACACTTCACTCCCCGTTACAAAACGCAGCAAGAGAGCTGCGACCTAAAAATAAAGAGCAGACGTAAGATATCTCGTGAGATATCTATTTGTTTAGTCCTTCAAGAGGCCGGCACGACTTGCATCTACTCCCTTGCCCAATGTAAACTGGACACGCACGCGCACACGTGTGTTTACGCGAATGCACGTGTGTGAACACAATTGTGTTAAATCAGGCACTAGCGGTTTAAAAGAGATCTTGCGCGCGCGCGCGCGACCCGTGGGTGGAGCGGTCGGCGCGCGGAGCTACGAACCTGGAGACCCAAGAGTTCGATTCCTGCTCATGGTCACCAATACCAGGTGACGGTTTTATTGAACTGGTCCTGGGCTCCCCGAGGTCGATTCAGCCTTAAATGATTACCTGGTGCGGTGAGAAAAATATCACCAGTAGAAGTGGCCGGGCGTGTGATGCTTGCCAAGATACCTGATAGCGTGCCGTGCCGGCCTTCATAAGTGCTTGCTAACAGCAGGCTATACAAGGGATCTTTATCCTTGTGTGTATGTGTGTACATATATATACATACACCACCATCTGCCAGTCATCTCAGGCAGCCCATAACATCTTGCCTTGTCCCGTGACCACCTGTCAGTGAGCCTTCGAAACTTGGTCTCAAGATTAGAGGTGATCGCAAGGTGCACCTGGCCTGGCACATGTGCCGCGGTGACGTCACTGCCGCTTACTGATGATCGCCTGCTGTTGTATGTATATATGTGTGTGTATACACACACACACAAGGTGTTGCATCCCTACGCGTTCAACGTAGGCGGTATTAACTTTTCAGACTGCGTTCAAAATACTTAATTTACGCACGGAAATTGTAATATGAATGAACAACGATACAAAACAACAAATAACGTTAAGAATTATTAACTTACTCAGCGAACCGCTCGCCGAGTCTCAAGCCACCCTTGTCATGAGGTCCCTGCCCTGGAAGGCTGTGGCCCACCGCCCGTTATTGTCGCGGAGCGGAGGCGCCAACAGACACCCCCGCCGGGAATCGCCGGACGCAACGCTCGCACCGATCCCTAAAGGTGGCTCAGCGACCCGCTTGCTGCGCTGCCTCAAGATAGCACCACCACGGAGTTTCGCGCTCATCGGTTCCCATCTCGTCGCGATTCCTCAATCCCCAGTCCTTATCGTTCCTCGGGTTACCGCATGCTCGGAGTTACCGCAGGCAAGGAGTTACCACACGCTGGACGTTACCACCTGTCCCGGTTTTATTTTCCCCGGAGCCGTCATCGAGTTGAGTTCGACTGCGGTCCGGGGAAGCCTGGGAGTCCCGGATTTACTCAGCTGCGAGGCAGCGCTCCCACTCGCGTGTGTGAGCAGTTCTCCTGGCGTCACGAGATGTTCTTCACTCTCCTCCTCCTCCTCTACTTCCAGTGAAATGCCCGGGATGTGCTCATGGCTCGGAGATTGCAACCCTGTCCCGTCTCATCGTAAAAACACGGACACCTCCACAGGGGTGAAAGTAACATACGTGTCATCAACTTCTGGATGCTGGAGACCGGGTCTCAGGGTCAGTGTCTAGAGACCAGGTCTCTGGGTCAATGTCTCGGGATTGGATCTCAGTGCCTAGAGACCGGGTCTCTGGGTCAGTGTCCAGAGACCAGGTGTCTGGGTCAGTATCTCGAGACCGGATCTCAGTGCCTAGAGACCGGGTCTTAGGGTCAGTGTCTAGAGACCAGGTCTCTGGGTCAGTGTCCAGATACTGAGTCTCTCGGTCAGGGTCTAGAGACCGAGTCTCAGGGTCAGTGTCTAGAGACCGGGTCTTTGGGTCAGTGTCTAGAGACCGAGTCTCAGGGTCAGGGTCTAGAGACCGGGTCTCAGGGTCAGTGTCTCCAGACCGGGTCTCAGGGTCAGGGCCGAGAGATCAGGTCTCAGGGTCAGGGTCTAGCAGGGATGAAGTAACTAACTTTTTTTTTTACCAGTAGGATTGTATCGCAAACCAACCCACCTTCTACCCACCTCGACTAACCAAACGCTGTGGCCACTGGCTAACTGGTACACCATCCCGGCTTACTTTCACTTCCGCGCTTTCACCGACATCCACCATCACCACCACCACATCAATCCCACCCAAAGTCATGCCCGACCATCCGGTAAAACTCTTCGTTGTGGGGCCTGTAAAATTCCCGCAGCCTGCGTATGGCGTCTGCCTCTATACGCGGATGCGGCCTACCCTTGGTCTTGCCTAAGCAGTGTGGCCTCCTCCCTCCGCTGCGCTGAAGGCACGGAAACCCCTTTGTGGCGTTGAACGTGAAGTGCCGCTCTCCGACCACAGGCCTCAGCCCCAGGAATCGCTGGACGCGGCCAAGCTCCTCCGCCGGCGCCGACACCAGCCGCTCGCCACTCACAAACAGCATGCGCCTGAGCGGGAAGTGGCGCAGCCAGTGCGCCAGGTGCTGCGCGTAGAGCCCGATGCGCACCGCGCTCCAGCCCGGGTCCACCGAGCCATTGGCGTGGAATGCCAGCGCCTCGAACGATGGGATGCGGGTGACGTTGGTGGCGCCAGCAGTGGCGGCGGTGGGAGCCTGCTGCCGCCACCGTGGCCATGTCGGCGGCGGCGGTAGCGGCGGTTGCTTCGAGAGCGTCTGCGCGTAGTCGGAGATGGCACGGGTCACCGGGTCGCGCACCACCACCACCAGACGCATTCCCGTCGCCGCTCCCGCACCACCCGGGGCCGTGTCGCTGTGGAAGCTGTCCCCGCCGTCCCGGGCCAGGGCGCTGATCCGAGCCGGCGCCGCCTCCGTCACGAAGTAGCTCGGGGTTTTCTCCATGGTCAGTTGCCCCTCCAGCGTGGGCGGCATGAGGCTCCTGCCGGACAGGGGGACGGCGACAGCGGTTTGACGTTGGCGAGCATTGCTCTTTCGGGATAGCCGCGATTTGCGTTCCTCGCCTTACATGTTGGAGACATCATGAGGCTTCACCGCAGTTTGGCCGGGATGCGAAACGTCGCGAAGGGGGAGAGAGGGGAGGAACGCTCCACGCGGCTATCGTGAAACAGCAGCGGTGGCGATATTTAAATGTGGCACCAGGTACTCATTCGAGATCGGCTGGACACAGCAGTGAGTAGCGCTGCTGCCTCACAGCAAGACGGTTCGGTTCCCAGCTCGGGTGATTTCTGTGTCTAGTTTGCGTGTTCTCTCTCCGTGCCCTCGCGGGGGTTTTCGCCGGGTACCAGGGTTAATTGGCCCACTGAGTAACTTGCCCCCTCCTCCCCTTCCCCCACAAAAAAAGAAGTGCCCTGCGATGTACTGGCGTAACATCCTGGGTATAGCCCCGCCTTAGACCCTCTCTCTGCCGGTATAAGATCCGCTCCACCCCCTCCCCCCGCGACCCTGTACAGGATTAAGCGGGTATTGATAATGAATATCACGATGATGATGAACTTCATAAATTTATAGCTATTATTTTACTTTAATCGATCTACTCGGATGTCGTTATTGACAAGCCGTTCTCTCCACAGCTCTGTGCAGCGCTTTGTGACCGTCGTGTGAAAGGCGCTCTAGAAGTGCAATTATTATTATTATTAGCACAGAGGAAGGCTCAGGACCGGCTCAAACAATCGCCACCACCGCTGGTTAGGTTCTGAGCTCAGCGCGCTGGCTTGCGCTGCTCACCGCCGTGTCACCGCCCACGTGTGCGCGACGCAATCCAGCCACAAGGGGGAGCTCGATCCTCAGGCGGAGCGAGAGAGAAACGGGGAGCGAAACGAGGGAGGTAGCGGACGCTCTATGCCACGGGGGGCAGGGGAGGGGAGGGGCAGGGGAGGGGGGCGCGCACAGCACATGGCCCGTAACGAAAACTCGGGCTATTTTTTTTTACGCGACGTTACACTGGCCGGTTCGAACCGCTTGTTGCGTCGCAGGAATCCCGCATCTGGAGCTTGCAAGCTCGCCGAGTGCTTTCTGCTGAAATAATAAACTTCTGTCTATCGATTCCCGGCTCGGGCGTCTTTATTTGCGGAATGTGCACGGTCTCCCTGCGGACACGTGGGTTTTAGCCGGATACTCTGGTTTCTTCTCACAGTCCAAATGCGGAATGGCCAGGGTTAATTGTCCTGGCAAAATTGCCCTCCCCGTGCACCAAGCTGTAACTCGCTTACCCCTCATCGCTGGACAACTATTAAAAGAGATATATTGCTGAGCAGTTTCTTTCAGCTTAAGTAAAACTGACTGTCTTATTAAATTGCAGGGAAACAAATCATTCGAATTTTAGCCGATGTTCAAATACACTCGTTTTTTACAGAAGCCAGTACCACTATAGCCAACTAAATATTCTCTGCCTCTGCAAGAGGAGGGGTGGGGATGTGGAGAGGGAGTTGGGGGTCATCACCAGTTTGTGGCATTCGGTCCGGTGACTTTATAACCTTTTGCATTCCTGGTTCATGCGAAATTCCCAAAAGCACATCAGAAACAAGTCCAGGTCAAATCCAGGTCACTTCAGCGGAAAAAGGCATCAGCAACAGACGTCGAAAGAACGTGTTGCACGCTTGGAACAAAGTCGCCCGTAGGGCGGGTACTCTGCTAATGGAAGCAACTGCTGTGCAGCGTCAACCAGACGGTGCTAATTTTAGCGGCCATGGAAGACCGATTGATGATGATGATAATGATGCTGATGGGGCAGAGTTGACCCTGGACAGGAATTGAACTGGTGACCTCGTGATTACGAGTTTGCGGTGCTCGAGCTAGTCCGCTGACCTTGTTGGTGCCCAGAGCAATCAGGACTGAACCCTATCTGTGAATGCGTGTATGTGTGTGTATGTGTGCGGTGGCCCAGCGGTCAGCACACTGGGCTACAAAACCCAGAGACCCGAGTTCGAGTCCCACCTCACGGCGAACACCAGTGACGATTTACTGAACTGGTCCTGGACCTCCCCTAGGTCGACTTCGCCTCAAATGAGTACCTAGTGCTGAGTGTAAACATTGCCACCAGGGAGACAAAGGCGGCCGAGCGTGGTGATGGTCACCTACCTCCTCGTGTGCCGTGTCGACCTTCATAGGTGCTCGCTAACGGCACTTGACCCAACAGTCTGTTAAGGCTATACGGGGGATCTTTGTCTTTGTATGTGTATGTCTGCCTGGGGAACGGTGGCTCAGCGGTTATCGCGCTGGGCTACAAACCTGGTGACCCGAGTTCGAATCCCACTCACGGCCACCAACACGGGTGTTGATTTAATGAACCGGTCCTGGGCCTCCCCGAGGTCGACTCGGGCTCGAATGTGTATGATCGTCACAATTTGAGAGAGACAAGGGCGGCCGGGCAATGGTCATTGAAAACACTTGACCCCGGCAGACCGTGCAAGCTATACGGGGGACCTTTGTCTTTGTGCTCGGTGTGAATGGGTAAATAGGGCTTCGAGTACACGGGGCATTGGCCGAAGATCGAATTGTTTGAGGGCAGCAATTGTCACGGATTTTTGGTCTCAGTCTCCCTGCTGAGCGACCTGTGGCCCCATATACAATTCAATGATAACCCTCCTCCACCCCCCTCACCTCCGCGTACATTGATAAAAAAAAACTGAATCCTCCCAATGAATTTTTAAATCACGGAATTCTAATTTAATTTTCGATTCAACTCATCTCATCTCATTGTCAGAAACCGCTTAGTCCTGTACAGGGTCGCGGTGAGCCGGAGCCTATCCCGGCAGACATAGGACGCAAGGCAGGGATATATCCATGATGGGACGCCAGTCCATCACTGGACACTGCGGGAAACTTAGTCTGCAAGCCAATTGACCTATGCAGCAGCATGTTTTTTGGACTGTGGGAGAAAACCGGAGTGCCCGGGGAAAACCCATGCGGACACGGGGAGAACATGCAAACTCTACATAGAAAGGCACCTGAGCCGAGATTCGAACCCGGGACCTTCTTGCTGTGAGGCGACAGCGCTACCCACTGGGCCACCGTGCCACCCTTCGACTCAACGGATATATTTTAAGCCTTCCTATACACGTGACTAATCAACTGTGAGACTGTTGTGGGATTGTCTCTGTGCTGGGGTGGCGCGGTGGTAGTGCAATGGGTAGCGCTGTCGCCTCACAACAAGATTATCCCACGTTCGGTTCCTGGCTCAGGTGCCTTTCTGTGTGGAGTTTGCGAGCTCTCTCTCCCCGTGTCCGCGTGGGTTTTCATCGGGTATTCCGGTTTTCTCCCACTGTCCAAAGACCTGCTGCTGCAAAGGGTTGATTGACCTGCTGAGCAAATTTCCCCCAGTGCCCTGCGATGTACTGGCGTCACAGCCTGGGTATAACCCTGCCTTGCGCCCTCTGTTTGCCGAGATAGGCCCTAGTCCCTTGCGACTCAGCCAAAGACCCAGATTCGATTCCCAGCTCGGGTACTGCTGCCTATCTGTGTGGAGTTTGCGAGTTCTCGCTCTCTCTCCCCGTGGGTTTTTGCCGGGTACTCCGGTTTTCCTCCCACAGTCCAAAAGACTTGCCGCCTATTTTTTGTCTAGCTAAAATAAAGAGTGACTCGTTGAACACCCTCTCGCAGGTAAGGTAACAACAGATAACATCTTTGCACTCGTGAGCAGCAAAACTAACTTTCAAAGGTAATCCGTCCAAGAGAGCACGACTCAGAGGCGCGAGGAAACTGCAGAGAGGCGGGTATGGGGAAGGTAGCCTCGCTGTTAGCAGGCGCCAACATTCTCCAGACACATCCCACTAAGATGTGGTTATGTTAACTCGTTGAACGCGGGTCGATTGTTTATTAGGCGCGCCCAGCAAAGCTATTCGGCTGATGGGATTTGTTAACATATGTGAATAATATTAATTTGTGATTTGCATTTGCTGCAGTTGTTAACGCGCTGCTGTTATCGCTACGGGGTAAATCCTGTCTGGGCGAAGTCGGAGCTTATTCCGGCAAGCACAGGGCGCAAAGCAAGGCTCTACCCTCGTTCGGACGCCAGTCAATAATCGCAGGGCACCCGGGCAATTTAATGAACAGGACAATGAACCTAGACTGCAGCAGCAGCAGCGTCCAATTGCCTGTGTGACGAAATCGGAGTACCCCGGTGAAAATGCACGGGGACATGGTGAGAGCGAACGCGCAGACCCCACAGAGACAGGTGGCACCCGAGCCTGGAGTCGAACCCGGTCGCCTCTTCCAGCGGCGAGGCAGCAGCGCCTCCTCACTGCCTGTTTACGTTTCTGGCTCTGATTGCATCCGCGAGGCTCGCGTCCGACTGTGAAACCCATCCATCAAGTCGGCGTTGACACCGCGTGTATCAGCCGACATCCCCGCGTCTACAACAGCGATACTGATCAGAGTCTCTCTGATCAGAGTGTCTCTGATCATTATCGGTAAGCGCGTTGTTGTTGTTGTTGTTTGGGTCAGAGGGCGTCTCACACTGAGTCCATCGCACAGAGGCTTGAACGTTCAGACGCTAACGATGGGGACCGGTTAACCAAAGCTGCTCTTTCGGGATAGCCGCGTCGAGCGGTCATTCATTCTCTCGCGACGTTTCGCCTCCCGCGTTGGAAGCGTATTTAGGGAGTTCTGAAGATGCTTCCAACGGGGGGGGGGGTAGGGGACGAAACGTCGCGAAGGAGAGGGGACAACCTTAACATTAAAAAAATAAAACTGTGCAGCACTCATAGATACTGTGCAGCACTCATAGATACTGTGCAGCACTCATAGATAACATGCAGCTAGCACAGTGTGCAACACTCACAGGCAGTGTGCGGCACCCGCAGATAGCGTGCAGCACTCAAAGATAGCGTGCAGCACTCAAAGATAGCGTGCAGCACTCAAAGATAGCGTGCAGCACTCAAAGATAGTGTGCAGCACTCACTGATAGTGCGGCACTCACTGATAGTGTCCAGTACTCAGTGTGCAGCGCTCACGGATCGGGCGCAGCACTCACTGATAGAGTGCAGCACTCACTGATAGTGCGGCACTCACTGATAGTGTCTAGTACTCAGTGTGCAGCACTCACGGATCGGGCGCAGCACTCACGGATCGGGCGCAGCACTCACTGATAGTGTCCAGTACTCAGTGTGCAGCACTCACGGATCGGGCGCAGCACTCACTGATAGAGTGCAGCAAACACAGGCGTCACACTAACAATGCGCGTACATTGTATTGGTGTTCAATCAAAAATCAGAATGTTTACGACTAAATTCCGCTGCTGCATTGCCAGTGGTGCGCAAGCGCTAACAACAAGATAAATATATATACACACACAAAACTATTTAATAAGTAATATACACAACCACTGGGCCACCGCTCCCCGCGAGTGTGTATGTGTGTGTGTGTACGTACATATATACGTACACACACACACACTCGTGTAAAGCTACTGACTGCTGTGGCAACCGTTTTTAGCGAACGCACTTGAAGGCCGACTCAGTTAAGAGCCATGCACAGCCGTCTTTGTATCCCTATCGGTGATACCTGGTAGAGGTTTTAAGGCCGAGTAGTGCTAGGAGAGAGAGATCCGTGACCGTTTCAAACACACAGACAAAATCGCTGTCCATAGCTGCTCTTTCGGGATAGCTGTTCCTCTCCGCCCCCCCCCCCATCCTTCGCGATGTTTCGCTGAACCACGTTAGAGGCATCTTAGAGGCATCGTCGGGAGTTTGTAAGCCAAAGCTGGAGGCGAAACGTCGCGATGGGGAGAGCGGGAACACTCGCCACGGCTCTCCCAAAAGAGCAGTTAGAGGAGTTTGTAAGCCAACACTGGAGGCGAAACGTCGCGATGGGGAGAGCGGGAACACTCGCCACGGCTCTCCCGAAAGAGCAGTTAGAGGAGAGCGAACGAGCCGTAACGAACCCACGTAAATACAAAGATCCCCCGTGTAGCCTTAATTGATTGTCGGGTCAAGTGCAGTTAGCGAGCACCTATGAAGGTCGACACGGCACACGAGGGGGTGGGTGACCAGCACCACGCCCGGCCGCCTTTGTCTCCCTCGTGGAAATGTTTACACATCGCGCTCGGTACTGATTTAAGGCTGAGCCGACCTAGGGGAGACCTAGGACCGGTTCAGAAAATCATCACTGGTGTTGACCGTGAGCGGGAATCGAACTCGGGGGCAAGTTTGTGGAGCAGCGCGCGAACCGCTGCACCACCGCTCCGCACAGATTCAAAAGCTCATACACATATATACATACAATTCATAGTCACACAACACGTGAACCGATATATACTGTACACAGCATAGACTGCTCATACAGAACCACGTATTAAACAGTGAGCATGCCTCCAACATGGGAGGAGGAGCAGAGTGGAGGAGCGCTCGACACGGACATCCCGGACAGAACGGCGTTGGATAGCCGTGAAAAGCCTACAATCAGTACTTCATCATCATCATCAATACCGGCTTAATCCTGTACGAGGTCGCGGGGATCCGGAGTTTACCTCCTGAGACAGAGGACGCAAGGCGAGGCTACACCCATGATGTGACGCTAGTACTTCGCAGGGCACCTGGGGGGCCAATTTACTCGGCAGGCCAATTAACCTAGGCAGCAGCGTGTCTTTGGACGGTGGGAGGAAACTGGAGTACTCGACAAAAACTCGTGTGGACACGGGGAGAGAGAGAGAACTCGCAAACTCCACACAGAAAGTGCACCCGAGCCGGGAATCGAACCCGGGCCCGAACTCGGGGCCGTATTAAATACGCAACCACATCCGCCGCTCTCCACATAGCGGCGGCGATGTCTCCGCGCCGCTTGTGCCAGGCTGAGTGCACCTTCGCGAACTCTGTCACGCAGGAGCGCCGCTGCATTGTGCGAGGCAGGGATTATCGGCGTAAGGCACTACCACTAGAGCCGCGCTCGTGAATTATCGCGGTGTGAATAACGCGCGGCGGAAACTCCACGCCTGATCATGGGCAAGAGACGGACACGGCGGCGCAGCGAGCAATCCGCCGAGTTGGGGGAAGATAGCCAGGCGGTCAGCCGGCGGAAACCTGCCCGACTGATTTCTGTGTGCAGCGCTTTGTGACCCTCGGGTGAAAAGCGCTCTAAAAGTGCAATTATTAAATAAATTGCGATGTATCGGCCAATCAATTAATGAGTTTTGTTGTTGTTCTTAATTGTTTGGCGAAAACCGGAGATCTCGGAGGAAACGCACGAAGAACAGAGGAGATTGGACCACACAAACTCCAGCAGACAGTTCTGCCCGAGGCGGGAATCGAACCGCCTCGGGCGGAACTTTCTGTCTCTGAGGCTCGAATGCTACCAGTACGCAGACTTCCTACCGGCGCAACTATAACCACAGCGCGCTAAGCGATGCTCCACCGCTCCCCAGTGTTATAAACACTCACTCTCCATTGAATAAACCTCGATAATTATTTATTATTCATCAGACGCCCTTATCCAGGGAGTAGCGAGGAAAGCACAGGGAGGTGGGGGGAAGGCAGTCCTGCAGCGAGCCGGCGCCAACCTCTATCTGGGGAAGTGCCTTTAGAGGGGAAGCGGGACACCGGAGGAAGAACGCGACACGCGGTGGCCATGCGGCGAGAGCAGAACTGCCGCCTCACAGCGAGGAGTTCGTCCCCGAGTTCGTCCCCGGGTTCGATTCCGGGCCCGGCTGCCGCTTTTCTGCGCGGAGTTTGCGCGTTCTCTCTCTCTCCTCGTGTCCGCGTGGGTTTTCGCCGGGTACTCCGGTTACCTCCCACAGTCCAAAGACACGTTGCCTAGCTTTAATTGCCCCGCTGACTAAACTGCCTCCAACCCACCCCCGGTGCCTAGAAACGTCGAAATACGCTAAACCCATCCCCGCTGGACAACTGTTAAAAAGCGCTACGCGGCTCAGCCGCTTCCCTTCCCCAGCTTTAATCCAACCGTTGACCCGCGCAGGCCCGGCCGCCTTTGTCTCCCCCCACGGGCTCACCTGTACCACTCGAGGCCCCGCAGGTAATTCCTGTCGAAGAAGTGGGGTTCGGCCCCCACGGCCCTCACGTCCGGGTGCAGCCGCAGGGTCTCGAGGAGGGCCCGCGTTCCTCCTTTCTTCACGCCGATGATGATCGCACCGGGCAGTCGCCTCCTCGGCGTCTCGTCCACCGCATCTCCCCTCGGGAGGAGGCCTCGGTTCGACTCCCGGACCCCGCCGATTGACGCCTCCGACGACGCCCGCTCCGCGTCTCCCCTGCTTTCGCCGCGGCTCGAATCCAGGTTTCTCGAGAAGTCGCGGTTCGAGTCCCCGTAGGGGCCTCTCGCCGTTTCCGGGCGGCGCGAGTCGGCGAGGCTCATCCCCGGCCTCCCGACCTCTTCCCCGTCCAGGTCACTGTGCGAGTCCCCGTAGGGATCGGCTTCGGTTTCGAGAGGCGCGGTGTCCGTCTCGGATCTAAAGCCAAGCATTCGGTGGCTTCCCCTGTCCACGAAGCACCGACATGGGGTCGATAAAGCCAGCAGTAAAAGTACTCCTCCGGTGATGATGGGCGGCATGGTTCTTACAGACGTGGTCCACAAGCTCGGGTCGAGATGGAGATATTGTTGAGAAACTGCCGCCTCCTAATCCTCCGCTCTCAACCGTCCTTAGAATCCTAATTATTACTTTTGTGACTTTAGATAATGATGATGATGACGATATTAATAACGTAAAGCGATCGTTCCGCGTCTCGTTCCAGTCCCCGGTTGAAATAAAATATTTAAAAAATATATAGAAATCCTCTGGATTACCTCGAATCATCCATCTCCCGAATCGAAATAAAAATAACATCCATCTCCCGAATCGAAATAAAAATAACTTTAATTTGCAATAAACTAAAGTGCACACATAAAAGCAAAGACCCCCCCCCACCCCACCCCTCCTCCAGTATAGCTTTAACAGCCGACGTGTAGCACCAACGTGGTCGTGCCCTACCACACGACGGCGCGGAGATGAGTCCCCAGCCTCGAACACTACCCGCAGACTCACAAGCAGACAGGGCTGCACCGGCGGGCTCAGACACGCACCAGCGCCGACTGACGAGGCCTCCCCTTTCTGGCCGCTGGCATAGCGCTGGGTGGGATGGAACTCCCCTCGCCCGCCCGCTCGCCCGCTCGCCCGCCCGCCCGGCTCCGATCGAACCAGTCCGCTCCACACTCGGAGGCACCCCTTCTTCCTCGCCGCCTCCTCCTCCTCGTCCTCCCTTTATAAGCGCGGAGGCGCGTCACGGATGGGGCGTGACTGGGGGAGGGGGGAGGTGGGGCCGGATTACAAAGACAAAGGTCCCCCGCGTTGGATAAACGGGCATGTAGGGTCAAGTGCTGCTCGCGATTGCCAGCTACTATGAGGGGCAGCGCGGGGACACGAGGGGGTGGGTGGCCAGCGCCACGCCCGGTCGCCTTTGTCTCCACCAATGTTGACCGCACGCCGCGCCAGGTACTTTGAGGCTGAGTCGACCTTGGGTAATGCCCGGAAATCGAGCTCGGGTTGCCGGGTTCGTAGCGCGGTGCGCTAACCGCTGCACCACCGCTCCCCGCGCTGTGGTCGAGAGACAAAGACGGCTCGGAGCGTTGACGCTGGCTGACTAATCGATGCTTTCTATTGGAGCGAATTGCGGAGTGAATCGGGGCACGATTCCCCAATACGCGGATCGCGTCGATGCGCGTTCGTCTCGGGCTCGAGACAAGCGAGAATCGACCTCTGGAGATGCGCTCTTTCGGGATAGCAGCCGCGTCACCGAGCGCTCCTCCTCTCTCCTCCGCGACGTTTCGCCTCCTCACGCTGGAGGCTTCCTCAGTGTAGCTGAGGGATCGGACCCCGCTGGGAGGCGAGCGCACAGCTGCAGCGTAAACATTACGAGGAAACTGCATCGCCTGGGGACTAACATTGACATAGCCCATTCGACTTTCATTGTCCATAGACTCGCATTATCGCCCTAAGACTAACATTGCCCATGGACTAACATTGACATTAATGATAATAGTTGTACTTCTAGAGCGCTTTTCACCCGAGGGTCACAAAGCGCTGCACAGAGCTGTGGAAAGCACGGCATGTCAACAACTTCTAAGCGGAATTTGACATTACGCGTATACTAACATTGCCCAAAGATTCACATTGCCCATCTACTGACATTTCCCATATGCTAATATTGCCCATAAATTAGCTTTGCCCATAAACTGATATTTCCCATATACTAACATCGCGCCTATACTAATATCGACCATATACTAACATTGCTCATATACTAACATCGCCCATATACTAACGTTGCCCATAAACTAACATTGTCCATCGACGCGAGTAACTTGAGGATCCATGCGGCAGCGAGACCGTGATCGCCCGAGAGTCTGATAGCTCAGGGGTCCTCAATCTTCTGCACCTCAAGGCCCCACGTGGCCCACTCGGGGGTCTGCTCTCCGCGGACCGCCGGGTGGCGCTCGCGGCCCGCTGATGGGTCGCGACCCCGTCAGATGACGGGCCGTGATGAGCGACGAGGAGGCCGTGTTTGTGGCGCGCCTTGTGCGGGCAGCGGTGATGCAGAGGTTAGCGCTGCGCCACGAACCTCGACATAGCCCGAGTTCGAGTACAGCTCACGGATTACCGACAGCCTGTGACGATTGTCTCAACCGACCTCCCCCCCCAAGAATTAGGTCGACTCAGCCTTAAATGAGTGTCTGGTGTAAATATCGTCGCTGGGGAGACAAAGGTGGCCGGGCGTGGGGTGTTGATCACCCACACCATCCTGTGCCGTGCTGGCCTTTATGGACGCGACTCGCTAACGGCACTTGACCCTACAGTCTGTTAAGGCTCCACGGGGGATCCTTGAGCGCATGGTATTTATATATATATGTTTGTACTTCTGTGTGCAGACTGTTTATCTGTGTCTGTCCCGTGACCCTGCAGTCTCTTAAGACTATACGGGGGATCTTTGTCTTTGTCCCATGACCTCCTTGCGTCAGCGAGTCTTCGACACTTCACGTGATGGCTTCCAACTGCACCTGGCCTGGCACAGGCGCTGTGGGGACGTCACCGTCACTTAGTGGCGAACGGCTGTTGTTATTGTTGTTATGAATGTGTATTAATGTCTGTGTGTATGGTGTGTGTACGGTGTGTGTGTATGGTGTGTAGTGTTGTGTGTAGTATGGTGTGTGTATGGTGTGTAGTGTGGTGTTTATATGGTGTTTAGTATGATGTGTAGTATGGTGTCTATATGGTGTCTGTATGATGTGTGTACGGTGTGTAGTGTGGTGTCTGTATGGTGTGTAGTGTGGTGTCTGTATGGTGTGTGTACTCCAACGTGGGAGGGGAAACGTAGCGAAGTAGAGAGGCGGAGCGCTCGACACGACTATCCCGAAAGAGCAGCTTCAGAGAGAGATTCTCTCTGTACATCAAGCCGTGACAAGTCTACATCGTTGCTTCGTTATCGCGTTGCTAACGATGCACATCAATTGCGTTGGTTTGCGGAACGTTTGCTGCATCGCAGGAATCACATATACAGGGCTTGCACGTGTTAGAGATATGAGCCTGGGTTAGAGATAGTATCCAGTGTTAGAGATAGGAGTCGGTGTTAGAGATATAAGCCGGTGTTAGAGATATAAGCCGGTGTTAGAGATATAAGTCGGTGTTATAGATATAAGCCTGGGTTAGAGATATAAGCACGTGTTAGAGATATAAGCCGGTGTTATAGACAAGAGCCAGTGTTAGGGACAGGAGCCGGTATTAGAGATGGGAGCCCGTGTTAGAGATAGGAGCCTGGGTTAGAGATAGGAGCCAGTGTTAGAGATATGAGCCTGGGTTAGAGACAGGAGTCGGTGTTAGAGATAGGAGCCGGTGTTAGAGATAAGAGCCGGTGTTAGAGATAGGAGCCCGTGTTTAGAGATAGGAGCCAGTGTCAGAGACATGAGCCGGTGTTAGTGACAGTAGTCGGTGTTAGAGATAAGAGCTGGTATTCGAGACAGTAGCCGGTATTAGAGATAGGAGTCGGTTTTATATACAGGAGCCGGTGTTAAAGATAGGAGCCAGTGTTAGCCGGGCATGTGTTAGAATAATAATTGCATTTCTAGAGCGCTTTTCACCCGAGGGTCACAAAGCGCTGCACAGAGGTATGGAGAGAACGGAATGTCAGCAACGACGTATGAACGGCAAATCAACAACAATAACATTTTGTTGTTGTTATGTCGCAGGAATACCGACCGCATCCAGAGCTTGAAAGCTCATTGGGCACTTTCTGCTATGATATTAAACATCTGTCAGTTTATATTAAAATGTAACAGTTGTCCGGTAGGGATGGGTAAGCAAATCACGCCGGGGACAATTCTAATCGCAGGAATTAGCTTTGGCAGCGACGTGGCTTTGGCCTGTGGGAGGAAACCGGAGTACCCGGCTATCGCGAGCAAAACAAACCCTTAAAGAGCAAATCTCACTGCAGCAGTGCGAGATGGAGTGTTTGTGTGT
>JAZEWT010000003.1:25117134-25127595 GCA_036362905.1 Mordacia mordax | reverse complement strand
CGTACAAGCGGCTATTGATGATGAATGAATCTCCGTGGGATGCCGGTGACGTTGCAGCCCACATACCTGGAGTGCAGGAGCGGTGGCGCAGCGGTTAGCGCCGCGCTACCAATCCGGCGACCCGAGGTCCATCATCCCCGCTCACAGCCACCGCCGCCAACGCCAGATTTTACCAAGCGATGCTGGGCCTCACATAGGTCGACTCAGCCTTAAATGAGCACCTCTTGAGGTGTGTGTGTGTGTGTGTGTGAACATCGTCACTACGGAGACAAAGGCGGCTCGGGCGCGGTTCGGGCCACCCACTCTCCCTTGTGCCGTGCCGGCCTTCATAGGCGTTACACTCGCTAAGAGCACTTGACCCTAGAGTCTGTTAAGGCTACACGGGGGATCTTTGGAGTGGAGACGTTTTTCGAGGAATGAGTAGTCGTCTCTGAGTAAGTGCGCCGATCCTGGATCGTGATCCATCGCCACTGGGGAGACAAAGGCGTCCGGGCGCGGTGCTGGCCACTCCACCCCTTCATGCGCCGCAACTCGCCAGCGGCACTTGGCCCTACTTCCCGTTAAGCCTACCCGGGGGCTCTTTGCCTGTCGTGCGTGCGGCTGTGCCGCTCGGTGATAGATGTTTATAGAGAGCGTGGAGTTTATTATTATTATAGATGTTTATTCATAGAGCAGAAAGTACCCGGTGAGCTGGCAAGCTCCAGATGCGGGATTACCGCGATACAACACTGGCTCATGTCTCTAACAATGGCCCCTATCTCTAACACTGGCTCCTGTCTCTAACACTGTCTCCTGTCTCGAACACTGCCTCCTGTAACAATGGCCCCTATCTATAACACTGTCTCCTGTCTCGAACGCTGTCTCCTGTCTCGAACGCTGGCTCCTATCTCTGTCGCCTGTCTATAACACTGTCTCCTGTATTGAACAATGGCCCCTATCTCCAACACTGTCTCCTGTCTCGAACACTCGCTCCTGTATCTAACAATGGCCCCTATCTATAACACTGTCTCCTGTCTCTAACACTGGCTCCTATTTCGTACACTAATTCCCTTCGCTAGCACTGTCGCCTATCTCTATCACTGGCTCCTATCTCTAACGCTTACGCCTATCTCTAACATCTGCTCCTATATCCAACACTGCCTCCTATCTCTAACACTGGCTACTATCTCTCCTACTAGATAGATGTTTACTATTAGAGCAGAAAGTATTCCAGTGAGCTTGCAAGCTCTGGATGCGGGATTCCTGCGACACAGCAAAACGTCCGTGGTGAGCGGTGCAGTAACAACGCATAAACCCAAAATTGCAAACAAACTCACAGCAACAACCTGTACAAAGATGAAACACTAACCGTTATCTCATCTCATCTCATTATCTGAAACCGCTTAATCCTATATAGGGTCACGGTGAGCCGGAGCCTATCCCGGAAACACAGGGCGTAAGGCAGGAATACACCCGACGACGGGACGCCAGTCCATCGCCGGGCATTGCGGGACAATTTTTTAGTCTGCGAGCCAATCAACCTATCCAGGAGCATGCTTTTGGACTGTGGGAGGAAACCGGAGTACCCGGCGAAAACCCACGCGGACACGGGGAGAGCATGCAAACTCCACACAGAAAGGCACCCGAGCCGAGAGATTCTAACCCGGGACCTTCTTGCTGTGAGGCGACAGCGCTAACCACTGGGCCACCGTGCCGCCCCCTAACCGTTATCATTAAAAGCAATAATAATAATAATAATTGCATTTATAGAGCGCTTTTCACCCGAGGGTCACAAAGCGCTGCACAGAGATGAAAAAACTTGCAACACTGGCAACGGGGGAGAAAAAAAATCCGTTTTGTTCAGCAACAGCAAAAGGAAAACGCCTTCAACCATGAAAAAAAACTAATTATTATTAATAGTAGTAATAACTCTTGCAAACGCAGCTGCGCAGTAAATGTTGGTAATTAATTGGGATCTAAAGGTTACCCAGCGGGCGTGGGCACGGTGACCCAGTGGCTAGCGCTGTCGCCTCCTCACAGCAAGAAGGTCCCGAGTTCGAATCTCGGCTCGGGCGTCTTTCTGTGTGGAGTTTGCATGCTCTCCCCGTGTCCGCGTGGGTTTTCGCCGGGCACTCCAGTTTCCTCCCACAGTCCAAAAAAACGTGCTGCTGCACAGGTTAATTGGCTTGCGGACTAAAATTGCCCGCAGTGCCCGGTGAAGGACTGGCGTCCGATTGTGAGTATATCCCTGCCTGGCGCCCTGTGTCTGCCGGAATAGGCTCTGGCTCACCGCAACCCTGTACAGGACTAAGCGGTTTCTGACAATGAGATGAGATGAGATAATTATTATTAATGATTATTTAGCAGACGCCCTTATACAGGCGACTCACATCATTATAGAGGTTCAGTGAGGAAACCACAGAGAGGCGAGGGGAAGGCAGCAATGCATTCAGCCGGCGCCAACATTTTTCCAGACGCCGCGATATATAACGGTGCCATCGACCGATTCATGAATGGGTTTATATATACATTGTTGTTGTTTCGTTTTAAGTGCGGGAGGATACCGGAGAACCCGGAGGAAACCCACGCAGAATAGGAGGAGGAAGGGCGGGTAGGGCGGGCGGGCGGGCGGTCGGAGAGAGACGAACACGCAAACTCCACGCGCGAGCAAATGTCGCCGCAGACGTGAATCGAATAGATGATATAAGATTAGAAAGGTTTTACCGTGTCTGGCGATTATGCAGGTGTTAAGATCTTAACACCTGCAGAATCTTATATATGTATACTGGCAAAAAAGTACCCATAGCGTTAACAGCTCCATCTAAGCTATAAGCATTGATACTGAATTGTCTGGAGCTGACTGCCTTGTGGCAACGGCTGACATCGGCAATTAGGCTCAAAAGGAAACCACTGCCTGGTGAAGGCCGGTCAGTTGAAGGACAATGCATAGGTTATCAAAGCTACCTGTGTGCGTACTTTGCCACTAGTATGTGTGGCTTTTGCAAACTGGACGCATTGTAAAATGTGTCTGTTTTCGTGTTTGGGATCTTAACACCTGCATAATCGCCAGATACGGTAAAACCTGTTGTAATCTTATATATGTATACTGGCAACAAAAAGTACCCATAGCGAATAGATGATGTCTGCGGCTCAGAGTGATCGCGAGCCTCTCACCCACCCCACCCCCCGAGTGGAAACGGCGACGACGCCCAACTCCCTCCCTCCTTCCCCCGCATCCAGCCTTGGGCTCTGCCACCGCTTCCTAAGTTCTCAGCCGTCCATCTGTCACCACGTGGGAAGCACGTGGAGGGGGTGGGGGCAGGGCGAGGATGCAAAAACAACGCAAACAAGAAGGGGAAAGGAGGGGGGGGAGGCGGACGGGGAGTAGGAGATGATTAGAGAGGACGCGGTGGTCGGGTGAGTGGCGCTGTCTCCCTCACAGCAAGAAGGTCCCCCCGGGATTGGTTCCTCGGCTCTTGTTGCAGGAGGCCAGAGCCTATCCCGCCAGATACAGGGCGCAAGGCGAGGCCACACTCAGGATTTGACGCCAGTACATCGCAGTGGCAGTTTTTTTGCAGGGAGTCAATTTACTCAGCAGGCTAATTAAGGCAGGCAGCAGAGTGTGTTTGGACGGTGGGAGGAAACCGGAGTACCCCACGCGGACATGGGAGAAAACGAGAGAGAGAGAACGCACAAACTCCACACAGAAAGGCACCCGAGCCCCGCGGGAGCCGAACCTGGGCGCTTCTTACTGTGATGCAGCAGCGCTACACGCTGCACCACCGTGCCCAACCGTCAGCTTCGATTTTCTGAACCGCTCCAGTACCTCCGCCTAGATCGACTCAGCCTGAAATTAGTACCTGGTGCGGTTTAGAGAGATCGCCGCTGGTGAGACAAAGGCGGCCGGGCGCGGCGCCGATCACCCACCCCCTAGCGTGCCGCCGTCCTTCACAGGCGCTAGCCAGCTACGAGCACTTGCCCCAAAGTCTGCTAAGACTACACGGGGGATCTTTATCTGTGCTGCTGAGTGTTGTGTACGGGATGCGCGCATCCGTTGCGTGTATATCCTATCTCGTGTAAACCTGCCCACTCGAAAAACACGCATTAGCCTACGTGTGTTTATTTGTGTGACTAAATGTTTAGGGAAATGGCTTAGAACGGTTTTTTAAATACGGAATTAGCCCTAGGAAAGAGCGCTCTTAATTACATTACACCATTTCCCAATATACGTATTATTAACATTTATGATTTAGCATTTTAAAATCATAGTTGAAAGTCAGATCATATTTTATATGTTGTTCTGCAACGATGTGTATATATTTTTTTTAAATGTTATTGTTGCTGATTTTCCGTTCTATCGTTGTTGTTGGCGTGCCGTTCTCTCCGCAGCTCTGTGCAGCGCTTTGTGACCCTCGGGTGAAACGCGCTCCATAAATGCAATTATTATTAATAATTGTGCTCGTCGCGTTGAGGCTCTCCGCGAACTCACGGATTCTCTCTCGAACGAGTTGTTCAACTCCCTCCCCTTTTCCAATCCACTGCTGGATGAACGCCTGCCCCTACCGCGGGCCGCGTCCGTCATCCGAGGTCATTTGACCATACTTCACCACGCTGGCCGAGCGCTGAGCAACGCCGCTGCGTCACAGCAAGAAGGGTCCTGGGTGAGCTAACACTACGCCCGGCCGCCTTTGTCTTCCAACTAGATAATGTTTGCAAACCACACCAGATACTCGATTGAGGCTGAGTCGACTTAGGGGACGCCCAGGACCGACTCAGAAAATCACCACGGGCGGTGGCGGTGAGCGGGAATCGAACTCGCTTCGCCCCTACGGTCTTGCCCTCTTCAACCTTTAACATCTCCTGCTCTGACATCTCCTGCCCTCACATCTCCTCCTCCCACATCTCCTCCTCCCACATCGCCTCCTCTCACATCTCGCACAATCAGCGCTGACCCCTCGACCCCCCAGCATCCGCCGCCGCTCCCCCCTCCCGCCCCCCCTCTCCTTCCGCGCGCCCTCTTTCACTCACTTTGTATTGAAGCTGGAAGGAACCGTCGAGCTATGTGGCTATTTTTAACAGTTGTCCAGTGGGCAGGGGAAGCAAGCTACAAAATCTCAAGGCACTTTTAATCAGCAAGACAATTCACCCTCGGCAGCGGCATATCTGCGCAATGTTGGGGGGCAGGGGGGGTGGTGGAGGGGGGTGAAACTGGAGTACCTGGCAAAAAAACCCACGCGGACACGGCGAGAGACGGAGAACACGCAAAATCCACATAGAAAAGCAACGGCACCCGAGCCGGGAATCGAACCGGGAACCTAATTGCCGCGAGGCGGCAGCGCTGCTCAATTCAATGGAACCCCGGAGAGACGCAGCTCCCCGCGTGATTGTAAAGAATTCCGTCTCCACCACCGTCTCTGCCGAGACGGGAGTCATTGTTTATTTTCTCCGTTCCAATCCGCCGCCCGCCTCGACCCACGCCTTCACTTGACGCGCCTCCAGAGAGAGCTTTACTCTATTAGAATAATAATAATTGCACTTCTCAAGCGCTTTTTACCCGAGGGTCACAAAGCGCTGCACAGAGCTGTGGAGAGAGCGGCACGTCAACAACAGCAACATTGGAGCGGTTCAATTGAAAGTCAAATAATGGCCACAATTTAGAAAAGGATTTGGAATGAGAGATGTTTTTTTAATTGTTAGAACAAACGAAGGAAAGAACAAGCGTTCTGCACCGAACAGCAATCACGACGACTTCAGCAGTCACTTAGGACTCAAACACAGCCAGTTTCGCGTAAATATACGTGTGCGTGTATGTCCGCACTGAAGGTATCGGGTTCCAGTTCGTCATCTCTATCAGCTGAATGTCATGGAACGTGTGTCCGCACTGAAGGTAGCGGGTTCCAGTTCGTCATCTCTATCAGCTGAATGTCATGGAGCGTGTGTCCGCACTGAAGGTAGCGGGTTCCAGTCCGTCATTCGTTATAGACTTCGGCAAAGGGAGGAAAAGCAACGACGGCTTTCATCATCATCGTCATCATCGTCGTCATTCAAAAACGGCTGATGATGCGCACCAACGTGGGAGGCGAAACGTCGCGACAGAGGAGAAGCGGAGAGCACTCGGTGACTCGAGCCGCGACCAACCCGCGTCGCTGCTCGTTTAAATGCTTCCTTGTCAGCGCAATCGAATGAGGCTCCTTTAACGGTTTGGCTTGCCGCGTTGTTGAGGAATCCCACGGTCCGTTGACACGTGGTCTGTTGACACGTGGTCTGTTGACACTTGGGTTGTTGACACGTGTTGCTCACGTTGTTTATTTTGTTCATTCATCTGTAACGCGGCACGGTGGCCCAGTGGGTAGCGCTGTCGCTTCACAGCAAAAAGGTCCCGGGTTCTAATCTCGGCTCGGGTGCCTTTCTATGTGGAGTTTGCATGTTCTCCCCGTGTCTGTGTGGGTTTTCGCCGGGCACTCCGGTTTCCTCCCACAGTCAAAACAGGCTGCTGCATAGGTTAATTGGCTTGCAGACCAAATTGCCCGCAGTGCCCGGTGACGGACTGGCGTCCCATCGTGCGTATATCCCTGTCTTGCGTCCTGTGTCTCCCGGGATAGGCTCCGGCTCACCGCGACCCTGTACAGGACTAAGCGGTTTCTGATGATTGCTTCGAAAAGCTGCTCTCTAGGGACAACCGCGTCGATGGCTCTCTCTCCTCTCCTCGCCATCCACGCGGCTGTCCCGAGAGAGCAGCTTTTCGACGCAATCATGCATCGAGCCGTGAAAACCTATATCATTACATAAGCGGTTTCTGACAATGAGATGAGATCTGTAACTCGTGCAGTCGGCTGGCCGATGCTTCTCTTTTGGGATAGCCGGATAATGATGATAGTTGCAACGTGGGAGGCGAAACGTCGAGAAGGAGAGAGAGAGCGGGGGGGGTGCCACCGGTTTCTCGCACCACGGGACTTGCGTTTATAATTACCCTCTGTTTTTTACGCTTCTTTCACGAACATTAAAGCATGGCTATATTAATAGAGGGTGAGGATGAGAGAGCGAGTGAGAGGGTGAAAGAATGAGGTTGGGAAAGAGCGATTGTCTTTTGTTTATATTGGAAAAAAAAGAGTAAATATATTCAATAAATAAATAAATAAAACGCTGAAAGGATGCTTAAACCTCATCTCATCTCATTGTCAGACACCGCTTAGTCCTATACAGGGTCACGGTGAAGCCGGAGCCTATCCCGGCAGACACAGGGCGCAAGGCAAGGATATACCGACGATGGGACGCCAGTCCATCGCCGGGCACTGCGGGGCAATTTAGCCTGCGAGCCAATCAACCTATGTAGCAGCATGCTTTTTGGACTGTGGGAGGAAACCGGAGTACCCGGCGAAAACCCACGCGGACACGGGGAGAGCATGCAAACTCCACACAGAAAGGCACCCGAGCCGAGAGATTCGAACCCGGGACCTTCTTGCTGTGAGGCGACAGCGCTAGCCACTGGGCCACCGCGCCGCCCGATGCTTAAACCGAAGTTCCTAATAATAATAATTGCATTTATAGAGCGTGTTTCCCCCGAGGGTCACAAAGCGCTGCACAGAGCTGCGGAGAGAGCGTCAGGTCAACAACAACGACGTAAGAACGGAAAATCAGCAACAACATTTTTTGGGGTTTTTTTTACAAATCCGAGCTGTATAGAGAATGACATGTCAACAACAACATCAAAACAGTTCAACTGAAAGTCAAATCGTCACAATAAATTATAGAATATAAAGTAAGCGGAGAAAAAATATTCTTCAACAAACAAGGAAGGAATAAATGTTTCCGAGCAGGCGCGGGTCGGCAGAAAATCATCATCCCTGCACGACAACATTGAGCCGCATCAACAGTCCTAGCCAGAAATACAGAACTGACGTTTTTACTAATCTACGAAAACAATAAAAAGAGAGAGGGTGAGAGGAGCGACGCTGTCAGTCTGTGTTAACAGTGAAAGGAATCGTTGAGCTGTGTAGCTCTTTTTAACAGTTGTCCAGCGGGGAGGAATAAGCAAGTTACAACGTCTCAGGGTACGGAGAGGAGAGAGGGGGATTTTAATCAGAGCAATTAATCTAGGCAGCAAGTATATATTTGGACTGTGGGAGGAAACCGGAGAACCCGGAGACTCCACACAGCAAGGCACCCGAGCCGGATATCGAACCCATGCTTCCCTGTGCGGCGGCAGCTCTGCTACTGCACAGGCACCGCGCCGCAACTCGTGAAAATATTGATGATTGTTTCCAAAAGCTGCTCTTTCGGGATAGCCGCGTCACTCATCGCTCCTCTTCTCTCCGAGCCGTGAAAAAAGCGACATCGGTTTCTTGACGATATCGTTAATAATCTCTCGACGAATTAAACCACGACCTGTACCGCCCTCCTCCTCCCTCCAATCCCCCTCTGCCCCCCCTCTAACTCGCCCCCCCCCCTCCACAGTCACTCGCGTCATCTCGAGCTGTAAGCTGTGACAGATGGACCCAGGCTAAGCGATCTAATTTGCTTAATGAGGCGGCGCAACGTGCAGAATCATAACAGCGGACATGGGAATTCACGATCACTAACAATCGGCTGTGGGCGGCGCGGTGGCCCAGTGGGTAGCGCTGTCGCCTCCTCACAGCAAGAAGGTCCCGGGTTCGAATCTCGGCTCAGGTGCCTTTCTGTGTGGAGTTTGCAAGTTCTCTCCCCGTGTTCGCGTGGGTTTTCGCCGGGCACTCCGGATTCCTCCCACAGTCCAAAATACATGCTGCTGCATAGGTTAATTGGCTTGCAGACTAAATTGCCCGCAGTGCCCGATGATGGATTGGCATCCCATCGTTGGTATATCCCTGCCTTGCGCTCTGTGTCTGCCGGGATAGGCTCCGGCTCACCGCGACCCTGTACAGGACTAAGCGGTTTCTGACAGTGAGATGAGATTACAATCGGCTATCGCTCTCGCGGCCCCCAGAGAACTCAAGTGCCCTGGGGGACTCGGGGCGGTACTGCCACGGGGCGGTCCACAAGTTTTGTGACCCCTATTTCGTTAACCCACGAACCGTTTTTTACTTCGCGCTTTCATGTTGTAAAATAAATAACGAGCGCTTAATTATTTCGGACGGCTGATCCGAGTCGATGCACTGTTGGAGAACGGCTTGCGGTGAGGAGCGTACGGTTTCGATAAAAGTTTGCGAATCGAGAGAAAAAAAGCACGTGAATGGGGGTCACAGGACATATGGACCACACCGTATTGGATAACTCTGTTCATCTTCGGCGTATAAAGATAACGATCTGCCCTAGAGCCGCTGTTAGTGAGCAGCACCTATGAAGGCCGGCACGGCATCGAGGGGGTAGGTGGCCAGCGCGAAACCCGGCCGCCTTTGTCTCCCCATTGTAATGCACACCGCACCAAGGTACCCATTTGAGGAAAGGCCCCGGACCGGTTCACAAAATCGTCATCAGCTGTTGGTGGCCGTGAGCGGAAATCGAACTCTGGTCGCCGGGTTCCGTAGCGCAACGCGCTGACCGCTGCACCACCGCCACCACTGCCGCGGCGCCCGGCGTGCTGCTGGCCACCCACCCCCTCATGGGCCTCACGGAAGCCTTCACAGGCGCTGCGCTGCTCGCAAACAAAGCACTTGCCCTAAGGTCCCGTTAAGGCTATACGGAGAGGGGTGGGGACCTTTAGCTTTGTAGTCGTGCGTGCCTATTTATTTTATTGTTTATGAGACAGTGAGATATTAGTCGCCCTTGATAAGGGAGTCTGCTAAATGAAAATTAATTATAATTATTGTTCGCCTGACGCTGCGCGCTTCCCGCTGTAATAATCTCATCTCATTGTCAGAACTGCTTAATCCTGTACAGGGTCGCGGTGAGCTGCAGCCTATCCCGACAGACACAGGGCGCAAGGCAGGGATATACCCTGGTTGAGACGCCAGTACATCACAGGGCCCTGGCAGAAATTTGCTCAGCAGAACAATTACCCTTGACAGCAACGTATATTTGGACGGTGGGGGAAACCGGAGCACCCGGCGAAAACCCACGTGGACGCGAGGAGAGAGAGAGAGAGAGAGCGAGAGAGAACTCTCAAACTCCACACAGAAAGTCGCCCAAGCCTGGAATCGAACCGGGGGATCATTCTTGCTATGAGGTGACAGCGCTGCTCGCTGCGCCACCGCTCCGCCTTATATTAAACAATACTAAACATCTATCTCTCTGTCGGCTTGACAGGTCCGTGCATTGTATCCCCCACCCCCCAGTCGCACACAGACCCCATTCACAGATTCCTGACCAAAGACAATCTGTCTTTGCCGCGTCACTGCTCACACACTGGCGCAACAGCTGCCGCTACACGGAGCCATCAGCAGCAGCATCAGCAGCAGCAGAAGCAGCAGCAGAAGCATCATCAGCACTTCCAGTAGCTATGGAACTCGGGCTGCCATTGGTCGGTACAGGGTGGTCCGGATGTTTTGTGACCCCCACCCTATATTT
>JAZEWT010000003.1:25086275-25098488 GCA_036362905.1 Mordacia mordax | reverse complement strand
CGCGTGTGGTGTACGTGCGGTGTATGTGTGTCGTGTACGCGTGTGGTGTACGTGCAGTGTATGTGTGTCGTGTACGCGTGTGGTGTACGTGCGGTGTACGCGTGTGGTGTACGTGCGGTGTACGCGTGTGGTGTACGCGTGTGGTGTACGCGTGTGGTGTACGTGCGGCGTATGCGTGGAGTCTTCAGGAGACGCAGGCTGCGGGAGCTGACGGTCGACTCTGTAAGACACGCGGGTGTAGGGTGTGGGGTCGACAAGTCACCCAACTTAAATAAAACTCAGCAATCACACGGGCGACAACATCGTCACTGTCTGGCGAGCTGGCGCCAGCTGCCTGCGTGGCTGCCTCACCCCCCCACTAACCCGTTTCTCTGGTTGAAAGTCACGGGTATATAAACGTAGTAAATTCTAAATGACCATCAACTCAGAGTGAGACGAAGCTGACACGAGCTTGCTGCACTCCTTTAAAGCGAGTCTTGAGATTTAAGGTTTTTTTAGCCTCCTTAATAATAATATTCACATTTCTAAAGTGTTCTTCACCCGAGGGTCATAAAGCGCTGCACAGAGTTGTGGAGAGAACGGCACGTCAAAAGCAACATCAGAATACATTAATCGTGTAAAGTAATGACCATAAATCAATGAAGGACTTTAAGCAGCAATGAAATAATTGTTTAAATAAAAAAGAGGAAGGAGTAAGCATTCAGGGCGGCGCGGTGGCCCAGTGGTTAGCGCTGACGCCTCACAGCAAGAAGGTTCCGGGTTCGAATCTCTCGGCTCGGGTGCCTTTCTGTGTGGAGTTTGCATGCTCTCCCCGTGTCCGCGTGGGTTTTCGCCGGGTACTCCGGTTTCCTCCCACAGTCCAAAAGCATGCTCCTGGATAGGTTAATTGGCTCGCAGACTAAAATTGTCCCGCAATGCCCGGCGATGGACCGGCGTCCCGTCGTCGGGTGTATTCCTGCCTTACGCCCTGTGTTTCCGGGATAGGCTCCGGCTCACCGTGACCCTATATAGGATTAAGCGGTTTCAGATAGCGAGACGAGAGTAAGCATTCCCGAGAAGGCGCAGGTCAACAGCAAGCCAACATCCAAGCACACAGCAGTGAGCAGCATCAACAGTTGGAGCCAGAGGCCTTCAACTGCCCTTGTGTCCACAGTGCCTTTCCACCGGCACATTTTATTATTTTTATTTATTATCACTAAGATTTCATCACTACGATGTTGTTGACGTGCCGTTCTCTCCACAGCTCTGTGCAGCGCTGTGTGACCATCGGATGAAAAGCGCTCTAGAAACGCAAATATTATTTTTATAAATTGGTTTTAATTATTTCATCGCTGTGTCACCACAGAGCCTCGTCAAGTCAGGCCAACCCACCAGACAATGCTACCAAATATATTGTGACTTTATCAGCCCGTTAACTGTAAAGGGGTTTTTGTTTTTTTAACCGTGGTGGGTAACCGGAGAACCCGGAGGAAAGTCAAGGGGGAGAGGATGCAGAAACTCCGCACAGCAAGGCGCTCAACACGGGCATCGAACCGCCTCGCGCAGGACCTTCTTTCTGCGAGACGCGGATGTTGCCATTGCGCGGACACCTTGCGGTCCACGGGTGCTCAGAAGCGTTAATGATTGTAATTATTATTATTATCCGAAGGCTGAGCCGGCGTGTCCCAGATCGTGACCCCTTGTGCAAGGCAGCGGCTGGCTGTGCGAGAGGGGAGGAGGCGTCGGATGAAATCCGGGGGGGGAGGAGAAACTTACGCCTCTGCGCTAACCGTTTGCTCCTCCTCACTCTCAGGTCACGGCACCTGTGGGGCACGGGGGTTAAAGGGGTCGGGGTGAGGGGGTTGGGGTGAGGGGGTCGGGGTGAGGGGGTCGGGGTGAGGGGGTCGGGGTGAGCGTCCGCACAACCTCCCCCGTCCCATTCACCCATCTCTGCACCCTTCCTCTCGATCCTCATCCCACAGCCTCATCACATCCTCCCATCCCCCACATCCTCCCATCCCACCCCCCTTCCGTTCTCCCACCACAGCCCCACACCCTCCCACATCCCATCCTCCCATTCAAGCTCCCCCCCCCGTCCGCCCAAACAAAACAAGACGGTCGTACGCGCGTCTCAAACGCCAATCCCCAAAATCGTCATCGTTATCATCATCAACATCCTCATCATCGTCGCTTACAGGCTCGTCGGCCGCAAAGAGGGTATGGTTCCCACCGCCGCTGGTGCCCGCCAGGCACAGCGGTGGGTGCGCCGGGCTGCGCGGGCTGCGCGGGCTGCGCGGGCTATGCGGGCCGCGCGGTTCGACCGCCTCCTGAGGGCGCTCACCGGAGACGTCGTCCCGCGCACGCAGACCCGATCCTCCGCTGCGTTGGGCCCGCTCAGCGTCTCCTGGATCTCCTCCAGAACAGCTGCGGGGTGACGGCCCGTCGGGGTGTGACGACAAGCGGACACAGAGTGTGACGACAACCGGACAGAGAGTGACAACAATCGGACAGTGTGAGAACAAACGGACAGAGAGTGCCGACAACCGGACAGAGAGTGACAACAACCGGACAGTATGAGAACAAACGGACAGAGAGTGACGACAACCGGGCACACAGTGTGACGACAACCGGACACACAGTGTGACGACAAGCGGACAGAATGTGACAACAATCGGACAGAATGTGACAACAACCGGACAGAGTGACAACCAGACAGATAGTGACAACAATAAGAGAGTGACAACAACAGACAGTATGAGACAATAACCGGGCAGAGTGTGACAACAACCGGACAGAGTGACAACACCCGGACAGAGTCACAGCCGGACAGAGTGACAACTGACACAGAGTGTGACGACATGCGGACAGAGAGTGACAACAACCGGATAGTGTGACAATAACCGGATAGTGTGACAACAACCGGACAGAGTGACAACAATCGGCTCCCCAGTGCGGGGGCAGGGCTCCCCAGTGCGGGGCAGGGCTCCCCAGTGCGGGGGCAGGGCTCCCCAGTGCGGGGGCAAGGCTCCCCACTTAGGAGGCAGGGCTCCCCAGTACAGGAGCAAGGCTCCCCAGGAGGGGGCAGGGCTCCCCAGGAGGGGGCAGGGCTCCCCAGTGCGGGGGCAGGGCTCCCCAGTGCGGAGGCAGGGCTCCCCAGTGCGGGGGCAGGGCTCCCCAGTGCGGGGGCAGGGCTCCCCAGTGCGGGAGCAGGGCTCCCCAGTGCGGGGGCAGGGCTCCCCATTGCGGGGGCAGGGCTCCCCACTTAGGGGGCAGGGCTCCCCAATGCGGCGCAGAGCTCCCAAGTGCAGGACAGCCCCTAACCGCTGTGACCACAGCTGCCCCCCCCCACGCGCGTTGCGATACACACGAGCGGGTGGGTGACCAGCACCGCGCTGAAACCACTCACACACCGGGTTCGATTCCCGGCTCAGGCGTCGTGCTGTGTGGGGTTTTGCGCGTACTCCCCCATGTCCGCGTTGGTGTTATGCCGGGTACTCCGCTTTCCTCCCAACAGCCCAGACACACTGCTGCCACCGCCGCCGCTGCTGCTGCTGCTCAAATTGGCCTGCTGACTAAAAATTGCCCGCTGCCCTGCGACGGACTGATGTCCCATCTTGTGCACAGCCCTGCCTCGCGAGCCTTTGTCTGTCGGGAGGTCGCGTGTACTCACTCGAGTCGGTCAGCAGTGCGTTTTCCATCACCTTGCCCTTCATCTTCCCTGCCGGACGAAACGCGCGGGTCAGAGGTCGCAACCGCCCAGAGCGCGAGTTCCACCTTGAATCATTATTATTAATAATTATTTTTATTTAGCAGACGCCATTTATCCAGGGCAGCTTACATCATTACGGAAGTGTAACAAGGAAACCACAGAGAGGTGAGAGGAAGGCAACTATGCAGTCAGCTGGCGCCAACATTTGCCAGAAACTGCATTAGATTACGATGTTTATCGGTCAACTCATTCATGAGCATTTATTTTTTTTTAGTTGTGGGATGAAACCGAGAACCCAGAGGAAACCCACGCAGAACAGGGGGAGATAGAGAACACACAAACTCCGCACAGAACGTGGGCTGAGGTGGGAATCAATCCGCCGAGGGCAGGGCAGGACTTCCTTTCTGAGAGGTGCAGATGTTACTGCTGTGCCGCCCTACCCCCGACGGAACGATTGGAGACAAGACTGATGATAGTTGTTGATTATTGCAGCGGAACTTATCCGGTGAGCTCGCAAGCTCTAGATATGCGATTCCTGCTCATGTCTCTAACATTGATTCCTATACCTGATGCTCGCTCCCATCTCTAACACTGGATAGATGTTTGTTATTGGAGTACCTTCTCCGACGGACGAGTTGCTCCCGTTGCTCCTTGTGCTGTTCCTCGGCCGATCCTTGGTGGAATGCCTGCGGGCGACGACGGCGTTAATCCCCGCGACCCCCGCCACCCCCCCTTCCACCCCGCCTCGGCGCGCCGGCAAACCGGGTGAGCGCTCGACGCGCCGCGACCCTGGTTGGCGAGGTTCGCTGACGGCGCCTCGCCTCCCGTCGCTAAGGAGGGGAGGGACGCTCCACGAAGCTGTCCCGGAAGCAGCAGTTCGCTTAAGAGCAATTCTCCTTCCTCGAGCAAAAAAAACCCCCAGAGCTATGCTCATTATCATCAATCGCGTAAATCCTCCCATTAGACCCCGCACAGTAAATTCTTCAGTGATCATCGCTAGCCCTGGGATGTACTGGCATCACATCATCCTCGGTATTCCCCCACCTTGCGCCCTCTGTCTGCCGGGATAGGCTCCGCCCTCACTCCTCCTGCCCCCCCCATAACCCTGTCCAGGATTAAGCGGGTACTGATGAAGAATGAATGATCGTTGCCCCCGAATGGCAGTGAGTTTGTATATAGGTTGGGAAGAAGCGTTGAGCTATGTAACAATTTTAACGGTTGTCTGGTGGGGAGGGGTAAGCAAGTTAGTAGACAACTTGGGTTGTACCAGGGAAGGGATGCAGTCCATCACAGGGCACTGGGGGCACCTCGGTGGAGCCAATTAACCTAAGCAGCAAGTCACAGACTGTGGCAGGCAACAGGAGTACCCGGCTAAAACCAACAGCCATCATGGCAGCACGACAACAGTGTGCTTGATTGATGGCTCTCTTCTGACCTGCGACTGCTCGGGAACATTTATTCCTTCATTGTTTGTTGCAGACTTGTTTTTTTTTAATCACTTATTTTATGTCCTAAAATTTGTTGGTACTATTTGACTTTTAGTTGAACTGTCCTGATGTTGTTGACATGCCGTTCTTTCCGCAGTTCTGTGTAACACTTTGTGGCCCTCGGGTGAAAGGCGCTACATTAATGCAATTATTATTATTATCAATGTAGGAGGCAAAACTCCACACAAAAAGTCATCCGAGCAGGGAAACGAACCCGGGCCCTTTGTGCCGTGAGGCGACAATGCCTCTGCACCGCCGTGCCTTACTGCTGACACACAGGCCCCCGGTGCCACACAGGGGCAGCTGCCAGAGTGGTACCCTTGTGCTGTCAGTAATGGAGCGAGACGTGGTGTCTGTGCAGCGCTGTGCGGCGCTGCGGGCTTTGCTCACCTGCTGGGGATGGCGCGAGGTTTGGGCTGCACGGAGCACAGCGGCTCCGTGATGCTCTTCGCGGAGAGGGAGAAACGCTCGAACTCCGACGGGGAGATCAGGTAGAAGCCTGCGGCAGCGCCCGGGCCACGCAAACACAACAACCATGCACCACCCATGTGGCCTTGACGGACCGCTGGCGCGAGCGTCGTTCATTAGCCGCTCTCTCAACGGGTGGACGAGAGATTAGACGTGGGGGGAGGGGGAGGGAGGAAACCGCGGCGCGCTCACTCTTGGCTCGCTCGCCCAACCCGAACGAAAGAACGAAGAGCATTTAGAAGCGGGCGAAGAAACCCGCTCGCTCGCCCGCTTGCCCCATGCCAACAAAAAGAACGGCGAGCGCTTAAAGACCGCCGGCGAGGAAACGGCGGATTGCCCGCCCGCCCGCTCACCCTGCCCGGACTTGGTGAAGATGCAGGACGCGATGCCGCCCACGTCCTCCTTGCGCATGCAGGCGTAGCGCGCGTGCAGGCGCAGCGCCGGCACGCTGTACACGTGCACTTCGCCCAGGTTCGTGAGGCACACGAGGCAGTTCTCACTGTAGTCGTCGGCGGCCGCCGCCGCAGCGCCACCGCCGCCGCCGCCGGCGTAAGCGCCGAAGGTCGCCATTGCCACCTTGCGAACCCGCGAGCCCTCGGTCGCTGTCAGCTTGAACTTGTTCTTGGCGTTGACGCGCGGCAGCGCGAACACCTGCCGAGCGGCGGAGGGGTCGGCGGGCACGCGTGGTCATTTGATTTTAGTATTTGGTTCGTGATTTTTTTTTACTTTTATTTTTTATGTGCGTTACGTTTGTTGCTTTTGCTCGTACTTGTTTATTTATACACCACCCCCACCTCGCCCCACCTCCCTGCGCAATTCTGTCTCCAGGTTCCCAGGCATCGCCAGAGGTACCCAGATATGAGATTCACAAGGAGGGGCAACCCGAATGGACCCTCACCATTCGTTTATTAATTTTCTTTACTCTTTTTCAAAGTAAGAAACTGGAAGCATGGATGCCGGTTAAGGGGTACTGGAGACGAATCGTCATTTTGTCGAGCGATAATGATGCTCTTAATTACCGTGTCTCTTTGCCAAATTGCAACTCCCTAGCACAAGACCAACCCTCCTTTACAAACGCTCTCCGAGTGTCACCATCACGGTCACCATTGCGAGACAGGTATTCTCCCACCCTGCGCACTGTCAGCGGGGATAGGCTCCCCCTCGAACCTGTAGAGGATTAAGCGGGTATTGATAATGAATGAATGTTTCATTTACCCAATCCCCATTTCACTCTTCAGTTTCTGAAGTTTCCCGTAAAGCGACCTCGCGGCGCGGCTTTCGCGGCACCGCCGCGTAAATCAACCGAATAGCCGTCGTCCCGAACCCCCCCCCCCCCCCGCGACAGGGACCGTTGTCCCCCCCCCCTCCCCTACTCAGGCCGGGGCCTGCAGCATAGGCCGCGCACCTTGAACTGCTCCTCGGAGACGATGAGCAGTGAGTGGCTGGAGTTCATGTCGGGCGACTTGGCCAGGTCGTGCAACACTTCCAGCGGCTCGGGCAGGGAGCTGCCCTTCCCGTCCAGGATGGTGAGGCCCACCACGGGGGCCCGGTGCATCAGCTGGATTTCTTTGGCTGTACCGAGACGGATGTGAGAGAGAGAGAGAGAGCGAGAGAGCGACGATGGTTGCTCGCTAAATGCCGCCGTCAGTCGTCTCGAGTCGCCCCCTCCCCTCTCGTTTAGGGGAGCGCGTCTCAGAGCGCCTGCGGATGCCTCCAACGTGGGAGGCGAAACGTCGCGAAGGAGAGAGGAGGTGCGCTCGACGCGGCCGTCCCCAAAGAGTAACTTCGCAAAGCAATCGGTCAAGTTTGTATTTAAGCTGGTAGGAACAGTTGAGCTATGTAGCTACATCACTCCGCAGATACATGTGAATTGTTATAGCATAAAATACCCAATAAGCTTGCAAGCTCTGGATCTGGGATTCCTGTGACACAACAGTGGCTCCTATCTCTAACAGTGGCTCCCGTCAGTGTTGGAGAGCGAGAGGAAGGCAGCCACACGGACCGCATGGCTGCCTTCCCCTCGCCTCTCTGTGGTATCCGCGCTAAGCCTCTACGATGACGCAAGTTGCCCTGGATAAGGGCGTCGGCTAAATTGTAAACAATATATATTAAGACGAGTGAAACGGTGCAATAGTGATGGAAATAAATTGAAAAAGTTTTACGCTGAAGAATTTGAACGCGCAAACGCAACCAAACGCCTATCAACTGCCGCATTTGCTGCTGGGCAGAAACGGTGGCCCAGTGGGTAGCGCTGACGCCTCACAGCAAGAAGGTCCTGGGTTCGAATCTCGGCTCGGGTGCCTTTCTGTGTGGAGTTTGCATGTTCTCCCTGTGTCCGCATGGGTTTTCGCCGGGCACTCCGGTTTCCTCCCAGTCCAAAAAACATGCTGCTGCATAGGTTAAGTGGCTTGCAGACTAAATTGCCCTCAGTACCCGGTAATGGACTGGCGTCCTATCGTGGGTATATCCCTGCCTTGCGCTGTGTCTGCCGGGATAGGCTCCGGCTCACCACGACTCTACAGGACTAAGCGGTTTCAGACAATGAGATGAGATGAGAAACGTTAATCATGACTGGGATCTAAGGTGGCGGTTCATCAACGGTAGTGACCATACCCCGAAGCACACGGCAATATTCTAACAAAACGTGGGCTCAGGCCACAAAGATTTTCCCACCTACGTAGCCTCAACAGAGAGTGCTGTTGGCGAGCGGCGACTATGAAGGCCGGCACGGCACACGAGGGCACAGTTCGCCAGCACCACACTCAGCGGACCTTTGAGCTCTTACGTGAATGTGGCATCTCTTGGTTGACGACTGGGACGAGGGCTGCTCTTTAGGGATAGCCGTGTAGAGGGGCACTCGACACGTCTATCCTGAAAGGGCAGCTCATGACCACTGAGCCGTGAAAACCTACGTCAACCACCCCCTTTAGGGTCAACGCATCTTCACGCCAACATCGGATATTTTGTGCGCGAGTTATCGGTGATCGAGCCTCACCGCAATAACCTCCCCCTCCCCCACCCCGCGCCGCCTACTCAGAACGGACGCGGTGAGCGCGGCGAAAAAAGAACCAGCGAACGGCATGCCGCGGCGCCGGGCTCGACGCGTACCTGGCCGGGCCTCCACCGGGATCTCAGAGCGCCGCTCGGAGGAAGGCACGTCGATGGTGTAGGCGAAGATGATGCCGGCGTTGGTTCCGGCCCACAGGCTGGGCCCGTGGTGCGATCCTGCCCCCGGTGAAAAGAAGAAATTTTTGCAAAAAATAAAATGAAAGCGAAAACAAAAGTGAAAACGATTGTTTCGAAAGAAAGTATTCGTTCCGATCAGCGGAGGAGTGCGCGCTGTGCGGAGGGGCGAGTGTGACGGGAGGAGTGGTGAGTGTGATGAGAGGGGAGAGCGAGTGGGGCGGACCGTCGCGTAGGAACGTGTCGGCGAAGTATACGCATTTGACGACGCCCGAGAGGGAATCGTCGGCGGAGCGAGCCTCCACGCGGCGCTGCACAGGCGCCAGCTCCATCTCGCCCTCGGCAGGCACCTCCTGCACCTGCGCACGCACCGACACGCGCGTGAGCACACGTACACGCCGACGCGCGCGTAAGCACACGCGCGCACACACACACACGTGCACGCCGACACGCACACAAATCGACACGTGCTTAAGCGCACGCGCGCGCGCACACGTGTACACACGTACACGCCGACACGCGCTTGAGCACACGCACACAAATAGACACGTGCTTGAGCGTATGAGCACACGCACACACACGTGGACACACGTACACGCCGACGCACTTGAGCACACGCACAGCAATCGACACATGCTTGAACGCAAACACGCCGACGCACGCGCGCACACGCGCGCACACACACGCCGACGCACGCGCGCACACACGCACGCACATGCACGCACACACCGGCGTGCACACGCCGGCGTACCCTCGCCTGCCGCAGGAGCTCACTGATGGGAACGTGTTCCTGAACTTTTAATGAGCTCAGAGCTCCTCCCACATTCCAGGCTGGTTAAACCTAGGATGGATCGCAGGTAGGACAGCCGGAAAGTTTGAAGCCAGCACAGACGTTTTATCAGAGGCATCGCTGTTACCGAGAAGATCCGGAGCTTTGATCTTGAGCGAAAGGCCAGGCAGTTTCCACACAGCCTCACGCAGCTGGTGAAAGGACAACGCTGCCCGATTGATTTGGAGACCTCTGCTGTCAAACCAGAACCGGTCCTAAGAACAATGCCCAGGTACGGAAACGTCTCTACTCTCTCCACGAGTGTCCCATCGCTCATGGGGAGCTGAGGGGGCAGAGCGCGGGTGGAACAGAGTATCCAGGCAGGTGCTTAGTTTTGGTGGAGCTCATGGTCAGTCCCAATCTCTAAATGGCAGGTTCCTGGTTCAGCAAGAAATTCTCCAACTCCTCCTCAGAGTAAATAGCAATCACCAGATCATCAGCACGTGGGCATCAATCATCCTTCCATTGTAGCTGTACTAGATGTAGATTGCACTGGTAGAGCCGTGGCAAGCTTCGCAAACTAAGCGGTCGTAGAAAATATTAAATAATGTAGAAGCCAGAGGGTCACCTTGCCACACCTCAAGGTGGACAGAGAATGGTTCTGACTCCTGGCAACGCAGCTTTACCCGGACCTGCCCACCACTGAGTGTCCTTAATGATTGTGTGCAGAGTGTCAGGGACCCCGAACGCTCAAAGAATAACTCAAGAGCCCTGGCCTATAGATGGTATCATAGCCCTTGATCAGGTCGTAGCCATACGGGTATAAGTATACACGTGAGTACACAAAGACACCCCGTACAGCCTTAACAGTTTGGAGGGTTAAGTCTAATTAGCGAGTAGCACCTATGGAGGTCGACACGGCACATGAGGAGGTGGGTGACCAGAACCACGCCCGCCCACCTGTCTCCCGAGTGACAATGTTTACACACTGCACTAGGTACTCATTTGAGACTGGTATCGACCGAGGGTAGGCCCAGGACCGGTTCAGAATATAGTCACTGGTGTTGGCCGTGAGCGAGATTCAAACTCGGGTCGCCGGGTATGTAGCCTGACGAACCAAATGCTGAGCCGCCACTCCCCACTACACACACGCACGTACGAGCACACACATGGCAACACGAACACAAGCAAAAGCACACAGGTTGACGCGCACACACACACGTCGACACACAGGAGCCCACGCACACGAGCGCGCAGACAGCAACACGCACATGCCAAGAAAACAGAGACGCACATGCCAAGAAAACAGAGACGCACACGCATCGGCCGGCACACACCGTGACGGACACGCCGACACGCACACGAGCGCGCGTGCCGAGACGTACACGCGCACGCACACGCATACCCAGACGTGGGTGGCATCCACAACCCCTCCCCCCCATCCCCAGAATGGGCGGGAGCGGGCACAAGCACGGGGAAACTCGTAACGACGGTCATGCGACCACGCACGCAGACGCGCCGCTTGTTAACATGCCAGGACACGTGGTGCACATGCCAGGACACGGAATGCACATGCCAGGACACGGGGATGCATACGCCACGGCGCAGGCACAGCCGCACGCGCAAAAAAAATTTAAACGTGCGAACGTAGGCTTCCACCGACCGACGAAAGATGAAAAAAAACAATCGCGAAGGCATTTGGCCGAGCTAGGCGATGAGGCTGGTGTGGATGTCGTGCATCGCCGGCCTCGCTCTGTCGCGGGAACCCGAGGGCCGGTCGAGCGTGGGTGAGCGACGGCGCGAGCGGCGGTGCGGCTGCACGACAGGAGCGAAAGAGTGACGACAGGGCGGCGGAGCGAGGGGAGGAGTGACGATATCGCTCATCGTGGTTAATAGCGGCGGTGATATCCGTGGAAAGGCGCTCACGATGCACGGACCCAAACTGTGCAGAAGCAACGCACCGATGTAGGTTTTCAGTGCTGTGTGCGTCGAGAATTGCCCCGAATGGTCGCTCTTTCAGTAAAGCCGTGTCCAGCGCTCTCCCCCCCTCCACCCCGTCTCCTTGGCAATGTTGTGCCTCCCACATTGATAATAATAATTCCATTTATAGAGCACTTTTCACCCGAGGGTCACAAAGCGGTGCACAGAGCTGCGGAGAAAACGGAATGCCAACATGACGCCTCCCGACTTGGAAGGCAGAAACCTCTCCCTCTCTCTCTACGGCGACGGTCCGCCGCCCGCGTTGGGAGGGAACTTTGGGTCATCGTCAGAATACCGGCGGTGCCTCGAACGTGGGCCGCGATCTGTCATGGGGGGGAGTGGGGAGCGAGAAGTAAAACTCCTCTCGAGCGCCGGCTATCCCAAAAGAGCAGCTCCCGAGAGCGATTCTTGCGCAGAAGCAGCTCTCCGTGCAACCGACTGAACGCGCCGCTAGCGGTGACGGATAGCGTTAGTGGCTAGCGGTGACGGACATGGTTAGCGGTGACCAACCAAAGAGCGTGGACTACTTACTTTATCCAGACGGGCCTGAGCACTGACACACTGACAAAACGAGAGCAACACACGTGCGGACACGCGTTCTGTCATCTCACAGTCACAGAGGCAAAGCTGCCCCCCGC
>JAZEWT010000003.1:25068554-25085922 GCA_036362905.1 Mordacia mordax | reverse complement strand
CCGCTAGCTCGCAAACAAAACACGTGGCCCAGGACGCGCACGGATGGATTCTGGACTTAGCCTTGAAGATGGGAACGTATTAGTGGACCGAGGTGGGGGGGTGGGGATGGCAGGGGACCGTAGATGGGCGCCCACGCGGCGAGGGGAGGCGGCTGGCACCTTGTTGGCACCGTCCCTGAGCGGCCGCTTGCGCCCGGACGTGCGGCTCTTGCTGATCCTGCGGAACGACTGCCGCAGCGACTTCTTGAGCGATTTGACGCGCGACAGGGGGCCCTCCAGCGCCAGCGCATCGTTGGGGTGCAGCGTGCACCTGGCACGCGGGAGGGGGAGGGGAGGGGGGAGATTACCCACTCGCCGTCACCACCGCCACCACCACCACCGTACGAGAACAAGTGAGAAGAGCCCCCCAGAAAGAAGCCGCCCGGTTAGATTCCTGGATTGGGTGCCCGCGCCGTTCTGTGCAGAGTTTGCGCGTTCTCCCCATGTCCCCGTTGGGTTTTCGCCGGGTTCTCTGTTTTCCTCCCACAGTCCAAAGACGCGCTGCTGCCTCTGCCATTGACTAAATTAAATGGCCTCTGGTCCCATTCAACAGACTGGTGTCCCATCCTGAGTACAGCCCCGTGCTCCATGTCTGCTGGGACAGACGCACGATGATATGACAAAGCTCCCCTTGACGGACTATGACGTCAAGCGCTGTTAACGAGCAGCGCAAATCGGGAGGGGGCGGGCGGCCAGCCGCCATGGCCGGACGCGCGCGGCAGAACTCTCACTTGGACACGACGGCGCGTCGCTGCTGCAGGTCGAACAGCGCCAGGCCGTGGCTCGTGCCGAACGCCACGAGGCGCCACTCCGGCTGCAGCGCCAGCGACGTGACGGAGGCCGGTGGCGAGCACTGCACCAGCAGCTGCGGCTGGAAACCCGCGGGGAACTTGATGCGGCCCGGCCGCTGCGCCAGCCGCTCGTGGCCTTTCCAGCGGAACGTCTCGTTCTCCTCGAGGAGGTCCACTGCGCACATGTCCACCTCGTGCTCCACCTCATCGTCGTTCAGCTCCAGCACAAGCACCTGCAGCGGCAGGGGGGCGGAGGCACCGGCGTGATGTGCCGTTGCACGCGCGGCTTTCCGCCGCATCTACGTTTCGATTCTAAGCACAACCCACAACTAGTGAATGCGCCGTTTGGTTTAAAGAGGGGGGTGGGGGAGCGCGTGACATGGCTATCCCAAAAGAGCAGCTCTCACTAGTGATTTTGAGGGAGATCACAGCCAATTTACAGTAGAAGCCTGCTGACAGGTGGGGTTAGCAGTGACGTCCCCGCCCCCCCCAAGACATAGAGAACAATTCTCGCTGGCAATACCATCCCCCATCTCGTGTCCGCGTGGATTTGTGTTGGGTACTCCGGTTTCCTCCCACCGTTTATAGATACGCTGCTGCCTAGGTTAATTGGTCTGCTGAGTAAATTGCCCCAAAAGAGTGCCGTGCGATGCACTGGCGTCACATTGTGGGTATAGCCCTGCCTTGTTTCCTGTGACCGCTGAGACTCCAATCCCCGTGACCCTGCACAGGATTACGTGGGTAGTGATACAGAACTATCCAGTGTTCGAGACAGGAGCCAGTGTTAAGAGACAGGAGGCAGTGTTCGAGATAGGAGGCAGTGTTCGAGATAGGAGGCAGTGTTAAAACACAGGAGCCAGTGTTAAGAGACAGGAGCCAGTGTTAAGAGACAGGAGCCAGTGTTAAGAGACAGGAGCCAGTGTTAAGAGACAGGAGCCAGTGTTAAGAGACAGGAGCAAGTGTTCGAGACAGGAGCCAGTGTTAAGAGACAGGAGCCAGTGTTAAGAGACAGGAGCCAGTGTTCGAGACAGGAGCCAGTGTTCGAGATAGGAGGCAGTGTTAAACACAGGAGCCAGTGTTAGAGACAGGAGCCAGCAGTAGACAGTACCCAGCTGTAGAGACAGGAGCCAGTGTTAAGAGACAGGAGCCAGTGTTCGAGACAGGAGCCAGTGTTCGAGATAGGAGGCAGTGTTCGAGACAGAAGCCAGTGTTTGAGACAGGAGCCAGCGGTAGAGACAGAAGCCGGTGTTGTATCGCAGGAACCCGGCATCTGGACCTTGCAAGCTCACCGGGTACTTGCTGCTGTAACAATAATAATAATAAACATCTCTCGAGGTGTGGACCGCGGCGGGGTGGGTCGCTCGTCACCTGTCCCGCAGAGCCAGCCAGGGCCATCTGTCCGCTGAACTTGCACAGGGAGATCTTCTGAATGCCGAGCCTCGGATCGTCGCTGTAGGGGTCGAAGCAGCCCACCTGTCGGTGGCGGCGCGCGCACGTCAATTCATTGCTAAAGCATTGCTAAAGCGCCATTCATCCGAGGGTCACAAAGCGCTGCACATAGCTATCGAAAGAACGACATGTAAAATAATGGATTTTAACACCTGTACAATTACCAGAAATGGTAAGAACCTTTTCTTACTCTTTACAAATGTAAAATAATGACTATAAATCGATTAAGGAGATCAAGTAAAAATAATTGTTAAAACTAATAAAGGAAGAGGTATTTTAGGGATCCGTTTTTCACAGTTCCGCGGACGACTGTCACTCCCAGGAGCCGATCCCCATTTGAATGCGCGCGCACTGAAGACGGAACGCGCATCCCGGGGCCGCCGTGAACAGCCGGACACCGGCGCACCGATTTCAAGGCGACGTCCACGCAGACTGCATCGGTCGACCGGCGGAACGCGGCGTGGCCGGGCTTTCCTCTGACCCACGGCTCGGCTGCCCGTCTCCCTGGCGGTCCGGTCGACCGTCCCCTTCCCCCCGCCACCGGCGGTCCCCTCCCCTCCCTCCCGTCCCCGCGCGCTCACCTTGCGGAAGGGCGGCCACTCGTCGTCGTCCGTGTCGGCGACGTGGTCGGCCTCGGTGAGGAAGGCGCTCGCCGTGCTCAGCTTGTACAGCTGCTTGAGCGCCACCGACGACGCGTCCCAGAACCGCACCGAGCCGTCCTCGTGCCTGCGCCGCCCCCCCGCCGGCGGCGTTGCGGGGAGCGGTGGCGCAGCGGTTAGCACGCCGGGCTACAAACGCGGCGACCCGAGTCCGAATCCCGCTCACGGGCCTTCCCCGTGCCGGGCCTTCCCTAGGTCGACTCAGCCTCAAATGAGTACCTGGTGCGGTGTGTATACATTGCAACTAGGGAGACCTTAATGCTATCGAAGCGCTTAAATTCCCACTTTTGCATCAGGAAAATCAACCCGCTGAAGTACACTGCTGCCTTTATTACTAGCAGAGAACCCGCAGCGTGGGTTACCCGCTCGTTCCCCACAATTTAAGCCACTGGCCATCGGCAGCCGGCGCCGACTGGCCGCTTGGAACGCTGCCAGCAATTACTCCCCACCACCCCACCCCCCCAACCCGTCCACCACAGGGCAATCGTCCAGCAGTGGATTACGTCAACGTGCAGCGTCGCCGTACCCGGTTAGCAGCAGGTCTCTCATCGCTGGCTCCGCATTCCGGTTGATGCCTCCGTTCACCGGCCAGTCCTGCGGGATGAAAGGGGAGAGGGGCACGTGGGGGGGGGGGAGGTTAGCAGGTGGACCCCAGAACTGTTCACAGAGTTAGACGCTGGGCGGTTGCTGGACTGTGGATCCGTTGCAAGTTCTCTCGGTGCGTTACGGTCCTCGGAAATGTTTACTTTTACGACTGAGTATTAGCTGCTCGACCCCCAGACCTCTTCACAAAAGGAAATCACAGCAAATTCGTTAGACTCCAGACCAAATCACCAAGGCAGATTCCAGCAAAATTGCTGGACTCTAGACCTGTTCACCAAGGAATATTGTCACAGAAATACTAACTTTCAGGCCTGTTCAGCAAGGCAGACAGTAGCAGGAGCTTTGGACTCCAAACCTGTTGACCACAAGAGACCCTAACAAGAGTGCTAGACTCCAGACCTGCTCACCTAGGAGCCCTATCGGGAGTACGAAATTCCATGCCTGTTCACCAAGGGAGACCCCAGCAGGAGCGTTGGACTCCACACCTGTTCACCACTAAGGGAGACCCTGCCAGGAGCGCTAGATTCTAGGTGACATTGCTCTGGGGTTTATTGGAAAAGACAAACCCCTCCACCACGATAACAATGTTCAATCCATGGGGCAGATGGGGCGAGGCTGACCCTCAAAAAAAACTACGAGCGCGGGGGCTTGGTCCGGGCGTGACGCTGACCAGCGGTCAGCACCGATCAACGAGCGGCAAGCATAGCAAGCTCGAGAGGAACATCCGCTGCGCAGACGGACCGTGCTCGTTGAGCCGGACGGATTGTTGTGTTAGAGACCGTGAGAGGCCTTCAATCAGCAGTGGACAAATCGTATTCACTGCTGATGATGACGATGATGATGTTTTTGAAACGGCTTTGCAGAGCACTGGCCCGTAGCCAGGCCTGAAACGCTGCTGATAAACAACTGCTTTGGTGCAAAACACATGTTATTCTTCCCGGCTCATTAATATTAATGACCATTAAGCGGCTTTGGCAAAAGGGCCGTAAATCATTATTATTAAATGACCTCAACCCACTAAACAAGAGTTCTCTCTGTAATGATTCGTGTGGCGTGCAACGGAGGAGACGCACTGCTGAGGCGGTTTGCTCCACGCGTCACCGTCGCAACGACCCACATTCACGTCCTTGCCACGCAGCAAACCGAGAAGCTGGCCCGGGCACCTGAAACCAGCTGGTGGCACGGCGGTACGGCGACTCGTGCTGCCGCCTGACAGCAAGCTGCTGGCGGATTGAATTTCCGGCTCAGGTGCCCTTCCGCGTGGTGTTTACACGTTTCTCTCCTCCGTCAGCGTGGGCTTTCGCCGGGTACTCTGGTTTCCTCGCACAATCCAAAGCCTAGCTTAACTGCCCTCCTGACTAAATCGCCTCCAGTGGCTTGGATTGGAGCGGCGTCCCACCGTGGGCACGGTCTTGTCTTGCACCCTGTGCCTGTTGGGATAAACCCCTCGACAAGACTAAGCGGACACTGATAATGAAGGAACGCTACGACCCACGTTAGCGTACGCGAGTTGTCTAAACCTCGTGTTGTGGAACTAGCCAGGTTGCCGAGTGGTTCGCAGTCAGAAGCTCACTGCTCAGTGTGAATATATGGGTCTCACACCGATACTCATGGACTCAAGAAACCCATTCACTCACCTACAAACACACACGCTCACAGAGACCAACAGACTCAAATAGAAACTCGCGCAAACAACCATAGACTCGCAGAGAGCCACAGCCCCACAAAGACCGATAGACTAAAAGCGTTAGCATCACGGTTGGGGTAGGTTGATATGGCCCATCATCCCTCCGAGTTCAATACAATTAGTACCACTGTAGGAAATCAACAGCCGTTGCTCAACGACTCAACTCGCCTCTGCCAAAGGAACGTGGAATTTCCACCTGTCCTGGACTGTAGACATGAGATGAGCACCGACGGCTGAAAGCTCAACCGGAGCAGCAGCAGCAACTCGCTCCGACTCTGCTTCATGGGGTTTACTGGACAAGCGCCTGTCCGCAAGTTCCCGCACCACCACGTGCGTAGCTGGAGAATGACGAGCGCGAATTCGAGCGGCGGTGTCGCTAATCTGTTGCGAGCTCGGGGAAAAACTACGTTTGGCATTTTTCAGGTCATGGCCAGGTCAACCGCAGGCACGGACCGCGCCGCTCTCTCTCAACGACTTAATAATAATTGTTATTATAATTACATTTATAGAGCGCTTTTTGCCCGAGGGTCACAAAGCGCTTCACAGAGCTGCGGAGAGAACGGCGCGTCAACAACAATGGCTGCTGCAAAATCAGCAGCAACCACCAAGACCTCATCAACAGAGAAAAATGGTTATCGTATTTTGTCTGCTGTTGGACAAAGGCCTCCCGCAGTTGACGGTGCTGAAATCCATCTCGGCACTAGTTCATCTGTAGGGTGACCATCCTTTGCGATCCTCTCGGGAGTAGTCTATCCGTCAATCACTAGAGTGCTCCGTCTACTCGCATCCTTCCTACAGGTGTCTCCTGGTTAAACCCGTTTACTTTTCTTAATAGTCAACTGACATTCATTGATGTAAGTTTGCCATGGCTCAATGTGTGAGAATTGTGTCTGAAGAGCCTCCTTCTCACTGGCGCTGCTCCGACATACATCCGTTGCCTACTTCAGGCACCCTCCTCAACACAACAACTTCGATCCTCCAATACGGGCTTGCTTGCTGCATGTGCCCAGGTCACACCTCCATTCGATGGGTGACAGAGCCTTCTCGTGTGCTGCTCCCAGACGCTGGAACGCCTCTCCATTGGATATTCGATCAGCTAAGTCCCTAAGCATCTTCAAATCTCGTCTCAAGACTCACTTGTTCCGTAAGGATTTCAAGTCCTCCGGCTAGGACTGTTGATGCGGCTCACTACTCTGTGCTTGATGGCACGCTGTTGACCTGTGCTTGCTCACGAACATTTCTTCCTTCATTTATTTGTTTTAACATTTCTTTCTTTTCTTATCTTGCTTTTCATTGATTTATAGTAATCATTTTACTCAATCGATCCTGATGTTGTCGACGTGCCATTCTCTCCACCGCTCTGTGCAATGCTTCGTGATCCTCGGGTGAAAGGCACTTTATAAATGCAAATGTTATTATTATTATTATGAAGAGCTGCTGTCCGGAGAACTGCGTAGGTTGTTACTCCTCTCTCCTTCACGACGTTTCGCCGACCATGTTGGAGGCATTATTGGCCAGTAGAACAGCTCCTGACAGCAAATCCTCTACCAATCAAACGGAAACTTAGAAAAGAGCACATGGCCTCGTCAATAATCCAATAAAGAACTTATAGGGGCATTTCAACAACACAAATATTTAATTGGAGTGGTATGGTTGCGCAACGAGTAACACTGTAGCCTCGCCGCAAGATGTCCTGGGTTCAACTCCTGATTTTGGTGCCTTCCAGTGTGGATTCTGCAGGTTTTTCTCATGTCCACTGTGTGTTTTCACGGGTACTCTGGTTGCATACCACAGACGCTGCTGCTGCAATTGTAGCTATGTTAACTTTGTGACCCTCGGGTGAAAAGAGCTTTGTAAACGCAAATATTAATTAATTATTCATTAATTGGCTTGCTGAGTGATTGTTTCCCCGGTGACTGCGATGGACATGGCATTCTATCCTGGGTATGAAACCCCCCCCCGCCTTCTGTCCAGTGCCTGCCGGGACAGGGTCCGGCTCACCGTGACCCTTCACAGCGCAGAGCAGAGGTACCAACAGTGAATCAACGGGGTTATGCCCAGGATGGCACGTCGGCCCACCGCAAGGTGGCGTTACGATAACATCTGAGCCTCCCGCAAAGAAAATCCTGCCCGAGGCAGTTCGACTCCCGTGGTTACGCGCATTCTTCCCCCTGTTCTGCGTGGGCTTCCTCCAGGTTCTCCGGTTTCCTCCCACAAGTAAAAAAAACGCTCAATCAATTGGCCGATAACATCACAACATACCGACAGCAGTATCTGGCTGGTTGGCGCCGGCTGATTGCCTGGCTGACTTCCTCCTCCGCCTCTCTGTAGATTTCTCGCGCATCTCGTCCATGACCAGGGGGTGTAGAATTTGCTCGGTGCGTTATATATTGTTGCTAATAATTATTATTTAGCAGATGCCCTTATCCAGGACGATTTACATTATTACAGAGGCGTAGTGAGGAAACCACAGAGAGGCGGGGGGGGGAAGGCAGGCATGCAGTCACACGACGCTAAATTACATCTTTATTTTATTTATTATTCAAGGCATTACCGTCTTAGCTGCGGAACCTCCGGTGTGCGGCTTCCTCTCGTCGTCCCTCTTCTTTTCGCTCTGCTTGTGGCCGCACCGCACAATGCGCTCCCAGATCTTGAGCGGCACGGCGGCGACGTGGTGCGAGCAGGTGATGGCGGAGGAGTGGAGCGACGCCAGGTACGGCGGCGGCACGGTCACCCAGCCCTCCGAGCGCAGGTCGATGGCCACCAGCTCCTCCTCCACCAGCACGATGAGCGCCTGCGGCGTCTCGTATTCTGCGCGCGCGTCGGGCCACAAACGCGTGCGCGCACTGGCTCAACCGCCCGTGCGGCTGCCCACCAGCTCGAGAAATTGGCCGCCCGCACATACGCCCACCTTGCGGACAGCTCTCCAAGCCACCCGCTCGCTGATCCAGCCAATCGGTTGCTCACCCACCAACTAACCAACCCGCTCAACTACTCGCTCACTCGTACACCCACCCGCACACTCATTCTCCCGCTCGCCCACTCACCCATCCACCCAAGCACCAGCTAACCAACCCGCTCAACCACTCGCCCACCCACTCACGCGCTCACCCGCCTGCTCGCCCGCCCACCCACCAAGTCACTCACCACACTCACTCGACCACCCACCCACGCACTAGAGGCAGCACTAGAGATTAATCTATTTGATTCATCCTAGACCGGTAGTAACCTGCAACAAGTTTGTTAACCGGCCATTTTTTTATCAAACAAATATTTTCACAACTTCTAGTTCTGAAACAGAGTCTATTGGGCTACAACCCAACTCCCCCTGCTCCCCCCGGCGACCCCCTCAACCCCACCCGCTCCAACTCACCGCTGTCGTGCGGCTCGTTGGAGACGGTGAAGAAATCGACGACGCGGGAGGTGAAATCAAAGGCGACGTGCCTGGAGCCGTGGATCACCGTCACGCTGTGCCGGTCTCCGTAGCTGGCGCGCGGCATGCCGCCGCTCAGCACGATGTACGGGTCACTGCCGGGGAGGGTGGGGGAGCCGGTCGGGAGGGAGCGACGGGTCGGGGGGCAACCGCTCATCGACAACCGATGCCGCGCGGCGCTTGCGTGGATAAGTCGATCCTTTCGATTACGAAACAAGTAAAAGTGTCATCACGGAGCCGCCTCCACCTAGCGCGGTCGATCGGTGAGGTTTTGTCGCGTGGACGCATCGTGTCGCTAGCACGCCCGTGTGTCAGAGAGCGGCACGCCCCGAGAGTTGGAGAGCAAACGTCTACAATGCAGTACGACGTTTCTCTAATAATTGCAACCGGCTTCACAAACCTCCTTGCCAGAAGTGTGGAGATGTCTTACAGATTCGGGTCTTTAACATACACCGTACAGGGTTGACCATAAGTAATAGACAGGTTTCTGTCAATATTAAATACAAATGCATCAGATATTTTCAGCCCACCATGTCTGTGTGTGTGTATATACACACACACACACACAGCGGTTAGCACGCTGGGCTACAAACCCAGTGACCCGAGTTCGAATCCCGCTCACGGCGAACACCAGTTACGATTATCTGAACCGGTCCTGGGTCTCCCCTAAGTTAACTCAGCCTCAAATGAGTACCTAGTGCAGTGTGTAAACACTGCCACTAGGGAGACAAAGGCGGCCGAGCGTGATGCTGGTCACCAATCTCGTGCGCCGTGTCGACTTTCATAGGTGCTTGCCAACGGCACTTGACCCTACAGTCTGTTTAAGGCTATATGGGGGGATCTTTGAAATATACATACATATATATAAATCCAGTTGGGTTTTGCGTTGCCGTCCCCGAACGCTAGATCGACGCTCGTTGCTTCCGTCAAGGAGACGAGCCGAGCGTTGTTGTTTTTGCGCCGAGACGTTCGGACACTCACCCTTTCGTGAGCAGCCACTGGATCTTGTTGATGGCCTTGCAGGGGTAGGGCCCTAGCGGCGGAGTAAAAGGGAAGACACGACCACACGTTTTTCGTTTTCGCTCCAGGACGCGCGCACGCGGAGACGAAAACGAACAAAGAGTTTGCAGGCCGTACAACTGGAGTTCGGCGCGCCGTGTCAGCGTGACGCGCACGTGGTCCCCCCCCCCCACCCACCGTAGGGGATCTTGTGCCCGTCCTCGCCGTCCTCCTCCTCGGCGCTGCCCGTGTGCCACACGCGGTAGCTGCCGTCGTTGTGCGAGCTCACGAACTGTGTCCCGTTCCGCTGCCACGTCACGCTCTCCAGCTGCTGCTCACGGCACCGAAACAACACAAAGGTCCCGCGCAGAACGTTAACAGAATCCACGGTCACGTGCCGTTAGTGAGCCGGCAACAACAACGATTACCCAAGCTCTGCACTCCTCTATATATATGTTAAGAATATATTTTTTACCAGGGGTCCTCCCATAGTCCCAGGCCGTGCTGTTGTATACGTTAATTGGCCGGCTGATTATATGACTAGGATGGTGTGGTGGCATAGCCGGGTGGCACCCGGCTCGGGTGGCACCCGGCTCGGGTGCCACCTTTCTGTGTGGAGTGTGCGCGTTCTGACCTCGTGTCCACGGTGGGTTTTCACCGGGTACTCTGGTTTTTTAACACCGTACAAAGACACGCTGCTGTCTAGGTTAATTGACCTGCTGAGCAAACTTCTCCCCAGTGCCCTGCCACGTACTGGCGTTACATCCTGGGTATAGCCCCGCTATGCCCCCTCTGTCTGCCGGGATAGGTGCGGTCTCGCTGCGAAAACGAATGATGATGCTTGCGGCCCGGTGAACAGCGCCGCTGCCTCACAGCAAGAAGGTCCTGGGTTCGATACCCGGCTCGAGTGCCGCCTTTCATGCCCGCATGATTTTTCGGCGAAGTTAACCGCCCCGACTAAATTCGCCCCCAATGACCGACGATGTTGTAACTCGCTTACCCCTCCCCACTGGACAACTGCCAACAAAAACTGGCCAGCTGGGAGAGCGGCGCGTATAGGAATCGCGAACGCTTCCCTGGGTGGCTGGGATCTCTGCCGGAGAGCTTAGCCGACAGTCTCTCTCCCATCTCGCCGCACGAGCTCTCAAAACAACGTTGCTTTCCCCGTGCCCAATTAGGGGCGTTCGCATTCCGCTGCACCGCGAGACAAAAACAAAACCGCTGTTAACCAGCGCTAACTGGGGGACGGCGGGTTCGGCGCGAGATCTCAATTCCCCCTCCCCCTCCTCCACGCGCGCCGACAACGCGCCGCGAGAAAGCATTTCTGAGCAATGTGGCACGCCGAGCGCACAATTCAACTCGGCGGACGATGACGACGACACCGGTGGGCTCGACTCCAGGTCAACAGCGGAGACAAAACTCAGAGATTCTCACAAGGGCTGCGCTTTTCATACAGCCGTCGCAAGCGTTTCTCCGCTCTCCGTCGCGACGGTTTCGCCTGCCACGCTGGGAGGCGTTCCTCAAACTCAGGAGGCGGCACCGTAACCCCGAGCTCAGCTCCCTAACCACTACAGTGGGTTCGTATCTCAGCTCGCTAACTACTGGGCTGGGTTCGTAGCTCAGCTCGCTAAATACGACGCTGGGTTCGTAGCTCAGCTCGTTAACTACTAGGCTGGGTTCGTAGCTCAGCTCGCTAACTACTAGGCTGGGTTCGTAGCTCAGCTCGCTAAATACGACGCTGGGTTCGTAGCTCAGCTCGCTAACTACTAGGCTGGGTTCGTAGCTCAGCTCGCTAAATACGACGCTGGGTTCGTAGCTCAGCTCCTTAACCACTACGCTGGGTTCGTAGCTCAGCTCCCTAACTACTAGGCTGGGTTCGTAGCTCAGCTCCCTAAATACGACGCTGGGTTCGTAGCTCAGCTCGCTAACTACTAGGCTGGGTTCGTAGCTCAGCTCGCTAACCACGAGGCTGGGTTCGTAGCTCAGCTCCCTAACCACTACGCTGGGTTTGTAGCTCAGCTCGCTAACTACTAGGCTGGGTTCGTAGCTCAGCTCGCTAACTACTAGGCTGGGTTCGAAGCTCAGCTCGCTAACCACTAGGCTGGGTTCCGAGCTCAGCTCGCTAACTACTGGGCTGGGTTCGTAGCTCAGCTCGCTAACTACTAGGCTGGGTTCGTAGCTCAGCTCCCTCACCGCTACACAACCGCTGCCCGCCTCCCCCCTCCACACACCGAAGTGACGGCCGTGCTGCTGTCCCCACCTGCGCAGTGGGGAAGCAGCGGAGCATGCGGCGGCTCGTCTGGTCCCACAGTAGCATGAGGCCACGGCTGAAGCCCACGAGTAGGCGGTTGGGGTTGCGCGGGTGCTCCTGCACCGCCTCGATGGGGCCCAGAGCTTTGCCGCCGCGGTACTCGTCCGGAACGCTGCGGCACACGGACCGGTGGCGACGTCGCCCGCACTAGTTTGGTGCTGCCGGCGGCGTTGATCGTCATTTAGATTATCGACGTAAAAAAAAAAAACACCAATCGCTCACGACACGCTGTGTGGCATTCTCCCGCGCTCCAAGCGGGAGGAGAACTACTCAGAAGCAACAAGGAACCGCAGGGAAGCGGGGGTAGGGGAAGGCAGCAACGTGGTAAGCCAGTGCCAGGGGCTGTGAGACATGGCACGCTCTATGGATTTAGACGTCGTTATGTTAATGTACACTTTCATGGAGTGATAAATGGAAACTGCTCTGAGGAGCTGCCCTTTTGGGTTCGTCGTGGCAAGTGTACTTCTCTGTTCCTTAGCGACGTTTCACCCCCCTTCATTGAAGGAATCTTCAGTCTAGGAGTCAGGCTTCACGATGTTATAGGCCAAACAGTGAGCGTTAATTTTTATTTGCCCATGGGGAGGAAGCCGGAGTACCTGACGAAAACCAACGCAACGGAGGGAACACAATCTCCACTAAGAGCCGCCGCGGCGCCGCCGCCGTGGGCGACGCGGGCGACCATGCGGGGAGCGCGCCGCTCACCCTTGCAGGAGCTCGTCCTGCGTGAGTGTCTGGTCGTCGAGGAGACGCATGGCCGGCAGCTCGAGCTGGAACACGAGGCCACCCTCCGTGCCCACGTAGAGGAGGTCGCCCGCGACGCCCACCGACAGCACGGTGACACGCGTCAGGCTGGGCGGGGCGCTGGCGCACGCGAGCCACGCGGGCGCACGCAACACGAGCACGCACGACGCACGTGCCGCACGCACACGCAACACAGTCGCGCGCAACGTAGGCACAACACACGTCACACACACACACAACAGGGAAATTGTTAGTCATTTGTTGTTGTTGTGCTCGTGGCTGTAAACACGTCGGCATGCTAACCTTAAACCCGAAACAGCCATAAGAAAAGACGGCACATACGGTCCTAAAGCTTCACTCCCACTCTGTGTAGGTAAATAACAGATGTTCATCTAACCCATTAAATTAACTTAATTGTTTTTAGGTGGTCTTTTATAAAACCAAAGGCCCTGCTAGCAAAATTACACCCCACAGACCAGGCTTTTCGGTTTTGGATTGTCTTCTGAAAGGTCGTATTATTATAATGTTTTTAAACTATCAAAGGCTTGTTGAGTCTCATGACCGTAAGGAGGGTGGTCTTGCCAAATGTTCACAGTAGGGGGCGATGTTCCTCCACGTACGATCCGAATTGAGTAATGTTTGGGTAAGATGTCAACATTGGGATGTTTCGGCTACAACCAGTAAGACTGCACGGTTTTTGCTCATTTGCTTAGCAATGGGAGGAAACCGTAGCACTTCGGAGAAACCCACGTAGAACACGGGAGAGAATACACAAACGCCACATGTCCGCTCACTCACAATCTGCAGAACACACATAGCACAATGACACAGCACATCCACATATGCAACACATACAGTGTGTTGTGTACATATGTACGAATGTACAAATGCACTAGCATTCACCAACTCAAGCTCCAACCAGGCTCAGCCCTACTCAGCTTACAAGACCCAATGGGGATATTCGAACTTTAAGAGCCAGGGTGTGATTTGTGATGACATTGCTGCCATTAAGCCTCTGCCTTTCACGGTACTTTCCATCAGATACGATTTACACGTTATCACCGACTGTGAAGTGTAAACCGCTCACAGGAGTACGGAGTCAAATGAACAAAGACGGCCACGTATAGCCTCTCACTGGCGGTCTGGGCAAGGGCTGTTAAGTGAGTGGACGAAGGTCATCGTAGTGCACAATGGGCTCATTGTGGTTGCCGTGGTTAACGCCGTGCGCAACCGCCTCCGTCTCCCCGGTGGCGACGTTCCCGCGACACCGGACCTGGCCGGGTCAAACCTCACGGCGGCACAGGGCCGGTTCTGATATTCGCCACAGGAACGGGTCACGGTTGGGGAATCGGAATCGGTCCTCCGCCAGGGTTCCTGGCGGAGCGCGCTAACCGCCAGGCCACCGCTACACGCACCACGGCGCCACAAACGCCGCTACCGCTGAGACAACAGACCGGATGTGGTAAATCCACCCAACTCCCGCCTTACAGGATTTCAAACGAGGGATTGCCAATTGCGCAAGGATCAAAGTCTCTCCTTTAACCTGGCGGAGGGGAAGGCTGATGAAAGTTATGCAAACACAATGGTACAAAGGCAAAGATTGCCTGTATAGCCTCATCAGACTGTAGGGGCAAGTGATGTCAGCGCGCAGCGCCTATGAAGGCCGAGCGCGACGCACTCGGGGGTGGGTGTGGCCCAGCACCCACACCCCGCCGCCTCGGTCTCAATCGTGGCGTTGTTTACACACCGTGCAATTTGAGGCCGAGTCGACCTGGGGGAAGCCCTGGATTGATTCAGCAAATCGTCACTGGTTTTGGTGGCCTTGTGCAGGAACGGAACTTGGGTGGCCGGGTTTGTAGCGCAGCATGCCAACCCCTACACTACCACTCCCAAGAACAAACGATCTCTACGTAGCCCTTGACCGACTGTAGAGTCAAGCGCCGTTGGCGAGTAGAGCCCACGAAGGCCGGCACACGGTTCACAAGGGGGTGGGTGGTCAGCACCACGCCCGTCCACCTCTCCCTGGTGCTTGTGTTTACACACCGCGCCGGGTTCTGGCATGGCGCCAGGTCAGCCGAGGCTGTGATGCAGCAACGACAGCCGCCACTCGCCCCACTAAGTGGCGGCGATGTCGCCACGATGCTTGCGCCAGGCTAGGGTGCGATGCGAGACCGGGATTAACGTCTCGCCAGACGTCAAACAACATGGAAATTAACTGAGACGCTAAGCAGGTGCTCAACCACGCGCAGCGTGCAATAGGTCAGAGGGTTCTCAACCATTTGCACCTCAAGGCCCGTTCGGGGCCCGGTCTCCACGGACCGCTAGGTGGCGCTCACAGGCCCCGCTGACGAGTCGCGAGGCACCGGTTGGGAACGGCGCGCCGTAGGTGGCGTGCGGAATCACGTTGTCCGACGGCGCGATGGGATCCGCACTGTGCCGGCCCTGCCCAGCGGTCTGACCTCTGAACCAGCTCTACAAAACACCAGCACGGGCCGCAGAATGGTGTTTAAAGCAAACAATGACGGATATATGAAAGAAATGGCAATGGGGCTAGTCATTAACATCGTCACCCACAGACACCTGAAGCTTGTTTGCCTTGAGATGAAGCGCAGTCATCATCATCGTTACTACCACAACAACGAAAAGCAACTATCTATATTCAAGGTTCGATTTAATGGTGAGAATTGCTCTGAGAAGCTGCTCTTTCGGGATAGCTATGTCGGGCGCTCCTCAGCAGGTCTGTTTTACGATGGCTGATGATGAAACGTTGCGAATCAGAGAGGACCGCGCAACACTGCCATCTCTTTCGGGACAGCCGTGTTGGGCGCTCCTCTCCACTCTCGTTTGCGACGCTGCTCTCCTGAGTCGGGCCGTGTCTCGCCCGACGCGGAAGCGACGAAACGTTGGGAGCGAGGGGGGAGGGGGCGGCGCTCGACGCGCCGATCCCGAAAAAGGGAACGGCCCTCGAGAGCAGCAGCGTCTCCGCGACAAGCAGCGTGCGCAAAAAATAAAAACCCCCGTTGCGCGAACCCAGCTCCCAGCTTCGAGGCAAGGTGGCGGGGCGGCTTCTTGCGAGAGAGAGTTCATCGGCGTCAACTAAAGCAAGCGGCGCCGCCAGCGGCGCCCCGCGGCCGGCCCTGCCGGCACGGGGTGAAGCAGAAACCAGCCTCGTAAGCCCCGCACAAGCAGGCAGGAGCGGACCATTGATAGAGTGGCGGTAGGGATTCGTTCGCGTTTGCGGGTCGACGTCAGGAATTTGTCGGCCGCTATGCCCGAGGGTCGTTGCCTGAAACGTCTGCCGGTCACGCAGGAGAGGCGGTGGCGGTGTTGTTATTATAATTTGTGGAAAATTTGACAAGCGGGATTTTTTTTAACCATTTGCCACCGGATTTTATGTCGTTTGTTCCGAGACGCAAATTCGTCGCTCGGTGGTTTTGGGAGTTCAATAGATTATGGTTTAATTACTGAGACGGTGAATTGTGAGACGAAATTAGGAAGCCTTTGCAGACATCAATAATAAGTATGCTATGTTTTTAAAATTTACCTTTAGATGCCTCGTGCAATTAAAACATCACAAAATATTTGATCCAATCAAGCAGTGCATGGGCATCTGTAATGAAAAAAATTAAATAGCATTTTTTAAAAATAAGTTTTTGAAGCCTCGCGTGTAAAAAAAAAAATTAGGCCCAGGCTCAAGGAGACGGGGTGGTGTACATCGGTGCCACTGCCCATGGTGACGACCTTTGACCCTCCTGTGCGGTGCCGACCCCCCTCCCCCAGCCATTACCCGCCGTGCCCTGCCAGTGTTGCCTCAAGACGGAGGTGGGTGGCGCAGGTGACGCGCTCGAGCGCGACCACCCCCCCCTCCCCAAAGAACACACGGGCGCCGGAGGGGACAATGGGCGAAGGCCGGAGGGTGGCAGGGGGAGCAGGTTTTGTACTTTGGATGTTGCTCAGACCCTGGCCGGCTCGGCATGGTGACGGCCTTGACCTCGGTGAGCGTCGAGTAGCCATCCTTCTCCGCGATCTCCCACAGGTGCAGCGAGCCATCGTCCAGCAGCGAGACCACGCGCGCCTGACGCCGACGAGACAGAGGTCACCTCGAGATTGCCGCTGACGGACGCTCGCTATGAGCGCCGTTAAAGCGAGCTTTTTTCATTTTTTCCTTCATCGCACTCCCAAGCTGCAGCAGTGTCAGGCGCACCCCCCCCCTCCACTCACTCTTTCGCCGCGACGTTTCGCGCACCCCCACCCCCAACCCCCCAACGTTCAAGGCATCCCTCAGGCGTTCGGAGCTCTCGCTCAGAGAGGGGATGCTCGTCACAGCTGTCTCAAAAGAACAGCTTTGTAAAGCAATGCCCAGACAATGCTTGATCAATTAAAACAATCACAAACACAGCACGGCACCGATTAATAATAAAAAAACATATGTATTAATGCAGTTTTTCACGGCTTGATGCGTGAAAACTGCTTCCCAAAGCTAAGGCAAACGATTTTTCATACACTGAGCCGTGAAAGCCTACATCAAAACCATCCCTCTTAAAAGATATCCTGCGGGCGGAGGAAGGGGGGTAGGGGTCTAACTTGTAAGACAGGCTTCGGATTAATGTTTATCCCGCCCGCGTCACGAAATGAAACGAGCCGAGCGACACGAAT
>JAZEWT010000003.1:24988318-25006265 GCA_036362905.1 Mordacia mordax | reverse complement strand
GGGTAGCTAGGGGGTCTGGGAGGGGGCCTGGGAGGGGGGCTGAGAAGGGGGAGCGAAGGGGCATTCTTTGTAACTCGGCTGTCACTGGATCTCACGTGTTTTCACATTCTGTCTCTAGCGTCCCCCTCATTTGCTGACCCCTTACATAGATTATCACCCCCTAAGAACCCGCCCCCCTACCCCCTACCCCACCCCGGATGGGGAGTTCGGGTTGGTGGGTGGGGTGGGTGGGTGAGAAAGGAGGGATGCGGGTGGGTGGATGATGATGGTGGTGGTGTTGGTGGTGTCTTTAAAAGGCGGGTGGGCGAGAGAAAGGAAGCTTAGCAGAGGATCCCACGCGGAGCGTGAAAAGAGGCTGGGACTTGTGTGTGTGTGTGTGCGTGTGTGTGTGCGGGCGGCCACACACGCTCACACACACGCGCTTGCATACAGACTCCACACACACACACGCGTAATCACATACGCGCGTATTGAACCTTCAGTGCACAGGCCTCCACATAGCATCATCTGTATAGCGTCATCTACATAGCATCATCCATATAACGTCACCTACATAGCGTCATCCACATAGCCTCATCCACATAGCGTCACCTATATTGCATTATCTACATAGCGTCATCTACATAGCATCATCCACATAGCGTCACCTATATTGCGTCATCTACACAGCGTCATTCCACATAACGTCACCTGCATAGCATCATCGACATAGCATCATCTGTATAGCGTCATTTACATAGCGTCATTCCATATAGCATCACCTGCATAGCGTCATCCACATAGCGTCAACCACATAGCATCATCTACATAGCATCATCCACATAGTGTCACCTACATAGCGTCATCCACGTAGCGTCACCTACATAGCGTCATCCACATAGCATCATCGACATAGCATCATCTACATAGCGTCACCTACATAGCGTCATCCACGTAGTGGAACGCGTGTGGACTGTGGGCAATGTGAGCGCGGAGGGAATGAGGAGGGAAGAGGCCGTGCGTGGGATGCATGGAGAGCGCGCGGCTGCGACAATGCGTAGCGAGACAGGGGCACGCACAGTGCCCCGGGGAGTGGTTGCTGGACAACGCATGAGACCCCGCCCTAAGGGAGGAGGTACGGGGGGGGGACAGAGCGATAGAATGTTCGAGGACGATATCCATCCTGGGTAAGGGAGACGGCGTGGGGACAAGGAGGAGAGCGGGTGGATCTAGGGGCAGGTGGCGATGCGGGCTCACACGTAAAGAGAGGACAAGCAGAGTCCGAGTTGAAAAAAATAGGTCCGCTGATTGCTTTGAAAAGCTTCCTCTCCTCTCGTGGCGACGTTTCGCCTCACGTTAGAGGCCTGAGGATGCCTGTAACGAGTGAGGCGAAACGTCGCGAGGTGGAGAGAGGAAGCGATCGACGCGGCTGTCCAGAGAGAGCAGCTTTTCGAAGCAATCAATCATGCAGCGAGCCGTGAAAACCTACATCGTTACAAAAATAGGTCCGTTAGCCCAGCCAGCGGCATGTTGGGCGCAAGGCGAGTGCAGGGGGAGATGTTAATTGTCCTGCGCAGCCGTGAGACGTCAATTAGCTCGTTAACCCCAGCGCAAGGCGGCGAGAGATACTGGACCGCGTGGCGACTACGTGCGAGGAGAGGCGGGCGCCGTACAGACGCCTCGGTTGCAGCAGCTTCAGGACGACGACCGGAGTCTCAGCCGGCGAGCTGTGCCGGCTGCCTCGAGAGTCGCATCGGAGATGGACGCCGCCCGTCGTCCCATCGTCCCGGCGCGAGGCGGCCGTGCAGCTGTATCGTCTACTGCCGAAAGCCGCTGCTGCCAAGCGTTGTCCCGTGCCGCGGCTCGGCCCCGGGCCGGTGCAACACGGAGAGCGCGCCACTGGGCCACACCGATCCCGCCATCAGCTGCCGCCGCCGCAGTGCCCTGCCTTGCGCCGCTTCTCGGCCCCGTGTGGGCGACAGTGGAGGAGCGGACCGCTGTCCCACAAGGGGCAGGGGAACCTGCATCGACAACGGCCACGAGGGCCCGCACGGCCGCCGTTCGAGACGGCACGGCGGGACCGCCATCAGCCATCCCCGGCTCGCCACGTACGAGGCACGGTGACGCGGGCGGCCGGGCAACTCCGTGGGTGACGAGCGTGTTCAACCACCTCTCTACACTAGCTTGAGAGAGTATAACTATCCTACAACACATGTTGTATGAGACATATACACGGTTAACCGCTGCATGTGGGGCGGGTAGGGGGAGACGCAGCACCTGCACGGAACATGTGGGAGAGCCGACGCACGAACCGGGGTTGCTGGTGACTGCGTATGATCGTGGCCGTATGGTGGCTGCGATTGAGAGACGAGAGAATTGTAGAGTACGAGAGATAGTTAAAGAATGTAGCTTCTTCTGAAGGGATACAATTGACGGAGAGAATATATTTGAGCTCGAGAGAGAAAGAGAGCTCAAGTAAGCTAACGAAAATAGTCCCCACTGAGGCCGACAAGCGGTGTGGGGGGCGAGTAACAGGGTTATCGAGAGTACCTCTGCTGAGGGGATACAGGGGGCCAAGAGAGTATGATTGAGATTACAGGAAACATTTTCTCTACGGAGGGATTGAGTATATTGCAGTTAACGAAGGATCTTTTTTTTCCCCGTGGAGGGACACAGAGAGCAATTGAGTTTTGGAGTAAATTTCCACGCGGAGGGATTCAGAGTGAGTGCTGAGCTGGCAGGGGCATGGCCGCAGTGCTGGCGGATTAAACCACCCGCTTGGGTGAGTCAAGGGGATGTGGGCATATACCATCTCCGTGAAACCGAGAGGGGTGCCAGGTTATGACGTGGAATCTCATCTCATTATCTGAAACCGCTTAATCCTATATAGGGTCACGGTGAGCCGGAGCCTATCCCGGAAACACAGGGCGTAAGGCGGGAATACACCCGACGACGGGACGCCAGTCCATCGCCGGGCATTGCTGGACAATTTTAGTCTGCGAGCCAGCATGCTTTTTGGACTGTGGGAGGAAACCGGAGTGCCCGGCGAAAACCCACGCGGACACGGGGAGATCATGCAAACTCCACCCAGAAAGGCACCCGAGCCGAGAGATTCGAACCCGGGACCTTCTTGCTGTGAGGTGACAGCGCTAACCACTGGGCCACCGCGTCGCCCATGACGTGGCATATATATGAGATAATTGTTGGTTAAGCGTTGTGTGGATACACAGAGAGAATACACAATTATTGCTTGTTGTGTGGTTACGCAATGAGACAACATATAATTGTGGCATGACAAAGGAGAAAGAATTGTTGTATATAGACAGAATACACAATTATTTCATGACGGTTAAGGCAAACAGAGTCGGAATAATAATTGTGACTTATAAAATAACGCTCCATAAGTGGGATTTTTCGTAGGAGTTAGCGGACTGGAGTGTTCTGGGTTAATTCCATTGCTTCTTTTACACATACGTAGCACCTGATTGTACTTCTGATATTACCGCCACATAACAGAGCACGGTGTGACGGCGTGCTAAGAACGGCTCGCTCGTTAGGCGCTAATTCATTGCTCGGGGATAAAGAATTGTTGGTTAATAAAGAAGATTTGTGTTGAACCTTTGGTCTGCCTCGTGAGTTCCGTAGGCCTCGCGCGTTCAACCACACTCCGCACGGTGCAAGGAGAGCGTCTTAGTCGTCACGACCCTGGCAGTGGGTGGCCTTCACGGACACTCTCACGACCCAACGCACTGCCTTGTGTGACGATCGACAAAGTGTAATGATGTAGGTTTTCACGGCTCGATGCATGATGATTGCTTCGAAAAGCTGCGCTCTCGGGGCAGCCGCGTCGATCGCTCCCTCTCCTCGTTTCGTCTCACACGTTGGAGGATTCCTTAGGTGCAGTATGTGTGTGTCCTGCCTGTTGCTGCTTTATATATCTGGGTACTATGTATGTGTCAAGTCATCGTTTGTTGTGTGAGGTCTACATCTGAATCACATTAACATTAATTTTCCTTATCTTATTCCCACCCTGGAACTGTGATAACCCCCTCCCATAATTTGCATCTCATGAAAGAAACCTCTCACAAACATGGCGATCCCTTCTGATGTCCACACCCATTAGTTCAATATCTGTGCATTACTGACTTAAGTAAACTGGCCTCCAGGATTGGCTGAGCTTTATATTCATTTCTTGTTTTCGGTTCATGATCCAATTAGTCTAATGAATCTCAATTGCTTCACGAAATAATCTTGGACTTTTATGGCGGATGGCTGCTAGTATTCGTATTTTATCAAAATCGATTCCAGGTTGTTTATCTACACTATGTGCTGCTGTTGCCGATTTATCCGTGTGCCGCAAACGTACTGCTGCCTCGTGTTCTCCTTTTCTTCATCATCTACATAGCGTCATCCACAGAGAATCATCTACATAGCGTCATCCACAAAGCATCATCCACATAGCTTCATCTACATAGAGTTTTCTACATAGCATCATCCACATAGCCTCATCTACACAGCATCATCCACTTAGCGTCATCCACACAACATCATCCACATAGCTTCATCTACATAGCATCATCCACATAGCGTTATCCACATAGCATTAGCTACATAGCTGTAAGGGGGTCGGGGCGCGGTGAAGGGAAGGACCCACTTGTGCGGCGCCGACAGGAAAACTCGGCAACAACAGCGGTAGTAGAGTCACTCTGTAATAGCGAGGCAACGATAACCAAAAGACATAGAAAGACACGCGGACACGACACGCGGACACGACACGCGGACACGACACGCGGACACGACACGCAGACACGACACGCGGAGGAGCGAAAACGCGGAACAGCGCGCCGACGAAGCGCGGACCGAACAATAGCGAGAAGTTCCGCTGCCGCTGCCTGGGTGAGGTCGGCTTATATGGACGCCATAACTGTCCTTGACTGGGAGACCGTGCACAGGTGAGTGGCCAATTATGCACCTGTGCACGGGTAAGTGGATTATTGAACAGGTGTCCCAATCAGGACAGAAAGGACCGCCATGCAGTCCTAACACATAGCGTAATCTGTAGAGGAACACTTTTATAAGATTACAACAGGTTTTACCGTATCTGGCGATTATGCAGGTGTTAAGATCCCAAACACCACAATAGACACATTTTACAATGCGTCCAGTTTGCAAAAGCCACACATACTAGTGGCAAAATATGCAAACAGGTAGCTTTGATAACCTATGCATTGTCCTTCAACTGACCGACCTTCACCTGGCAGTGGCTTCCTTTTGAGCCTATTTGCCGGTGTCAGCCGTTGCCAAAAGGCAGTCAGCTCAGGACAATGCGGCCTCAATGCTTTATAACTTAGGTGGCGCTGTTAACGCTATGGGTACTTTTTGCAGGTATACATATATAAGTATACAACAGGTTTCACCGTATCTGGTGATTATGCAGGTATTAAGGTCTTAACATATATTATATATGTATACTGGCTAAAAGTACCTATGTAGGAACACTTTTTCCTTCCTTTATTTGTTTCAACAATTCTTTTTCATTTGATGTCTTTAATCGATTCGTAGTCATTTACTGAAGTGATCTATTCTGCTTTCGATGCTGACGTCGTTCTCTTCAGAGCTCTGTGCAGCTTTTTGTGACCCTCGGGTGAAAGACTCTTTGGAAATGCAAATATTATCACATAGCATCATCTACATAGCGACATCTACATAGCGTCATCCACACAGCGTCATCCACACAGCGTCATGCACACAGCGTCATCCACACAGCGTCATCCACATAGCGTCATCCACATAGTGTCATCTACATATCGACATAGCGTCATGCACATAGCGTCATGCACATAGCAGTTGTGACCCCTCGGGTGAAAAGCGCTTTGGAAATGAAAAATAATATTATTATTACTACCTTGGGCGACAATTTGGCCAAGTGGGTAGCGCTGTCGCCTCACAGCAAGAAGGTCCCGGTATCAAATCTCGGCTCGGGTGCTGCTTTCTGTGTGGAGTTTGCGAGTTCTCTCCCCGTGTCCGCGTGGGTTTTCGCCGGGCACTCCGGTTTCCTCCCACGGTCCAAAAAAGCATGCTGTTGTACAGGTTAATTGGCTCGCAGACTAAATTGCCCGCAGTGCCCGGTGATGGACTGGCGTCCCATCGTGGGTAGATGTCCCTGTCTTGCGCCCTGTGTCTGCCGGAATAAGCTCTGGCTCACCGCGACTCTGTACAGAGCTAAGCGGTTTTTGACAGTGAGATGAGATGAGATTACTACCTTGAGGCGAAGTGAATTGTGGAAAGTTGGCTGACAGGAGGGTTACGGTTCAGACCCAGGCTGACACAGGCGCCCGGCGTGCTCCCAGTCGAGTTATAGCCGTCCGGCGCTCCGCTCACTGTTGTGAGCGTCGCTCCTCCGCCCTCTGCTGTCGTTGGAGGGCGACTGCCTCCAAGTGCCCGCAAGCGTCCTTCACGAACTTTCTCCACAGAGACTCGGCCACCTTTGTCTCCCTTGTGACGATGCTTACACATCGCACTTGGTACTAATTTGAGGCTGAATCGACCTAGAGGAGGCCCAGGAGCGGTTCAGAAAATCATAACTGGTGTTAGCCGTGAGCAGGATTCAAACCATGGAAGCCAGATTAACAAACTAAGCCAAAAGAGGCTCAAAGTACTTTGTGCGAAATGTTCTTAGGTTAATTTCAAGATATGGGGGAATAGCTTTTGTGGAAGCTGCACCACGTTTTTGAAACAATATTGCACTGAGCTTGAAGCTACAGTCATTACCTTCGATGAACAACCTTAGATCCCTATTAGAATATCTGCCTTGCTCTGATTGCAAAAGCGATTCGTGTTTGAAATGATGCTAATGTTGCATTTGTAAATAAGAAGAGGCTTTACCCATTGTTCTGGCAATAACAGTGTTAAGTTCTTAAAAACACCAAATAGACACTGTTCATAAAGTGTCCAGTTTGCAAAAACCACACGCGTTGGTGGTAAATACTGCAAAGCACATGCTTTGATAATATATGCATTGTCCTTGAAACGGATTGGTCTGCATCAGAGACGGCTTTCTTTTCAGCCTCGTCTCAATGCTCGCCAGTTGTTGCCAAACGGCAGTCAGTCTCAGGACAACACAATATCAGTGCCTTATAGCTCGGGTTGAGCCGTTCACGCCTCTCCTTTTTTACAACTCTAACTGGCAAAAAAGTACCCATAGCGAGGTTGCATTTGTTCCCTCTAAATTTGCAACACATTTTTTCCAATTGCAACGCTTAATAGGTTTTATTTATTTAGTTAATTATGTGCAATGCTGTGTAAATGCTTCTTTGTTGTTTTTGTTTGCTTAATTTCTTTTTTTAAGTTTCATTTGCAACTCGCGTGTTTGTTGCGTCACAGGAATCCCGCACAGAGCTTGCAAGCTCACCGGGTTTATTTCTGCTGTTATAATCAGCAGGGCGGCGCGGTGGCCCAGTGGGTAGCGCTGTCGCCTCACAGCAAGAAGGTACCGGGTTCGAATCTCGGCTCGGGCGTCTTTCTGTGTGGAGTTTGCATGTTCTCCCCGTGTCCGCGTGGGTTTTCGCCGGGCACTCCAGTTTCCTCCCACAGTCCGAAAAACATGCTACTGCATAGGTTTATTGGCTTGCAGACTAAATTGCCCGCAGTGTCCGGTGATGGACTGGCGTCCCATCGTGGCTATATCCCTACCTTGCGTCCTGTGTCTGCCGGGATAGGCTCCGGCTCACCGCGACCCTGTACAGGACTAAGCGGTTTCAGACAATGAGATGAGATGACATAAAATAACTATCTTATCTATGTGTCGGCATGCTAACCACTGCGCCACCGCTCCCCTGAAAACACTCCTCACACACACGCTCCCTAATACACGGCGAGCGATGTCCCCATTAAATCCCCCTGGAGTTCCCGGGACATTTCTGCAGCTGATCACGAGGCGGCCACGTGGCTTGTACGGTCACTCGCGCTACCACGTGGGTCGGCTGCAGGGCGGGTGATTATTGAGGATCGCTCCCGAACAGGCTGCTCTTTCGGGATAGCCGTGGCGAGCGTTCCTCCTCCTCCTTTCGCCCTCCCCCACATTGGAGACATCATCAGGTTAACGCGTCATATCTGTATGTCACGACTCACGCATTTCACCTCCAACTCCAAACCGAGGCGCTGATGCGCGCTTCGTGAGACATTGACAGAGCTGAGCCACGTGGTGGCGCTGTTGTCCAGAGTGGTCGCCATTTAGACCATGTTGCTCTGCGAAGCGCTGCCGCCTCACAGAAAGAAGGTTCCCGGTTCGATTCCCGGCTCGGGTGCCGTCTTTGTCGTATGGAGTTTGCACGCTCCTCTCCCCGTGTCCGCTTGGGTTGTCGCCCGGTACTCGGGTTTCCTCACACACTTCAAAGATACGCAGCCACTGCCTCTGTTGCTGGCGAGGTTAACTGGCCTGATAACTACATGTGGGGTATAGCCCTGCTTTGCGCCCTGCGTCTGCCAGGATAGGCTCCGGATCACCGTGACCCAATACAGGTATTGATTACGAGGATATCCGCCATAGGAATGTGGAATGTCTACCGCCGGGTTTAGCGCTCGCCAGTTAAGACATGCGGTGGCCGGGAGCTACTGCCACTGTCAACTTGACTTGACCGCGACGAAAGTCTTCAAACATTTAGCGACCAAAGGTTGAATTTAAAAGACGCGCTTTCAATGAATGCATGTCACGAATATTCAAATCTCGTAATCGCCGCGCTGAGAGTGAGGTGTGGACGCCGCTAATACGTCACGCTGACGTGTGTTTGGGATCGGTGGCTCAGTGGTGAGGACACGGGGCGACAAACTTGGCGACCCGAGTTCGAATCCCGTTCAAGGCCGAAACCACTGACAATTTTCCGAACCGGTCCCAGGCCTTTCGTAGGTCGATTCAGCTTCAAAGAGTACCTAGTGCAGTGTGTGAACATTGTCACTGGGGAGACAAAGGCGGCCGGGCGTGGTGCTGGTCGCCCACCTCCTGTGCCGTGGCGACCTTTCATAGGTGTTCGCTAACAGCACTTGACCCCACAGTCTATTAATGCTGTACGGAGGATCTTTGTCTTTGTGTGTGATTGTGTGTGATTGTGTGTGCCTGGCGACAAAACTTGGGGACCCGAGTTCGATTCCCGCTCATGACCAACACCGGTGACAATTCTCTAAACCGGCCCTGAGCTTCCCCTAGGTAGACTCAGCCTCAAATAGGAACCTGGGGCGTTGTGTGACCATTGCCACTACAGCTTCGCATAGATGTTCGCTGACAGCACATGACCCAACACTATATTAAGTCTACACGGGGGATCTTTATCTTTACGTGCGTTTATGAGTTCAGGCGACACCCAGACAGAGGTGGTTACGTAGTTCGCGATATAAACCTCGCGCGATGACAAATTCTGGCAACAATTGCCCCAAAATTGCTCTCGAGCATCACGGCTCTAACAGCGGCTGCCTCGGGACAATGTGGCTTCAAATGAACGCATTCGTCTCAGCGCGTTAACCCTAAGCACGCGGAGGAGGAAGGGGGGGTGAGGGGGAGGCATGACCTCGTGATGCACCCGGCATTGGAGAGACAAAGGTGGTCCGGAGCAGAGCTCCCCTCGACCCGTATGAGGCTGAGAATCTGTTGTTCTCTACGGCTGCTGTTTCGAGTGTTCCTCCTTCTCTCTCGCGACGTTTCTAATTTCAAGGTGGGTGGCGAAACGTCGCGACGGGGAGAGCGGGTAGCGCTCGACGCATCTATCCCCAGAGAGCAAACGTAGCGAGCGGTTCTCGTCACACATTGAGACGTCACACGGGTTGTTGTCGGGAGCGGTGGCGCAGCGGTTAGCGCTACGAATATTTCGAATATTTGAACCGGCCCTGGGTCTCGGTGTTCAAACATCGACACTGAGGATACAAAGACGTCCGGGCATCGTGCTGGCTGGCCAACCACCCCCCTGCGACGCCGTACCACACCCGGCCGCCTTTCTCTCCCCCCCCAGTGTTAATGTTTAAACATCGCTCATGTGAGGCTGCGTCGGAGTCGCAGCGCCAATCGCTGCGCCACCGCTCCTTCCGCAGCCCACGGGACGGCACACGGCGCATACACCCAGGCTCACAGTCTGGCGAGGCGAGGGTCACCGCTCGCTATCCCGAAAGAGCGGCTCTTCAGAGCATTTCTCCTCTCTCCCTTGCTTCCGTGGGGACGAAGGAGCCACTGGAAGGGAGCGGAGTCACACCTGAAGGAGCGGAGTAACATCTGGGGGGCGGGTTTCACACCTGGAGGGGCGGGGTCACACCTGCGGGGGCGGAGTCAAAGTTGGAGGGGCGGAGTCAAATATGGAGGGGTGGGGTCACACATGAGGAGGCGTGGTCAAATATGGAGGGGCGGAGTCAAATATGGAGGGGTGAGGTCACACCTGATGGGGCGGGGTCAAATATGAAGGGGCGGAGTAAAATCTGGAGGGGCGGGGTCACACCTGAGGGGGCGGGGTCACACCTGAGGGGGGGGGGAGGGAGTCTTTTGGGGAGGAAGCAGAGCGAGAGGCAGATTACAATACCTTCAGGGATCATTTCTATAGTTTCTAACCGACGCAATGGTCGCTCAAGTGTGAGAGGAGAGAGAAGGGCAGAGCCAGGCTGCGGTGAAGCAGGAGCTCTCGACAGAGAGCGTGTGACGCCTTTGGGCAGTGTCTCTATGTCGCGATCCATTACACTGCGTTTCAATATAAACGGCAAACAATAACAAAAAATAGCCTTCGGGCTCCGTCAAAGAAAGCACACAATCGCTTTGTTCGCTTTGTGGTTTTATTCACCAAAACATAAAAACATCGAATGGCCAGTCTGCAAAGCACTTGAAGTTGACAAAAGACTGTAACTGAGAAGCACATGTCAACGATATTGGAGCGGTGGTACCACGGTGATGGGCCCGAGAGCGGCGTGGCTCTCAAGAGTCGCTCTTTCGGGATAGCCGTGTCGAGCGTTTCTTCCTCCTTCGCGACGTTTTGCCCTCTCCCACGTCGGAGGCATCGCCAGCCTTCTGACGAAAACCTACGTCAATGCAGTGTTCAGTTGTCGCAAGACAGAGAAAACGAGATATTGCATTCGCTCAGAAAGAAAAGATTTATCGAAATGTCTTAGTAATAAGATTATTAGATTTTCTTTTACAATTGAAGCTGTTCAGTTCAATTGGCCAAACTTCCAAATGCAGAACCTTCCGAAAGGAATTGAATTGCACGATAATAATAATAATAATTGCATTTATAGAGTGCTTTTCACCCGAAGGTCACAAGGCGCTGCACAGAGCTGTGGAGAGAACGGCTCGCCAACAACCACAATAGAACGGAAAGTCAGCAACAATAATGTATTTTGTTTTTTTTAATAAATCCGAGCTGTGGAGACCTTGTTTGTTGAAGAAATGTCTTTTTTTTTCGCTTACTTTATGTCCTATAATTTATTGCTACAAATTGACTTTCAGTTGAACTGTCCTGATGTTGTTGTTGACGACAACCGTAATATTGCGACGTATAACGCGTGGCTGCGCGTCATTCGTCCACTGTCGACGGAGGCGTGGAAAGGAAACCGCAGAGAGGTGGAGGAAAGGCAGCCACGCGGTTAGCCGGCGTCAACATTTTCCAGACGCTGCGTCCTATTGATTAGCATGTTATCGGCCAATTAATGAGCGTGTGTTGTCGCTACGCGAGGAAACCCACGCGGACACGGGGGCAGAGAGAGAAAGAGAGACCGCGCAAGCTCGACGTGGAAACGAGGCACCCCAGCTGGGAATTGAACCCGGGATCTTTATGCTGGGTGGCGACAGCGCTGCCCACTGCCAAAGCCACCACGCCACCGGAGCGAATTCCACTGCCTGTGTCTGCGTGGATTGTCGCCCGGTACTCCTGTTTATTCCCACATTTCAGAGACCCGCTTCTTGTGCCTAGGTTAATGAGCTCGCTTACTAAATTGGCCCCTGCGATGGACCGGCGTCGCACCACGAGTACGTCGCCGCCTTGTCTCCTGTGTCTGCCAGGATAGGCTCCTGCTCACCGCGACCCTCTCTACAGAATTAAGGGGGAAGGGCGGGAGGGGGGACTGGTAACCAGTGAATGAAAACAAATGGAATCAAAGCTGGGCGGCACGGTGGCCAGTGTGTAGCGCTGTCGCCTCCTCACAGCAAGAAGGCCCGGGTTCGCGTCTCCGCTCGGGTGCCTTTCCGTGTGGAGTTTGCGAGTTCTCTCCCCGTGCCCGCGTGGGTTTTCGCAGGGCACTCCAATTTCCTTCCACAGACCAAAAAACATGCTGCTGCATAGGTTAATTGGCTCGCAGACTAAATTGCCCTCAGTGCCCGGTGATGGACTGGCGTCTCATCGTGGGTATATCCCTGCCTTGCGCCCTGTGTCTGCCGGGATAGGCTCCGACTCACCGCGACCCTGTACAGGATTAAGCGGTTTCTAACAATGAGATGAGAAGAGAATCAAAGCTTCGCCTGTGTCCCTGAGCAGCGGTGGGGTGCGTGGAGCAGCGGCGATCCACCGGCGATCCGCCGGCGAGCCACTGGCGAGCCACCGGTGAGCCACCGGTGAGCCACCACCCAGGTCAGGGAGTCTTGGGATGATTCTTAGCGGCACCACGACTCCAACCACGCTCGACGCTACGTCGATCTCCGAATGACGCTGCTCAACGACGTGGCGAAGGCACGACGATTCTCGATTGATACGTCAACTGTCACGCGGAACGGGGCGAGCCTATCAGTGGCAGCACGGCAATGCGTTAATTAGAGCGAATTAATTAACGCCAGGCACAGGGGCAGCGGACCCAGGCGACAGCGATGCAGCACCCGTGCATCGAGAGACGTGCCGATGTTGTTGATCTCGGGACAAATCACGCCTCTGACGTAAGCGCACAACAAGAGTACACGGCTGATGGGCGGCGATAAAGTGAATAAACAACTCTCAAACCAGCCACGTCGTTCCCACGTCGAAAACTAGAATGACTGAGAATTGCTCTGAAAACATCTGCTCTGTCCGGATCGGCGTTTCGCGATATCCCGAACCGTGAACACCTACATCCAGAAACAGCGACCCTTGTGAGCAATTCTCATCGCATATGGTGGCGTGACAAACGTACACCGATACAACTCCAATAACTTGGACCCATAGCGAGCACTTCATGTCATTATGTAGTGCGTACACAGGCATTCCCCGATATACGGAAACTATATTTACGTAAAACTCGATTCAACGGAAATGAGTCATTAGGGACGACATACTGAAACACGAAAATTAAACTCGCTTTAACAAAAATGCTTCGTCTCCACAATGTACTCCACTGTACCTTGAAGACGCTCCTGTGCGTTTGGATAATTACATTTAAAATACGGAAATTCGCTGAACAGAAATATTCTAAGGAACGTGACTCGCCCGTATATCGAGGGATGACCGTACAGTCTGGTACATTACGGGGTTTAGAGCCATCAGGATAATTGTAAGTGATAGCTTTACGGTCGTGGATTGGTTGGTCCCCTCGGAAGACCCCCCCCCTCGCCCCCGGCTCCCACCGCGCTGCCCCCCTCCCCACAGATCACGGTGCTTGGTGAACCGGGCGGGAGGATTGACGCGAATCCACATCCTTCACGGGAGATCAATGCACCGAGGGGTGGTGATCCGTCACGGTCACTATTTGCTTGTGTCAGGACACAGACTTTACTCATCCACCCACAATCCCTCCAGACCCCCCCCTACCCCGACCCCCTCTCCGCCCCCTCCTGCCACTGCCACAGTCGAGGGTACCTCGCTGGTTACGGGTGGGTCGCGGTAATGTCTGCGTCTCACAGGTCCTGCCGGAGGCGGTTCGATTTTCGCCTTGTGCGCCTTCCTGTGTGGACTTTGTGTGTTTCTCCCCCTCTTCTGCGCGGGTTTCCTCCAGGCTCTTCCGGTTTATTCCCACATGTTAACAAAACAAAACCCCCTTCACTCATTAATTGGCCGATAATTTCGTAATGTACAGGACGCAGTGTCTGGCGGGTTGGCGTCGGTTGACCGCGTGACTTGACTACCTGAACGAACCGCTTCGCAGACCCACGCTGACCAGAGTGGTGAAGTATGGACAAACAACCACCCACCCTCCTCCTCTCCCCACGATCGACACGCCGTGGTAGGTAGACGTTCACGCGGCCGTTAATTGGCAAAAAAGGCGTAAAAATTATTATCATAGTCAGATTGTTTTATAATTGCAGAATCTAATTTCATGTTTATACCAGTCAATTTGTTTATAACCAGGCAATAGCCCTTTGAGGCTTAACTATGTTATTTCATGGGAGCCAGGGGTGCAATTTACAGAGGAATAGAAGAGATTTGTACGCGCAATATGAAGTTGTTGGGATTCCAGATTGTTTTATTTCAACATCTGGCAGAAATGCATTGGGCCAAATTCGCGAGTTTAAATCCCCATTGGAATCTCTGGAGCGAGGAGGGGGGAGGAGTGGTGGGGCATCGGTTAGCGCACTGCGCAGGCGAGCACCGGCAAAGACCCGAGTTTTCGATTCTCAGGCACGCGGCCAACGTCGAGTGTTCAGTGGTGTTTCTGAACCAGTCCTTGGTTACCCTGGCGCTCAACCGCACTGACCAGCGTGGTGAAGTATGGACAAACAACACCAACGACCGGCCTGCTTGTACAAGTCCTTCATCCAGCAGTCGATTGACAAGATGACTGTAAATTACAGTAATTTTATTATATGGATCCAACTAGATTAAAACAAAGATAAAGGTCCCCCATAGAGCCTCGGAATAATGTTGGGGCGAGTGTTGTTGACGAGTAGGAGCAATGAAGGAGGGCTGGGTGACCAGCACCACGGCCGGCCGCTTTCATCTCCCCAATAACGATGTTTGCACATAACACCAGGTACCCATTTAAGGCTGAGTCGACCCAGGAAAGACCCCGAACAGCTCAGTGGATAATCGTCACCGGTGTTGATCCGTGACCGGGAATGGAACTCGGGCGGCCGGCTTCGTGACACAGAACGCTAACCACTGCGTTGCGAATGTAATCACGGTTTAAACAAAGCGTGTTGCGGAACACGAGGGAGCAAGACTCCGCGACGATCGTCTCTTGGGAACACACACACAAACAAAACACTCAATCGCCTTCGCAAAGACGCCATCGTTCATCGAAAACAGGTTTCCGAAAAATACAAACAAAACTACTCAAGATGCGCGCATTTAAGAAGGAGTACATAATTAAATGTTTTCATTCAAACCAATACGTAGTACACAAATAATTACGACTATGTCGATATGAATATATAGAAAGTATGCGAGGGCGGTTCAAGGTTAATCTTTTTCCTATTTTTCCCGGGACCATCGCGTATGAAGGTTGGTGACCGCGGAACGTTCTGTGGGAAGCTCTGATGACAGCCATCCGTCGACATGCTATCCGTGACATCACACAGCCTTGCACAATGCAGTCTGGGTATTTTCCAAATTGTGCTTTTGTGAGTGAGCGGCATCGGATTTTACGAAGGAAATCGTTTTTTTTTATTCCCCATAATTTATGAGGGTCAAAATGTCAAACCGGCTGAAAATGCACCGATTAGACATATACGTTTCATCGACTCATATTCACGTAAAGATCCGTTTTCGTCCCACTAAAGCTTCTTTTCACAGATTTTCCCTGCAACGGGGGGAAGCGTTCTTTGCGTCTCGCGTTAAGGCGTTGCGATGCCGACAGGACAGATGCGAACAGGCGGCAGGAGCACATCTTGGCAAGAGTCACGTTGCGGTCGCTGAACCTGGGAACTTCCTCGGACGGAAAAGTTCATCTCAACCTTGAACCGCGGTCATATATTCAGCCGCGGCCTAGAGTATGGACATAAAACGCAGACACCTGTTGACGTCTCCATCAAGGGAGCTACAGCGTCAGGCACGGGCGAAGCGTTGTTGAGACGGGTCTGCCTTCACGTCTTTCATGATATCGACACACCGTCCCATGCCACTTAAAACGTGGTTCCTGCGGCAGTATTTCGTGCACTCCACCTCTATCCTCGAAAAGTTCCAGCTTAAAATGACGCTTCGGCGGGCGAGCTAAAACAGTGGCTGAATCCCTCGATGGACTCACCCCCGCCATAGCAATGTGGAATTGGCAAGCACTCGCTCTGCTCAGGACTGTGTAAATGGTACGCGAGCAACGATGCCGCATTGGCTATTTTAGCGGGAATCCATGTTAAAGTGACTTTTGAAAATGTTTAATATCTGAGAAGGTCCACGATCGTCTATAATTAACGCATCAATGAATTGCCCAAAATATCCTACTCGTCCATGGGGCTAAGAATCGTTTAGAAACTACAGGTTGGGCATCCTTGCAATCCCTTGCAGAAGGGCCTCCACTTACCGGAGGCAGTAGGAGTTACCCACACTTTACCCACCCACAAGGGACCTGCCTGTGGAGCTGTACCAGTGATCACAATGCTGGGTACAGGCGCTGGGGGAGATTACATTAACCTGCGACCTCTGGCCGTAAGACCAGGGTGCTGCTGACCATCAGACCACTGTTTAATTGGACACCACGGTAGGACAGTCAAACCCCCAGAGGACATTTTAAGCTAGAGATTTTGTGAAACAATCTACCAACAGCAGAATATCAATGACACCTAAGTAATAAATCCAGTAATAAATCCATGTAAATATATATATATATATACCTTAAAATATATAACTGACAAAAACGTATTATGAATATATTACAAGTATACGTTGTGGTGACGAGATTGCTGGTAACTTCACACGCTTAAATAAATACTGTCTATGTGTTTATGTAAACAAATCGGCAAAGCCGAGGGCGCCGAGTGCTAGAGGCGACCAATTCCAACCGACGAAGACAATCAGGCAGTGTTTGTGTTTGTTATTCTCTCTCTCTCTCTCTAGACGAGTTCCACGCGTGATGTCAAGCTCGGCAACCAATTCGCTCTCGAACGCCTGCAACGGAGCGCGCACCAAAGTTGTACCGAATGGAGTCGCGACTGAACAATCGCGCTGAGCATCAACGGCCTGCGCGACCGGTTGCAGAAGACGTCCCAACTACCCCCCCCAGTAGACATTCAGTTGCGTGCGAAGTCAGGTTGCGCGCAACCGTTTGCTCGGGTGTGAACCTGGATTTCGGTGTCATGGTATGAGAGACAGAGAGAGGTGCAAGGCCCCAGTAAACATTAAGCATTGGCCCAACATGGGGCCCAACTTTGCGTGTTGACACGAGGTCCTCCCGCGCAGCTGTTTAATGTGATTGACCCTTGTTTGCCTACGAAAGCCTCGCGGAGTGTTATCCACTATCCTTCAGGAGATTCCAGCCGAGGGGATTTTTTTTTTGCAGTAAGGGGCAACGCTTGTTTTGTAACTTCCGATCTGCATAATTTGCTCGTGGCCTGGCCGTCGAGGTGAAGAATTGAAGGCCCGGACACGACAGCTCAGTAAACATTGAATGTTGGGCCAACGTTGGTTCCGACGATTGACACCACGTGCCATTCGGGTTGTCACCTGTCCCGGTTTCTTTTTGGAGCTGTGTCCTGGGAAATCTCTACGTTATCCTGGAACAAGTCAAAAGTTCGGGGTATTTTTATTTTTCGCCAGCCACACGTACAATCCTAGCTCTCTTATTTTGATCACGCGCACATTGTCCCGGTATTTGTGCCTCCGAGGTGGCAACCCTGCATGTCAACGTTGGGCCAACTTTTCAATGTTCAACTGTAAACTCACCACGACATTGAAGAGAAGACCCCAGGTTCAAGGCCTGTACCAACCAGCCGTCCTATGCCCGTCTATACGTGAGTACATTAACACTGCACAATTGTTGACTAGAATAAAACTACGTTTGTTTTGGATTGTATCGTCCTATAAGGAGTAAGAAAATACACTCATCTCATCTCATGTCAGAACCGCTTAATCGTGTACAGGGTCGTGGTGAGCCGGATCCTATCCCGGCAGAC
>JAZEWT010000003.1:24829241-24843346 GCA_036362905.1 Mordacia mordax | reverse complement strand
CCAAATTGCCCCTGTCCTGCTGTGGGTATGGTCCGCCCTTGCGACCTGTGTCTGCCGAGATAGGCTCCGGCTCACCGCGACCCTGTACAGGAACAAGCGGGTACTGATGGTGACGATGATGATGCTCATATTGATGTAGGTTTGTCCCGATAATTGCTCTTGAGAGATGCTGTTTCACGGCAGCCATGTCGAGCGCGCCTCCTCCAATCGACGAAGCAGGGACAAACCATCCCCCGTGAACCGCTAGCGAGCGCTAACCGCTCGTTCTATGAACTTTTACGCATCTCGAGTTTATTTGTATGAAGCCCATAAAGGCTGTGCGCGTGCTTCGTGTTTGCGTGCTCACTTTTTTTAGCTTTGCATAACTCCCGCTGTATTGTAACGTTATCGTGATGGATGCGTTTGCATGTTCCATTGAACCCCAGAGACATGTCAATTGGAGTCCAGCGCTCCTGCTAGGGTCTCCCTTGATGGTGAACGGGTCTATAATCTAGCGCTCCTGCTTGGGTCTCCCGTGGTGGTGATGGGTCTGGAGTCCAGCGCTTCTGCTGGGGTCTCCCTTGGTGGTGACCGGGTCTGGAGTCTAGCGCTTCTGCTGGGGTCTCCCTTGGTGGTGAACGGGTCTGGTGTCTAGCGCGCCTGCTAGGGTCTCCCTACGCCGAGACATAAGCTCAGCGTATCGCCGCCGCGCCCGGCTAACGCTCGCTTCCCTTTGCTCCCCCCCCCGCCGTGCAGCCCAACAGGGATGGTCTTCCCGAGGTGGCCATCGGCGGGGCGCTCTACGTGTTTGGAGTGATCTTCTTCAAGAGCGACGGCCGCGTGCCCTTTGCGCACGCCATCTGGCACCTCTTCGTGGCCTTGGCCGCCACCGTGCACTACTACGCCATCTGCCGCTACCTCTACCTGCACGTGCCGGTGTGAGTTGGGCGGCCCGCGCCGCGGCGGCGAGCCCGACGGAGCCGCGGTCGATTCGCGCTCGCGGCCCCCAACGTGAACCGCCGCTGGGCTCCCCCTCGGTCGACTCGGCCGCAAATGAGAACACGATGCGGTGTGTAAATGTCGTCGCTAGGGAGACAAAGGCGGCCGGGCGTGGTGCTGCCCACCCACCCTTTCGTGTGTCCGGCCGGCCGTCATAGTCGCTCTCTAACGGCACTTGACCCTACACTCTGTTAAGGCTAACAGGGGATCTTTGTCTTTGGGGTGGGTGGGGACGGGTGGTGGATAGGAGGGGGGGAATTGTAGGGTGGGGTTGTGGGGGGGCTTGTGATTGGAGAGAGATAGGAATGTACCATATAAGGTCTCGTGGCTCATTGTTTGAGAATTGGTTGGGATTCTGAAGCCTGATGATGTCTCCCTATATGAGGATTGCTCTCAAAAGCTGCTGTCCATGATAATCATAATAATAGTTGCACTTCCAGAGCGCTTTTCACCCGAGGGTCGCAAAGTGCTGCACAGAGCTGTGGAGAGAAGGGCGTGTCAACAACAACTTTTTGTTGTTTAAGCAAGTTAGACTGGTTGTCCATGCATGCTGGAATTTGGCAGCAGTGTTAGCTCTCTTTAAACAGCAGTGATGTTCGACATCACAAAACCAACACACGCACAGACATAAAAACACAACTGCTCTTGGCTCAATTGTTCGTAAGCTCCGTTGACGATGCCCCCCAATGTGGCAGGAGAAACGTCGTCGACGGAGGGGAGGAGGAGCGCTCGATGCGGCCATCTCAACAGAGCAGCCCTTGAGAGCAAATCTCATCGAACATCGAGCTGTGATAAACCCATATCATTGCATTGAACCATTCTTACTTTTTTTCCACTGCACACCCGAGCCATGCCGGAGCTGTGCCAGCCTAGCACTGTTCAGCAGACGCCAGTCTGATCAATCTTGCCGCCGCCACCGTCAGACGCAACTATCGTGTGATGACACAAATTAAACGGTGTCGCTGGAATATAAACCCACCCCTTGCCATGCGTGGCCCCACTCTTGGTACTGTCTGACACCACCCTTTTGCCATACTTGACCCTGCTTGGCCAGATTCGGACGCCTTCCTGTGAGGCCAGTTCATCGCGGTTAGAGTCTAGCACGGCTCTGGACAAATAGCTCGCGTGGGAATTCACCCGTACCGTTTGCCATGCTGGCTCAGCTCGGATGTGGCAGTGGAAAAGGACTGTACATAGGTCTCTGAAGGTGAGTGGGTGTATGGACTTAATTCTGTGGTAACATTCATCCTTCAAGGAAAGAAGGCTGTTGGAGATATATCAGTCAGCATTATGAAATCTTTCATCGTGCCGATTGCCTAATGTGCTCCGGTTGATTTGGGCCGAGCCGTGATCGGCAAAGCGCCACCACCGATGATGTTCCAGGGCGCTGCGATTCGTAAACTCGCATACGCACACACAAACTGAATAATGTTTACACCATACAATCAGTCGGCAATCAGATTATCGTTCGTTGGGGTTTTATGGAGTATTATTTCGGCAGAGCGTTTTGACCAGGAAGTTGCCAAAACCGTGCCAGGAAGCGCCTCCCCTGTGTCATCAGCGGCGATTGTGGGAGGACGACACAGTCGGCAAAGAAACCAAATCAAAGGGGCGCTCCGGAAGAGCGGTATTACGCGGGGTGACTACTGTGAAAGTGAACGGATGCACGGCTCGGGGTCTAAACGTATTTATTTGCCGTCTCCGTTGGATAAGGGTGAACGACGCGAGGGGTGGTGCCGTGGGCGATGGTAGTCGGTGGGCATCGGCGCAGACGTCTGTGCCACCCGATGCAGTGAAACTTGAGCGGAACAACATTTATTTACCGGCATAAACTCCTGACTCATTGAACGCGGTAGTCGGATGAGTCGCCGATCATTGGCCACACAAGGCAAAAAAAAAACGCTCGCTCTGTGGCCAATAAAATCTTAATATGTCGAGGAGCCCCTCAAGTCGACGATGTTTGGTCAACTCGTTTACGGTGGCCAAAGACGATTGGAAGAGTGGGGGAGTTACCCACACTTTACCCCACTGCGAGTGACGTGCCGATGCTGCTGTACGAGTGCAGACTGCTGAGATAATCCAAAGGAGCGACATTGAACGTAAACCCGAACTCGCGTTAAATCTTCCCGTAAGTGCTTTCAGGACGTGGAGAAAGTATTTTTTTTTCAAAACGGAATGAGAATTAAACAAAGAACGGATAAAAACGAATACGTCGGTTAAACAGCTCGGAAAGGAACCAGTGTTTGACACCATAAATCATTTATATAATAATGGTGTTTTTCAATCACGTGTTCTGCGGTTTTATTATTAATAACTCAAGCTCTTTTACTTCATCAGGTCGAGCCCATGTGAGCTTTGAGCCGTTCATCAGAGGCCACTGGCCCGTGCACAATTGCGCATCGTAGTGACCTCATCTCCGTCAGAAACCGCTTCGTCCTGTACAGGGTTGCGGTGAGCCGGAGCCTATCCCGGCAGACACAGGGCACAAGGCAGGGATGTACCCACGATGGGACAGCAGTCCATCACCGGGCACTGCGGGCAATTTAGTCTACAAGCGAATTAGCCTATGCAGCGGCATGTTTTTTGGACTGTGGGAGGAAAACGAAGTGCCCGGCGAAAAACCACGCGGACACGAGGAGAGAAGCTCGCAAACTCCACACAGAAAGGCATCCGAGCCGATATTCGAACCCGGCACCTTGCTGTGAGGCGACAGCGCTACCCACTGGGCCACCGTGCCGCCCGGGAGAGAACTCGCGAACTCCAAATGTAACGGTGTGGCCGGGAACCGAGATGGAACCGCGATGTCTGGGTGTTGCAGTGCGCGCCCCGTCTCGCCGCCGTGGCGTGCACTGCTGATGAGCGTCGGTGTCGTTAAAAATATTTTTTTCCGATTGCCTTCTCTGAATGACAAATGCTAGGGCATCTTGTATTGTAGAGAGAGATAGCGGGAGATTTTTTGGTCGTTCGGAGTCCTCTTGCTTTCGAGTGACTTTAAGCATATATTCGTGTGTGTGTGTGCATATAATGTTGTACTTTTCGAGAATGATCAGCATTTCTAACCAAACCATCAAATCAGATTTGTATTTAAACCGAGGCTACCAAATCGTCGCGCGCTTTGCCAGAGGCGGTCGCCTTGTACTTTACAGAATGTGTGCCGTTGTCCAAGGCATTTGTGAAAATCGGGATTTTGTTCCACGTTAAGAACATTCTGGCTGCATTATCCACTCCTGTGATGATCAAAGCGTGGAAATACCTAAGCAGTGGATGGAGGCTACCTGAGCAGTGGGTGGGGCTACGTGAGCGGTGGGCAGGGCTACATGAGCAGTGGGTGGGGCCGCTTCATGAAGCGCGAAAAGGGCCGCTTGATGTGGGCGGCGCTCACATTTGAGCAGGCGTGGTTATGTAAAAGTAGGCGGGGCTGGAAGCCGAAGGGAGGGGCTGCCATCTCACCACGTGGCCCGCCGTGAATCTCAGAGACATGAGACAGCCTACGACGTCGATTTCGGTGCCATTTTATCCGACTCGCTGCGATTTGTGAGCAGGGGACTCGCGATGGGAGCATCTTGACGTGATGCCAGCGGACCGATGCGTCACAGATACACGCACGCACACACCCGCCGGCCTCCCAGAATGCCCCCTGGGTCGGGCTTTGGATTGATGCAATTAAAACTTGGGTTCGGACCAAAAAGCACGCCACGGAGCGTGAAGTTCGTTTGCCAGGCAGTGTCGGCTTCCAGATCTAGCTCCAGCAAGAGGCTACAGCCCCCAACCTTGGGGGTTTTTTTTCCAGTCTCAGGTTACGTGCATAGACGGCATTGTTGCTGTAAAAATGTGAAAATGGTATTAAACTCGACCTGAGTTACTAATGTATTGATATTGCGTTGCCCTGAGCTGATTGCCTTTTGGCAACACCTGGCTAATGCTGAGAATTAGGCCCATTAGATATCCATCTCTGGTGTGGGCCAGTCCGTTTCAAGGACAATGCATACAATATCAAAGTATTTTGGTTGCATATTTTGCCACGTGTATTTCTTTGCAAACTTCACACATTGTGAAAGGTGTTTATTCGGTTAAGGTCTTAACACTTCTGCTGCTCTCGAGAGCAGCTTCTCACTTCACTGCTAGTCAATCTGAAAGTGTTTACAGGCAAACGTATGGGCCCCGTTACCAGCAGCAGCTCATTTCATATAGGTTTCGTCAGTGTGTCTGATCAATAATGAGAGGTTGTAGTGGCAGGGCCATACGAGTGGTAGATGTTGGTGGAGGGAGAGCTACTGATGCACTTATTTGGAGTGATGCAACCAGAGCTTTGGGACGTAACGGTGAAACTTGAACTTTTTGATAGATAGTGGAGTGCGACTGGCATAATCTATAATTTTGTATAATAGGACTAAGCATATGTTAGGTCACCAATAATTTCCTGGCCTCTCATTCGTTGACAGTATTGAGCTGACCCCAACCAGCTCACTTCGTGGTCAGCACATGATCGGCCCTTAGCCGCTGTATTACAATAATACTCGGAGCAAAAGTTTGAGTTTTGGAGTCGACTGTTTCATAGTTGTAGAATCTGTCATTTTAAAGATAGATCCGTTGATTTATAACACATTCTGTGGTCTAACATTTTCTTTTTGGAAGGTCTGACATTTTCAGAGGGCAAATTGGGTGAGCCTGGAGGTTGTGTAAAGCCATCAAGATCTGCGAATAATGGAGGCAGTGTCTCGCTAAGTTATTATTTTACATTCCGAGCGATAATTTGACGTCGGTGCACGTGAGCGTGTGCATAAAATAAATCGGTGGCCGTATGTAATAAATACTCTGGAAAATTAGATGCTCCGATAACTTTCTATAAGAATGTGCAAAATACGAGCAAACACAAGTGTTCTGCTTAAATACCAATGTGTGTGCGGCACATTGCCAAGTAATTTTCAAAAGCGTTTCGCCACCGCCACACACGCACGTGTCTGTGGCGGGTGCACGCGCGACGGTTGGGCCAACATTGGCAGGCGGTTTGGGCCATTGGTCCCATTGTTGGGCTCAAACGTGGCCCATCATTGGGGTCAACTTTGGTCCACCCCTGGCGTCAACTTTGGCCCGTCATCTCCAACATTTGGTATTGACTGGGCACTGTGCGGTACATGTCAATGAAAGTGTATTTGTGCAAAAATAACCTGAAACAATCATGTTCATTAACCTGTAGCTGGCTTTTGTTGGCTGTTAAAATGGGTTTTTTTTTTAATATTCGATGATATCCTTGGGTGATTTGTGCCATGTGTAGCGTGTGACGGTGCCGGTTGACGTTACAGCCTGCATGGGGCACGTCGTGCAGCCCTGAGCGGAGAATCTGGCGGTCGTTAGCTAATACCACAAAAAATAGCAGGGAAACTAAAGATGAATAACGTATTCCAGAAATATCCCTGCGTTTTGCCGTTCTCTATGAGGGCATCATTCTTGAATTGTGTTCTTTACTACAGGTTCATTGAGAATATCAGGTTGTGAAATATACCCAACTTGAAATAGCTACGATGCACTTTTGCTTGTGCTTAAAGTTGATTTTATTTCTCGATTCTATTTTGTCTGCCGCTAATTCATCCAAAAAAAAATCACACTCCATTGCGGCGTTCATTAAACGCCACTTGTTGGCGAATTTGTGGCCAAAGCTGAACTGCCGCTGCGCCTGCTGTGGTTTGCGTTAAAACTTTGGAGGACACTGTACCGACCACGACCGCTGTAATTTCACAAGGAATGTTGTTGGTGTGCGGTTCAGATGACGCATATAAATGCTCCCAATCACGTTGCCCTCGAGGTTCTGACCACGCTCTGACGTCGGGTCACACCACAGTAATAATATAGGAACAAAAAAAATAGCGGATATCGCACCTCCCTCCCAAATCTGTTTCCACACTTTAAAAAATCAACGTTTTTTTACGCATCCCATCAACCGCACGGCTCCCCCCGGGAGGGTGACTTTTCAGCAGGATTGGTTTGATGCAAGCAACGCATCAACCGGTTTCGACGTTCAGTGACTCATCATCGGTAGGGAGTCAGCCTTGTGTCAACCATGCTGGTGGACTGCCTGATGTTTAAAGGACCCTTTCGAGTGGATATGGGTCTTCGGTTTGGCGCAGAACCATAATCGTCCGTAACCCAATCACTGAAGCACTATCGTGGAAAAACGTGCGTGTATTCTAATGCAGGATGGCAATATGCCACGGTGAGGGATTCTCTATTTAATGAAATGTAATGTTTTAAAAGATACCCTGCTCACCGTGGGACAGAACCAGTGATTTTTTTCAGGCTAATCATGCTAATGGGTAGCAACCATTACCTCCCATCATAATACACACATCTCATTATGACCCAACCGGGTATGATGAGTGGCTGCACATTTCATTGATATGGTTTAACTGTGACACTTGAATGCGATGGTTTGGAGCGTCATGTGATCGGCAGTTGCTATAGGGATGAGGCATGTGGTCGCTCGTCTCATGTTGTGTTCCCACTGGAGTTTTGTGCATTTAAATGTTTCATAATAAAGGTGGTGTGTGTTTGTGTGAAGCACAACGTTCTTCAAGCGACGTTTCAAATGTAAAAATGTTTTTATTTAACAACGATTTTGGTTTACCACAGCACTGGTGAATTTTAAGTGACTCAATTTACACATGTAGAATCGCCGTTAACAGCCACACTTTTGGGAGTCGTGATGAGGAATTTTTGCCGCCTCTGCTACGTATTGGGACTTTTCCCTCGAGACATTTTCAGCGTGGGAGGTGAAGCGTCATGTCGGAGAGACCGTTTAAACACTCGTCACGGCCGCAGCAATACAATTCACGTTGTGTTACGTTCCCGAAAACGACGATGCACCTGGTACCGGCTAATTGGCACGTAATCGTGGGGAGGAGGAGGTGGGTATGGAATGCCTGCTGGGATGTTCACCCAATAGGTCAGAGCTCCATCGTACAGCTAGAGCCACACAGGTGACCGCTACAAAAACATGACGCGGGTGGGCGGCTATGCTGCCGCCACGTGCGGTTACCTGAAGCCCGGCGTGAGGGTTTGCGGATCGTCGCAGGAACGTTGCGAAACCACCAGTGGGTGGGCTCCATGGAGGAGGAGCCGCACCGTGGCTCGCCAGGGGAAGGCGGTACGGCAAGGTGTGGACTAATTCCCATCTGTTCCAACCCTTCCACGGGTGGACGTTAGGAGAATGTCGTACAACGAACATGGGGGGGTGGGAGGACAGCATCTTATCAATTTGTAGGCGGGTGTCGGGGGGGGGGCGCGTCAGGGCGCGGAGCGGGCAGAGTGATGCGCGTTCGTCTCGTAGCCGAGTTTGCGGAGGTCCTTGGTGACGACGTTGAAGACGACGTGCACGCGCCCCTGCGACCGTACGCGCGTCACTGGGCGCGCACGTGTGCGCAGACAGGGACACAAATGGAGACAAAAGTGAAACGACTGCGGAGAGGCATCCGCTAACATGTTTTGTTCGACGAATCAAGCCAGGTAATTGTGGCAGTGAAGACAACAAACTAATAACTGCTCTTTAAGCGCAATATCCACGTTACTCCACTCTCCTTCCTGGACACGCAGCTCACCAATTCGTGTCGCTTTGTATGCTGTTTAAACTCTTAAACTTTTGAGTTCGACCAAAAAAACATTTCAGGGTTTTTGTTTTTGAAGGGGGGGGGGAGGGTGGTCCATCGTAAACGACATCTGCTCACGTTATTTCAAAGACCAATGTACTCCGATTCACGGAGAAAAGCGATGGAAAGAAGATAATGCGCCTGGTATCCCAACCTTCCCTGCCCTCTCCTTGAGCCACCACTTTCGGGTCGGTGTATTCAGGTCGCCTGCCTCGCAGCCAGCTGTAAAACAAAAAGCCATAAAGACAAATATCCCCCAGGTAGCCTTAACGGATTGTCGGTTCAAGTACCGTTAGCGAGTAGCACCTATGAAGAATGGGTGCGGCACACGAGGGGATGGGTGGACAGGATCACGCCCAGCCGACTTTGCCCCCTTTGTGGTGATGTTTCCACGCCGCACCAGGTAGGCATTAGAGGCTAAGTCGACCGAGGGAAGGCTGAGGACCAGTTTAGAAATGTCACTGGTTTTGGCCGTGAGTGGGAATCGAAGTTGGGTCACCGGGTTCGTGGTGCAGCGTGCTAATCCCTGCATCACCGCTTCCATCAACAAGATCCGCCGTTCGCCGCTAAGTGGAAGCGACGTCAACACGGTGATTGTGCCAGGCCAGGCGCTGTTTGAGGCACATGAAGTGTCGAAGGCTTGCTGTTGGCGGTCACGGGAGAGATCCAAGTGCCATGAGCCGAGATGATTGAACCACAAACCACGGACTCCTACACACGTACATAACCTTCTAACCTAAACCCTCACACATCATGAATGTGCCATGATAAAGAGTCAATACCCGAAACATCGCCCATTTAATTTTCAAGCCGCAGAGTCATTTACATCACATTTGTTTGGCTGGCTTTATGAATCATACCTCATTAACTGCTGTAGTCTCGAGCTTGACTCTGGAACAAACATTGGGATAGTTGTGGTGTGCCTGGAACAAAAAAAAAAGCAAAGGACATTATTACAAATTAACTTAGCAATGCGCGGCACGGTGGCCTAGTGGGCAGCGCTGTTGCCTCACGGCAAGAAGGTCCCGGGTTCGAATCTCGGCTCGGGTGCCTTTCTGTGTGGAGCTTGCATTTTCTCCCCGTGTCCGTGTGGGTTTTTGTCGGGTACTCCGGTTTCCTCCCACAGTTCAAAAAGATGCTGCTGCATGGGTTAATTGGCTTGCAGACTAAACTGCCCTCGGTGCCCAGTGATGGACTGGCGCCCCATCGTGGGTATATCGCTGCCTTGCGCCCTGTGTCTGCCGGGATAGGCTTCGGCTCACCGCAACCTTGTACGGGACAAAGCGGTTTCTGACAATGAGATGAGATGAACTTAGCAATGTTTTGTGCAGAAAATGAACAGGAATTTGAATCACAGGCAAGAGATCGTCATCATTATTGGAAACCTCTTAATCCCGTACAGGCTCGCAGGGGGCTGGAGCCTATCTCAGCAGAAACAGGCTGCAAGGCAGGGCCGCATCCAGGTTGTGATGCCAGGCCATCGCAGAGAACTGGCAGCAATTTTAGTCAATGGGCCAATTAACCCAAGAAGCAGAAGTGCGTCTTTGGACTGTGGGAGGAAATCAGTGTACCCAGCAGAAATTCATGTGGACACGGGAAGGGCACGCAAACTCCACACAGGCACCCGAGTCGGGAATCAAACCCAGGTGCTTCTTGCTGCGATGCGGCGGCGCCACCCACTACACTGACCGTGCCGCCCACGGGAAGGAAACGCGCGAACTTCAAAACGTACTGGCACCGTCGGGCGTGGGGCCCGAAACTCACCGTCCCGGCACAATGGGCACGTGCACGGCTCCGTACCCTCGCACCACGTCGTTGCCAAACACGTCGGGGCCGTAGACACTGAGCACCAGCTGTGGCCCTGGTGGGGTGATGACGTGCGGCACAGCGGGGGTGCGGGTGTCAGGCGCGGGCAGGGTCGGACGCCGATCCAATGCATTCGCAAGTGCGCGCGTGTGTGCGCGCAACCGTACAATGTTTTGTGCTGACATGGGTTTTTTTTTTCCCCCCGGCTGGATGTAATTGCTCTCCATGGCTGTTGTTTCGGGATGGCCGTGTCGAGTGTCACTTCTCTCTCGAGACGTTTCGCCTCCCGCGTTGGGAGGCGAAACGTCACGAAGGAGAAAGATGGAACGTTCGACGCGGTTAAAACATGCCATCCCGAGAGTCATCGTCATCATCAATACCCGCTTAATCCTGTACTGGCTCGCCGGAGGCCAGAGGCTATCCCAGCAGACAGAGGACGCAAAGTGGGAGTATACCCAGGATGTGATACCAGTACATCCCAGGGCACTGGGGGCAACTTACTCAGGAGGCCAATTAACCCAGGCAGCAGCGTGTTTTTTGGTCGGTGGTAGGAAACCGGAATACCCGAAGAAAACCCACGTGGAGAGAGAGAGAAAGAATACGTAAACTCCACACAGGAAGGCACTCGACCATGGAATTGAACCTAAGACCTTCTTGCTGTGAGGCGACAGCGCTACTCGCCGCATCGCCGTGCCGCCATCGTCCCAAGCATCAGTGTCAAATTACAGTTGCTCTGCGTCAACACTAGCCATGCAAAGACGAACAAGGACAAGCAGAACAACAACAAGAATCCCAAGTATATTGAAAATTCTGGGCAGGACGTGTCACTCAGAGGTGAGGGCTAGTGCGGGAAGTGACGGATGAAGAAGGCCACGCGCCTGAGACGACTTGCATCGCTCTCACTAAGAGGCGGCCATGGAACCAGGCCTGTGTGCCGGCGCTGGACGGAAGAGCTACATCACGGGACTGCGGGTGATTTCGACGGCTCGGGAAGATGGCCTATTGCATATGGCTGATGACGGTGTTTTATTTTTGCCATCGGCATCTTATCAACGGCGAACAGAAAACGATATCCAAATCACTCGCACACAGCGCGTGCCACTCTGTGTTTAGAGATTGGTGCTGGAAAATAATGTCACAGACACCTCGGGTCATTTCTCAAATCAGTCTCTCCTCCATACCCACTTAAGGCCCACTCATAACTGGGCTAAGACCATTATCTCACCTAATGCTTATGAGAGGTTCCCTATGGCGGTCCATTTAACCAATCATCGTTATCATCACCTCTCTGGATTCAATAAAATGAGTAGGTACATAAAATGTAATTTCCACAGCTGTAATACAGACTCCCACCTGATATGACCACCATGCTATATGGTTAACGTTGAAGAATTTCCGTGCAAATCTGCACCGCTCAGGGATGCGTTAGATCGATTTTATTATTACAGCCGAAAGTATGCAGTGAGCTTGCAAGCTTTAGATGCGAGATTCCTGCGATACAACAATGGCTCCTGTCTCTAACTGGCTCCTATCTATAATGCTGGCCCCTGTCTAACACTGAATCCTGTGTCTAACACCAACTCCTTTGTCTCACACTGGCTCCATTCTCTTAACACGAGATAAATGTTTATTATTACAGCTGACAGTAGCCATTGAGCTGGCAAGCTCTGAATGCGGAATTCCTGCAACACAACACACTTCCGCACCAAGATACGGGTTGGGAACCGCTGCATTAGACATCATCTGGGTTTGCTTACAGCCGAAGGGGTTGGTGCTCTTGAAGGTGATGTCCAGGGGAAAGTTCCAAACGAAGATTTGGCGGCTGTCTGTGCTCTTGGACGTGATCTGTGAGATGCCCTCTTCCAGCCCCTGGCAGGAGGTAACGCACAGGCTACATTCGTCACAGGTTAACAACAGAGACGAACACGCTAATTGGACCGACACGGTATCGCAGATAATAATATCAGACCGCTCTATCATAGGGTCTCAAGACAATAGTGCGAGACAGGTCTAATGAGGTATTCACACAACAGTCTCATACATTGGTTTCTCTGATGAGGTCTCTAGACAACTATATGACAGATCAGGCTTTGATTGGGTGGGTCTCCAGGCAATGGAATGACTGCACTCGAATAGTGTCTATGTACAACATATACTGGAATCTTTAATGGGGTCTCTAGGCAATAACAAATTGATCGGTCTGACAAAGTCTTAAGACAAATGCGCGTGTATATTGCCCAAGGGAAAACAAGGGATTAACAAGTACACCAAACAAACAAGTAAACAAATGTAAATCAGAAGCCAACACACGTAGGAATACGTGAATCCAGTTTTAAATGTATTAAGTCACAGGATAATTCTAGCTAATGGGAGTCTCGTTTTGGGGAATGTTTCATGGAAATCATGAAAGTACTCACAGCAACAGGTGCCCAGTCGTTGCCGTACACAAAGCAGTACTTGCAGTACAGGTCATCGAACTCTGGAAACTTAGGCAGAACAAATACAATTAATTGCAGTAAAATCGGAGCCTGACCTACGCGTCCCCACTCCCCTTCCATACAACAACGTATCGACCAATAACGTGCACCGACTTGAGACTGATGTTTATAATTAGATCAGAAAGTACCTAGAGCTTGCAAGCTCTAGATGCGTGGTTCCCATGCCACAACAATGGCTGCTATCTCGAACACTTTCTCCTGTCTTTAACACTGGCTCCTACCTCTCGTACGTGCTCTTATCTCTAACACTGGCTCCTATCTCCTAACAATGGCTCCTATCTCTAACACTGGCTCCTATCTCCTAACAATGGCTCCTATCTCTAACACTGGCTCCTATCTCCTAACAATGGCTCCTACCTTTAACACTGGCCCCTATTTCTAACACTGGCTCCTATTTCTAACAATGGCTCCTATCTCTAAACTAGACATGTTTCTTTTTATTACTGTTCTAATGTTGTTGCTGCTAACATGCCAAACTCTTCACAGCTCTGTGCAACGCGTTGTGACCCTCGGGTGAAAAGCGCTCGAGAAGTGCAATTATTATTATGAATTCTAATTATTAAATTGCCCCCGAGACAGCAGAAAGTACCCAGTGAGCTTGCAAGCTATACTTGCGTTATTTCTGCGACACGACAAACGTCCCGAAACGCATTTAATCACAAGGCAATTAATGGCTGATTTCAACATCAAGATACGACGTATTGATGATTGGTTGAGTGATCAGGTGAGTGAGTGACTCTGTGAGCGGGTGAGTAGAGCGAGAGAATGCGTAACTGAGTGACTCGGTGGACTAGGTGAGTGAGTGAGTGTGTGAGTGGGAGAGAGGATGAACGACTGTGTGAGTGACTGCGTGAGTAAATGAGTAGGTGAGTGACTGGTGAGTTGTGTGAGTGACTGGGTGAGTGACTGTGTGGAGTGCCTGGGTGAGTGACTGTGTGAGTGACTGACTGGGTGGAGTGAGTGGGTGAGTGACTGTGTAAGTGACTGGGAGTCACTGTGTGAGCGACTGGGTGACTGGGTGACTGTATGAGTGACTGTGTGAGTGACTGGGTGGAGTGACTGGGTGAGTGACTGGGTGAGTGGCTGGGTGGAGTGGGCGAGTGACTGGGTGGAGTGGGTGAGTGACTGGGTGAGTGACTGGGTGGAGTGGGCGAGTGACTGCGTGGAGTGGGCGAGTGACTGG
>JAZEWT010000003.1:24793846-24816976 GCA_036362905.1 Mordacia mordax | reverse complement strand
TCTTGTTGTTTTCAGTTCCGTGTTTGTGTTGTTGTTCGTTTTCAGTTCCATGTTTGTCTTGTTGTTTTCAGTTCCATGTTTGTCTTGTTGTTCGTTTTCAGTTCCGTGTTTGTCTTGTTGTTCGTTTTCAGTTCCATGTTTGTCTTGTTGTTTTCAGTTCCATGTTTGTCTTGTTGTTCGTTTTCACTTCTGTGCTTGTCTTGCTGATGTTGTTATCGGTTTGAACGCCCGGTATCCAGGACTATCCTGGTCGCCCTGTCGCCACCAATCGTGGGCGTATAATACCTGACTTTTAAAGCCTTTTGTCCAATTCCTGACTCCAACTCCCTTTAGTCGAAAAGTTTTTGTACCATTATTTGTCTGGAATCTCTCCTCAGACATATTCATCAAGGATGCCCGAGCAACAGTGCTGGATTCCAGACCTCTTCACCAAGAGAGACCCTAGCAGGAGTACTGGATTCCAGACCTGTTCACCAAAAGAGACCCTAGCAGGAGTGCTGGATTCCAGACCTGTTCACCAAAGGAGACCATAGCAGGAGTGCTAGATTCCAGACCTGTTCACCAAGGGAGACCGTAGCAGAAGTGCTGGATTGCAGACCTGTTCACCAAGAGAGACTCCAAGTAGGAGTGCTAGACTCCAGACCTCTTCACCAAGGGAGACCATCGCAGGAGCGTTGAATTCCAGACCTGTTCACCAAGGGAGACCATCGCAGGAGCGTTGAATTCCAGACCTGTTCACCAAGAGAGACCCTTGCAGGAGCGCTAGGCTCCAGACCTGTTCACAAGGAGAGACCCTAGCAGGAGCGCTAAACTTCAGGCGACATAACTCTCGGGTTCATTTGAACACCCAAACCGTTCTACCACGATATCTGGCATTGCTTAAATGTCTCCTTAGTTCAAAGTGCCTTCCATTAATCATATCTCTCCCTCTCTGTCAAATATCAATACTGCCCATTGTACTAAGCCACAATGTATGAACAGTGGACGTTAAAGATCCCGTGATGTTATTCGAAAAAGAATAGGCCCTTTGCACTGGCGTCATGGTGAAAATTGTTGAGATTTTGAGTCAGCTGCAAAAGATTGGGTGAGGGCATACCCCCGATTTTCACCCAGGCAACAGGACATTGCAAACTTCGACATTTCCAAACTTATAATAACAAGGCCAAATAGTTTTAACATATCTGCAAGTTACTACATCGGGTTAAACCGCACGACCGCCTCATCCGTTACTGGTGTAGTAGATCCACTTTTGCAATTTCCCTGCTGTAGAAAAAGTGGCGTTCATGCCAAATGTATTAAATCATTATTAATATTGTTGCAAAATACTGAACTATGTCTGTGACACAAATATCATAGCAACCGTTGCCTCGGTCCCAATCGCACTGCGTGAGAAATGCCAGCGCATAGAGAGTTGCCCTTAAAGAGGTTCCTCTTTCGGGATAGACTGTGCTGAGTGTTCCTCCTCTCTCCTTCGTGATGTCGGAGGCATCGTCGCTTGTCGACATCGACAAACAGCCAAAGCTACGTCGATCGGCTCTCCTTTATTCATTCATTATCAATACCCGCTCAATCTTGTACAGGGTTGTGGGGATGGGGAGGGGGCGGAGCTTATCCCAGCCAACAGAGAATGCAATATGGGGGAATGCCCAGGGTGTGACGCCAGTACATCACAGGGCACACTTTTTTGGGGGCAGTTTACTCAGCAGGCCAATTAACCCTTGCAGCAGTGTGTGTTTTGGACAATGGGATGAAACGTCATTGGCAGAAAATTATTAACACCATATGTATGAGGAGTATTTTTCTCATCTCATTATCTGAAACCGCTTAATCCTATATAGGGTCACGGTGAGCCGGAGCCTATCCCGGAAACACATGGCGTAAGGCAGGAATACACCCGACGACGGGACGCCGGTCCATCGCCGGGCATTGCGGGACAATTTTAGTCTGCGAGCCAATCAACCTATCCAGGAGCATGCTTTTGGACTGTGGGAGGAAACCGGAGTACCCGGCGAAAACCCACGCGGACACGGGGAGAGCATGCAAACTCCACACAGAAAGGCACCCGAGCCGAGAGACTCGAACCCGGGACCTTCTTGCTGTGAGGCGTCAGCGCTAACCACTGGGCCACCGCGCCTTTGGTCCAACTAATATGAGCTGTTTGTTTGGTAAAGCCATATGAAAAGATGAAGAAGGAGCGTTCAGTGGCATGGCTGTCCAGGAAGAACACCTTTGGAAAGCAATCACCAGTGATAATAATAATACATTAGCATGCAACAAATACACCTATATAAGTTGAATGAGTTAACAAGCATGATAATACGCGGGAGTGTAGACTGGCAGCATGACGGACTTTGCCGCGCTGCCTCCCGCCGCCCCCAACTCGGCGCATCCCCCCGTGTGCCGGTGTGTACGTTTTCGTGGAAGCAATCCAGCCTCCCGATGAAAGTCAATGCAGCGCCGCGGGCTGTGCGTTGGCGTGCACGCGCGCCGGCGAAGCAGCTGTTTCGGGCGGCGGCGCACGCGGCGACTCCGCTGCAAGGGCGTTCCGTGAAACGCCGCGTCGCGTCAGACGCTGGCGCCGCCAAGGAGAGTTTTACACCACCGCTGTCGGGGACGCTTTTGTGTCGCACGAGACGCGGCTGGCCTCGTGTGCCTCCCGTGACGTAAAACGTGAGCGCATGAGCATAAAGAGTGTCACCCTCTGCGTAGTGCCCTTCATTTACATAAACGAAAACACGCAGTGGACTCGAGTGTCCTTGTTCTCTGTTGCTTCGTTGTTGGTAAATCGATGGAGTAAGGTCGGATTGGCTGCTCCCTGGAGGGTTAGACCCCAGAGATGCGGTGTACCAGTTCGCGTGGCTATGCTCACCCACGTGCTTATGCGGACGTGTGCAGACAGCCACTCGCTGTCGGAGAGAAGCGGAGACTTTCCGAACCGAGTTCCCATTCTCACGTTTGAATCTGGCGGAACTAGCCCACTGCGGAGTCTCTGTGGACGTAGACAATTGGACACGGGCAAAAGAATAGGTCACTCGATCGAGTCGTGAATCTAAACCGTTCATCAATTTGTCTGCCATGATTTGTTATCGTCCCTTAAGCTGAAAGGTTTCTCCAAGTTGAATCTCCAATATCACCAGCAGGTGGCATCGAAGTGCTATACCCTAGCTGGCCAGGAGGATGCAGTGTGGATTTATATAGTGCCCTGTATGTACGGGATGGAGCGTTGCCCCCTCGCACGCGTGAGTTTTCTTCGAGTTCTCAGTTTTCTCTCGCACGTATAAACCTTAATTAAATTGGCTCAACACATGTTAATGTGAGAATTACTCTCCAGGGATAGCTGTGTTGGCCATTACTCCTCTCTCCTTCGACATATCACCTCCCACATTGGAGGCATCATTATGACTATTATTAATTGTTATTTATCAGTCGTCCTTATCCAGGGCAACTTACGTCATCGCACTTGTACACGTTTTCAATAAATGTTTACAAAACAAAAGAATTGCAAAATAAATGCTACCGGTAGCCAAACATTGCAAAGTTTCAAAGTGTTGTTAGATCTGTAAGTAATGGATGTATATCTCGATACATTTTTAGAGCAGTTCCCATGCACTGAGCCGTGAAAACTACCTTATTATATCTTTATTCACACGTCCCTGTTTGCGCATTGTACAAGGAGTTTATAATGTAGTTGTCTTAAGTGTTGCTGCTGTTCTATCTAGTAATAATATAACGTTTTTAACATTGTATATTATTATACTGTAGCTTTCAGTTTGGAAGAAGGGGCAGCACGATGGCATAGCCGGTTGCTTTGCCACCTCTTGGCGAGAAGGTTTTGGGTTCGATTCCATGCTCGGGTACAATTCTGTGTTCGTTCTCGTGGGTTTTCGTCGGGTGTAACGGTTTCTTCCCACAGTCAAAAGACATCTTGCTGCCTAGCTTAATTGGCCTGCTGACTGAATTTCCCCCAGTTCCCTGCGATGGAGTGTCTTCCCATCCTGGAATACAGCCCTGCCTTGCGCCCTGCGTCCCCCAGGATAGGCACCTGCCCACCCTGTGACCATGTACAGGATTAAGCAGGGTCTGATAATGACGATGATGTTGGAGGAAGCCGGGGCACTCATCAACAATATGAGCGCGCCAGGTCAACGAAATTGAACTCTCCACCCAAACAGATTCAACGATCCGTCTCTTTTTTTGCCATCTTTGGGCCATGGCAGAGCCCCCATTGGGTTTTGGAGTCAGCCCAAATCTGTGCGCTCCATTAATCCTGGCTTCCCCAAGTGTGTGCAGGATTACAGGTGTCCACCACCAGCTAGCGCTGCGTTAGCGTGCTGACACGTTTATCTCTTCGCGGTATCTTGCGCCGTCCCGAATGCGGTGCCGTGTTGTTCGGGGACGAATGCTTTAGACGTACCGTATCACAGCACCGTTTCGCTCAAAGGGTGAAGCACACATTTGCACGTCGCGGGCCGTTTACTTTGCGTCGGGTTTTAATTGAACCGCGCCGTGAGCTCGCCCGCGTGTCCCCGGGCCGCGGTCGATTTAACGCCCGCGGATTGACGCGCGCTCGGTGAGAATGAGCGTGCGCGTCTCTTTTTTTTCTCTCTCTCTCCCCCGTCCCGCAGGTGATACCGAAAGATTACAAGACCATGGCGGCACTCTCCAAAGCCATACAAAGAAACGTCCTCTTCTCCCACCTGGATGACAATGAACGCAGGTGAGTTACCTTCACGGGAGAAAAACAAAACTCAACTTTGCGTCCGATTATGTTATGTACCCTGCTAGCCGTCGTTGATGAGAAAAACAAAACAAAAAATTATTTTGCGGTCGGGAGCCGGTCTGTGGGGCGCTGGAATGACATCATCGCGCTATGGCATCATTACACGTGCGAGTGCATTGTGGGTGCCGGCGTCACATTGACGGTGATACAATCAGTTGCACTGTTGAGTCGAAAGTCAACGGTGATTAGATCGGCTTCCAGATGTAAATCAGCTGTTTGGTATTTGCAGAGTTTAAAAAAATTGCATAGAATTTCTCTAGTGCTTGGTAATGAAATTAAGTAACAGCTATGAGTATATTTTACGCACTATGACTGAAGTCTAATGTATTTAGGCTTTATCTTTATTTGTCCATCCATTTATAAAGGTCATTACATTGTCTTTTGTATACAGTCTGGTGCAACACAATTTAGTATAAAGTTCTGCTGCTATTGGGGACTTAACTCCACAGAATACTGGTCGAATCGATTGACGCTTTAGCTTATACTTGGAAGGTACAAAACACAAAAAGAGAAATTTACAAACGTGCAAACCCCTTTCAAACTTAGAGCTGCCGCACCACTAATACCATTCTTCCCAAGACGAATGCTTGTTGGAGAGCGTTACATAATCCGTGCATGCACGTGATTATTTCCTGGCTCGTTTCTGTCGTATCTGCCTTTGATACAGCATCATAAAAAAAATCCCTTTTGGCGGTGACGATCGGAAAACCTTCGCATTAATCCTACGCTTGTCCTGTCCAACGACGGAACTCCTGTCGCGAGCGCACACGCCGCCCCACTATTTGAATCCAACAAAGTCATTGGATTGATTATCTCCATGACCCTTTGCTTTGGAAGGTCGCAGGTGTTTTTGGAAAGGCCCCGGAGAGGTAGTGAGCGGTTTCGGGAAGGAGAGGGCGAGTGAGGTGGGGGTTGGGGCATTGGGACCACTGCCAGGCAGTGAGAGAGAGGAGAGGAGGCTCGCTTTGTGTCGGTCTGTTTGCTCTGCCAGCCTCATCCCTCCTGCACCTGTCACAGCTTTATTGTGCTGCTTGTCCACGCTGCCAGACTTTTTCTCCTGTCTCGTGTTTGTTACAATGAATCAGGAAGTGGGTAAATAGTGGCTTTAACTGCCTTATCATTGACTTTAGTGCCTGCCACTGAGTGAAGGCTAGCACTCCCCCCCCACCTCCCCCTAAGCCCCCCCCCACACTCCTGTCATTCCTGTGAGGCCGTGCCACTTTCGGAGAGCATCACGCGCCGCAGAAATTGCGCGCGTGAATGCAATTTAGCGAGCGTGACGGCGTACCTCTTATAATCCTAGGGTAATTAGCGCTCGCACAACGTTTCGCTTTGTCCGCAACAATGCCGACGGTTGTTTTTGCGCCTGGTTCACCGCAGTCCGCACCCGGCAAATGCTCCGCTGGGACTTTTAAAAACAATACGGGGCAAGGAAATTCAAGTTTTGCTCGGATGAGGTTGAAATTGACCCCGGTTGTGGGACTTTACAGGATTGCGCATTGCACGACGTTTTTGTTTGCTATGTAATTAAAGTGGGTTTCGGGTTTCCACCAGACGGCGCTGTCATTTTTATTTCCACCACCTCGTCCGACTGACTCGAGATTTCGCCGAGCCCTTGCGTTCGTCAGGGTGCTTCGGATTTACTTTTTGTCAAAAGGAGCCCAAAGTCTAGGCTATCACTGTAAAGCGTTCCGTTTATTTACTTACAAAAATAATACATTGGAAATCATAACGCGCTGGGCGGCACGGTGGCGCAGTGGTTAGCGCTGACGCCTCACAGCAAGAAGGTCCCGGGTTCGAGTCTCTCGGCTCCGGTGCCTTTCTGTGTGGAGTTTGCATGCTCTCCCCGTGTCCACGTGGGTTTTCGCCGGGTACTCCGGTTTCCTCCCACAGTCCAAAAGCATGCTCCTGGATAGGTTGATTGGCTCGCAGACTAAAATTGTCCCGCAATGCCTGACGATGGACCGGCGTCCCGTCGTCGGGTGTATTCCTGCCTTACGCCCTGTGTTTCCGGGATAGGCTCCGGCTCACCGTGACCCTATATAGGATTAAGCGGTTTCAGATAATGAGATGAGATGAGGAGATCATAACGCGCTCACGGTTTCGCGAACCGTGTGCCCGTTGACGTGGGGGCGAGCGATCCGTGCAGGTTATTGTGGCAGAGCGTTCAAGGTTTCGGAAATTGTGCACGAGCAGGGTGCGTGAATCCATAAAATCCATATTTTGGGTTAGGTCACGTAAAGATAAGTATCGTAAAAAAAACCCTCCACCCGACACGACCGATTGGTAAGGTTTTTTTTTGTCGTGTGAATAGAACGCGCCAATTTTTTGTAACTCTCTCAGCACACCGGTGCGTCGGAGTTCAAACCCGCAGCATCGGTCATGAAAGCCTTCGTGTTGGGAGCTCCACAGTGCACGGCATTGTGTGGAGGTGAGCGGCCGGAGTAACGAAGCCCAACAAAAAAAACGTTATTGCTGCCGATTTTCCCATTCGAATGTCGCCGCTGTTGACGCGCCGTTCTCTCCGCAGCTCTGTGCAGCGCTTTGTGGCCCTCAGGTGAAAAGCGCTCAAAGTGCAATTATTATTATGGTTGCGGGAGGCCGGTGTGGATTGCGCGGTGGCGTGTGGGTGCTGTTTTGTAAGCGATGCGGCGGCGTATGGGGAGCCAGGGCCGCGTCTTGATGCCGTTTTGCGTCGGTTTCGAGTCGTGATGTTCAGCACTGAGCGTGCTTGGTTGTTTTATAAGCCCTGCGGATTCGTACGCTGTTGTTTAGTCACCCCCTTGCTTGGTGGGGGACGATGAACTGGTACTTTTTCGGGGCATGGATCTGCGTTCAATGCTACGTAGAAGTTGACCGAAGGTGGCAGGAATTCCGCGCGAAGACCTTTCAGGAGTGATGCTAAAATACGGCTCGAATGTCCTGTCCTTTCCGAAGCTCGATCACAAGGAAATGTGCTGAGTGTTACGGTTTCAAGCGCGGCCCGTCCATAGTCACTGCAGACTCGACGTGGGCAGCGTCACCCACCCAGTGTATTTTAGCGGAGAAATGTCACCAGCACGCCCACACTGGTAGTCTCGCAGGTCAAAGATAAACTCACATGCACACCATGACCAGCGGTCGGATGGTTTGCGAGTTCAGACCCTGGTTGAAGAGTTACTCACAATTCATGCCTTGCGGTGAATAACTGTCTAAAGAGCTTTTGCTTAGGTGACCGTCTTTCACCACAGGAATGTGGAATTTCCATCGCCCACTCTGGACTATAAACATTAGATACGTACCGCCCACGCCCATTCAAGTGGGGACGGCCACTTTTACTTTTTTTTAAGCCGCAATGGTCACATCGCAAGCCTATGACCGAATTAGCTGGAATGTGCCCGATCTCATCGGATATCGTAAGATAGGCAGACTCGAGCCTGGTCCAACCGCTGTGCATGGTGCCTGTTAGAGGCTCGATTTTTCACAGCTCGATGTACAAGCTTGTCTCCCAAGCGCTGGTGTTTCAGTATAGCCATGTCGAGCTTTCCTGCGCTCTCTCCTCTCTCTGGCGATACGTCGCCTCCCACGTCGGAGGCATCTTTCCTGATGACGATTTGCCTGACGATGCCTCCAACGTGGGAGGCAATATTTGGTGAAAAAGAGAGAGAAAAAGAGAGAGAGGAACGCTCGACACAGCTATCTTGAAAGATCAGCTCCTTCAGAGCCATTCCCAGGTGTTATTGGAATATCTACTGCTGGACTGTGGAACATGTGTGCTGGACAGCAGTTGCAGCAAAATCCATTGTAAGGCATTCATTCATTTTCGATACCCACTTAATCTTATACAGGGTCGTGCAGGGGTGAGAGCCTATCCCCGCCGACAGAGGTCGCAAGGTGGGGGAATACCCAGGATGTCACGCCAGTACATTGCAGGGCACTCTTTTTGGCGTTATTTACTCAGCGGGTCAATTAACCTGGATCGCAACGTGTCTGGACGGTGGGAGGAAACTGGAGTACCCGACAACAAACCCACGTGGGTACGGGGAGAGAACACGCAAACTCCACACAAAAAGGCACCTGAGCCGGGAATCGAACCGGGGACCTTCTTGCTGTGAGACGACAGCGCTTCTCACTGCGCCACCGTGCCGCCCGATTGTAATTCTATACTCATATATTCTCACATTTATGCTCCTCATCTTCACTAACTCGCACTGATTAACATGAAGTATAGTCAAATGATCCCCTACAACCTACACAGCATGGGGAAGGGGCTCCTCATCCAGCAGTGGATGGAGGGAGTCTTGTACCTCTACCTGTGCAGTCAGATTCGTTGTCATCGCAACACCTTTTTACTTTCTCAAACAGAAACCACCACCGTTAAAACTTTTCAATTTCTCCACGGCGTTGCTTTCTCCAAGCATTCTGATAATAATAATAATGAATAATAATAATTGCACTTCCAGAGCGCATTTCATCCGAGGGTCACAAAGCGCTGCACAGAGGTGTGGAGAGAACGACATGTCAGCAAAAAAGGACATAATGGCAAATCAACAACGATAGCGGGGTTTTTTGGGTTTATGTGATCACAGGGCTCGGGAAATTGTTGACGGCAGTTGTGGTCACAATTCCGCACGTCTCTGCGGCTTCCTGCACCTCTGACTCATTCTCTCTCTCCGAGAGTTTGAACATTAAGTGCACGCATTACAAATTGTTTCACTGTTATAATTACTGTTTTTAAAAGTTGACCGCTCTCTCCCTTACACTTTATCGTTCACTGAAACTCATCAGTGCTAAAAAGGCACGGGGGTGTCTGTGTAACACTGTGTGTGCGCTGGACAAGGAACCTTGTCAGAACAAAAATGTAGCTCAATGCTGCTGTTTAAAATTTTCCGTCAACCCCAACCCCCATCTCGCCGTGATGAGCAGTCGTGCAAGGTTCTTGCGCTACGTCATGCTTTGGCGCAGACGTAGGGCCTTCGTCTCTTGGTGTGGTTTTTTTTTCTTCTTCCCCGAAAGGAGCGCTAATGGGCAACCCCGCCTCTCCTGTTAAACGTACAAAGCGTTGGATTGAAACCGAGCGTATTAACCGGGCGGTTATTACGTAAAGGCCGCGAAAAACTAACAGTCGACTACCTGTCGAGCGCGGAGCTTTCGCCTCGCAAACGGATCGCCGGTCGTTATGCGCGTCGCCTTGAAACTGCGCGACCCCACGCGGAAGGAAGCCTGGCCCCGCTCTTCCGCAAGGTCTCGTTAACTATAGCCTTAAACCAGCTTCCTGCGTTAACGTCTAGCGGGGATAGCCCGTCGTCGCCCGCCAGTACCGAACCGCGGAGCGTGTGACGATCCAACGCCTGGCGCAGAGACGCGGAATAGTCTCCATCGCAGCGAGCACCACTCCGCCACTCATGACGCGATTATCTGTCTTAACCACCTCGGTGTAAAATTACAGCAACTGTTTTGCATCAGCGGTCGGCGAAGCTTCAGAAAGCTGTGCAATCTTGAGCGCTACTGCATGCGTCATGATTATGGTTGAGGTTTCATCTCTGTACAAGTTGGTGTTGTGAGTTTGTTTATTTGTGCAGTCTTTGTCGTCACTGCTTACTTTTATGATTACGCTTAGAGTTTTATTCGTGCATATATTGTTGCCGAAAGTATATTTGTGAGTTCTTGCGTTTGGTCAGTTCGGAAAGTTTGTTGTGTCGCAGGAATCTTTCTTTCGGAGCTGGCAAGCTCACTGGCTGCTTTTTATTGCAGTAATAATAAACATCTATGTTTAGAAAAAAGCTGAGAGAGAAGTGCGAAATGCACTGAGAAAATGTAGCACTTCCACCACCGGCTCCTGGCGGTGAAACGGAGATCCGAGAACTTGCCCAAGCGCGGGGAAGGACAGCCACCTGTGACGTTTTCGACCGTTAAGCTATTGGTGCTGTCATTGTCGCGTGGGGAAGTCGGTCCATTCCATGCGAATGTGGAAATTCCACTCGACGACTGAAAATCGCTCTCACAAGCCACTCTTTCGCGATGGCCAAACGCTCGCCACGGCTATCCCGAAAGCGCAGCTCTTGAGAGCGAATCTCGTTCCTCGACCGCACTCTGACCGAGGGGGGCGGGGGTGGTGATCAATGGAGACAGAACAACTGCCCGATACCCCCTTTAAACGGGAAGGCGCGTTTTACCATTAACAGCACTACAAGGAATCCTGTGACTCGACGACATGATCTAAGGCCGCTCGTTGACATCTTTGAAGCTCTTTTAATTGCCCTTCTGTGACGACACAGAACACGGAGGCATTGGGGATGAAGGCTGGAAATGTCCTGACGAACACTCGCCCCTTTTGTCGCGGACATCCCCCGCTGACCTTCGCCATAACCACTGTATGCGTTTCAGACGGTGAATTAATACGCGTCTGAATGCCGCAGTGCCGGTTTTTTTTCCCCCGCGTCCGCCAGACAAAAGGACGCAATCAGACCTCTCGAGCGGAGCGGCGGAGGAGCCAGAGAGAGAGAGAGACAAGAAAAAGAGAGACAAGCGTTATATATTTATTTGCCCGTGCCCGTTTGGGTGCGTGGGCTGAAGCCCCGTGGTGGAATAGGGTGGGGAGGGTGGGCATTCATGCCGTCGCTCGTCTGAGTCACAATTGTCCCCTTGTGTCTCGCCCAGTACTTTTATTCCAAGGTTGAGGGTCAGCAGAGGTGGTGGAGAGTTCAGAGTGGCGTTGAGGTTGGGCGAGTCAACAAAACCCTGATTAATGAGACTGCCCCCCCCTCTGCCCTGTGCCCCCCTCCGATTCCCCCAAAGTTCTTCAATGTTACGCGGTAAATATTTTGATTCACTATCAGTTCCCTTTAGGGGCAACCGGGTCTAGACATCGCCCACGTGTTTAGAGTTGCTGCATTTGTAAACCTAAATAATCTTTCGTTTGCTGAGCGGTAATGACAAACAAGCAGGGGAGCGGGTGGGGGTGCAGGCGGTGGGGTGTTTTAGGGGTGCTTGGAATCCAGTCGCATACTTTCCGATTATATCAAAACTGAGATCGGAGAGAAGGGAATAAATTGGGGTCACCCGAGGGCAAGCCACACTTTGTAGCTCTTATTTACACGAGCAAACAAGTGCTATCTTGATTTTGTTATTTGGCCAGAGCGGCCCAGGCGGATGCCATTCCACTGCTTATGTTGGCTGGCTTACACGTAACAAGGCTAATCACTGCCTGAAAGAAAAATGCGACTTTTAGGTCCTCCTTTTGCAGTGTGCAGATCAAATTTCGGCTGTATACATACGTCTCTGGGTAAATGCATTGCAGTTCTGACCATTATGTCAACGTGTAATGTAATCGGTCCCTTTAGAAGATGTAATAATGCAGATTTTGGCGAGTTTCAAAGTTTCAAACCGTGTCCAAACCCATTTTTAATATATCAACGACTATAAACCCATATGGTTCCGTTGTTTTAAAGATACCGTTGCATAGCGCGTTGCATAGCGTTATTGTTGTTAATTTACCGTTCTTATGTCGTTTTTGCTGACATGACGTTCTATCCACAGCTCTGTTTCAGCGCTTTGTGACCCTCGGGTGAAAAGCGCTCTAGAAGTGCAATTATTATTATAGGGTCCTACACTAACAATGGTCCTTGGTTTTGAGAATTGCTCGTAAGAGATGGGTAGCCCGGTCGAGTATTCCGACTCCACTTCGCGACGTTTCATCTGCCACATCGGAGGCATCAGACTTCCGACAGTCCGCATAACACAACGTGCTTCTGCTAAACCAAGCATCGCCAGGGCACGACCCAGGAAATAAAGATAGCCATGTCACCTGACGCAGTTTCTTAAATAGTTGTTCTGACATCACAAGAACAACCGATCAGATTTAAGTCAGATATTAACGAGTATAAAGTAATGTATTTTGCGTCCTAACCCAAAACCCACTGCAGATAATATTAGCCGAGTAAAACGTACGTGTTGCTTGTGCGAATGGAATTGTGTCATGAGATGAAGCCTTTGTTCGGATGGCTTTTGGGGAGCAGTATCGTTTTACGTCACGGTCGTGAATGGCTCGCAAAAAACTTGACGTCGCACAACTGCTTCTGAGATCCTCGAGAGTCGCGTTGGTCTCCAACCAATTCGATCACCGCTACCTGCAAGTCCACCCCAGAGTCCCTGGGCAGTCGAGCTTATAATGTTTATTATCTCTAGTGAGATGATCGGCGTTACAGTGGAAAGATCCCGGTAAGCTTGCAAGCTGTAAATGCAGGATTCCTGCGATACAACACTGGCTCCTATGTCTAACACTGGCTCCGATCGCTTTAACACTCGATAGATATATGTTTATTTATTATTACAGCAGAAAGCACCCGGAGAGCTTGCAAACTCTCGATGCGTGATTCCTGCAACACAACCAGCGTCTGAATTGCAGCCGGTGTGCGCGCGCGCGTAATCACGGCACCGTGCAGTGTGGAGGCATATTAAAGGTGGAATCAATTCGGTGGTCGATGCAGTATGCCAGCAACATTTCACGAGTTTACTTTTAATGTCGATAGATTTATTTGTAATAGTAACTGATCGCCGAAGGGTTACTTTGCTGCTCGTCTAAAGACACACTCGTTCCGTAAGGCTTTCAAGTCCTCTGGCTAAGACTGCTGACGCGGCTCACTGTTGTCTCGCCGGGATTATGGCTCGCTGCCGACCCGTGCCTGCTCGGGAACATTTATTCCTGCTTTCGTTTGTTTAACAACTAATTTTATCGCTTATTCTCGTCTCTAAATTATAGCTATTATATGACCGTCAATTAAATTGCTCTGATGTTGCTGCTGCTACTACTGCTGACATGGCGTTCTCTCCACAGCTTAGATTTGAAACAAAAAAAACCAAATGTTTTTATTGTTGTTGATTTGCCGTTCATACGTACTAGTTGTTGTCCTGATATGCCGTCCTCTCCGCATCTCTGTGCAGTGCTTTGTGACCCCCGGGTGAAAAGCGCTGTACAAGTGCAGTTATTATTATTAATATCGTTAAAGGTTTTATCTGCTTCTAAGTGTCTACTATACAATAACTTTTGCAATGCCAACTAAAAAGTTGGTCCTTGGATAATGTTTCGAAAACTTATTCTCATCATGACCCAGAGTGTTAAGTCCACTCTGCAATCCGTATCAGGTCTCAGACTTCTCGGTGTTATAATAATAATTGCATTTCCAGAGTGCTTTTCACCCGATGGTCACAAAGTGCCGCACAGAGCTGCAGAGAGAACGGCACGTCAACAACAACAACATAAGAACGGCAAAACAGCAACAATAACGTTTTTGGGGTTTTTATTAATTACAAATCGGAGCTGCAGAGAGAACGGCACGTCAACAACAACATTAGGACAGTTCAACTGAAAGTCAAACAGTAGCAATAAATTATAGGACATAAAATAAGTGATAATAGTGAGGTAAACTCACTGAGTTGCAAGTGTGTTGTTGGTGGCGAGGTATGACACCCGTATGTTAACTTTGAAATGCATATCATTAAAATCGCATCACCTGTAGTTTACATTCACATTACAAAACGTAGACGTGGCTGATTTAAGCAAATATTTTCAGCGCTGTCACGAGGTGTTGGCATTTTCCCAGAGCGAGGCTCTCATGAGTGTCGCCGCTGTGCCTCACAGACTGCCAGCAGGTTGCCATGCGACAGCATGCACCGGAGTTCGTGAAAAAGGACCATCGTCTGAAACGTCTTTTCCTGTTATGCATTTAATCATTGGCGAACGTGTTGGGAATTGCCTTCCGTAGCTACTCTTTCAGGATAGCCGTGTCGCGATTTCCTCGTCTCTCCTTCATGTCGCTTTGCCCGTCGGAGGCATCCCCAGGCTTCTGATCGCTGCGTGTCAAGCGTTTTATTCCCACGTGCACCAGGGGGCGCTGCACTCTCCCGCGTCACCTGCTATGGAGACGTCTTGTCTCGCATGTCGGTAAAAAACAAAGCAAATCTTTGAAAAAAATCTCTCCGCGCTCGATTCCTAGCCAAACTCAAGGAAACATTTCAATCGAATGATTGTCCCGAGCGTGTTATTGTGCATTCAGTAGTAACCGGGTCTGACATCATCATCATCATCATCCACCACTCAGTTCACTTGTAAGTGACACCCAGTTGTAACTAAGGCCGTGGCGGCCTTAATTTCAAACCCGCAAATCTAAGTGACGCTTGGCCCAGTACTTTTGATCACTAACCCCCTGAACCTCCTGCTGCCCCCCCACCCGCCCCCCCTCCACCTTCCCCTGCGAGGCAATCCATCCATCTGAGAAACACTGTCTACTTGCTTACCGCTCGTTTCGTGTACGTTCCTGAGATTTGGGACGGGGGGGGAGTGTTCGCAATGCAGTCCAGGGCTGCCCGTGTTACAACTGGCCCAGCATTTTGAGCGCCACCATTCCCCCCACCGGCCCGCCCCTTGAGAGCCGCTCGGCCATCGTCTCAGGAACGTCCGCTCGGCGGGGTTCACGCGGTGCGTTCCTCGCTCCGCTTTCCTCTCTGCCGCCGCCGCGGAGAGGAGAGCGGAGCCGCTATCGCCGCGCGGCCACAGTCGTTTTGACCTTTCGGTCCGCAAATAACGTCGCCCCGGCCGCAGGAATATTAAACTTTAAAAAGTTCCCTGCAACGGCCAACCAAGGTGGGTGGCTGAATGTCAAGACATGAGACTTGGGCAAATCAGATAGGTCCTGTGATGGATTTGTACAGCGCACGTTTGTTGCGTGCGCGCGCGCAAATTTAAATACTTTCTGTCACTGCTTTCATTTCACGTAATTATACGTACTGCGTGCTGCCCCCAAGGACTTCGGACATGTTAGAGGAAGGGGAGAAAAAAATACAAAGAATTTGCGCGTGCTTGCTCGGAGTATAATGTTTCTCTTCTGTTCACCTTTCCAAAATGCCTCGAAGTTTAATATTTCATTTGGCCGTGCCAGAGTTTTTAAACCGCTGTTTCAATTAATGTTCTCGTTTGCCGCTGTCACCTTAAGGCTTTTGCGGGAGGGGGTCTGGCTTCGGGAGGATCGGCCAATTCCGTTTGAAGGACTCTTTTTACTTCTTGGAGGAAACCAGAGTAATAGGGTGTGGTTAAAGGCGCAGCCCTGCAATTGCCGGCTCGTGCCATTGCTCGTAGAAAAGCGCCCACTATATGGAAGTCTACAACACCTCTGTATAGGTTGGTCCAAGAGTCTTGTGACCATCGTTTGATTCACTCCAAACAAGTTTTTACTTTATGTTTTAAATAAGCCCTGTTTCTAAATATACAAAAAAACTGTTATTATTTAATTCTGACGGTTGATACGAGTTCGTGTACTATTTTAATTTGCTTACATTACACATCCATTGAGTATACAAATACATGTTTTGGAGAATTAAATGGGGGTGGGTCATGACATCTGGACCAACCTGTTGCTAATATTTGGCAAAATTTGCCAGTACTAATATTCATTATTATTTATCAGACTCCCTGCCGTACTTATCGAGATCTTCAAAGAGTTGGGAGTACCCACGCTTTTCCCTACCATACACTGAGCTGCCAATTGATTACCTGGCCTATCCATTGATTCTAATGGGTAGACAAAGCTTTCCGTAGCTGTTATTTTGGGATAGCTGTGTCGTGCTCCCCCCCCCCTCTCCTTCACCACGTTTTGCCTCCCGCGTTGGAGGCATCGGATTATATCGGAATTCCGGACGACAACTCCAACGTAGGAGCAGAGAGAGGGAACGCTCGATACGACTTTCCCGAGAGAATGGCTTCGAATAGCAATTCTCCATTGCCCCATAATTTCAAGTGCCGCGCCAGGAGATCGAGTCAAACCAGCGACCTGTGGATTGGCAATCCGGCGTGCTGACCATCACACCGTGGTGGCATCTCTTTGTGAAGGAATGACGGAGGTCCACACAGATGGAATCCGGCATCGGTGTAAGTAAGCTGGTACAGTCTGGTACCGCGTACCAGTAAGACAGTGGCTGAAGCATTTAGTACGGTCCAGGTGGGAAGGGAGGTCGCGATGTGACCATCCCACTAAGATGTAATTTAAGTTTCTTTCAGGCAACTCTCTATTTCTATGCAGTCATCTCCTGGGAGCTTCACATTCCCAGCCTTTTTGGAAGTTCATAAACTTTCGCAATCCACCAAGACTCGACTCGATAGTTCTGCCTTCACAAGATTACGCTGACTCGGCCGGCGGCTGAAAATCGTTATGTCCATTAAACAAACTTATTTTTATTAACTGACCATGCGTTTGCAAGGCTTGACGTTCCTGCGTATTTGCCTTTGTTAAGCTTGCCAAAAGACTATTATTACTTGAATGCGCATTACCAGCAAAAATATTTTTGCAGCGTTTTCAGAATGCGCGAAGATTAATAATTCTCGCTGTACTATCCAACTTCCCAGCAAGATCCGTCCCCACAAGACAAAGCAACCAGATTAATCGTGAAGTCGAAAATTCATATTCCACGTGGGGGAGGACACTTGGCCCCATCATCCATCCACGACGCGTAATGTGAACGCCGTATCCATGTGGATACCCACGGATAATCGCTGTTAATAGGAATTCACTGCCACTCCTGGAAACTCCCATTTATCTGTGTAATGCCACGGTATATATATATATACATGAATATATAAAATACGACAATCTGGATGTCATTCAAGATTGTTCTTATTGGCCGGTTGTGCCACCAGGGGATCTTGCTCGGCTCTGATCTGATTTTGTCGTCGCTGTATAGCGGTCAGCATGGGTCTAGCTTGGACAGCTGCAGGCTCCCATGAAGGGCAATGTTTTATAATGCCTTGCAACGTCACACCGTCATGTACAAACAGGTGATTGGAGAGCGTTGCTCTGAAGCCTGGCTTGTTTGGGATAGCCGTGTCGAGCGTTCCTCCTCTCTACTTTACAACGTTTCGCCTCCCAAGTTGTGGAGGCCTTGTCAGGCTTTTGCCTGGAACCTGAGAGGGGCAACATTGCAAGGGAGAAGGGAAGAACACGAGACACGGTTATGCCGTGCAGCTCTTAAAAGTGTTCCTTTTACATATGCCATGAGCCACACTGCCTTTTGGGAGCTCATAAGTTCAGCAGCATTGGTTCAACACAAGCAAAACTCAGGACTGGTTTCGACCAATCACCATCTCAACAACAGACGGCCTCGTTTGAACCGATTCCTGCTCAACTTCCAGACGTTTCTCAGCAAGGAATTCCTCCCCGCCCACCCCTCCTAGCATCAGATATGGGTCTAATTTTGACGCAAACCTCTACAAAGCACGGCACAAAGAAATCGTTTGCGCCGCCGTCGAGACCGAGTAACGAATTTAGACTGAGGCCCTCTCCAGCAGTAGTGTGCCACACGTATCTCGCCCCACTAGGCCAGCGGGCCCTTGTCACAGCGCCACGCGTAGCAAAAGTGGCGCCGTCCCTCTGCAGCACGTCTAGAGACAAGATTATTTTGGCTTGGCAGAATTCCAGTTTTTAATATTTTTTTTGTATTTTTTACCTTCTCTTTGTAGACAACATTAGTGAAAAAAAAAATTATTTCCCCGTCACGCTCGGATTTTGTGACTGTCTTGTTGTCGCCCGGCTGGGATAGATGGATATCGTGGCGGCAGGCACCTGCGGCCTTTGTGCGGGGCGCTGAGACGTGTGAAAATATGGTTCCTCTGCACATCGATTCACAACGCAGGAGGCTGTGCGCTGTACGTCAAGTGTTTCGTTTGTTAGAGGTTATCGTGTACGGTGTTTTTCTTACTTAAATACAGCAGCTTTCCTTGTTTTGATCTCGGCTGAGATGTTATGTGGGCTGGGTGAAAGATGAACTCTCTGAGTTAGATAAACGTAGAACTTTTCAAAAGTTTCTTTTGCGGTTGTTAGGTGCGGGCGTCAGGGGGTTGGTGCTGGTGGTGGGGTGGTGGAGACATTTCACCTGTGAAATTAAGGGAAAAAGTAACGACTGCCACGCCACGCGCATTAGTGGAGTCTCCCATCTCACTCTCAACACCGGCTTTCAGTCCGCGGTGGCGGTGTCAATGGAGCGTTCGAACGTAGGTACCCGTAGCTTTATACGGGCAGCACGCGAGTGGCATGGCACGTTCTCCGGACCACCTGCGGAGCCTCGGAGGCAGGTGACCGGAAACCTGAAACACGAGAAAAGACAAATAGTGATGATCTTTTCAGCGACCAATTCCCCCCATTCACCTCCCACCTCTCACCCCTCCATCCCACCACCGCCTCCACCTCGCCACGTCTTCAGTTAGAAAGCCGCTAAGCAGTTCAGTAGCCGTGACCGGGAGTCGGCTAATTGATGCCCAGGCCATTGTGAGCGTTCGCGAAAATGCTGGATTTTTCAGCGGCGTGCCGGGGAACCCCCCCTCCCGCCAAGGAGAGACGTCGGGCGTCGGGCAATTAGTCTCGTCGCGCTCCCCCGCCTCTATGTCGGTGACCATCGTCCCCGCGAGCCCAGACACTCCCGGGGATCCCGGCTCGCACAGCCATCGCCGTGGGTCCGAGACTCCCGCTACTAGGTGACCGTCGGTGGCAGCGAAGCGCGTAGACATAGCGGTGGTGGGCAGTGAGTCACCGTGGCGGCGGCGGCGGCGTTGCTGTCCACACGACCGATGCCGCGCGGTCGTGGATTTTATTTTGGCGCGTGGGCATTCCTGGGCGGTTAATCAGGCGCCGCACCTGTTGCCTCTCTGCGTTTATTGGTGTCGTAGTCGAGCCCGAGCTGCACTCGTCATCGCGCTCGTGACGAGCGGGCGATTACGTCTCCGGTTACCGCGGGCGATGGTTTGCGTTTTTGAAAAACCTGAATGTGATTTGGGAGCCGCGTTCAAACGGTACCTTCGGCGATTCGCATTGCATACATTTGCGGGCGTTGTTATCGATCCACTGTTGGATGAAGGCCTCTGCTCGCCACATCGCGGTGGGTTATTTGACCGTGAAGATGCCTCCAATGCGGGAGGTGAAACATCCTGACGGTTATAGGAGCACCACTTCATCCGTCTTGAAAGAACATCCCTTGACAAGCAATTCTTATTGAAAGATATTTCACTATGCCTGATAGTGCGGGTTGGTGAAGGTAGCGAACATCAATTTGGGAGCGTAGTATAGCACAATAATACGTGAGTGCGCTCCTCTGTTTCTGACCGCATACCCCCACAGCAGCCTACAGACACCTGTTTTGTGCATGCAGTTCACTCATGCAAACAGCATCCAGGCTCAAATCCGTGCTTAGCTTCCAAGTTATGACGGCACCACACGGTACGTTCCAGGTCTTCTCATTACGGTTCATTCATTGCGTACTCTGTCTCGTTACATAAAGTATATCATAATTCTACCTAGGCTGAAGTTTCTGGCTGTGGCTCCCTCTCGTAAGCATAGCCCATTGAATACTTTTCAGATGCTCGGGTTAGGGTGAGGTTAAAGACTTGGAGAATAAAGAAAAAAATATATATATCAATGCAGCATAACTGTTAACAGATACGTACACACGGAATGCTTTATGTAAAATCTGCAGCCTCAGGTGTGTGGAATCTTAACGTCGAGAGAACAGGCCGTTTGAGAAATAAACCTTTCCCTACCCGTGCAAAGTCACGTGTTTCTCATTTACAGTTTGGCCTAGTTCAGAGGCGGGCCGTCGGAACGGTGGCGGCGGCCTTCACTCGCTCCGCAACAAGCCGTCGCACTGTACGAGCGAGCGAAAGTGCCGAGTCTATCGAGAAGGATGAGCAGGAGGGTGAGATGACGGACGGGCAAGGCGGGGGGGAAGAGCTTGGCCAGGTGTTCGGCGTAGCAATGTTTAATGTTCTCTTCAAAGCCTGCAGTCTTAAAGCTCTCATGTGTTGGCCTCTGTAGTGGGGCCAAGGTTTTGCACGTTCTAAATGGGTGGAGGTATGCGGGGTGTCGACTGCTATAATTCAGCGCACACTGTCCTTGGAACGCTGTCCAGGCTCCTCAGTAAGAATGCTTCTCTAACCACGTTCAAATGTGCTTTCTAACATTTTTTGGGGTCGCGGTGAGCGGTGCGAAATAAAAAAAAATGGAAGAGGGGAAAAAATCGTCGTTGCCGTCGTGAAATTATAGCGTTGTTTTTGGAACCCTCGCTGCGAGCGGTTTGGGCGGTGCGGGTAAAAACCTTGCTTCGGAAGAGCCGAGTTAGGATCATGTAAAACGAGAGGAGGTGACCACATCGTGGCTGTGGGGTCAGTGCGCCGAGGTTGCCGCCGCTGACATCATTTCTTCCGTACCTAGGCGACCGCGTGCGATTGCGAGGCTGACGAAGGGTTCTGCTGCGGTCACAAAATGACGGCATCAAAAAGCCCGGCGTCTGAAATGTTGTTTTGTGTGCTTAATGTGGCTAAATTATAGCTCGCTGGCGTGAAACAAAAATATCTGCTGTACTGACGTGTGTTTTCACGGCAAGGCATGAAAATTGCTTTCCAAAGCCGTTCTTTCGGGATGGCCGCGTCGAGCGTTCGCTCTGTCTCCTTCGACACGGCTATCCCAAAAGAGCAGCTTTGAAGAGTAATTTTTTAATATTAGTCGTACTAAAAAAACCTTCAGGTGTTTGTGTCATGCGTTGTATTCAAATGTTTCACGTTTGTTTGCTTTCCGATATCCCATAGAGCCAGGGAACACAACATACGGCACGTGAGCCAGGTCTGCCCCAGCAGTAGATTTTATCCTGTCTGTAAAGAATAATCAAACGTCAATAAAACTGTATTAAGAACAATTTGATTGAGTTTTAGCCCATGTTGAAGTACACTTGTGTATTGACATCCGGCTATACCGCTATAGTCTATTGCTATACACTACACTACTCTCTACACTACACTATACACTACGCCATACACTACACTACTTAATATGTTGTTGTTTCTGATATGCCGCCCTCTCCACAGCTCTGTGCAGCGCTTTGTGACTCCCGGGTGAAAAGTGCTTTCGAAGTGCAATTATGAATATATCATCTCAGTGTCAAAACCCGTTAATCCTGTACAGGGTGAGCCTATCCCGGCAGACACAGGGCGCAAAGAAGGGATATACCCACGATGAGATGCCAGTCCATCACCGGGCACTGAGGGCAATTTAGTCTGCAAGCCAATTAATTAGCCTACGCAGCAGCATGTTTTTTGGACTGGGAGGAAACCACAGTGCCCGGCGAAAACCCACACGGACACGGGGAGAACATGCAAACTCTACACAGAAAGACACCTATTATGAATATACACCACCCGATACATTGCACTACTATACACTACCCTATTTATCACACGACTGTACACTACCCTCTACACGACACCACTGTACACTATTTTACAATATACTACTCTGTACACTACACTACTCAATACACTCCTCTGCCCTTCAATACTCAATGCACCCCTATACACAGCACTACATTTCTCTATACTGCTATACCCTATTCCGTGCCTGTAGCGCTATAGCCGACTGTAAGTGTTCTGTGTGGCCGCCAGAGGAGGCCGATATGGCCCTTTGTCCGGTTACTTTATCTGGAATTGGCCTTCAAGGAAAATAAGTTGTGCAATCCTGCCCTGGGACGTTGTGTAATAATAATTAATAATAATAATTGCATTTATAGAGCGCTTTTCATCCGAGGGTCACAGCGCTTCACAGAGCTGCGGAGAGAACGGCACGCCAACAACAATGGCACTAGAATGGAAAATCAGCAGCAATAATATTTTTTTTGGTGGGGGGGGAGGTTTAAATATACACACCGTTGCAGAACAACAAGGAAAATAATCAGACTTTCAACTAACCATCGTGTAACCATCGCTCTGTCCATTCACGTCTCGCGTCGGCAACATCGTGTGCATCAGCTGGACCGCGGTCCGGCGAGCGTCGCCCTGACACGGAACGTAGGAGGGCCGAGGGCTGCACGCTGCGGCGTTAACGAGAGGGGGTCGCGAGGAGGAGCCTCACACGTGGCTCTGCAAAATCGACCGCCTTGGGCCGTTGGCCCACACGAAGGCTTGCGTTTGTCTCGAGACACGTGAGCAGGTACTTTGCCTCGTGACCGTACGGCCGCGGCACAATTAAGATAATTCTAGCATTCATTGTCAATACGCGCTTAATCCTGTGTAACAGGGTCGCGGGGGTGGGGGGGGAGGTTGGGGCGCAGCCTATCCCGGCCGATAGAGGGCGCGAGGTGGGGGAACACCCAGGATGTGACATCAGTACATTTCAGGGCACACTATAAGGAAAAATATACAATTTTTACTACTAATCTCTTAGTGACTATTCCCGTGGTAACGACTAATCACTTAGCGACGTATCTCCATAAAGACCAGTGTGATCACTTAGCGATCATTCCCGTGGTAACGACTAATCACTTAGCGACTTATCTCCGTAGAGACC
>JAZEWT010000003.1:24759118-24776373 GCA_036362905.1 Mordacia mordax | reverse complement strand
AGTAATTTAGTCGGCGGGCCAACTAACTTAGGTAGCAACAGCATTAGCTTATCTTCGGAGGATGGGAGGAAAGCGAAGCACCCGGCAAAAACTCGCGCAGAAAACCCACGCAGACACGGAGAGAGAACACGCAAACGCCACATACACCGGGAATCGGCAGCGCCGTCCGTTGCGCCCGCGTGCCACTCTTTTGCAGGTACAGTGCAGGCTAGTTCAAGGGTGCGCTTGTCTCGGTATATCCGTTTATGTAACAGTTCCCCCCCCCCCGCTGCCCTCTTCCACCTGATAGTTCCACGAACACAGCTGGTGTCGCCGTGCTCAAACAGTTCGTTAGGCACCGAGCATATTGCGTCGGCAACTCCGGAGTACCAGCCGTGGAAAATCCACGTTCCTATGGAGAGGGGACGTGTGTTTAACTTAAATTGGATTTACAATGTGGAATGCGTGGCACAGGTTTAAGTCAGTGTTGAAGGTGTCGGCTCCAGTTAAGAAAGACTCGGAGATGCGAGGCGGGGAGGGTGAAAGCATCCACGGGGGTCAGCCGGCGTCAACATTCTCCAGATGCTGCATCCTGTGTATAATAATAATAATAGCACTTCTTGAGCGCTTTTCACCCGAGGGTCACAAAGCTCTACAGAGATCTGTGGAGAGAACGGCGTGTCGACAACAACAATAAACATCAGAGTAGATAAATTTAAAGGAAAACAATGGCTATAAATCAATGAAGGACATAAAATCACAGATAAAATATGATGTTATCTAAATTTAGTTATTTTTTGCTTTGTGTCCTATGATTTATTGCTACTGTTTGACTTTAAGTTGAACTGTTCTGATGTTGTTGTTGACATGGCGTTCTCTCCACAGCTCGGATTTATAAAAAAAAGAAAGAAACCCCCAAAAAGCATTGTTGTTGCTGATTTTCCGTTCTGTCGTTGTTGTTGACGTGCCGTTCTTTCCGCAGCTCCGTGCAGCGCTTTGTGACCCTCGGGTGAAAGGCGCTCTATAAATGCAATTATTGTTATTAAATAATGAGTGTTTTTTTTGTTTATGGGAGGAAAACGGAGAACCCAGAGGAAAGCGATGGAGAACAAGGGGAGAACACATAAACTGTTCAAGGAAAGGCACCCGAGGCGCGAGACTCAAACCGCCTCAGGACGTTCTTTCTGCGAGACACAGATGTTACCGCTGTTTAAAACACCCTGACGCCTGGGTCAAGCCACCGTTAAATCCTGCGAAGAGTTCCATGTAGTTCCGACTTTAAGAACTCAAGAAAGGATGATGGATTTGAACTCCCGACCTTCCAATTGCAAGTTAAGTGCCCATTTTTCTAGCGCAGCCTCCGGTCTTACAGGTATTTTTTTTTTACTCCGGTAAATCTATTTCATTAGCGTTTAAAATATTTCTCCTCATGCCCGCCTCACCCCTGTAATAAAACAAGTGACAGCAACCTCGTGTCGCCAAGCTGAGAAATAGTTACACATTTGGCTGGCTCTAAAGATCAACATAACTTTTATGGGATTAAAGATATTATCCAGAGACGTTTGAAACGGTTCAGCTTTGTTTCCTCCTCCCACCCCCTTCATCTAGTCCCCTCTCGTTTTATTCTTTTACGAACTACGTAAAAGGTTAATCCTGGCCCTTTTAGTCATCTTCAATCCTTTTTTTTATTCCGATCCACGTTAATAATTATGGGCACGTGTTCTACACAGGTGTGCCTTAACTGTGCAAAAGCTGCCGTAATCCCGAAATAATTTTGGATGTGCCAGATGTCATCTATAATTGCCACCCAAGTGGTGCAGATAGTACTTTATATGCCCTCCAGTTATATAGCGTAACAACACTTAAGCCTTTGTTTTGTTTAAGTGACCAATGACGTTCAGTCATACCCGCCCCAGGTACAGCGGGTTTTGTATTTCGGTCGAAGCTTCATTATCATGATCTTTCTAAATACGCTTTGATATCCTCCGTGGAGTTTGCGAGTTCTCTTTCCCCGTGTCCGCATGGGTTTCCGCCAGGGTACTCCGGTGTCCTCTTCCAATCCAAAGACGCGCTGCTGCCGAGGACAATTGGCCTGCTGAGGAAATTGTTCCCAAAAAGTGTGCCCTGTGATCTACTGGCTTCACATTCTGGATACAGCCCCTCCTTGCGCCCTCTGTCTGCCAGAATAGGGCGGCAGGGTGGCGCAGTGGTAACATCTGCGCCTCACAGAAAGAATGGTCTTGCACAAGCAGGTTCGATCCCCGCCTTGAGCACCTTTCTGCGTGGAGTTTGTGTATTCTCCCCCTGTTCTGCGTGGGTTTCCTCCGGGCTCTCTGGTTAACTTCCACATCTGAAAAAAAAAAATCACTAATTAATTGACGGATGACATCCTAAATATATATGACGCATTGTGTGGCAATGTGGTGCCGGCAAACCGCCTGGCTGCCTCCTCCGCCTGTCTGTGTTCCTTGCGCCTCTGAGTCGTTCTCTGTGGAATGAATACCATCGACAGTGAATATGTGCGCGTTATAAATGTAAAATTATTATTATGATTAATAGGCTCTGCCCCCCCCACGACCCTACACAGAATTAAACGGGTTTTGATGATAATGACAAAAAACGCCAAATACTCTCTGTTGTTGATACGCAATGCGTTGACTGCGTTATTTGTAGTTTGTGCACAGACCACGAATGCAGCACCAGCATCGCCCACCTGATTCGTTCAGAGTTTGTCTAGGCCTTGACCCAGCAGTGGATTTACCACGTCTGGTGAAAGTTAGAATGGAGACTGTAGAGGGAAACAAGTTGAATGAATCAAGTTGCGCTTCACTGATCCAACGGTTTCTTCTGGTTCACATTTAACTTTCCTTGGGCCCAGTGAGTTCCCTTATTTAATGCCGAGGCAGCTCTTAAAGGGTGCTTGACTCGTTAATAAGTCCCTTCAGAGGTTAAGCCAATAGGACCTTGTGTTGCGGAAGGGAACGCGAGGTGTGAATTAATAATTGGGGGCGTGCGCACCCATTCACACGCGAGCTGTTCATTCACACGTGGGTTTGAGACTTTTTTTTCCCCCCCGCACTTCCTTTGCGCTCAGGGTCGTGGTGAGCCGGAGCCTCTCCCGGCAGACACAGGGCACAAGGCAGGGATACACCCACGATCGGACGCCAGTCCATCACCGGGCACGGCGAGCAATTTAGTCTGCAAGCCAATGAGCCTATGTAGCAGCGTGTTTTTTGGACTGTGGGAGAAAACCGGAGTGCCCGGCGAAAACCCACGCAGACACGGGGAGAGAACATGCAAACTCCACACAGAAAGACACCCGAGCTGAGATTCGAACCCAGGACCTTCTTGCTGTGAAGCGACAGCACTACCCACTGGGCCACCGTGCTGCCCACTTTTTAAATCGCGTTGTTTAAACTCGCGGAGTGCCCGCTCCGCGGACTCTCTTGCTCCCAAGCATTCAACGCGTTCTTCTGACGTCACTTGTTGATGGCGTTTTCCGCCCATGCGACTGCTTTCACCTGGGTTTCTTACCGATGCCCCTTTTTGGGATATTGCTGCTGGCGATTGCTTCCAAAAGCTGCTGCTTCGGGATAGCAGCGTTGAGCGCTGCTCCCATCTCCTTTACGACGTTTCGCCTCCCGCGTTGGCGGCATCTTCACGTCTCGGAACGTCCGAGGATGCGTCCAACGTTGGGAGGCGAAACGTCGCGGAGGAGCTGGGAGGGTGCGCTCGGCGCGGCCATCCCGAAAGATCGGCTTTTGGAAGCAATCATCATGCATCGAGCCGTGAAAACCTGAGTCAGATATTGCTGCTGGCTCTATGGTATTTCAGAACAGTGATCATCTTTAAGTGGAAAGTGAAACTGAGATCAGACGTAATAGCCTTTGTGCAGATACAATTTGTGCTCGTGAACAATTTATACCCCGGATGCAGACGTAAAAAAAGATTCCCCCGTATGGACTTAACAGACTGTAGGGTCATGTACTGTTCGCGAGCACCTACGATAGCCGAGACGACACACGAAGGCATGGGTGGCCAACACCACGCCCGGCCGCCTTTGTCTCCTGATGTTTACCTACGACCACAGGTACTCATTGGAGGCTGAGTCGACCGAGGTGAGGCCCCAGGCCGGTTCATAAAATCATGGACAACTGGAAATGTCCATGAGCGGGATTTGAAGTCGAGTAATGCGGTCTGTAGCCCAGCGTGCTCACCACTGAGCCACCACTTGTACGCGCGTACAAACACAGGCTCCTTTATATATAGATTGACACGATCGGTGTGGGAATGTCACGGGTCTCAATCTTTCATTTGGAACGCCCGTGGAACAGCGAGTCGTCACGCGTTGGAGGACGACCCGTGGAGGGCGGTGTCACCGAGACGCATCTGTGATCCTTTCAGGTCCCCATCAGTACCCGCTAAATTCTGTGCAGGGTCGCCGGGGCACGGAGCCCATCCCGGCAGACACAGGGCGCGTGGCAGGGCTATACCCAAGATGTGACCGCCAGCACATCGCAGGGCACACTTTTTCGGGGAAAATTTACTCACAACGACATTTAACCTAAAGCAACAGCCTGTCTTTGGATGGTGGGAGGAAACCGGGGTACCCGGACCAAGAACATCACGTTAGCAACAATGGCATTGGAATGGAAAATCAGCAGCAATAACGTTTTCTTCGGGGGGTTTATTTATTATGAACACCTTTAAACAGAGTAATTCTTGTATCTGCCAACAGCAATGAAAACAATAATATAAAAAAACTATAATTTCCGTTATTTCCGATGCATACCGTTGTCCCGGAGGTCGGGGACAGTGTCTATTGCTTCCAAAGCCCGTTAGCTGGAGGCTTGTTAAGTCGAGGTTTTCTGTATCACGATGTTTTAAACACATTACAATGTTATATTTTCATTTCTATTATATAATAGGGCGGCACGGTGGCCGAGTGGATAACGCTGTCGCCTCACACCAAGAAGTTCCCGGGTTCGAATCTCGGCTCTGGTGCCTTTCTGTGCGGAGTTTGCATGTTCTGCCCGTTTCCTCGTGGGTTTTTGCCGGGCACTCCTGTTTCCTCCCACAGTCCAAAAAATATGCTGCTGCATAGACTGATTGGCTTGCACACTAAATTACCCACAGTGCCCGGTGATGGACTGGCGTCCGATGGTGGGTATATCCCTGCCTTGCGCCCTGTGTCTTGCCGGGATAGGCTCCGGCTCACCGTGACCCTGTGCAGGACTTAGCGGTTTCTGACAATGAGATTAGAGTCACATTCAGGGTCACATTCAGGGCCACATTCAGGGTACACGAGTTCATCATGAGCCGCGGAGCAGAGAAACGTTCATTTCATAGCGATAGAAATCATGTTTTTAAATCCTCAGTTTGAATTTTGACACAAGATGAAATCTAATTTAGTAGGGGCGATAATAAATGGGATGACATGGATAACAACATTGAGTAAGATTACAACAGGTTTTACCGTATCTGGCGATTATGCAGGTGTTAAGATTTTAACACCTGGCAAAAAGTACCCATAGCGTTAACATTGAGTAACTATTTAAATTTGTGCATATGTTCACGAATAACATCCCGAAGGCAAAACTTTGGACTCGTAACTCGTGTTATGCAGACAATGTGCAAATTGGCAGTAGGAAGTTTGTACTTGTAAAAAAAAAACCCAATCATAAGTTATTGTTGCTGATTTTCCCTTCTTATTTCGTCGTTGTTGCTGGCATGCCATTCCCTCCGCAACTCTGTGCAGCGCTTTGTGACCCTCGGGTGAAAAGCGCTTTATAAATGCAATTATTATTAATATCACACACAAGATATGGACCACTTCAAGCAAAGAAAGTTCTAGGTGTCACAACTTTCTTAGTAAAGAGAGTGCTATTATTATTATTTTGTCTGATGCAGCTCGGCAATTATCGGCCGTGTTTTTGAGGTTCAAGTGTCTTCTCCTCTCTCCTTATCCTCTTGCTCTTCTTCATCCTGCCCCCTCATTCGTCTTCCACTGCTCCATCCTTCTGTCTCGTCTCCTGTCCAGCCCTCCAATCCCATCTCCTCTTCCTCCTTTGCATCCTTTTTTGCAACCCCTTCCTTTCCTCATCCTCCCTCTCTTCCGCATCGTCCTTCATCTTCTCCTCATCAGTTCACTGCCTCCACTCCTGTCCCCTCTTCTTCAACTTGGAAACTTCTTCATCCCCCTGGCCCTTCTTCCTGCTCATGTTCAAATCCCTTTGGAAGGTTGGGCAACAGTAACATCCAAGCCTCGCGGGAATAAAATTCTGCCCGAGGCGATTCGATAACCACCACTTGCGTCTGTGTCGAGTTTCTGGTTCTTCCCTATTCTACCTGGGTTTCCTCCGGGTTCTTCAGTTTCCTCCCACAACTAAAAATCACTCATCAATTAATTTGCCGATGACTTCAGAGTACGCAGGAAAGCAGTGTCTGGCGGGTTGGCGCTGGCTGACCGTCTGGCTGACTCCCCCCCCCCCCACCGCGGTTTCCAAGCGATGCCTCTGTATCGATGTCTCGTCCACGACCAGGCGCGTAATTTGAGCAGCGCGTTAGGAATTGTATTTTTATTCTCATTCCTCCACCGCCGCCATCGTCCCCCGCAGGTGTACGTGAACGCCGAGTTGGTGACCAGCATCGGCGAGGGCGGCAGCTTTGGCGAGCTGGCGCTCATCTACGGCACGCCCCGCGCCGCCACCGTCAAGGCCAAGACCGACCTCAAGCTGTGGGGCATCGACCGCGACAGTTACCGCCGCATCCTCATGGTGAGTGGGCCGGTGAGGGGCCCGGTTAGAGGACTGGCGGCTGGGATGGCGAGTGAGCCGGTGGGAGGGCGCTGATTGGGCCGGTGATTGGACCGGTGAGTGGGCCGGTGAGTGGGCCGGTGAGAGGGCGGGTAAGTGGGATGGTGAGTGGGACGGCGATTGGGCTGGTGAGTGGGACGTTGAGTGGGCCAGTAGGTGGGCTGGTGAGTGGGATGGTGAGTGGGGTGGTTAAAGGGTCGGTGAGTGGGTCGGTGAGTGGGTCGGTGATTGGGTCGGTGAGTGGCCTTGTGAGTGGCCTTGTGAGGGGACTGGTGAGTGGACTGGTGAGTAGGCCGGTGAGTAGGGCGGTGAGAGCGCCGGTATGAATGGTCTGATGGGTTGCCTGATGAGCGGAACGGTGAGTGGGCCAGTGAGCCGGCCTGTGCGAGTGTGATGCCACGCTTGGTTATTCATCCCGTACACAGCCTCGTTTGACCGACTCCATCAGCGCCATACACGGCAATGCCATTGGAAGTGGCAATGTCAGTGGAAGGAAGGATTGCGGGAAAGCCGTATCGGCACGATCTGGCTCAGGGCAGGAAACGTACGGTTGAAGCACCGTGACATCGGCGGCTTTGACTGTGGTGACGCCTCGACCTTCGCGCTACCATCGTGCCAGCATTTGCACACGCGTCACCCTCGCCCCCCCAATTACCCCCCGCCTCGCCGTGCGCGTTCATATTAAATGCCACGCGTGACGATGGCTCTTTTAGATTTGGACTGGGGGCCGGAGGGGGGGAGGGGGTGAGCCGGTAGAAGGCCCGCATTCACCACAAGTCGCCGCCTCCCTTCCCAAAACAAACATCCCCCCCTTCCTGTTTTGCGCACCCGACTTGCGCCACCGGTGGCATCGCTCGCCTCCGTTCCTGCCGACGAAGCGTGCTTCTCTTGTGCGCGTGCCCCTTTTTAGCGACCGCGGCCGTCGCCTCTGCGAGCCGGCCTCGCCCGACGCCGCTGCCACGCCTCCTCACTACGCTTCCCTCTCCCGCAAAGCCCGCTTGCGATACCCGACCGCATAATGGGGCTCCTGTGTTGCGCTGCCGCCCCCTGCCCTCCCCCACCCCACGGTGCCCACGGCAAGCACGGTCGGGGCATTGGACAGGCCCATGAGCTCTGCTGCGCTGGCACCCAGGGTCAGGTTAAGGATGCATGACCGGGTGGTCCAGAGGTCAGCGTGAGCGTCGGTTCAGTTTCCCCCTCCTCCCCCTGCCGAGTTCCGTCATGGGGGATTTTTGAGCACTTGCTCGTGGAGATGGCGTTCGCCCTGCCCGGCTAATCGATGGGTCGCGGTGCAGCCACCGGTTATGACGACGGCAAAATGTTTCGGGGTAGGGGAATTGCTCTCGAAGCTCTTTCAGGGAAGCCGTGTCGAGCGTCACTCACCCTGTTCTGCGCGACGTTTCGCCTCGCACTTTGGAGGCGTCGTCAGGCCTCTGTGAGACAAGACGATAAATGTTCATCTCGCGCTAGGCTACCGATAGCGCAGTTTTTAAAAATATTTGCAAAAACTAACTCCAAAGGACTATCGAAGTACCCACCCCATGGGTGATCTTGACCTGAGTGTGTGTACACGTTCCTCTGACGTCAGGATGAAGGTGAAAGATTGGCTTAGGAGAGCGACGTTTCGCCTCACACGTTGGAGGCATCCTCAGGCGTGTGAGGCGAAACGTCGCGAGGAGAAGAGAGAGAGCCATCGACGCGGCTGTACCGAGAGAGCAGCTTTTCGAAGCAATCGTCATGCATCGAGCCGTGAAAACCAACATCATTACATTAGGAGAGTTGGTCGTACCGGTGGAAGTGGGAATTTTAAGCTGAATGTGTTAAACGTTTTCAGAATCGTAATCCGCGAGTGTGAGTTAAAGCTGAAATAAGACATAAACGCTGCGGGTGTTGTGCTGATTAAATTAGCGCTCACGGCGTATTAAAACCACGTACCCTCTGCACAAAGACAAATATACCCCATATAGCCTTAACAGACTTTAGGGTCAAGTGCCGTTAGCGAACACCTATGAAGGTCGACCCAGCACACGAGGGATGGGTGACCAACACCACGCCCGGCCTCGTTGTCTCTCTAGTGGCAATATTTTAACATTGCAACTAGGTACTCATTTGAGGCTGAGTCGACTTAGGGGAGGCCCAGGGCCGCTCCAAAAAATCGTCACTGGTGTTGGCCGCGAGCGCAATTCGAACTCAGGCCGCCGGGTTTGTAGCCCAGCGCTAACCGCCGGGCCACCGCTCCCCACTCTGCACACACACACACAAACACTTGCTCCATTTTATACAGATTAAACGTGAGCCGTCAAAAAGCGTGAGCGGTGTGCAAAGGCAACTGGGGGTTACATAATCTCGCAGCGGGAGTGTTTGTTCGTAAGCCACCACCAAAGCCACACGTCCCGCTGGTGAAGTTGTTTACCGTTGGGAGGTGGGTGGGCGCTTCAGCGCTGTGTGTAAAGCGATGCCCGTGACGTCCACTGCATCCAGGCATGGCCCGGCTTGCAAAGCGATAGGCAATAATAATCTCATCATCTCATTGCTGGAAACCGCTTAGTCCTGCACAGGGTCGCGGTGAGCCGGAGCCTGTCCCAGCAGCCACAGGGCGCAAGGCAGTTATATACCCACGATGGGGTGCCAGTCCATTACCGGGCACTGAGGGCAATTTAGTCTGCAAGCCAATTAACCTATGCAGCAGCATGTTTTTGGACTGTGGGAGGATCCTGGAGTGCCCGGCGAAAACCCACACAGACACGGGGAGAGAACATGCAAACTCCACACAATAAAAAAAATAATTGCAATTCGAGAGCGCTTTTTACCCCAGGGTCACAAAGCGCTGCACAGAGCTGTTGAGAGAACAGCATGTCACCAACAACAACGACGTAAGAGCAACAACAGCAATAACGTTTTTTTTGTTTATTGTTTTGTTACAAAATCAAATCTGACGAAGCTTCCGCGGTTTTCTTGACGCACCCGTGAGCAACGAACGCACAGAGATCGTCGCCTTGCCAAAGATCCCCCGTGCGACCTCAACGGACCGTAGTAGGGTCAAGAGCTGTTAGCGAGTAATAATAACAGCACAATTTATCACGCGCCCAACGTCTGTGGCTGGTCAGGGATGAGATGTAGATGCCGTGGGGTGCAGCCGAGATCAGTGTGAGAGCCGGATGATAGGGGTGTTGTAATGATGTAGGTTTTCACGGCTCGATGCATGATGATTGCTTCGAAAAGCTGCTCTCGCGGGAGAGCCGCGTCGATCGCTCCCTCTCCCTCCGTTGCGACGTTTCGCCTCACACGTTAGGGGCATCCTCAGACGCTTTGTGCGTGTGTCGTGTGTGACTCCTATTTATGTGTTAAGTCTCTTCTAGTGCGCTGCTTTGTTCCAGGTACAGTGTACAATGGACGAAGGTTGGGGTCCATTTGTCTTGCTCACACACCGGAATCACATTAACCTCATCCTGTTCCGCCTCTGACTCATCTCCTAGATAGAGGTGTTGTTTAAGTAGATTTGTTTTTAATGCAGAGGTTGTGGTGGTCTCTCGATATTTGTGGGCACGGATTTGGAGAAACGCCTTTCTGCGTTTTCTCTGTTTCGGAGCGAGGGATGACGAGCGAGCGTTGTTGGGATGAAACATGAAAACCCAGAGGAAACAGTGCGTAACAGGTGTAGAACACAAACTCTATACAGAAAGGTACCCGATTCGGGAATCGAACCACCTCGGGCAGGACCTTCTTTCTGTGAGCTGCAGGTGTTACCAATGCATAGGCAACCTGGCGCCCTTCATTACGGATTAGTGGGAGGCTCGGGGCCCGGTTCAGCAAATCGTCAATGGTGTTGGTTGGCCTTGAGCGAGAATCGAAGGCAGGTCGCTGGATTCTAAGCTTGGCAAACTCTCTCAGCAGGTAATCTGACTGCCTCCACACCCCCCCTCACAATCCTCTGTATTGACGGTTTTTAGGCAGATTGCAGGAAAAATATTTGCCCAGCTAAAACATACTCCGGTGGAGATTTAGAGCCCGATGGTATTTGCCCACTTATTAAACTCTGGCTGTCACGGGCTGTAGCAAGCACGGGCTGTAGCAAGCGGACTGTGGGGCAGTAGGGCTCCCCAGATAGATCGGAATGTTACCACTTTATGGCTTTATCTCCGGAGAATGGGCCAGATTTACTGAGCCATTTGTGTGCTCTTTATAGCCTTACCGGGATATCCCGGGGCTCCAATCAGCGGCGGCAAAGCCACCAACAAACAGGGCTTTAAATGTTCCCACACCAGGTGCCGCCACGACGATTTTTTGTCGGTAGCGACAAATAAATCCCACGATTCCGTGTGGCCGCGCGTAACTCATTGCGGTGCAGTCACACGGTGAGTAGCGCTGCCGCCTCACAGCAAGAAGACCTGGGTTCGATTCCCGGCTGAGGTGCCTCCTTCCTGCGTGGAGTTTTTTTAAGTTGCTCTCTTTGTGTCCTCGTGTGCTTTCACCGGGTACTGCGATTTCCTACCACAGTCCAAAGATAGTTTTACCCCTCCCCACTGAAGAACTGTTAAAAGGAGACGCGTAGCGCAGGGGTTGTTACCAGCTTAAATACAAAACTGACTAATGATGTAGATTTTCACGGCTCGATGCATGATGATTGCTTCGAAAAGCTGCTCTCTTGGGACAGCGCGTCGATCGGAGAGAGGAAGCGATCGACGCGGCTTTCCCGAGAGAGCAGCTGACTGACACTCACAGCTCGGTTGATCGAAAATTGGTATTCGCTATCACGAGGCTGTGAATTTACCTTCCGACTACTGTCACGCTTCATTCCGCAATCGTCAAGATCCGTGATCAATCTTCATCCACTGCTTGTTGACGGTCTACTCAAGCTGCTCCTGTGATGTAACAATCCTGCAAACGTCATCGCTCCATCTCTGCAGGGGACCGCCTCCCAGACACGTCCCCTCCCTTGGAAGCCTACCTGTCGTATCCTCGCTCGCCAGTAATCGTCCCTTATCTCTCCGCCCCGATTCCTCCGGAATCGAGGGAAGATCCACAGTCAGACCACGAAACCCGCCCGCACTGCCCTGGCATCTGCACGCAGGGTTGCAGTCATCGCAGACTCGGTCTATGTGATGATCGTGCGCTTTTGTGTGATCCACCGACCCTGCCTGCGTTAAATCCACGAGTCTTGTGACCATGCCCAGCCACCTTAGGCAGGAGGGATTGCATTCCGAATGTGTTGCCTCGGGCGGCACTGTGGCGCAGTGGGTAGCACTCTTGCCTCACAGCAAGAAGGTCCAGGTTTCGATTCCCAGCTCGGGTGCCTTTGTTTGTGGAGTTAGGATATTCTTCCCGTGCCATCGTGAGTTTTCGCTGGGTACTCCGTTTTCCCCCCACTGTCCAAAGACACACTGCTGACTAGGTTAATTGACCCAAAAAGTGTGCCCTGCAATGTACCGACTTCACATCCTAGGTATGCTCCCACCTTGCATCCTCTGTTGGCCGGGATAGGCTGTGCCCCCCCCCTCCCCCCGTGACCCTGTACAGAATTAAGCGAGCATTGATAATAAATGGATGAATGTGTTACTTCCGTACTAAAATACGTGGTCGGTAGAAACATTGCAGAGGAAACCACTGATGTCATCCGCAGTATGGGATCGATACTTGGAACGCCGGGTTCATAGCCCGATGCGCTAGCCACTGCGCCAGCCCCCCCCCCCCCGCTGAGGTGGCGTCACCAAAATTTGGCCGAACGTACTCAGGTCGCGCGCCGGCGCTCGGCGAAGTTTCGTTTTTTAGGCTCGACCCCAGCGCGTGGGCAGCAGCCGGTGGCACGCGGCCGGCGGGACGGAGAGTTCCGCGCCGCCGCCGGTCGCCGCGCCGCGCACGGAATCCCACCCAGCTCGCACGCCACCCGAGCTCGCGGTTGCGCTCTGCGGAACCGCCCGCCGCCGCACGTTGCCGTTTGCTTTGGACGCACGACGCGCTCCGCGGAGCATTGACGGCGCGTGTCGAGAGAGGCGCTCCTCATCCGCCAGGGGAGGAGGAGGGAGAAAAGCGAGACGAGCCTTCGAGGAGCCTTCAACTTCGAGGCCCCCCGCAGTCACCGCAGATTCGCACTGCCTGCAACCTGTCCGTGCCGAGCGCTGAGCTGTGGAATTTGGCGGCACTGTGGTGTAGGAAACGCATTAGTGCCCCCCACCCACCCCCAGTGTATGTAAACATGGCACTGTGGGACCTGGGAAAACAAATGGTTCGGTCATCGGTGGCTAATAGCGCCTACGTGTGTGTTTGTTTGTGTGGTGTGTCTCTGGGGAGCGGTGGCTTAGCGGTTAGCGCACCGGGCCGCAAACCTGGCGGGACCCGGGTTTGAATCCCCGCTCACGGCCACCATCACCGGTGATGATTTTCTGAATCCGTGATGGGTCTCCTCTAGGTCGACTCAGCCTCAAATGAGTACTTGGTGTAATGTGTAAGCATTGCCACTGGAGAGACCAAGACGGCCAGGCATGGTGCTGGTCATCACCCCTCGTATGTTCTGTCGACCTTCATAGGTGCTCGCTAACGGCACACCCTGTTAAGGCTATATGGGGAATCTTTGTATGTGTGCTTCATGTGTGTGTGCGTGCGCGGCGTGCTTGTGTGCCTCGTGTATGTATGTGTGTTTGCGGCGAGTTTATCTTTGTGTGTCTCGTGTATGTGTGTGTGTATGCGTGAACCTTCTCGGATTTCTGCAAGAGGCGGTTAGATTCCCACTTTGGGGCACCTTTCTTTGTGGCATTTGTGTGTTCTCCCCTCTTCTGCGTGAGTTTCCTCTGGCTCCTCCCCTTATTCCTCCCGCAACTAAAAAAAACATTATTTGGCCGATAGCATCATGATACACAAGGACACTGTCTTGCGGGTTGGCGCCGGCTATCAGTGTGTCTGCCTCCCCCCGCCTCCGATTCCTGCAGCGCTTGGGACCTCTGAGCAAAAAGCTCTTCTGTATAAGCGTAATAAATTGTAAATTACAACCCACGTTTGTGTGTGCGTGTGTCTTCCGTGTGCCGGCCCACAGGGCAGCACGCTGAGAAAGAGGAAGATGTACGAAGAGTTCCTCAGCAAAGTCTCCATCCTCGGTGAGTTTCACCCCCGCCGAGCGCCGTTTGTCACGCCCGGCGAGGAGACGACGGGAGCGTCTCGTGTCCGCGCCGCTAATCTCTCGTGCGCGTGCGCACATCCCTGACTTGCCAAGTGCAACGAACGTGCTCGCGCCCCAAATCTCAGCCCCCGGCCTGGCAAGGCTTGGTTCTGTTTCAGGTGGCGGCTCAAAGTTTTCGTCGGTGTAAACGGCCGGTGCCCGGATTGACCAGGGTTGGTTGGCTATTCCCCTACTGGTGAGGGCATTGGGGCACAGTATAACATCCGGGATGCCCTTCCTGATGCCAACCTCCTTTTTTAGTCAGACAGTCTTCGTATCGCAATTTGGCTGAAACATCACTGCAGATCTGTTCACCAAGAGAACCCCGGCCAAGGGTGCTGAACGCCAGGTGACACGTCTCTCATGTCCGCTGGAACTCGCGAAACCCTGGCGCACGATGAGGTCATGGTCAATGACGTTACGGTCGGAACGGCTCAAAAGAGCCGTGCGCATCATTCGAGCCGGTTCCGTGCCGCGGTCCCAGCCACGCTTAGGATTTCCACGCGCCTGAGCCATAAGGAGCCGAGCCGCTGACGAGCTGAACCCGGTTAGAGACCAGGGCAGAGCCCGAGCCACAGCGGAAGTACCCAAAGAGCTTGCAAGCTCTAGGTGTGGGATTCTTATGATACAACACTGGCTCTTATCTCTAACGCTGGGTCCTGTCTCTAACACTAGATGTTTATTATCACAGCAAAAAGTACCCATAGAGCTTGCAAGCTGTAGATGCGGGATTCCTGAGTCACGGCAAACATAAGCGACCGAGCGTGCAGTTCTTAAGTATAATGATTGCAAGCGCCTGAGGATGTGCCTCTAACGTGTGAGGCGAAACGTCGCGATGAAGGAAGAGGGAGCGATCGATGCGGCTGTCCCGCGAGAGCAGCTTTTTCGAAGCAATCATCATGCATCGAGCCGTGAAAACCTCCATCATTACAGCTCTTAAGTGGACCGCGTCCGTCAGATGACTCCGTACAAAACGTCCCGCACGTGTAATTTCGACTCGTGATATTTGCCACGCGTCAGCCTCCGCTGCTTGTGTTTTGACGTGAAACCCGAAGTGAGTCGCACTCGAGACTAAACATCTGCAACTCCCGCACCGCCGGGCATTGCACACGATCACGCGCACGCACGCGAGAGACGTTGAGGCGCCGGCCCACACGCGGTGCCGGGCCGGTGAGTCGCGGGAGACGCCGCACGATTGAATAATGGTTTAGCGTCTCGTGGAACCACTATTTTGGCAGGGTAATGTGTTCCCGCTGTCTGTTTCTCTCTCTCTGCTTCACGACGTTTCGCCTCCCGCGTTGGGAGGCATTGTCAGGCGTTACAGAACGTCGCGAAGGAGGGGGAAAGGAACATTTGGCGACACGGGTCGCTTCACAGCAAGAAGGTCCCGGGTTCGATTACCGGCTCGGGTGCCTTTCCGTGTGGAGTTTGCGCATTCTCTCTCTCTCTTTCCGTGCCCACGTCGGTTTTCGCTGGGTACTCCGGTTTCCTTGCACAGTCCAAAGACACGCTGCTGCCCACGTTAATTGGCCCGCTGATTAAATTGCCCTAAAAAGTGTGCCCTGCTGTTTACTGGCATCACATCCTGGGTATTCCCGCCACCTTGCGCCCTCTATCTGCCAGGATAGCCAGTGTCTGGCAAATGTTGGCACTAGCTCCATGCATGGCTGCCTTCCCCTCACCGCTCTGTGGTTTCCTCACACCTCTATAATGATGTAAGTCGTCCTGAATAAGGGCGTCTGCTGAATAATAATAATAATAATAATTGCTGAAATACACACTGACTGAGCAGTTTTGGGCTCATGCTGTGTGGGTAAAATTGCTCTGGCCACGTGGCTACTGGGGTCAAAGCACCTTACACGTAGAATATAGCGAGTTCAATTTTGGGTCAAAGTTCGAATTTGTCTGTCGTGCTCATGGAAGTCTTTAAAATATATTTATTTTTAAACCAACTGCGTTGTGAGATGTTCACCGAGGGAATTCTGTGGAGGTATAAAATATTGATCGTTGTCCCATTCGTATATAATTGCAGTGTATCTCATCTCATTGTCACAAACCGCTTAGTCCTGTACAGGGTCGTGGTGAGCCAGAGCCTGTCTCGGCAGACACAAGGCACAAGGCAGGGATATACCCACGATGGGACGCCAGTCCATGACCAGGCACTGTGGGCAATTTGGTCTGCAAGCCAGTTAACCTATGCAGCAGCATGTTTTTTGGACTGTGGGAGGAGACCGGAATGCCCGGCGAAAACCCACGCGGACACGGGGAGAACATGCAAACTCCACACAGAAGGGCACCCGAGCCGAGAGTCGAACCCGGGACCTTCTAGCTGTGAGGCGACAGCGCTTCCCACTGGGCCACTGACTGCAGTGTATAGAGGAATGAAATTACGTTCTCATGGTCCCTGGTGCAAAAATCAAACAAGGCTGAATCCACATTCAATAGGGCAGGGCAACACACGCAGACGACCCAGACTACATTTCAACTTGTAACATTTGCATAATTTGATTGGTCTTTTTGAATTGTTGCATATACTCCTTAATTTTTGTTGCGCCAAAAAAGCTTCCACTTTGCTATGCCACTGTTGCACTTTGTCGAGTATTAATTTATTGTTCCGTGCAATCTTCAGCGCTACTGTTCACCTCACGATTACGATTGGGGTTTCATATTTGTACATATTTGTGTTGTGAGCTTGTTTCATTGTGCAGTCTTAAGCATTACTGTCCTTCTCTTATGATTATATTTTCGTTAATGCACAGATTCTTGCCGTAAGGTAATTTGTCCCGATGTTTAATGCGTTGTTACGTTGGTCAGTTTGGACGTTTGTTGTGCTGCAAGTACCCTGAATACAAACTTGCGAACTCACTGGGACTTTCTACTGTAACAGTAAACATTTATCTCTCTACCATATGCATATACTTTTGCATCTGGCAATGGAATTTGGAATTTCAACTCAGGGCCGTGATGGATAGTCAAGCAAACAGATGCTTTAGCAGCTCTTTAAGTGCATTATATCATCATAATCACTGATTGTTAATCCACTGCTGGCTGACGGCCTCCCTAAGCCAAGCGCTATCTCCCACAGTTCTGCCATGTAGGAATATGTCTCGCGTCTGCGCACGAGCCGGTTTCGTCGCTCCATCTTCGGCGGTGGGCGTTCTCTCCGTCGACGGCCGCTGCCCACCGTTGAGTTTGACCACGGGTGATAGTTCCTTTCAGTGGCATGCCCTGCCCAAGGCCACCAACCTTTCCCGCATCATTTTATATATCCCGCAAAGAGCGAGCGGTGTGGCCAACACCACGCCCAGCTC
>JAZEWT010000003.1:24718650-24735120 GCA_036362905.1 Mordacia mordax | reverse complement strand
TAAGACCCTCCGGCGCCCCACGCGTGCGAGTCACAGGGCGTCTGCGGAGCAATGACATCCGCACCTTTCAGGAAAGAAGGCCCTTCCCGAGGCTGTTCGATTCCCGTCTCGGGTGCCTTTCTGGGCAGAGTTTGTGCGTTCTCTCCCCCCTATTCTGCGTGTGTTTCCTCCAGGGTCTCCGGTTTCCTCCCACAATTAAAAAAAAATTCTCTCGTTACTTAATTAGCTGATAACATAATAAATAATAATAATAATTGCATTTATAGAGCGCTTTTCAACGGAGGGTCACAAAGCGCTGCACAGAGCTGCAGAGAGAACGGCGAGCCAACAACAACGACATCAGAATGGAAAAATCAGTAACAATAAAAAAATTGGGGTCCTCTTATATATAGACAATGTCGTTGCAGAACAACGTGTAAAATAATTGCATTCATAGAGTGCTTTTCAACATGATAATATATAGGATGCAGTGTCTGGCAAATGTTGGCACTGGCTGACTTAATGGCTGACTTCCCCCCCGTCTCTTGCTGCGGCTTCTCCATTCCTCCGTATCCGAGACTCCGTCAATGACCCGGCATGAAATTTGCGTGCACTACAAGTTGTTAAGTTATGACAATTCGTCGTTATCCATTTATAAATACCCGATTGATATAGTAGAGCGTTACTCTACTAAAATCCGGTATAATAGTACAAGCTCTCTGCTGTGTAAGGCATGGAGTCATTGCTTTTGCAATGCAGTGTTCAGTTCTCCCCGTCGAGAATAAAGTAAATTATTATCGCCGTCGGTTTTTAGGGCTCAATGTATGAATGAGAATCGCTCTTAAGACCTGCTCTTTTGGGATAGCCTCGGACGCGGGAGGCGGTGCGTCGCCAAGGAGGGAGGAGGCACACTTAACATAACCATCCCGACAGAACAGCTGCGGAGAGCAAATCTCTTACATCGACGAAAACCAACGTCGTTACGATGATGTGTTTCCTACGAATGCTCGATACGGCTCTGCCAAAAAAGCAGCCCTTATATAAAAATTCTCAAAGCAAAGAGGGTCATTGTTCGAACTCGGTGGGGTATCTATAAATGTCCCACTCTGCGTGCGTATATTTTTATCGCCAAGTGTATTTGGCACGAAATGCCTTATGGCTTTTTCTTGTCCTTCACGACCGGGGGGTACTCGGGACGTGCGCACGAGCCTCATCGGACCACGAACGAAATCTCGCAGCTTAACCCCGGCGAAACGAGCGCGTCCACCGTCGCATCTTCACGATGTCGTCGGGCAAATATCTCTCCTTTGCCATATGTTGGTGCGATCGCTTTAATGTGCTGGTGAGCAGCGCAGCCTGCACCGTGTAATCGCAGGCCAAGCGAGAATAGCGAGGCAGCCTCCTTCCAGCTCTTTCGGTTTCAGCCAACGAATATTTGTAAGAAGTTTGGTAGAAACATGTGGTTTCAGGTTTTTCTCTGTACTTCGCATCTTTGACCACGTGTGTGTATGCACGAGTGATTCGACTGCCTATTTTTTTTACCTACTCGACTAACATCATTATAATGAAATACATTTATAAAGCGCCTTAAAGGGTAATGATCGCATGCAAAATTATTGGTTGGGGCTAACAAAGGGTCTCGCCTCTGCTCCCACATGTGCCACTGTACTGGAGGTGATGGGCAGGGCTTAGAGACTGCATCAGCATCATAAGTATGTCACGCTGGACAGGGCCAATAAGGGGATTACCAGCCTTCGTGATGCAGGATGTGCAGCCTGTGGGGATCGACTGGTATTTTTAAAGACGCCCGAATAATCAAATACGAATAAAAAAATCCTTCGTTATAATTTTCTGGGTTTTCTTTGTTGATTTAAACTTAATCGACTAATCGTTCTGGCTCTGATGGTAGTCTGGCTATACAAGAGCTGAGCTTATCTGTAGTTCGTCTGTGTTGCTCTCTCTCTGTGATCTCCAACCGGTCGATCGCGACCTACAAGTCAATCCCAGAGTCTTGAGCGTTCGATCTTAACAGTTCAAAAATATACAGGACAGAGACAGAGCGGGGACAGCTGGGATTCTTTGCGGTGGTTGTATTTAAAACTCTGGCAGGTGTGGGTTGCAAATGCAATCTACTGGAGATAGTGTGCAGCTCTCATAGATAGTGGGCAGTGCTCATAGATAGTGTGCAGCGCTCATAGTGTGCAGCGCTCATAGATAGTGTGCAGCTCTCATAGATAGGGGCAGTGCTCACAGAAAGTGTGCAGCTCTCATAGATAATGTGCAGCTCTCATAGATAGTGTGCAGCGCTCATAGGGTGCAGCGCTCATAGATAGGGTGCAGCCGTCATAGATAGCGTGCCGCACTCATAGGGTGCAGCGCTCATAGATAGGGTGCAGTGCTCATAGATAGGGTGCAGTGCTCATAGATAGGGTGCAGCACTCAGATCGTGTACCGCACTCACAGATATGCACGGTGCTCAGTTTGCAGCACTCATAGTGTGCAGCACACATAGGGTGCAGCACGCACAGATAGTGTGCAGCGCTCGGGATGCAGCACTCAAAGGTAGTGTGCGACACACAGTGTGCTGTACACATACATAGTGTGCAGCAACGCATAGGTAGTGTGTGGCACACAGTGTGCAGCACACAGTGTGCCGCACCCAGATTGCATGCAGCGAGCGCACAGTTTACAACACTCATAGATAGAGTGCAGCACTCACAGATAGTGTGCAGTGCTCGGGGTGCAGCACTCAGTGTGCAGGACTCATAGATAGTGTGCAGCACTCAGTGTGCAGGACTCATAGATAGTGTGCAGCACTCACAGAGAGTGTGCAGAACTCACACAGTACATGCAGGACTCACAAATAGTGTGCATCGTATGCAGGTGTTACACTGCCGATGGGTGACTGTTATGCGTAGCATAACTTTTTTAGGGTTTTAAGTACACTATGATTATTAAGCATAGATCTTGCATTGCCTTTAGAGTGCAAAGTTGTCTTGTGTTTAAAAACTAATGAGGTTGGAGACCACTGCTCCACATTGATGAATGTGTGTCTTTTTGCCAGAGATTTACGTGACGGATCCACCAAAGTAATTATGTACATTTTCACGGCTCGATGCATGATGATTGCTTCGAAAAGGCGCTCTCTCGGGACAGCCGCGTCGATCGCTCCCTCTCTCTCTCTCTCCCTTCATCGCGACGTTTCGCCTCACACGTTCGAGGCATCCTCAGGTGCCTGAAGAGAGAGGAGAGAGAGCGATCGACGCGGCTGTCCCGAGAGAACAGCTTTTCGAAGCAATCATCACATCTACCAAATTCAATGAAAGAGGAGGTCCCTTAAAGATTGTAATGTCTAGTTTATGTGAGCTGATCAGAATTCACGGAAAACAACTACAGTTATTGGTCTTGGCACCACTTGCCCGCTGTACCATTTACAATAGCCCGGTGCATGATGCAAACCCTACTTCTAAATCATACATTTAATAAGTGTGTGTGGATTCGTTCGAGAGTGCGCGCGGTCGGGTGGGGGTTGGGGGTTGGTTGGGACTATGGCAGCCGTTAAGTCTCATCTGGCTTCCCACTATATTGTAAAATCCTGTGCTCGGTGAGAGTTTGGTTGGGGTGGTGAGCGTCAGCGGAGGGGTGAGTGTCTGACGGGTCCAGTGAGCATCACGTGACCCCCGGGACTAGACTGCGCTGTCCCAACTCGCATTTGCACGGTCGTGCAAACAGGGAGTCTGTAATGATAGCGCAGGGTGCTCGTCTGCAGACAGAGAGGTGGCAAACGCAACTTCGCGTACACCATTAATATATATAATGATATTATCGCATTCATTGATTACGATTGCACATTCCTGTGTCAAGGATGAGTTACTCTATCAAACGTCTACTGAGTGGTACTCGCTTTATTGAAACCAGATTGAAAAAAATTACTGTGCAGACAAACATTAATAATAATAACACACCTCCTAGAAAATCTGTCCCTCCACTATGTAAATCAAAGTCATTGTTCTACATTGTCATTATGTAGATGTTGGGCTCAATGTATAAGATTTGCTCTCCATAGATGTTTTTTTGTGAGTAGCCATTCCAGCGTTACGCCTCTCTCCTTTGTGACGTTTCGCCTCCTACGTCGGAGGCACCGTCAAGCTCGCACTTCGCCACACGGCCTTCTGGGAGCATTCTCACATCATTGGTTCGACGCGAGCTAAAAAAAACCCAGCTTCTCAGCGGCAGAGTCAAGCTCTGCTGGAACCAAGCTTTGTAAGCTGTGAAATGTTTACCGGCACCCCCCACCCCCCGACCCTGGTCCCAGTGAGCTGCGTTCACCCGCCGTGCGCGCGCGGTTCAGAACTTCTCGCTGTTTTGCTCCGGGCGCGCACGCCGCCATTTGATCTCGCGAGACGGCGCACAGCTGCGCCTCGTCCCCCCGTGAGCAGTGGGAAATCCCTGTAAGTGGGACGCCACTCCCCGTCTTAACGCTTTACAGGTGTTTATTAGGGCGTAAGCCCGTGGGCCCCGCTGGCTTGTTCGCGCAAGTTTAACAAGAACGACGCAGGAATCCGCGCCGCACCGAGCGCGACGCCGCCGCCGCGCGCCGGTTCCCGAGTCCGTCCTCGTCTCCGCGCGCTGGCGGCGGCGTGCGTGCGGTTTCAACGTAACCGTGCGCACCGGGAAGAAAATAGCCGTGACGTTCGTGTCGTCCGGTGTCGCCGATGGTCACGACGGCGCAGTGGTCGGCCTGTATTACGAACGCTCCCTGACCCAGGTCGCAGCAGCAAGACTGTAGCGCTCGTCACACGCGATACGATGCGAGCTGGACGTTAATGCGACGTTGTCAGGGACTCGCCTGATTGAGATCCGGCCAAATAGGTGGAAGGCTCGTCCCGCACTCGGAGTCAATGACGATTCAAAAAAGGTATTCACGTGCACGCTCACACATTTGAGCCCGACGGCTAGGCCCACCAGCTTCCGTAGCGGTATTAAAGTCTTCTGACGACGAAGGCAAGTTGGAATACCTTACGAGATCCACGCATTTGTGCGAATCCTCCAGAGTTTTGAGAGGTCACCCTTATCATTTCTTTCTCTTGATTTTTGGTGTTCCACTGGGTTTGTACCCAGGCAGCTGGGTGGACTGCAGGGGCTCGTAACCATGCCGAGCCAACACCTCTAAGAGGCTAGGTTTGAGTCCGGGTTTCAGCCACTGCTTGTGATTAAACCAGGTTCTCAAGTTTAGCGATATGATTCTTTGGGCACCCATGCAGTTAGCGGCTCGACGGGAGCTATTCATGCATTGATATTTGCGTTGTATGGAGCTGCTTGCCTTTTGGCAACACCTGGTTAATGTTGAGACTAGGATCTAAAGAAACCCGTCTAGTGTGCGCCATTTGGTATCAAGAACAATGCATGCATTATCAAAGCATTTTGTTTGCACGTTTTGCCACAAGTATTTGTGTTTTTACAGACTTCATAGTTTGTCAAAGGTATCTGTTTGGTGCTTTAAAACCGTAACACTTAAATCCTTGCCAGAAATTGTAGAATCTTTTCTCTTTTTTTTACCATGCTGATGATCTCATTCTGCTCACTCATAACTGGACGAAATAGAAAGCAGGTAAAATGAGTGGCTTTATTTTAACTTTATCTCCGCACACAAAGGTGTGTGCTGCATTGCACATAAAAAAAAAACCCAAAATAACATTATTGTTGCTTATTTGCCGTTCTTATGCCATTGTTGTTGGTGTGCCGTTCTCTCCGCAGCTCTGTGCAGCGCTTTGTGGCCCTCGGGTGAAAAGCGCTATAGAAGTGCAATTATTATTATTATGAGAACGGTATAGGTTAGCCTTGTCCTGACCACCAACTCAATTGAACTTAACACGTGACCGGTTTGGCATTTAGGGCACTTAGAGCAACGGACCCAACGGGCTTGTGATAATGTGGGCAACACCAGGCTGCAGCGATGCGCTCTTCTGACGACGTTTTGAACATCGAGAACGCACGTGCATCTGCCACACACGTACAAAGAAAAAAACGCACAACTTTTCCTCTCAACCACTCATTAGCCCGGCGATGCCCCCCCAACGCGGGCGGCGGAACGTCGCGAAGTGCAGAGCGGGAACTCTCGACACTGCCGCCCCCATAGCGGCGGCCCTTGCTTGCGAGCGATGCTCGTCGCACATCGTGCCGCTACGCAGCCTCCGTCGACACAGCGCCGAACGTGGATACGGATGGCCGCGGCGGGGCGGGGCGGGGCGTGCAAATATTTCATATCGTGCGAGTTGCGGGACCCCCCCGCTGCCCCCCCCCTCCCACCGCAGGTGGTCCCGCAGCAGTGTCCTCTCCGGAACGCGAAGATGCGAGAGGGGAAGAAAAATCGCTTTTCATATCTCTCGCGATGTGTGTCAGCGCGGCCATTCGTTTGAAATTGTTTTGGCCGACCCTCAAACAACGCAAGGTGAAGATGTTTATTAGCTGGGCACAGATCACACACAACTAAATAACAACTGACCGGGAAAGCGAGAGTCAAAGTCGCACGTGGCCAGCGCAGTTATTTAAGGTGGATCACGATCAAAACGATGACATCAAAGTGGCTAACGAGGACAGGATGGAGGACCGTTGGATAAATCCGTATCAATTTGTTGAGAAGAGATTGTTTTTTTGGCGGTCGGGGCGTGTTCTGCCCGTAGTGAGACTCGTGTCGTAAATGCGGACACCGCCGATGCAGTTGAAGACGAAGCGCACGAAGAGAACGCAGGAGGGGCGTGGAGAGGGCCACGCGTTTCGAATTCCGCCGGGCGACTCGCGGAGGAACAGCGCCACGTGGACGTGGGGAACGCACGCGCAGATGAGAGGCGTCGCGTGAAACATGCACGGGAGCGATGGCGCGCTGCCAGGACACGGCGTCTGTCGGGGAGCAAGTGGTTTTCTGTACGGACAGCCTCCGAGTTACGAGTGGGTTCTGTTGCCGGGTTGCGTTTGCAAGTCAATGAGTTCGTGAGTGGAAACACAACGTCTAAAATAATGTGACAGTCGGGGGTTTCATTCCAAATTGTTTGAGTGGTCGTGACAACTCTGCAGAGGATTTTCCCAATTAGCTGTAGGCTGTTCTCTCGGCTCGGAGCTGATCGTATCGCCACTATCTCAGTCCACACGGACGTGATCTAGGTGGCTGCAGGCTACTGTAAAGGCCTGTCTATTTAACGTTTTACTATACTTTTATACGAAGCAACAATGCAATATTATTTTGTTTTACTGCTGTAGATATGCACGTTTAACAAACCTAAAGTCGGAACATTTCATATTACCTGTTGGTAATTCCATCACAAGCTTAGATTTCACTCGTCGCCCGTTATTCGGAGATCCTAACCGCTTCTCACACTTGTCCCTTGCAAATCCTGAAACTGGACCTATTAACATATTTTCAACTGGATCGTTGGAGCGTATGTTTTATTACAATTCAATCTGCCACAAACTCAAAACCTGCATGTCTGTTTAGCTGTAATCAAGAAAAGAATAACATTTCTAGACATCAAAGACTTAAGAATTGGATTTCGATATGTTTGCTGTGTGATTGCCCGTTCCTCCTCTCTCCCCACCCCCTGCCCCGCACCCCAATTCCCTCCGGGACCCACCCATTCTGCCTTCATCTTTGAAATGAAATCCACCGCATATTTACGCACAACTTCAAAAATCTGGCGCGGGCTTTACGGTAGCATTAGCGGCATAATTTATTAAGAATGCTCCTATTGCATTAGGCACTTCCAGATGGATGTCTGGCTCCGCCTGCCTCCTGCAGAATGCGCCCGGCCTGTCCTCCCCCCCGCTCCGGGCCCCGCCGCTCGCCCCCACCGCTACAGCGTCGCAACGCTCACGTGCGCGCGCCCGCCCACAGCGCCGTCGCTGCGGTGACACCAATTTCACCGCAGGTGTGAGCGTAAACCTAATCTCTCGATTTTTTTACGCCGTCTGCCACATCTGACAGTTTTATCTCGTTAATCTGATAAACGCAACAAGGTCTGGGAGGGGGTTTTCTTTTTGCTTTTGTGCCCATATTCCGTTGTCTTGCTCGAGCACTGCCAACACGCGGCACCGCTCGCCCCATCTCCCATTTGCGCCCGCCGCCGATTCTGACCTCTCTGCCGCTACCGGCAACTTTTGGAGAATTTCGTGGGGTTTTTTTTCGTTTTCTGCCTTGGATGCTCGACGACGCGGTGCTACCTCGCGGTCGCGCAGAGCCACGTTAATGTTCGGCTGCTGTCAACCGACCGTGAGTTTTTCGCGGAGGTTAATTTTTGAGTTCATTTCCGTGGCGGCGGCGGCGGCGTCGTAGGAAACGACATCGAACCGAATCGGTGCCGCGAGTGTCGCCGAAGCGGGGAAGGCGGTGGAGGGAGTCAATTCATCCGTGTTGTTGCGCTCTTTGGACGATGGGTGACATAACGAGAAGATAATAGATTGGCGGCAATGATTGACGGCACCAAATGGGGCAGAGCAAACTCAGGGCTGGACGCACCAACCAAACCTGACACCGCAAACAAAACAGACTCTGCACACGAGACCCAAGTGGAAAGACGAGGTAGTACAGGTAGCACGAATGGGTTGAGCAGTACTGACGGGGGAGGGGAAGGACCAAACCACAATGCATAGCAGTGACACGGGTTGGAGAGATGATGCAGCAGTTGGCGCGTTTGGAGCACTGAGATGTCAACCCGGTGACCTGTGTTTGATTTCGAACCACGATTGGCGTCAGCGGCGAGCGAGACCCGAACCGAGGACCTCCACTCAGCCACTTGCACTGACCAGCGTGGTGAAATATGGCCAAACAACCCCCCCCCCCCCTGCAAAACGGTTGTTCTGAGAGAGCATCTCTCGAGAGCAAATCTCATCATTCATTGAGCTCCGAAAACTCAGGTGGATATGCAGCAGTGAGTGGATTTAATAAAAATAATGCCATTTCATGACTCGCCGCGCAAATTCCACGCGTTATCGTGGCCGAGACACGGATATGGAGGCGTAGCCAAGGTGGGGTGGTGGGGGGCGGAGGAGTCGACCAGCTAGTCAGCCGGTGCCAACCATACAGGCACTGCTTCCTATGATGATATTTTCAGCCACTTATTTGATGAAACCAGACAACCTGGAGGAAACCCTCCCAGAACAGGTGGAGAACATACAAACGCCACGGACAGGTGCCCGAGGGGAGAATAGAACCGACTCGGGCAGGATTTCTTTGAATGCGGCACAGATATTACCGTTGCCCAGACGCCCTTCCACCTCAGCAAACCTCATCGAATGCCTGCCCCTCTTTGATCCCTTTCTACGCGATGTTCCTCCTCCCGCCCTGGAAGTATCGTCGAATGCTCGATGATGAACAGGAGGCGAAATGCCGCGAAGAATGGAGGGGAAACGCCCGACATGGATAGCGCCAAAGAGCAGCTCTTGCAAGCTATTCTCGGGCGAGTGAATCATTTTGCGCCGAGTTGCTACCCGTGTCGGCGCCCCGGTTCTCCCGGCAAAGGACAGAAGTGGGCCTACTGTACACCGGATCGGCAGATGTTTTTTATTTTTACAGCAGAAAGTAGCCAGTGAGCTCGCAAGCTCTAGACGCGTGATTCCTGCGACACAGCGCTGGCTCCTATCTCTGACACTTGCTCCTGCTTCTTAACACCAGCTAGATAGATGTTTTATTATTATTATGGAAGAAAGTACCCAATAAGCTCACAACCTCCAGATGCAAGATTCCCGCGACACAACAAAACGTCCGAACTGATGAACGTAGCAAAGCGTACAGGTGTGCAGCTCCACCCAAGCTTGGCCAAACAGGCGGCGTGTGACCATAAAGGTTCCCGAGCGGGCTAACGCTTGTTGATTTTTATGCCCCGCAAGCCTTCCGTCGTCCTCACGAGATCGTATCGGCACGATAAGGCCGACAGTGTAGCCACGGTAAGTAGGTGGCGCTGACGGACGTGGCCGAGCACACGTACCTAAAACAAATTGACACGCTGAATGAATACGGAGGCAAGGGCACATTTGCGTCGTCGTGCCGGAACAGTTTACAGGAACACAATCGCGTTCCCTTTTGTGAGGTCCCGCATTGTCTTTTTTTTCCCTTCCCATGTGTCCTTAGAGCAACTCCTCCCCCTTCTTTTCATGTGCCGTGATCGATGAAGGGCTGACAGGTTCATGTGGAAAAGGTTTTTTTTTACGTATACATTCGTATAATCCACCACGTGCATTGGAAACACCTGCGCCTCCTGGCAGCACCAGTGTAGAAGCAGCAGGAGCGTCTGCTACCTCTCTAAAATCTCAGCGGGAATCTACCCCTCTGCCATCCAGAACTCTGCGTCTGGAGGAGCCGCTTCTTAGCAAGCACGTCGAGCGCTCCCCCTCCTTCGTGAGTGCCTGCCCCTCCGCCATCCAGCACTTGCTTCTGGAAGAGAGAGACGAGTTTTGGAGTTCCCCCCCCCCCTCAACATCTGCTCTTTAGCAGTGGCGTCGAGTGCTCCTCCTCTCTCCTTCGCGACGTTTCGCCTCCCACGTCGCAAGCCATCATCAGAAAGTTTAAGCGCCATTTTAAGCACGCGTCGAGCCCAGGGGTGGAATTTTGGCTATAAGGTCCAAGGAACGCCGAGTGAAATATACGTTCTCACAAGCTCGATTTTCTTTGGGGACGACACCCAGAGCCTCCCGCTTTAAAGGGCATGGCGGAAGAGGGTTGCGTTCCATTTCCACCCCTGGTCGAGCCGTGAAAACCCGACATCAATGCCAACAATGCGGGAGACGAAGCTTGTTTGCTCGAATTCTGACATCTGCCTCTGCTCCCCGGTGTGTGTGTTTTAACCAGCAAACAGTTTAAGTCAATAAGTGTTGTGGCAAGCAAATGATGTGTCTGCGGGAGTTGCTTGTGGTGGAAGGGTTGGGGGGGGGTGCTTGGAGACTTTTGAGAGGTGGTTAGCGGACATCTGATTTAATTATAAAATGCGCGTCTCCTGCCTTGGATGTCTGGCGGCGCAGTTGGGCGGCATGGCGGCGCGGTCAGTACCGCTGCCGCCTCACAGCAAGAAGTTTCACGGGTTCGATTCCCGGCTCGGGTGACTTTCTGCATGGAGTTTGTATGTTCTCCCCGTGTCCGCATGGGTTTTCCCCGGGCACTCCGGTTTCTTCCAGCAGTCCAAAGACACGCTGCTACTTGGGTTAATTGTCCTGACTAAATTTCCCCCGGTGTGCTGAGGTGTTGTAACTTGCTTACCCTTCCACGCTGGACAACTGTGAGAAAGAGCTTAAATATACACTGAGAGATGCCATGGTGATATTTTCGACCGCTCGCCCCTTTTCAAGAACCGCAGCGGACACGAGTTCCATTCCCGCTCGAGGCCAACATCAGCGGCGATTATGTGATCCGACCCTGGACTTTCCATTAGGTAGCCTCAGCCTCAAACGATTACGCCATTCGGTGCTTATTCAACATCGCCACTCGTGAGACAAAGGCGGCCGGGCATGGTGCCGACCACTCATCCACTCGTGCGCCGTGCAGGCCTTCATGGGTTATCCTTGCTAGCGCTTCATAGCGCAACGGTTTCTTCTGCCACAAACACAAACTGACCGACCGGCCGCCTCCCGATTCCGCGCCGGCCGACGCTTCTCGGTCGCCGGCGGCAGTCTGCGCGCGGAACGGCAGAGCGCGCTCGTCGCCCACCCTGTCGCGAGCGTCGAATCGATGGACCCCACGCGCCGCGGCCCCTCTTGACGGTTGGCGACCGAAGCCCCGAGCCGCCGAGCGCTCAGCTTGCCAGCTTGCGACGGCGCCCGACGGGTCCCGCTCCGGTCGCCCACGACGATCTATTGGCGGTGCTCAACCGCACGCCACCGTACGAGGTAAATATTCGCTTCGAACCGGGTTGGGAAATGCTTCTCGCTTTACAGACCCTCGCTTGTGCAACCTGGCTCGTAAAGCGTTGTGAAATGCGCATGAAATAATGACATCCGCGCAATGGAGATGAGGGGGGTGCTTTATTTTTCATTCATTTTCTGGAAACAATACGAGCTGCTATGATCGAAAGAAGGGCAGAGCCTCATGCTCGCAAGCAGTCACGTCGCCGGGCAGTCTGTAAATCCCTTTCGTTGTGTTTGCGTCTTCATTTGTGTTGCACGATGTCGCGTGCTTTAGTCGTCCTGTGGAGAAATAATTACTGCTGTGGTTCATGTTATGACGTCTTTTTGGACAAGGCCCGTGCATACGAAAGGAAGAAAATTCCAAATTTAATGTGCAAATAATAGTTTTTTTTTTCAAAGCTTTCAACAGACTCGTCAACAACGTTGCCTTCTGGGGAAAAATAAATACATAATCAGTAACATTACATGCGCGCCCTGTTTCATAGCACGACAGAGTACAGCCAGGGGATTTGTGAGATTTAATATGGACAATTATATAGAGTTTTAAAGTGCCTTTCACCCAAAGGTCGCAAAGCACCATACACAAAACTCCGATTGATAACAAAAACTCGCAGGGTTCTAAACATGGCATGCAGGCTGATAAACAATCAACCCTCGTAACTAGTGCTTGAATGAAATAAAATTAAAGTGCCCAGCTTAGAGAGTTCCACGATACTTTCAGCAGCAGGTGTGAGTCTTAAAGGCGATTTCTGAATGAGAAGCCAGTCGACTCTGCAGAGCAGATCTCCCGTGGAAATTAATTCCACAGCGAGAGAGCTGCAAGATGTTTATTATTATTACAGCAGAATGTTTCCAATGAGCATGCAAGCTCTGGATGCGGGATTCCTGCGATACAACACGAGCTCCCGTCTCTAACACTGCCTCCTAATACCAACTTTGGCTCCTATCTCTGACGCTGCCTCCTATCACCAACGCTGGCTCCTATCTCTAACAAAGCACCATACCCAAAACGCCGATTGGAAACAAAAAAAATTGCAGACTACTAAACACTAGATATATGTTTTTTATTACACAAGAAAGAACCCGCTGAGCTTGCAAGCTCTAGATACGGGATTTCTGCAACTCAACAAACTTTCGAACTAGCCAACGCAACAACGCATAAACTAAATTGCAAATAAATTTACTCACCACGACAATATGCGCATGACTGAAAGTCTAACCGCAGTCATAAAAGTAAACGGTAACACGTGATAATTGTCACAACTAAACAAACTCAGAGCATCAACTTGTACAAAGATGAAACCCCAACCATATTCATGAAGTAAACAGTCACCCTCGATTGCACAGCACAATGCATTAATAACAGACGAAGACGATCAAGAGTGCTGCATTAGGAATAGAACATATGCGACCCTTCAAAGAGACTAATCAATTAACGCAGTCCGCAGAAAGCCCAATATACACATGCGCATGTGTATAATGTGCTCTCATTCGCTGACCAGGCGTACAGTCTAATGCACGTTCCCCTCTGACCCAGAGTGCAGCTAAAACCCTCGTTTTCTCGCAGCATCTCAGCAGTTCTGACTCGGCGACCCAGCTCTCCGGGCCAGCGCCGCGCGTGCGGGGGCAGTAGTGAACCACGCGCGAGGACCGTCCGCGCATTTCGTGCAGCGACACGCCTGGGCAAATCAAGACGCGCTTTTCCGAGATCGCCCGCTTCAAGTTTTCCCGCGCCGTGCTGCGTGACGTCGTGAGGCTGCGTCCGTGAATGCGATGCGAGCGGCCGTGCTTTGTGGATCGTCGACTCAAACGGGGTCGGGTAATTATGGTAGGCGGCTGTAGCGGCGGCAGCATCACAGGGAGATGACGATGGGGGAGAATGATGCTTTTCTGTATCGGTAACTAGATTCATCCAGAGTCATCCTTCTTAGGTATCATCAGCACGACACGCACGTTACATCCCAAACAAAGTGATCGCAGTTGTTGACGATTCCGCATTTAATGATTGCTTCCAAAAGCTGCTCTTTTCGGGGAGCCTCAGGATGCCTCCAACGTGGGACGTGAAACGTCGCGAAGGAGAGAGGAGGAGCGATCGACGCGGCTATTCCGAAAAAGTTAAGCTTTTAGAAGCAATCATCATGCATCGAGCTGTGATTACCTACATCGAATTCTGACTTTACAAGGCTGTTTTCGAGAATTGCTCACGAAAGTTGCTCTTCTAGCATGGCTGTGGCGTGCGTTCCTCCTCTCTGCTTCGCTGGAAGATGCCTCCGCCATGGGAGGTGAACGAGAGGGGAGGAGCGACCGACACGGCTATATCCCAAAAGAGCAGCTGAGAGTGATTCTCATCATACGTCGAGCCGTGAAATCATAAAATTGATACGATGCTGTGTGCGCTGTCCATGCAGTCAGGGTCACGATACGTGGGACGGGTTGGGCAGGATGCAGAGGACCGATCCTGCAGTCACCACTTGCGCCACCTTTCCCTGCCTAAACCTCCTGTTGTGTGTGTACTCATTCGTTTAACACCAGCAACAGCTTGTCTTCTGTCGCGTGAGTTGGTCCATCGTTTACAGGAGGCGGTCGAATCGGTTTACCGCGCGCGTCGGATGTTAGCTTGTCTGTCGGGCAAGGCCCGAGGAGCTTCGTACACGGCAGCAGGATGATCGCCGTAGCAAATTGATCGCGCGGTGACGCGACGTCCACGCGATGCACGATGGGAGTCGTGCCTCCTTGCCGTTTTCGCGCCCGTCCACGTGTGCCGTTAATTCCGTCGAGAGTTGTCACCGGCGCACGCTGGCTTGGTTTCTCTAATGTGCAACGTTCTCCACCCCGCCGGGCGTCGCAGGGTTCGGCCGCCGTGCTGCAGCGTCGCTCAGAGAACGAAGAGTTCGTCGAGGTGGGGAGGCTCGGGCCGTCTGACTACTTTGGTGAGCCGACTCGCTGACACGCACGACTCACCCGCCGACTCGCAGACTCCCTACCCCGCATGCTCACCGACTCCCTAACTCGCTGCCCTGCAGACGCACCGACTCGCTGAAACGCGGACTTACTCACTCGCAGACTCTCAAATTCGCAGACTCCCTAACTCGCCGACTCGGAGACACACCGACTCACTGAAACGTGGACTTTTGCGCAGACTCTCAAATTCACAGACTCGCAGATTTACCCACCCCCTAACTCGCCAACTCGCAGACACACCAATTCACCGACTCGCTGAAATGCGGACTTACTCACTCGCAGACTCTCAAAGTCACAGACTCGCAGACTCGCCAACTCGCCGATTCACCAACTCGCCGATTCACAGACACACCGACTCACCGACTCACTGAAACGCGGACTTGCTGACTTTCTGACTCACAAACTCGCTGACACACTGACTCGCTAACTCGCAAACGCACTGACTCACACTCGGACTGACCGTCACACAGGTCGTAACACTTGCTGAGTTTCCAGCCACGCTTCAGGAGCTACTTTCAAACAATTCGCACAGTATTTTCCCAAAAACATTGCAAACATTTCCAGAATATTATTTCGGTGTCGGAGAACACAGTAGACTTTATGCTTCTCTGACAGAAACCACCCACATACAGTTAAAGCCACAGTTGAAGAAACTGTATGTGGGTGGAAATGTCATCCTTTGTGATGGGAATAAATCAAGAAATTCTGGCTGGAGTCATGGATTAAGTTCAACAATGACTACTCTTGGTGTCAGATGCCGATCGTTCGCTTAGTGAAAAAAAAATTCACTTGACTTAAACATTCCCAAATCTGCTTTGTTTTGCGACACTAGAAGTCAATTCGACACGTCACATGTGTCAGTCAATACTTGCATTTCAAGCGATTTATCGTTTTTGGGAACGTCCCGTGCGTATGCTATCGCGCCATTTCGACAGCGCAAGGCTCTCATGAGGGCACTGCGTTTTACACCGGTGCTGGGCGGCAGTTTGGCAGCGGGAGCGCGGCGACCCTTTTTACCATGTTGTAATCCCAATGGCGAATGCTTACGGTTAAATGTTCACATCTGGCAAAATTTGTGGACCGTGACGTCCGCACACGGTGGCCGACGGCTTCAAATATGCCTTTGCCGGATTCACTTTCCAAAGCGGTGCTTTCAGAATAGCCGTGTCGAGCGCTCCCCCTTATCTCCTGCGCGACGTTTCGCCTCTCGCATTGGAGGCATCGTCAGGCGTTCAGAAATGTCGCGAAGGAGAGAGGAGGAAAATCAGATGCGGCTATCCCGAAAGAAGAGCTTTGGAGAGCAATTCTCATGCGTAAAATTATCGAGCCATGAACCCCTACATCATTACATAACTGCGTTCTTTGACGTCCGCAGTGAAATGGAAGGCTCGTGGTATTTTAACCGTCAACATACCCGCGGTGATAACCAGAGGTGCCTGCCTTATTTAAGCCGTGAACCTCAGGAGTGGCAAGAGCGATACCGCTAGACCGTAGCCTATCGGAGCAGAAGCAGGGTGCAAGATAAGGTTATGTGCAGGATGGGACGCCAGTCCATCACAGCGCACCAGTGTCACAGCGGCGTGTTTGGACTGTGGGGGGAAACCGGAGTACCGGGCGAAAATCCATAACGTGGGGGGGGGGGGG
>JAZEWT010000003.1:24655750-24676409 GCA_036362905.1 Mordacia mordax | reverse complement strand
CCCCCCCCCCCCCGCTTCGCTGGAGTCCACGAAACAAGGAGCCAGGTCGCTCACGGTCAGCGGGGAACAGGACGAGGACAGGGAAGACGAGTTTGCAAGAGACTTTAACTTTTAAGTCCGATCTCATTGCTCTTCCGAGCAAATTTTCAAACCCCAAATTATACACTCAGTACAATTATACAATATGTACAACTATTTACACTCCGTGACCCACACCCCCTGCAATACAGTTTGTCATTGCGAAAGTGCACACATTCAATTTGAAGGTATTCACACCCTCACTCAGATTTTTTCACTTTAGACCAATTTTATTGCACTGCAGAGCACATTTTTCAAAACCACAAAATGTTTGAGAAATAAAATGAACGCAATCCATGCACTCAACTACAGCCACATCCCCTTCAATACAGCGTCAACTGACAGAGATCAGCATGCGGTGGTTCCTCTGTGTTAGAGATCAGCACGCGGTGGTTCCTCTGTGTTAGAGATCAGCACGCGGTGGTTCCTCTGTGTACAGTACCTGCACTCAAAGAGAGAACATATTGTTTACACCAATGGAAAGCCACCATATATACTATCAAGGCAATATACAGCATGAGAGGGAGAGAGATAGGGGGAGGGAGGGAGGAGGGAGGGAGAGACAGAGAGAGCGCAAGAGGGAAAAAAAGGGAGAGAGGGAAGAGAGCGCGACGGAGAGCGGGAGAGAGAGAGCGAGAGAGCGAGGCGTTGGACTTTAACCGAGACGTTCCACTTGGCGCGGCCCCGAGAAGCAAATACGGGTTGGGCCTTGAATCTCCCTCTCGCGTCTCTCGTCACCTGTTATTCTCTCCCTCCACTCACGACGAGAAGTCCCAGGGTTCCACCAGCGGGGAGAGGGGGAGGGAGGGTGGGGAGATGGGGGGAGATGGGGGGAAATGGGGGGAGGGGAGGCGGTGGCCTTGTTGGGTTCATGCGCGTCTGTTTTGATGTGGTTTTGTCATGGATCGATTGCTCCCGAGAGCCGCTCTTTCGGGATAGTCGCGTCGAGCGCTCCTCCTACCCATCTGTCTCCTTCGCGACGCCTCCCACGCTGGAGGAGCCTTCGTCAGGCGTTGTGTTGAGGATTCCTCCGCATTGCCTCGCCGCGCGGAGCCAAGATGCCTTCTCCAGCGCGGGAGGCGAAACGTCACGAAGGAGAGAGGAGGAGGAGGGGGAGGAAGAGGAGGGAGGAAGAGGAGGGAGGAAGAGGAGGAGGGGTGAGGAGGAGGAGGAGAAGGAGGAGGAGAGAGGAGGAGGAGGAACGCTCGACACGGCTATCCCTAAAGAGCGGCTTCTTAGAGAAATGCTCATCACACACTGAGCAGTGATTAAATCGCGCTGTTAAACAGACGCCGACGTCACGGGCATCAATTGCTCGGGCCTTGAAATAATCACCGTGACGTTCGTCGATGCTGCGCGTGACTGCTCACTCACGCGGACATGAGTTCGATTCCCGCTCGTGGCCAACGCGTGTTAATCCTTTACGATGATCCTAGCAGTATAACGGTCGTTATCACAGCACCCCTTCCTGTCTCTACCATAACCGAATGTATTGGCCGCTTGCCAGAGCGCCGTGCTGGACTCTACCGGCTTACTTTCACCTCTGCAATTATCTGAACCATTCCTGGACCTCCAATTAAGTGGTCTCAGTCTCAAATTATAACTCTGCGCGTAGAAAACATCACTTGTCGGGAGACAAAGGCGGCCAGTCGTAAAGTTGCCTACCCCGTGAGCCGTGCAGCGCCTTCATAGATTTTCCTCACTAAATAACCGCATTATATACTGTTACCGCAGAAAATGCCCAGCGAATTCGCAAGCTCTAGATATCCAAGTCTGTCAAATGTGGGAGGAAACCGGAGTACCCTGCGAAAACCCACGCGGACATGGGGGGAGAGAGAGAACTCGCAAACTCCACGTGGAGAGACGGCTCCCGCGCCGGGAATCGAACCCGGGGCCTTCTTGCTGGGAGGCGACAGCGCTAACTCACCGCTACACGACAGCACTTGCCCCAACGCGGCGTTGGATAGAGCATGGCCCACGAGCTTGCCTTCTCTGGCGGCGAAGGGTGACACCACGGCGGGGGGGGGACGTTTGTCTTTACTCGTGACGAATCTCACTGTAGGCGCACGGTGGCCCAGTGAGTCGCCCTGTCGCCTCCTCACAGCAAGAAGGTCCCGGGTTCGAATCTCGGCTCGGGTGCCTTTCTGTGTGATGTTTGCATGCTCTCCCCGTGTTCGCTTGGGTTTTCCCCGGGCACTCCGGTTTCTTCCCACAGTCCAAAAACATGCTGCTGCATAGGTTCATTGGCTTGCAGACTAAATTGCCCGCAGTGCCCGTTGATGGACTGGCGTCCCATCGTGGGTATATCCCTGCTTTGCGCCCTGTGTCTGCCGGGATAGGCTCCGACTCACCGCGACCCTGTACAGGACTAAGCGGTCTCTGACAATGAGATGAGATGAGTCTCACGGTTGTCTTCTTGCGCGGAATCAGAGTCGCGAGTTCGTTCTCTGCAAGGAAGAGGGGGAGACCTTATCGCTCTCTCTCTCTCTCGCTCTCTCCCCGCGTCTCTCCTCCGGCGCCCCTATAGCCGAGTTCACAAACGCGCTATTGTCTGGCGAGGAACCCCGCCGCGGCGTCAAGGGTTCCTCCATTCATTGTCAATCATTCATTATCAATCATTCATTATTCTTGTATAGTTATTATAGGGTCGAGGGGGCGGTCGGAGCCTATACCGGGCGACAGAGGGCATAAGGCAGGAGAATACCCAGGATGTGGCGCTAGTACATTGCAGGGCATACGTTTTGGGGCAATTTACCCAGCAGGCCAGTTAACCTAGGGCAGCAGCAGCAGCGTGTCTTTGGACGGTGGGAAGAAACCGGAGTATCCGGGAAAAAAAGCCCACGCGGACACGGGGAGAGAGAGGGAGAGAGAGAACACGCAGAAATGCGCCCGAGCCGGGAACCGAACCTGGCTACTTCTCGTTGTGAGGCGACAGCGCTGCCCACTGCGCCGCCACCGCGCCGCCCACATTAACACATTTTCATACCAGTGGGTGGCTGGTGTTTAAATGTAATGTAAACAGATGATGTGGCAAGAGCGAAGGTCTCACCCTTTCTTGAAATAATACACGCGTTAAGATCTCCAAACACCACACAGGCACCTGATTCAGAAGGTGTTAGGGTTTGCAAAATAAACCACACATGCTTGTTGAAAAAAAATCAAAACAATACGGTTTGACAATGTATGCATTGTCCTTGCAACTGATTGGCTCACACCACAGACGGCTTTATTTAGGACCTGATCTCAGTGCTGTCCGGCTGCTGCCGAAAGTCAAGCAGCTCAGGACAACGGAGACAATCAGGGCAGTGTGAAAGTAACGCGTGGAGAACATTGTTAATCGGAAATGAGTAGAGAGGGTTCATTGAGACACAGAAATGAACGGAGCAAATAAGACGAACATGTTCTGGAGTTTCTGAGCCGGTTCTGGGCCTCCCCTAGGTCGACTCAGCCTCAAATGAGTACTGTACCTGGTACGGTGTGTAATACGGCTGGACCGCCCTGTGCAACCCACATATGAACAAGGATCTCTGGTAGAACATAAAGACAATGTTGCCTCCCCCGCCCCAAGCCTGATTTGGCCTTAACATAGTGTATGGTTAAGTGTTGTTAGCGAGTAGCGTCTGTAAATGCCAGCGCAGGCCACTTCGGGGGTGGGTGGCCAGGACCATAACCGAACGCGTTTCTCTCCCTAGTGGCGATATTTCACACATCGTACCAGGTACTCATTTGAAGCTGAGTCAACCTAGAGGAGGACCAGGAGCGCTTGGTAAAAACCGTCACCGATGTTGGTGGCCGTGAGCGGGGCCACACTACCGCTCCACAAATCTCTTCGCTTCATACCTAGTGGTCCAAATGTCTTGTGACCCCAATTTCAGTGAGCCCCCCCCCACTTTGTGAGCTTTCCCGAGCCCCTACGCCCCTCGTTAACAAGCCGTGTATACATTGGAAATGGGCTCGTGTCCGCAGCCATCCGTAATCAACGAGGCTTTATTTAAACGCAGACATGAATGGCGCAAAGCAACAATTAAAATGGGGCCGTAATTAAATCGGGGGGGGGGGGGGGGGCAAGGGGGGTCACAAGACTTCTAGACCAACCCCGCAGGTGTTACTTTACACCGCCCCCTTCCCCAAACAGTCCACGTAGACTGTCGACTGCCGATCCTTAGTGGGATAAGTCGCTGTCCTTATTCCGCGCGTCTGTTTGTTTGGGCTGCTGTGGTGGTGCCAGATGGGAATTGAGATTGGGGTTATCGGGCTGTACGCAGGGAGGGACCCTGAATAAGCCCGTTCACCACGGACGGACCCGGTCGGTAGCAAAAAACAGAGACGGGCTTCCCGGCGACCACAATGGACCGCTTTGTGGGAACCTGCGCGCGAAGTTTACAAACAGCACGGCTCGGTGAGTGGTGGCGCACAGAGACGCACAGAGAGAGAGAGAGAGACTGATAGAGGAAGAGAGAGAGAGAGTTCTAGGGAGAGCGAAGGAGAGTGTGTGTGAGAGACACAGCCCGCATATTTTTTAACGTGGCTCTAATAATGACAGTGCTCACATTGTCCGAGAGATCACTACGTCGTCTGTCACAGAAAAAAATGTTAAAGAGATGTTCTCTCATTCAGCAACCGCCTCTTGAACATAAAAAGAGGAAAAACCATGCACGGGCATGGATTCAAGAACGGTTTACAAACACGAGTGGCGCACCGTGTGGAATTAACCAGCGATTTAATTGGCGAGAAATATGAGTCCCAATATCTCTCATCTCATCTCATTGTCGGAAACCGCGTAGTCCTCTACAGGGTCGCGGTGAGCCGGAGCCTATGCCGGCAGACACAGGGCGCAAGGCAGGGATACACCCATGATGGAACGCCAGCCCATCACCGGGCACTGCGGGCAATTTAGTCAGCAAGCCAATTAACCTATGCAGCAGCATGTTTTTTGGACTTTGGGAGGAAACCGAAGTGCCCGGCGAAAACCCACGCGGACACGGGGAGAGAACTTGCAAACTCCACACAGAAAGGCGTCCGAACCGAGATTCGAACCCGGGACCTTCTTGCTGTGAGGCGACAGCGCTACCCACTGGGCCACCGTACCGCCCCCCAATATTTGCTGCCTAGATTGTAACTTGCTTACTCCTACCCACTGCACAACAGTTTAAAAACGCCACATAACTCGACGGTTCCTTCCAAGCACAGACACAAACGGACTGGCCGACGTTACTGTGAAAGGCACTGCTGATGAGTAAACAACAACAAAAGGGGGAAAACAAAGATCCCTCGTATAGCTTTAACAGACTGTAGGGTCAAGTGCTGTTAGCGAGTAGTGCCCATAAAGGTCAGAACAGCACACGAGTGGGTGGGTGGCCAGCATCGCGCCGGACCGCCTTTGTCTCCCTAGTTGCGATATTCTCACACCCCACCTCTTACTCGTTTGAGGCCGAATCGACCTAAGGAGAGACCTCAGAAAAATCGTCATTGGTCTTGATGACCACGAAGCGGGACTCGAACTCGGGTCGTCGGGTTCATAGCGCGGCGCGCTAACCGCTGCGCCACCGCTCCGCGCGCACGCGTGTACTGTATTTAATCAGCGCTGATAAGGGCGGCGTGGTGGCGGCGTCAATCTATCCACCGGTCATTAATTCATTCGATTGATCGATTGGGTCACGTGTCAGCAGCGTTAGCTCCCGATAAGCAACGCGGTGATCCCCCTAAAGCTGCGCTCCTGTTGGATCGTGATCATATTAGACGGGGGTTTCTATTGGAAGGGGAATTCTATTGGATCGGGGATTTTATTGGACGGGGAATCCTATTGATTCTGGATTCTTATTGAAGGTGGGATCCTATTAGACAGAGGATCCTATTGGATGGGAGTTTGGGTGGGGGTTTCCATTGGACGGGGAATCCTATTGGAAGGGAAATCCTATTGGATCGGGGATTTTATTGGACGGGGAATCATATTAGATCGGGAGTCTTATTGTACGGGGGATCCTATTGGGTCGGGAATCTTATTGGAGGGGGATCCTATTAGATGGGGGATCCTATTGGACAGGAGTCTATGGGTACTGTGAGTCTCTGCGTAATATGAGTATCCGGACATGTCCTGGTCCCTCCTTCAGGTCGACTCAGCCTGAAACGTATACCTTGCACGTTGTGTAAATATCATGACTGGGGGAGATAACGATGGCCAGGCATTACCGTGGCTATTACTCAAACCACTCGGTGCTCGACAACTTGCCCCAAAAACCTCTGTGGGCTACACGTGTGGACTTTATCTTTGTCTTGTATTTGTATATACTAGCAGAGTACCCGCCCTACGTGTGACCTTGTTCCAAGCGTGTAACACGTTCTCATGACGTCAGGATTTGAGGTGGGAGAGTGGCTTAAGAGGGTTGATGATGCTGTGGTGGAAACGTTGCATTTAAAGCTGTGAATGTGTTTAAGGTTTGAGAAGAGTCACCAATGAGTGAAAGGTGACGCTGAAATTAAACAAGAGCCTTGGTGTTGTGCAGACTTTTTTTTTTAATGCGCTTATGAAGAATTGGAACCCGGTAGCGTGAGTGAGGACATACATACAAACACTTGCTCCATTATATATGGAATAATAATAGTTGCATTTCGAAAGCGGCCTTTGACACAAAACGCTGCACAGAGCTATGGAGGGAACGGAATGTCATCAATAACATCAGAATAGATCAATTAAGTATAATCATAACTATAAATCAATGAAGGACATGAAATAAAAAAATAAAATAATTGTTAAACAAATCAAGGAAGGGATAAGTGTTCCTGAGCAGGCACAGGTCAACAGTGAGCCATCATCCAAGCACACATCAGTGAGCAGCATCAAGTCCTCTACAGAGGACTTCAAGGCATTACGTTACAAGTGAATTTTGAGATGGGATTTGAAGATGCCCAGGGACTCACTGAGCGAATTTCCATTCCATAGTCTGGGAACAGTCTGGGGAGAAGGCTCTGTCACCCATCGAACGCAGCAGGTGCGATGTGGGCACACGGGACAGACCGAGATTCTATACAGATGAAGAACGTAAACTCGCTACCATCGGTCCGGGCACACACACAAACACTTGCGCCATTATATATAGAGATGCTGTTTGCATGCGTCGGTACAAACATGCGTTTACCAAAGTCCAACGATTCGCACCGCCCCCTGCCTCCGCCACCGTGGGATTTTTTGCGACCTTTTCAAAGTATTTCTAACAAAGTCTTGCCTGCTGATCACATACACCCACCACTACCACTACCACAACAACAACCGCCGCCGCTCGCTACTAAGCGGCGAGGACGTCGCCACAGCGCCTGTGCCAGGCCAGGTGCACACTGAGGCTATCGCACGAAGTGTCGAAGGCTCGCCGACAAGAGGTCACGGGACAGACCGAGATGTCATTGGGGCTGATTGACATGTCTGGCTGAGGCAACACCTGTGTTCCCTACTGTGCCAACAAAGACAAAGAACCCCCATATAGCCTTAACAGACTGTAGGGTCAAGTGCCGTTAGCGAACACCTATGAAGGTCGACACGGCACACGAGAGGGTAGGTGACCAACACCACGCCCAGCCGCCTTTGTCTCCCTAGTGGCAATATTTTCACATTGCACGAGGCACTCATTTGAGACTGAGTCGACCTAGGTGAGGGCCAGGACCGGTCCAGAAAATCGTCACTGGTGTTGGCCGTGAGCGGGATTCGAACTCGGCTCGCCGGGTTTGTAGCCCAGCGCGCCAACCGCTGGGCCACCGCTCCCAACACACACGTACACGCACGTACACGCACAAACACACGTGTTTAGACGATATTGTTACGTATCCACACCGCGATTCATAGAGTCCGGACTGCGGCTGCCGGCTGCGATGACGGGCAAAGGTGCAGCCCTGCAATAGCTCGGTCGCGCCGCCGTCGGCGGAAAGCGCACTAAACTAGACGGAGGAGCTCGAGAGAATATCGGCCTGCAGCTCGATCTTGTCACCGCCAGGAACCCGGATTGAATCCAAGACTCCTAACGGGGGCGCGAACTTGCGTTGGCGGAGCGCTGCGTTACGAACCCGGCGACCCGAGTTCGATTCCCGCTCACGGCCACCGATACCGGTGACGATTTTCTGAGCCGGTTCTCGGCCTCCCCTAAGACGACTCAGCCTGAAATGAGTACCAAGTGGCAGCGTGCAATCATCGTCACTAGGGAGACAAAGGCGGCTGGGCCTGGTGTGCCCGTCACCCACAACTCATAGTACCGTACGGGCCTTCATAGGTGCTCGCTAACAGCGCTTTCCCGACCAGTCTTTTGGAGGCTACACGGGGGACCTACGTCTTTGTGAGCTACAGTACATACTTCACAATTGCGACCTTTGGAACTGAAACAAAAAGGAGCGTAGTTTTGGAATGTATAGATTATGACCGCGTTCCACTGACTCAAACCACTTTATCAGCGAACGCAGACTCCTCGATTATTAACCAAAGACAAAGATCCCCCACATAGAGTCAGCAGGATGCAAGATCAAGTGCTGTCAGCGAGTAGCACCTGTGAAGGCCGGGCACAGCACACGACGCGGTGGGAAGCCAGCACCACGCCCGGCCGCCGTTGTCTCCCTCGTGGCGTTCTGTACACAGCACCGAGTACTCAGTTTGAGGCTGAGTCGACCGAGGTGAGGCCCAGGAGCCTTTCTGAAAATCGTCACCGGTGTTGGTGACCGCGGACCAGAATCGAACGCGGGTCGCCGCGTTTCCGAGCGCGGCGCGCTAACCGCTGCGCCACCGCTCCCCATGGAATATTTACAGCCACCGCGAGTGTCACGTGGCAGCCTTAGATTAATAACAAACCAAGGCAGCCTCGCTGAGTCTCGCGACCACTTTGCAGGGTGTTGATCGGCTGCGATGCTTCACGAGTGTTGTGATGTGGGTTCGTGACGGCTGGATGCGTGATGGGAAATGGTCTCCATAGCTGCTCTTTCGAGATAGCCGCGTAGAACGTGCGACGTTTCGCCTTCAACGTTGGAGGCATCGTCAGGCGCTGTGAACGGTTTCGCTGAACCGCGTTGTAGTGGGATTTCGCCGGGTACTCTGGTTTCCTCACGCAGTCCAACGACACGCTGCTTCGCCTAGGTTAATTGTCCTGCTGACTAAGTTGCCTGCTCCGCCCTGGGGTGTTGTTACTTGCTTACCCCTCCTCGCTGGGCGACTGTTCAAACGAGCTCGGCAGCTCAACGTTTCCTTCCAGCTTAAATAGACCCCCGTGTGCTGCGTTTCGCAAACGCCGCGATAAACGCAAACATATTTGCCACTTTAAAAAATAAAGACATCCGCTATTTTTGAAGTCGTAAATGTAAATACGCCTCCTTTACAGGTAATGCGCAAACAAAAGTAGGTTTTACGCTTCCCGTGAGCAGCGCGCTTAGGCGAAAAGATGGTTCCGACAGCGTCGCAGCATCGCTCCCGAGAGCTGCTCGTTCCGACTAGCCGTGTCGAGCGCTCCTCCACTCATCTCATTGTCAGAAACCGCTTAATCCTGTACATCACTAGGGAGACAAAGGCGGTCGGGCGTGGTGCTGGTCACTCACCTCCTCGCGTGCCGTGTCGACTTTCATAGGCGCTTCTCGCTAACGGCACTTGACCCTACAGTCTGTTAAGGCTACACGGGGATCTTTGTCTCATCCGATGGCTTCCTTTTGGGAAGGGCATTGGAGGACGCAAGATATATACGTTTACAAGAGACGACAAGAATACATTCCGCAGACTTCCTCCGGTAATGATCAATAACATGATATTCTCAAGGTGTTTGGGAGGGGTTCACAAACTGAGCAGGCGTGGCTCTGCTTAGCTTGTGAGACGCGACAGGATCGGGGGCACATTGGCGGGTGATGTGATCATAGACGGGCGGTGAACAGTGTTCGCGGTGAGCCGGAGCCTATCCCGGCAGACACAGGGCGCAAGGCAGGGATGTATTCGCGATGGAGCGCTGGTCTATCGCAAGCCACTGTGGACGATTTGGTCAGCGTGTCAATTAACTTGTGAAGCAACAGCAGCGTGAATTTGGACGGTGGGAGGGAAGCGGAGTGTGTGAGTGAGTGGACAGGTGGGTGAGTGAGTGGGCAGGTGGGTGTTTGGGTGATTGGGTGGATGAGTGAGTGGGTGGATTAGTGAGTGGATGGTTGAATGAGTGAGTGGATATTTAGGTAAGTTGGTGGGTGGATGAGTGAGTGGATGGTTGGGTGAATGGGTGAGTGGATACGTGGGTGGGTGGATGAGTGGGTGGGTGGATGAGTAAGTGGGTGGATGAGTGAGTGGATGGTTGGATAAGTGAGTGGATGAGTGAGTGGTTGGATGAGTGAGTGGATATTTGGGTGAGTAAGTGGGTGGGCGGATGAGTGAGTGGGTGCGTGAGTGGAACATGGAGTGAGCGAGTGGCGGAAGCATGTCTTTGAACTGTGGGGGGAAACTGGAGTACCAGGCGACAACTCACGCGGACCCGTGGGAGAGCGAGAGAGAAAGAACGCGCGAACTCCACGCGCAAATACGCCAGCACCCGAGCCGGGAATCGAACCGGAGGATTCGCCGCTCTGTGGAGAAACAATGGGAATCAAGGAACTTTGGTTAACCATTTGCTTTGTCACCCATTCTTGAGATAATCGTGACCTGTGACCCGCGTTAGTTGTGGTCAAGGCTGTGGCCAGCCATCTCAGTGACCCCATGTTTCCACATCGGCCGTAAAACCCGGGCACCGTTCTCCAAGAGCCATAAAACCGTGTTTATTAACATAATAACCGTGACATCTGTGTGTGTGGAGTTGTGTGTGTGTGTTGGGGGCCGTGCGATAGGGAGCAGTGGCTCCGTGGTTAGCGCGCTGGGCTACAAACCTAGCGACCCGAGTTCTATTTCGGCTCGCTGATAATTTTCTGAATTGGTCCTGGGCTTCCCCTGGTTCGATTCAGCCTCAAATCCGTACCTAGTGCGGTGTGCAAACTTTGCGTGGAGATGGCCACACACCCCCTCGTGTGCTGCTAAGTCAATCAAAATAGCCGCTGCTCGCTAAGGGCACTTGACCCTACAGTCTGTTAAGGCTCTATGGGAGATCTTTGTCTTTGTAACTTAGTGTTGTGGCGGTGTTGACCAGCGTGGTGAAGTATGTACGGACACACTCGACCGATCAATCCGCGCGACCACATGGCGCATCAATGGAAACATCGTCTGAACCTCGGCCCGGATCTGGGCCTCCCCAAGGTCAACTCGGCCGTAAAATACGACCTAGCCACACAACGCCACGAGGGCGCCGCCCCTCCCCTTAATGGGCGATCACAATTGCTCTCGGTTGGCCGATCTGCCGCGCCGAGCGCTCTTCCTCTTCCCACAGTGGCGACGTTTCGCCTCCCACGTTGGAGGCATCCTCAGGAATGGCTGAGCGTGCCTCTGACCTGGGAGGCGAAACATCGCAAAGGAGAGAGGAGCGGGAGGGAGTGCTCAGTGACGTGGCTATCGCAAAAGAGCCATTGCCAGCACACGTCGAGCCGTGACAACCCGACATCGGTACGTTAATAGGTGCTCGCAAACTGCACCTGCTTGTCACCACCGTGAGGCTTTGTGAGGGGACCTTTGCCGTTTCGCTCGCCGTCGGATTGTCGTCACGTGGTCGTGGCTGCGAAATTAACGCGATGCTCGTTGCACGATGTTCTACCAGAATACTATTCATCGGAGAGCATCCTGCGGCCCAGGAGTGTGTCGCACACGCGGAGCAGGGACAGCCCAGGTGAGACGCACGCACCTGTACCTGCACGCACCTGTACCTGCACGCACCTGTACCTGCCGCACCTATACCTGCACGCGCGTGCCTGCGCCTGCATGCGCAGCGACAATCGCTCGCTCGCTCGCTTATACACGCATTCACCCGCTCACCCACCCATTTGCTCGCTCGCTCGCTCACCCGCCTGCTCATCCACTCACTCACCCGCTCGCCCACTCGCTCGCTCGTACAATCGCTCGCTCGCTCACCTGCTCAGCCACACAATCACCCGTTCACCCATCCGCTCGCTCGCTCACCCGCCCGCTCATCCACGCACTCACCCGCTCACCGATCCGTTCGCTCGCACAATCGCTCGCTCGCGCACCCACCCGCTTATCCATGCACTCACCCTCCCGCTCACTCGTACAGTCGCTCACTCGCTCACCCGCTCATCCACACACTCACCCGCTCACCCATCCGCTTGCTCGTGCAATCGCTCGCTCATCCTCCCACTCATCCACCCATCCGTTATCACAATCATCCATTCACTCACCCAGCCATCAGCATGCTCACCCACGGACACATCACCTCACCCATCCACTCGCTTACCCACCCGGCTAACCACCTACGCACCAACCCACCCACCCACTCCCACCCACCTTCCCACCCGCCCACTCTCACTCACTCTCACCCAACCAAACAATCCACTCTTGTACCAAGCCCCCCACCAAACCATTGCCAGGATAGCCTTAAACTATAGGGTCAAGTACTGTATTAGCGAGTAGCACCCATAAAGATCGACACGCACAGGAGGAGGTGGGTGACCCGCACCACGACAGGCCGCCTTTGTCTCCCTCGTGGCAATTTGTGTACACACGGCACGAGGAACTCATTTGAGGTTGAGTCGACCTAGTGGTAGGCCCATGACCGGTTCATAAAACCGTCACCGCTGTTGGCCACGCGGCGGTATTCGCACGCGACTCACCCCGGTTTGTATCCTCAGCGCGCCAACCTGCTGTGCCACCGCTCCCCCCACCCCGCACCCCCGTGCCCGCACCCCGCGCCCCCACCCCGCGCCCCCGTGCCCGCACCCCGCGCCCGCGCAGAGGAGGCCCAGATCGCGGCGTGCAAGCCCCGCAACGCGAGCGTGGAGATCCCACGCGGTCTGCTCGACGCCTCCTCCGCTAACTTCATGCTGTGGCCGGGCTGCGTGGAGCTCCCTCGCTGCTCCGGCTGCTGCAACACGGCGGCGCGGCGCTGCGCTCCGTCCCGCGTGCACACGCGCCAACTCAAGGTGACCGCGTGGGCACGCGTGTGTGTACGTGTGTGTGTGTACGTGTGTGTGTGTGTACGTGTGGGGAAGCGGTGGCTCAGCGGTTTGCGCGCTGGGCTATAAACCCGGCGACCCAAGTTCGAATCCCGCTCATGGCCAATACCAGTGACGATTTTCTGAACCGATCCTGAGCCTCCCCTAGGTGGACTCAGTCTCAAATGAGTACCTAGAGCATTGTGTAAACGTTGCCACTACGGAGACAAAGGCGGCCGAGCGTGGTGCTGATCACCCACCCCCTCGTGTACCGTGTCCACCTTTATAGGCGCTCGCTTACAGTACTTGACCCTACAGCCTGTTAAGGCTATACGGGGGATCTTTGTCTGTGTGTGTGTGTGTGTACTTGTGTGTGTACGTGTGTGTGTACGTTTGGTGAGGTGTGGGAACCTGTGAGTCCCAGGCTACTGTGGGCTCACCTTCCTATAAATGGAAGGCCTCTCTATATATAAATGGGAGGCGAGGGGTGGTGGTGGTAGTGGCTTACGCTCCCATTGAAGATAAACATCAGTGGAGGGATGTGTGCAAGGCCGATGAGTCAGATGCCTCCTATAACCTCCTGTCCCAAGTGTTGGCTAAAGGGACCCCTCGGGATAGAGTCATCCTGCTGGGTGACTTTAATGCCCGAGTGGGTCATGATGCAGATACCTGGTCTCGAGTGATTGGAAGGCCTGGGCCAGATCAGCTCAACAACAATGGTCGGAGGCTGCGAGACTTCTATGCTGCCCATGGACTCGTGATAACCAACTCGCTGTTCCGTTATCGGCGCATCCACACAACATCTTGGGTGAATGCCGAGTCCAAGCAAGACCATCTGCTGGACTACATATTGGCGGAGCAGTGGATGCGGGTCCATGTCCTTGACACCAGGACCTACAGAGGAGCTGATCTTATCTTTAAAATCCGCCTGCCATTCTTCCACGGCAGTGGTGGGCGTCCACCAAGGACCCCATTCAAACTCACAGTGGCCTGGTCTCGGCCAGCTGATGAAAGCTGTAAAAGAGAATTGCATCATCGTTTGCAGCTGGGACTGACATCGACTCCCACTCCTCCCAATGCCGAGAGGAAATGGGTGAGATTAAGGGCAGTGGCTCGTGCAGCTGGAATGGCTGCACTGGGTACATGGCCCAGACCTCCCCCGAAACCCTGGTTGACGGACGAAGTGTTCAAGCTGACAGAAAACGGCAGGCCCACTCCCACTGCCTGCAACATCCTATGCCCGAATATGAGGAGGTTTACCACAGCCTTTGCTCAGAGGTTTGGAGAGCTGTGTGGCATTGCAAGGATGATTAGTGGTCGCGAGCTGCTGAAGAGAATGAGTCTGCCTCGGTAGCTCGTGATCAATAATCACTCTTTAATTCCATCAAAAGATTAACTTGCAATTCTGTTTCAATTACCGTTCTTAAAGGGGAAAATGGTGATCCAATCTTTGACCCCCAGGAACAATTTTTGCAGATTTGCAGAACATTTCTGTAAGGTCTTGGGGGAGGGGAACCCCCCGGCATCAGATAACACCGTGGTACAACATGGGGGTGACCCTGCTGGGGCTGTGGTACCTCAAATAATGGAAGAAGCAGCCACACCCTGTGTGTGGCTGGCGGAGATGGCACCTCTAGAGGAAGTACGTAATACCATCCAGAGCCTTAGATCAGCAAAAGCATTGGGCAGAGATGATCTTCCAAGCGAAATGCTGAAGGAAGGTGGTGCTTGTCTGCAGACTACCCTGTATGACATCATTCAAACTGTCTGGAGCACAGAAAGGGTACCGCAAAAATGGAATGATGCCCTAGTGGTCCCCCCCCCTTTAAGAAGGGGGGCCACACTGATTGTAATAACTACAGGGGCATCTCACTCCTCAGTGTGCTGGGAGAGGTCCTGGCAAGGATCATTCAACATCGCCTTGCTAGGCACACTGAGGAGAGGCTTGCGGAACCCTAATGTGGTTTCAGGCCAGAGCGGTCTTGCACAGACGCCATATTCTCTGTCCGGTTGCTACAGCAGAGATGTAAGGAATTCCAACAGAACCTAAATCTCTGCTTTATTGACTTGGTCAAGGCCTACGATACTATCAGTCGGCCAGGGCTGTGGATTGTTCTTCGTGCTTTCAGGATCCCTGACACACTGCTCACTATCATGAAGGACCTTCATGAGGGTGGGCAAGCCCAGGTAAAGCTACGTGGTTTGGAGTCACAGTCATTCTCTGTTCACCTTGGTGTGCGACAGGGATGCCCTTTGGCGCCTACATTATTCAACATCTTTTTTGACCACGTAGTTTTAGAGACTTTCCATGGATGTTCCAGTGGAATTTCCATCTGGTACAGGTACTACGGGAGGTTTATCGATGCCCGGGTGCAGTCAAGTGATGGCTCCCTATTGGCCAACCATGTTATCTATGCCGATGATTTGGTGATTGCTGCTCATTCTGAGTAGGAGTTGGGGGCTCTATTGTTGAACCTGGTGAGTGCCACAAAGAGGTGGGGTCTTAGCATCAGTTCAACTAAAACAAAGCACCTGTCTGGGTATTTAGTGCCACCGAATACTCCACCCCCTCAGCTCTCCATGAGTGATGGGTCAGTTGTGGAGACAGTGGAGCAGTTTACATACCTAGGGAGTGTGCTTATGGCCAGTTCCAGTTTGACAGCAGAGCTCTCACTCCGAATCAGTCGGGCAGCATTATTGTTTCATCAGCGACGTAATGCTGTGTGGAAGCTGCCTGGCCTGTCACTCCACATGAAGCTTCGTGTCTTCTCAGCTGCGGTCATGCCCTCTCTTCTCTATTCTTGCGAAACGTGGACCCCCCTGACGGAACATCTACGCCGTCTTGAAACTTTTCGTCTGGCCTGCCTGCGATCCATCCTGGGTTTAACCAGGTTAAATTTGTGAGGATCTCACAAGTTCTCGAAAGATCTGGGCAAAGTCTCATTGGTGAGCTCCTCCAGCAGGCGAGGTTGCGGTGGCTGGATCATGTAACCCGCATGCCCAGCCACCACATGTCCAAGCAGTTGCTGTTTGGCCAGATAGAGGGGGTTAAACGGGCGTGGCACGGGCTAGAGAAGAGATTGACCGATATGGCACAGGGGGACCTGGAGCTGAGTGGACTTGTTGAAGACTGGTACCAACGGTGTCAAGATCGACCCCTGTAGAGGAGGATCGTGAAGGACACTACGGGGCAGTTGGGGGCAGTCGCCCTCCAACAACAAGGGAGGGTGAAGGAGCGATGCTCGCAACAACGAGCAGAACGTCGGGCGGCTAAAACACAGCAAGTTAGTACAGTAGGGAGCATAGGTGTTGCATCTGCCAGTCATCTCAGTCAGGCAGCCCATAACACTTGGGTCTGTCCTGTGACATTCTGTCAGAGAGCCTTCGACACTTTGTGTGGCTTCAAGGTGCATATGGCCTGGCGCAGGCGCCGTGGTGACGTCACCACCACTTAGTGGCGAATGGTGGTTGTTGTTGCTGTGTACCTGTGTGTGTTCGTGTGGCGGGGAGCGGTGGCAGAGCGTTAATCGCGGTAGGCAACAAATCCGGTGACCCGAGTTCGAATCCCACCCATGGCCACCAACGCCAGTGACGATTTTCTGAACCGGTCCCGGGCCTCCCCTACGTCGACTCAGCCTCAAATGGGTATCTAGTACGCAGTGGTAATATCTGTGCCTCACAGAAAGAATGGTCTTGCCTGAGCAGGTTCGATCCCCGTCTTGGGCACCTTTCTGTGTGGAGTTTGTGTATTCTCCCCCTGTTCTGCATGGGTTTCCTCTGGGCTCTCCGATTTCCTCTCACAACTTAAAAAAAAAACTCATGAATTAATTGACCGATGACATCTTAATATATATGGGACGTGGTGTGTGGCAATGTGGCGCCTGCAAACCGCCTGGCTGCCTCCTCCGCCTCTTTGTGCTCTCCTCGCGCCTCTGAGTCATTCTGTGTCGAATGAATACCTTCGACAGTGAATGAATATGTGCGAGTTATAAATGTAAAATTATTATTATTATTAAACATGGCCACGAGGGAGACAAAGGCGGTCGGGCGTGGTGCTGGTCACCCACCTCTTCACGTGTCGTGTCAACTTTTATCGGTGCTACTCGCTAACGTCACTTGACCATCTTAAGGTTACAGGGGGATCTTTGTCTTTGTATGTGCGTACACCTTGCTGCGTGTACACCCGCCAACTCACGGTTGAGGTCGCCTGTACACAGCCCAGCGTGCACAGCTTCCAGCTCACACTCAGATCTCACTGCTAGTGGATAAAAGGTTACGGGGGTCACTCAGTCACAACAACAATAAAAACGCTCCACTTTTCAGAGGGATTAAAAAATCCGAAGCATCTACCTCTCTCCCCTTCCGCGTAAAAAATAATAATCAAAGAACGATTATGCGCAGAAATTTCAAAACGAAAAATAGAATCTAAAACGACGGTGGCGGTGGCTCATTTGCTGAGCGGCACAAAAGAGTGGAGCGCACGTCGTGGCGTTCCTCCCGACTGACATCGATCAAGGACGACCGATCTAATCTGCTGATCATCGTCGGCCCTTTGTTGTTGCGCGTTTTTACATCTTGAGACATTATGTTGGAGACGCGGTGACCTTTACTTGAAAGTGCCGGTGAGCCGCGGTGCGTGACACGGTTCGCTACCGGAGATTAAGCAGAATGGTTTTTTTTCAAAAACAAGCATTCCGGATATTTACGAGCGTTTGATTTTCGGCATTTGCCCAACTTTTCGTATCGTTTCACGGGAAGCGGATCGCGGAGCGCGTTCGCCGGCCACCCGCGCGCAGAAGCGGCGGCGATCGCGCCGAGCGCGTGACGTCCCGGCGCGTCACTTCCTGTGACGTCACACCCGCAGAATGATTCGAAATGATTCGTTTTCCGCTCCACGTCCAGAACTTCCTCCCGCAATCCTTCCACGTAGCACCTTCGGTTCAGATTCCAGTCTTCGGACTCCTTCTCACCTTCGAACGTTTTCACCTCCTTCAATTGGGGGGGGGGGAAGGGTCATCATTAGAGAGAGAGAAACGAGTAACGCTCGACTCTGCTATCCTGAAAGAGCAGCTCTCGAGAGAAATTCTCATCGCACGTCGACCCGTGGCAAACCTTACATCGGTCAGTTTTTATGCAAGTTTGAAGGAACCGTTGAGCTATGTGGGTTTTTTTGACAGTTGTCCAGCGGGGAGGCACAAGCAAGTTACAACATCTCAGGGAGGCCAGAGGCAAATTAGGCAGGACAATTCATTTTAAGCAGCATGTCTTTAGACTTTGGGAGGAAACCAGAGTACCTGGCGAAAACCAAAGTGGACACGGAGACAAAACGCACACTCCACATAGAAAGGTGGCACAACGAGCCGGAAATGGAACCTTGTCGATTCTCCTCGGTCTGCCGGGAAAGGCTCTGGTTCAACGTCACCCAGTTCAGGATTAAGCAGGGACTAATAAATGGCGCGGTGGCCCAGTGGTTAGCGCTGACGCCTCACAGCAAGAAGGTCCCGGGTTCGATTCTCTCGGCTCGGGTGCCTTTCTGTGTGGAGTTTGCATGCTCTCCCCGTGTCCGCGTGGGTTTTCGCCGGGCACTCCGGTTTCCTCCCACAGTCTAAAAGCATGCTCCTGGATAGGTTGATTGGCTCGCAGACTAAAATTGTCCCGCAATGCCCGGCGATGGACTGGCGTCCCGTCGTCGGGTGTATTTCCTGCCTTACGCCCTGTGTTTCCGGGATAGGCTCCGGCTCACCGTGACCCTATATAGGATTAAGCGGTTTCAGATAATGAGATTAGAATAAATGATTGATTATTTTTCCACCACGAAATCGTCGCTCCGGTTTCCTCCCACGTGCAAAGTGAACATTCAGTTGCTAATCGGTTGGAAACATGTTGAACGGTTTTTTTTACTCAACACAAACCCCATGTAGGAAACCTCCCTGAAAAGCCATCCTAGACAAACAAATATATATATTTTTTTTAAAAACGATGGCTGTGATTTTATAATTGCGTGAGCCCACACACGATGAGGGGGGAGAGGGTGAAGGCGGTTATCCTGGGGCGTGGGGTGCGGTCTCGATGTGGGATTTAGAGAATGGGTGTACCCGATGATTGTTCGGTCTCGGGCGGAGTCGGGAATGTCGCCGCGGGAATGTCGTCGCGGGAATGTCGTCGCGGGAATGTCCCCTGGAATGTCCCCTGGAATGTCCCCTGGAATGTTCGTGTCCCTGGGTCGTCCGGTTGCGGCCCTGCGGGTGAGCGTGAGCGAGCGGACGAGTGCGCGTCGTCGGGTTCCACTGCCCGCGTGGATCGGGATGACGCCCGAATTGGCGTTCGAGAGCTGTCCTGCGCGATAGCCGATTGGCTGAGTGGCGTGAGTCGGTCCGTCCGCACAACCAGCTGACGACGATGGGCGGCTGTTCGAGAAGAGTCGTAATATTAATAATAATTGCACTTCTAGAGCGCTTTTCACACGAGGGTCACAAAGCGCTGCACAGAGCTGTGCAGAGAACGGCACGCCAACAACTACAACATCGGAGGAAATCAATTAGAGCCAAACAATGGCTATGCATTAATGTAGGACCTAAGCTAACAGATAAAATAATTGTTACACAAATAAAGGAAGGAATAAGTGTTCCTGAGCAGCCGTGGGTAAACAGCGAGCCATCATCCCAACACAACAACAGTGAGCAGCATCAACAGTCCAAGCTTGAGGACTTCGACGCCTTACGGAACAAGTGAGTCTTAAGATGCCCAGGGACTCAGCTGACAGAATTTCCATTAGAAGAGAGTTCCAGAGTCTGGGAGCAGTGATAATAAATTAACATCTAGTGTTAGAGATAGGAGCCAGTTTCGTCACAAGAATCCCCACATCTGGAGCTTGTAAGCTCACTGAGTATTTTATGCTGTAATAAACATCTATGTAACTCGGCGAATATGTAAATGTAAGATATAAACCAAACTCTGTTGTGTATCTCGACAAGTACAAACATTTTAGTAATTGGCCAGTTGGCTTTGCAGATCAATAATGTCCAGCAACGTTTATTTCAGCACAATACTCTGGACTGGTTTTGAGACTCTGGATCGCATCAGCAGCATCAGACTTATACATAAGATTACAACAGGTTTTACCGTATCTGGCGATTATGCAGGTGTTCAGATCTTAACACCTGCATATGTACCCATAGCGAGCATCAGACTTGTTGACCAAATGCTGCCATTGGCGAGAGCGCTGCGTCTACACAATGTGGTAATTTTCAGTGCAAGTAACATTGTTGTATTCATGTGCAGCGCTTTGTGACCCTCTGGTGAGAGCGCTCTATAAATGCAATTATTATTATTATTTATCGAGGTTTTCACAGCTGGACGTGAAAAATAATTGCTCTCAAAAAGTACTCTTTAATAGATAGCCATGTTGAGCGGTGCCCCCTCTCCCTCGTGACGCCTCACGCCGCTCCCCACCTTCAGACGCCCGATGATGCTTTCTTTAGGGGGCACTTCGTCTGGGCAGAGAGTGGGCATCTGACTGGGTCGCTCGCTGGGTGAGTGGGTGGGTGAGTTGATTGGT
>JAZEWT010000003.1:24632364-24643061 GCA_036362905.1 Mordacia mordax | reverse complement strand
CCCCCTTCCGACCCAGCCCCCCCTCCTCCTACCCCTCCCCACAGCCCACCCCAGCACCCCCCCGTCCCCACTCCCCGTCTCTAATGTTCTAATGTCTCCACCGCGTACCTGTGTTTGTGGCTTTGCACTTGGCTCAAGTCGTGAGGAGCGGTGGCGGTGTAGCAGTTACTGCGCTGCGCTACGAACCGGGCGAGCCGAGTTCGAGTCCCGCTCGCGGCCACCTGTTCACGGCAGTGACCATTTTCTGAGTGGGGTTTTGGGCCTCGCCTAGGTTGACTCGGCCACAAGTGAGCATCTGGTGCGGTGCCTAAACATGGTCACTCGGAACACAAAGACTGCCGGCAGTGGAGCTGGCCACCCACTCCCTCGTGTGCCCTGCCGGTGGCGCCAGTGGTTAGCGGACCGCAGCGCAACGAACCCAGTGCAAACCCCGTCCGGGTTTGATTCTCGCTCACGGAGTTCCACCGGTTACACATATCTAAACCGGTTTTGGGCCTCCGCTAGGTGGACACAGCCTTAAACAGAACACCTGTTACAGAACAGCCCCGCATCAGAACCGGATTCGAACCTAGGCGTTTCGAGGTGGCCTCCTAACCTGGCATGAACCTGATTTTCAAGTGTGGGTAATGTTCACGTCTCGGTCCGGTCAACCAATGAACGCAGGGCAATTCGCTGCTTTTAAAGTTTTGTTTATTGCTGACCTCAGCAGAGGTCGACTTAACGGAGTTTACACAAACCAATTAACCAGCACTTATGATCGCGCTCAGAATTGCCTTCGTGACCTCTGGGTGAAAGGAGCTTTACAAGTGTAAATTACAAACATTATTATTAGTGGGCGGCGCCGTGGCCCAGTGGGTAGCGCTGTCGCCTCACAGCAAGAAGGTTCCGGGTTCGAATCTCGGCTCGGGTGCCTTTCTGTGTGGAGTTTGCATGTTCTCTCCCCGTGTCCGCGTGGGTTTTCGCCGGCACTCCGGTTTCTTGCCACAGTCCAAAAAACATGCTGCTGCATAGGTTAATTGGCTTGCAGGCTAAATTGCCTTCAGTGCCCGGTGATGGACTGGCGTCCCATCATGGGTATATCCCTGCCTTGCGCCCTGTGTCTGCCGGGATAGGCTCCGGCTCACCACGACCCTGTACAGGACTAAGCGGTTTCTGACAATGAGTTGAGATGAAACTATTGTTAGTTGAGCGGTGTTTGGAAATGTTGGATACGTTTTGTTAACAATAGAATTCCACTTAAACTCCACCAGTGTGAAGATGACTCCGGCGTGGGAGGCGAAACGTCGCGACGTAGAGGAGTGGGGAGCGCTCGACACGGCTATCCGGAAAAAAGCGTCTCTTGAGAGCGACTCTCATCGACACATCTCCATCAATACAGACCCGCCTCGCAAATCCCAAGTGACTTGCGATCCACGCAGCATAGGGCGGCACTTCAAACACTTTGTACAGCAGTCATAACGACCAGAGGCAGCAATCCACTAACGAAGGAGCAATTAGGAGGAGCGCTCGACACGGCTATTCCGAAAGAGCAGCTATTGACAGAAACGCTCTCAAACAACAGAAACAGCGAGACACGTGCAAACAGCACGTGGTTTAAAAAATTTTAGTTTTTTTCCAGAAGTATCGGTGGACAATGCAGTGCTGATAATTCCCTACGAGAACGAAACCGGTCAGTTGCAAGGGCAACCCGCAGCATTTAAACCGTTTAACCGTTTATTTAACGCGAGCAAACGCGACGTTTCGTTGCTGTTTATCTGCTTTGTTAGTAATAATAATTTAACGCGAGGGGTGGAGGGGAAGGAAGTCGCGCGGTAAGACCACGCCAACATTTGCCACACACTATGCCCTCTATGTACCGACACATCATCGGCCCGACAGCGAGTGCGTTTTCAAAATATCTATCGGCGTACACCCGAGCACAGGAGAACTCCCCACGTGGGCACGGGGAGAAGAGAGGGGGCCGCGCGCCTCTCTTTGTGTCTCGGCCCGGAATTGAAGCCGGGCCGAGACACAGCGTGGTCACACGACCGCCGGGCCGTACGCCCCCGTGGGCGTGGAGATCCCGGGGGGTAGTGAGGGGTAGCCCGCGGTCGAGGCCCAAGTCACGGGCGCGGGCCTCCTTGAGACGCGTGTCTCTGCCAGGATGGACTCGATGCTGAAGGTGATCCGAGCCGCCGCCGGGTTCGTGGTTCTACTGCTGATGGAGATGTCGTTGTAGGTGGTGGTGGTGTTGGTGGTGGTGGTGGTGGCGGTGGGAGACAAGCCGCAATGTTGGTCGCCTTTGTCTGCGAATGAGGCAGACATTGCCGGCTGTTCCACTGTGATGATGCCTGCCGCTTGCTGCTGCTGCTGATGATGATGATGACTATGCTGGTGCTGATGGTGGTGATGATAATTTTGCTGCGAATGATGATGATTATGTATTTCATAACTGTGTTGCTGTTTTGGCTGCTGCTGTTCATGATAACTTTGCTGATGCTGTTGCTGATAATGATGATTAAGATGCTGCTGTGCATTCACATGTAAACATTGCTTCTGCTGATTCTGTTGCTCCTGCTGCTGCGGATGACTCTGCTGCTGCTGATGGTGATGATTCTGCTGCTCGTGAGTGTGCTGATGCAGATGACGCTGCTGCTGCTGATGCTGCTGCTGCCTGTGGTGAAGTCGCTGACCGCTATTGCCACGACAAAGCGCCCTGCTATTTTGCCTCCGATGCTGTTGCTGATCGGACTGCAGCTGATGCTGATGCTGCTGATGCTGCTGATGTTGCTGATGGTGCTGCCTCCTCCGCCTTCGAAAGTTTCCGTTCTCAAACAACTCGAACATGTTCTCACATCCCGCGGAAAATGTCCAAAAGTTTCCCTTCCCTTGCCCGCTCCCACCGGGCCTCGGCACCTGCAAAAAGAACACGGGTACAACGCATCACCTTGCAATGCTCGCCCGGAATATTGGGAGAGAATTGCTCTCAGGAGCTGCTCTTTCGGGATAGACGTGTCGAGCGTCCCTCGTCCTCCTCCTCCACCTCCCCCACCTCCTCTCTCCTTCGCAAAGTTATCATTGACACACAGGAGTGTACCGTCCCCGTGTCCGTATGGGTTATTGCCCGGAACTCCGGTTTCGTCCTGCGGCCTAAGACGGTGGTTTTCAAACTTTTTTCCTTCTTGCCACCAAGTTGAAAATCAATGTTTGTGCCCGCGACCAAACGAAGTCTGATGACCAGAGATTTCATCGCGGTAAACCATAACGCATTTACATATCGAACAGCATGGCGACCCAGGGCTTGACGTTTACGCGACCCAACACTGCATCACGACCCACGCTGCTGCCACTGCCGACCAAATTGCTCCCAGTGCCCTGCGATGGACTGGCGTCCCTTAGTGGGCATAGCCCTGCCCTGAGCTCTGTATCTTCTCGGGATAGGCTCGACTCCCCCGAGTTCCTCTACAAGATCAAGCGAGTACTGATGAAATATCCCCGAGCTCCCCGTGACGGAACTAACACTCCAGATCTAACGGAGTAAGTGACGTTTGCGGATAGTAACTCTCCACCGAGGGTACCTCGCTCGAATCCTTCATGAGCATTTTAATCGGCACGACGCCAGCGCTTGTTGTGCCTTTATTTAAGATTTGATCGGTGAGCACTCTTCTCACTGCGCCTCTGAAATCCGACAGAGCCAGCAGCAATATTTCACGAAAGTCTGCAGGACGGGCACTCCGCTAGCTAGTAACCAGCGATTGGCGGCGCTACCGCCTCGCAGCAAGAAGGACCCGGGTTTGAGTCAGGGTTCGGGTGCCGCCTTCTTGTGCGAAGTTTGCGCGTTCTCTCTCGCTCTCTCCCCATATGCGCGTGGATGTTTTGTTGGGTTCTCCGGTTTCCTCCCATAGTCCGAAGACACGCTGCCTAGAATCCACCCGGCGTCCTGAAATGTCGTAAATAGTTTACTCTTTCCCGATGGACAATTGTTAAAAATAGCTACGTAGCTCAACGTTTCCTTCAATAACAATACAAATACAAGTTAGAACGCGTCGCACAAATCCCACGTCCGGTGACAGAGGAGACACGAATACGGAGGCGTAGCCAGGATACTGGAGAGAAGTGGGTAGAAGGCAGCCATGCAGTCAGCCGGCAACGGTGGAAACTCACTCAGAACCGGGGGAGAGAAACACACAAAACTCCGCGCGGAAAGGCGCGAATCGAACCACATCGGCTAGGGACCTCCTCCGTGTTAGGACACGTGGACGTTCCCTGTTGCGGGTCCCTGGGGAGGCGGGCGGGCGGGCGGGCGGGGGGGGCGAGAGAACGGACTCGCCTTGCGGAAGCAGCTGTTGAGCGAGAGGTTGTGGCGCACCGAGTTCTGCCAGGCCTGCTGGCGACACGCGGCGCCCGAGCGGTAGAACGGGAAGCTGCCTCGGATGAAATCGTAAATCCCTGCCAGGGTCAGGCGGCGATCGGGACTCTGTCTGATGGCCATCGCAATCAGGGCCACGTAGCTGTTACGTTGTTTGGGGGGGAGAGGGGGGAGGGGGATTGGTGCGCAGAGAACAGGCGAGTACAGGTGAAAGTAAGCCAGCGCCAACATGCCGCTGGTATCTGTCACGCACACTGCCACGTAGATTTAAATTTGGAGGAGTAGAAGCGAGAGAGGTGGTGGACCAGTGGGTCGCGCTGTCGCCAGATAACAAGAAACCCCCGGGTTCGATTCCCGGTTCGGGTGCCTTTCTGTGTGGAATTCACGTGTTCTCTCGCTCTCTCTTTCTCTCGATGTCTGCGTGGGTTTTGTCGGGTACTCAGTTTCCTCCCACCGTCCAAAGAGACGCTGCTGTCTGGGCCTGCTGAATTAATCGTCCCCCCAGTGCCCCGCGATATACCGACGTCACATCCTGGGTATAGCCCCACCTTGCGCCCTGTGTCTGCCGGGATAGGCTTTGGCCCCACGCGACCCTGTACGGAATTACGCGGGTGCAGATAATGATCATGATGGCAGAGAAGAAGGGCGGAGGATTTGTAAACAAACTTCTTCTCGTCGGCCAGGTTGGTTTGCGAGCTTCACAAACCTGTGTGGTCGACCAGCCCTTGGCTCCAAACATAGGCCAGGAGAGTTGAAAGTAAGCCGGCGCTAATATTACCCACGTACTGCGTCCTTTATTGATCGACATAGACGTGTCGCTCGTTAGATTTTGTCCAGGATGAGTTTTTGTCCGTATGCGTGGCATTGATTCTAAAGTTGGTGAAAATCTAAAATGTCACAACGTTTTTCGAGAATGGCAGAAAAGGACACAATGTGAAGTTCGAATTGGTCTGGCATGATGTTAATGTTATCTTAAAAAGCACATTGAAATCAAATCTGCGTCTGGTCAATACATATATATTAATCCAGGGAGACAGTCGTCTCGTCTCGTCTATCTGACTCACAGTCGACACACAGTTGTAGGAAAACGTTACCGGCCAAAATGTGACTGTGGTTTTTGAGTTGTGGGAAGCAATCAGAGTACCCAGCGAAAAACCATGTGGGCACGTGGAGAGAATACACGAACTCCACACAGAGTAAGGCGACAGGCGACGCGAGTGTCAAATGTTTTTTTTATTGAATCCAGGACCTTCTTGCTGCGAGACACGAGTGTTAGATGTTGTTTTTAATCACTATTAAAGGTAGAGGTGAAAGTAAGCCGGCACGGTACGGTCCGGCGTGCCGGTAGGAGAGCTTAGTATTCCACAGGTGGGAACGGGAGGGGGGGGGGGCTTTGCGATCGGTACCGAGTTACTCTCGCACCCGGCAGGCGGGTCTCGGAGTGCGGAAAGCGACAGAGGGTAGAGAGTTGGGGTTGGTAGATCACCAAGCGATTTGGGACATTTTTAGAAGCGCAGCATCGAGGCGAGAACAATGATCACTGTGTCCCACTGATCCGTGACTCGGAGGGAGTCACGGCTGATTGCATGGCAGCCATGCAATGAGCCGGCGCCAACACTTGCCAAACAACATCACAATGTTATCGGCCAGTTGATTAATGAGAGCAACCTTTTACGTTTATGGGAGGAAACCGGAAAACCCGGAGGAAATCCGCGCAAAACAGGAGAGATCACACAAACGCCACACAGAAAGGCGCCCGAGGTGGGGATCGAACTATCTCGGGCAGGAACTTTCTGTGAGGAGCAGACGTTACCGCTGTATAGATACCCTGCCAGTCACAATAATATTAATAATCACTTGGTAGTGTCGCAGCAATTCCGCATCTAGAGCGTGCAAGTTCACCGGGTATTTTTTTATTTTATAATGAACAACTATCCATCTATCCAGTGTTAGAGAGAGCAGCCAATGATAGAGACAGGAGTGTTAGAGACAGGAGCCAATTTTGGAGACAGGAGCCAGTGTTAGAGACAGGAACCGGTGATTTTGCACTTTCATCCCTGGTACTTATCGTGATGTCTGACGTTACTGGCAGCATGTGTATGAGTGTGTGCGCACGTGTGTGTGTTTATATACACCTGGCCTGGCACAGGCGCCGTGGCGACATCCGCGCTCCTTTGTAGTGAACGGCGTTTACTTGTCATGTCTGTGTGCGGTGATCCTACGACAATAGCTGCTCGCAAACAGCACTTACCCCAAATCTGTTGAAGACTACACGGGTGACTTGTATCTGTGTGTGCGCGCGTACTTGTAGTGGGGAGCGGTGGCGCAGCGGTTAGGGCGCTGCGCTTCGAACTCAGCTCTGACCCGAGGTCGATTCCTGCTTACGATCAAATTGCCGGTGGCGATTTTCTGGAATCAAAACAGATCCCGTGCCTCCCCTAGGTCGACTCAGCCTCAAACGATCACTCGGTGATGATGTGTGTGAGCATCGTCACTAAGGCAGACAAAGGTGGCCGGGCGCGTTGCTGGTCACCCAACCCCGCTGTGTCGACCTTTGTAGTCGCTAGTCGCCAGAGGCACTTGACCCTACGGGCGCGCGTTCGCGACGTTACCTGTACGGTGGTCTCGACCTCTTGTCATCATTGTCCAGCCCATCATCCTCGTCGAAGTTAAAGCAGTTGTACGGGTACTGGGAGTGAGTGAACATCACCGACTGCTGAGGATGGCGGTGGTGATGATGACGATGTCCTGAAGATGCCTCCAACGTGGGAGGCGAAACGTCGCGAAAGGTGGAGGAGGGGGAGGATGGCTGATTGACGTGGCTATCCCGCAGGAGATGTCGACGATGAATAATGCTTAGATGAGTTGATGGCGCGCGCGTCAAATGTCAACAATGATGGCTGCGGTGCAGAAGATTGTGAATCCAGCAAACTTTGTGATGATGATTATTGTATAGTAATTTTTACTATTATTTGCGCCGTAATATCAAAATGCAGGAACTTGTGGAAAATCTGGATTATCTTCTGGTGTTGACGTCGGTGATGTGAGTGTGATTATAATGACAAGAGCGCCGATCTGACGATGACAGTGATGGTGTTAATGTTGATGATGTTAGTGATGGTGCTGATGATGTTAGTGATGGTGCTGATGCTGTGCGGGATGCAGGTCGCCCGCCGGGGACTCGTCCCGGTGCCGATGGAGTTGTGAGCGCAGCGCAGGCCGCCCGCACGGTTTATATAGAGGGTCGCGAACTCAGCCTCCCCATCCGTTCCCCCCTCCACCAACCCCACGCAGGCACAGCTCTCCCGGATAGGCTGTTTGAGGCGCAAGTGCTGGCTGTTGTGGGGAGGGAGGGGGGGGCTATGATGCGGCGGGCGGTGGCGCAGCGCGGCAACCACAGCGCCACCGCTCCCCACGCGAGACAAAGACAAAGATCCCCCGTTAGCCTCAAGTGCCGTGAGCGAGTAGCGCCTATGAAGGTCGGCATGGCACACGCAAGGGGTGAGCGACCGGCACTACGCCCGGCCGCCTTTGTCTCCCTAGTGTGGCGATGTTTACACACCGCACCGAGTTTCTCATTTGAGGCTGAGTCGACCCAGGAGAGGCCCGGAACCGGTTCATAAAATCGTCACTGCTTTTGCCCCGGGGCAGCGCGCTAACCGCTGCACCACCGCTCCCCCCACGCGGACACACACACGCGTGGGCAGACACACACACACGCGTGGACAGACACACACACACGCGTGGACAGACACACACACACGCGTGGACAGACACACACACACGCGTGGACACACACACACGCGTGGACACACACACACGCGTGGACACACACACACGCGTGGACACACACACACGCGTGGACACACACACACGCGTGGACTTACACACACGCGTGGACTTACACACACGCACACAGTGTGACACGCACACAGTGTGACACGAACACAGTGTCACACGCACAGTGTCACACGCACGCGCACACTGTGTGACACACACACACGCACACTGTGTGACACTCACACACGCACACTGTGTGACACTCGTACACTGGCGCACGCACGCGTGTGATAATATCTATATAAACAATGACAAAGACTCCCCGTGCATCCTTTAAACCCCTGGCTCCTAACGGCCGTTCAACTCAGCTGCGGATACTGGACAAGGTCATCATCATCATCATTACCCGCTTAATCTTGTACAGAGTCTCGGGGAGCCGCAGCCTATCCCTGCAGACACGGGGGCGCAAGGCGGGGCCATACCCAGGATGTGACGCCAGCACATCGCATGGTACACATTTTGGGGCAATTTACTCAGCAGGCCAATCAACCTAGACAGCAGCAGCGTGTCTTTGGACGGTGGGAGGAAACCGAAGCACCCGGCGAAAACCCACGCGAACCCGGACAGAGAGAGAGAACTCGCAAACTCCAAGCGGAAAGGTACCCTGCGTGGGTCCTTGACAGGCCGGATCATTCTGTTGGACGGGAGGGCAACGCAGTCCCGTGGGCTTGGTCGTGGGGAGGCAGTACGTGGACAAATAATAACGCGACGATAACAAAATACACGGACGGAGAGGAAACGCGGTACGCAGACGAGGCGGCGGCGGCGAGCCAAGATGGAAATGATCCGGACCCGCTACCAGCGCGGAAGCCGGTTTATATAGGCGGCGCAACTGCCCTGATTGGGAGCCCGTGCACAGGTGAGTGGCCAATTATCCACCTGTGCGCGGGTAAGTGGATTATTAACCAGGTGTCCCAATCAGGGCGAGCTGGACCGCCATGGATGCCTTTCAGTCCTATTCACACGAAACTGCGATAACACCCTCCTGCTTTGACTGTGGCTAGTCCCCAAATTTGCATGTCATGAAATAACCTCCCACAGACCTGGCGATCCCCCTCTGATGTCCACACCCAATAGCTCTATATCTGTGCATTACTGACTTCAATAACTGGCCTCCAGGATTGGCTGAGCTTTATATTAATTTCCTGTTTTTGGTTCATTGTCTTTTTTGTCTTGTGAATCTCAATTGCTTCACGAATTAATATTGGACCTTTATGGCGGATGGCTGCTAGTACTCGTATTTTATCAAAATCGATTCTATGTTTATCTACACTATGTGCTGCTGTTGCTGATTTATCCGTGTGCCGCAAACGTACTTCTGCCTCGTGATCTTTTTTCTTGTGGCTATTGTTCTTCCTGTTTGTCCGATGTATACTTCCTCAGAGTTTCTGCAAGGAATGTAATATCCGCCTTTTGTCTGTAATGGCAGTCGGTCTTTATGTGATTTGAGTACTTCTTGTATCTTCTGGTGGGTTGTGAAGACTGTTTTTATTTTATATTTTTCTAGGTATTTGCTAATTTTGTCTGTGGTGCCTTTCACATATGGCCGGAAAGCGCAGGTCATGATATCTTCCTCTTCATTTTCTTGCTGTTTCTGTCTACATTCTCTCACTATGGCACGTTGGATTTCTGTTTTTGTGTATCCATTGCTCGCTAGTGCTTGTTGTAGATGTTGTAGCTCGTCTCCTAGATGTTGTTTGTCTGAAATTGTTTTTGACCGGTGGGCTAAGGTGTGCAGTATCCCCCGTTTCTGTTTCGGGTGATGGTGAGACTCCGCGTGTAGATACCTGTCCATATGTGTTGTCTTCCTGTAGACAGTGTGGCTGAGCGTTCCCTCTGCATTTCTCTTCACCAGTACGTCCAGGAACGGAATTTGGCCGTTTTCTTCTATTTCCATGGTGAACTTGATGTTCGGGTGTATGGAGTTTAAGTGACCAAGGAATTCCTCTAGCTTCTGTCTTCCGTGTGGCCACATGACAAATGTGTCATCAATGTATCGATACCAGTGAGTAGGTTTTAGTGAAGATGAGTTTATGGCTTCCTCCTCAAAACTGCTTAGATACAGGTTGGCTGCTGCGGGTGAGCTGATGATCCCATTGCTTTCACCAACAAAAAGAGGGTGCAGCAATGGGATTGTGACGCCACGACCTCGATTCCGGGCTTGTGATGGCTTACAGCGGCAACACCACGGCGAGGACCAGCATTCACTCCGCGATAGATCAGCCAGTGAGCAGGGATGAGCAGAGACTTCTTGATTTTCGATGCTTTATTTAAACCAACAGTGCACGGCCGGGAGTAGCGGCACACAACGAGCTCCTACATCGTGACGCTGCCTCCTCCTTCCAATTCCCCCAGCAGACTCTCCTCGCCCCTCCAACCACCCGCTCCTTATATCCCCGCGGCCCCTTCTAGAAAGTTCTAATCGACATCACCCCTCTAAAGTAAAAGTCCCCCCGCAGGCTGTGCTGTCCGTCCCCTACGTGGCTTTGTTCCCCCTCTCTAGTAAAAG
>JAZEWT010000003.1:24562070-24589545 GCA_036362905.1 Mordacia mordax | reverse complement strand
AGGCACCCGAGCCGAGATTCGAACCCGGGACCTTCTTGCTGTGAGGCGACAGCGCTACCGACTGGGCCACTGCGCCGCCCTTTTTTTGTAAATCCAAGATGTTGAAATTGTAGCCGCATTGTTTAAATAAGGCTTGTGGTATTGGCAGGTGTTTCCACGTGTCCACGTTGTCGTGTCGAGGGCCAGTTTGTTCATCGGCCCACCGCCACCAAAACTGGCACATGTCGCCAGCCACCAAGCGCGATTGGCACGGGCCTCATACAATGAATGGCTCCCATGCCAATCCCAGGGTGCTATGCCGGTCTATGGATGCCATGCCAGCCTACACGTGCCATACTTAGTCGACGCCAGTGTATGGGTGTTATCCTAGTAGACAACACTCTGGGTCCATTACGAGTCTATGGGTCCCATATTAATCTGTGGGTCACAGTCCGTACAAATCCCGCACACACAACACATTTACGTTAGTACAAAGAAAAAAAACCCGTTATTAAATGTGTAACGTTGGCATGTTTCAATCCCTGTCCAAAATTTCCGCCTGTTCATCCACCAATCTGATAGAAAGGACAGGAAGCCACGAGGGACGCGTGCATGTGAAGGAATGCTTACGCTGCTATTGCTGCCGCAACTGTTGTTGTTATTCATGATGTTATCATCAAAACCCGCTTAATCACGTACAGGATCGCGGGCGGGGTGGGATGGAACTTATCCCGGTTACTGGCGCAGTGTAACTGTGAGCAAGGCGTGACAGTAGAAAGAATTGGGCGGCACGGTGGCCCAGTGGGTAGCGCACTCGCCTCACAGAAAGAAGGGCCCGGGTTCGAATCTCGGCTCGAGTGCCTTTGTGTGGAGTTTGCATGTTCTCTCTCCGTGTCCACGTGGGTTTTCGCCGGGCACTCCGGTTTCCTCCCACAGTCCAAAAAATATGCCGCTGCATAGGTTAATTGGCTTGCAGACTAAATTGCCCGCAGTGCCCGATGGACTGGCGTCCCATCGTGAGTATATCCCTGCCTTGCGCCCTGTGTCTGCCGGGATAGGCTCCAGCTCACTGCGACCTTGTACAGGACTAAGCGGTTTCTGACAATGAGATGACGAGTAGAAAGAATCGTGCAGGTCTGAGAACCCCCTCCCCCCACCTCTGATCATAGAAAGGACGTCCTCAAGCGCCTGTCTGTTGGGAATTTGTGTTTTCTCCCCCTATTCTGCATGGGTTTCCACCGAATTATCCAGTTTCCTCCCACAACAAAGAAAAACTCAGTGTCTGGCAGGTTGGCACTTGCTAACCACGTGTCTACCTCCCCCCCCCCAACAGCTTCCTCGCGCCATTAAGTCGTTTTCTCGCTTCAAACGAATACCATCGACATTGAATGAAGAACACTTATGGCAAGTACTCATCTCATTATCTGAAACCGCTTAATCCTATATAGGGTCACGGTGAGCCGGAGCCTATCCCGGAAACACAGAGCGTAAGGCAGGAATACACCCGACGACGGGACGCCGGTCCATCGCCGGGCATTGCGGGACAATTTTAGTCTGCGAGCCAATCAACCTATCCAGGAGCATGCTTTTGGACTGTGAGAGGAAACCGGAGTACCCGGCGAAAACCCACGCGGACACGGGGAGAGCATGCAAACTCCACACAGAAAGGCACCCGAGCCGAGAGATTAGAACCCGGGACCTTCTTGCTGTGAGGCGTCAGCGCTAACCACTGGGCCACCGCGCCGCCCATGGCAAGTACTAGACATTGTAAATTCAGATATTGTTGACATGCCGTTTTCTCCATAGCTGTGTAGCGCTTTGTGACCCTCGGGTGAACGGCGCTTTAGAAACGTAAATATTATTTATTGTATTAATTTATATGGTCCCTGTCACCGAGCTTTATATGGTCCCTGTCACCGTCAGTTTTTGTTCAAGCTGGAAGAAACCATTGAACGGGTACGGGGGGCAATTTAGTCAGGACACTCAACCTATCCAGCACGTTTTTAGACGATGGTGAAGAAACCAGAGTACCCGGCGAAAACTCACGCGAGAACACGTAAATCCCACACGGGAAGGTGGCACCCGAGCAGGAGGAATTCGAACCCAAGGTGGCTTGATGTGAGGCGACAGCGCTACTCACCGCGGAATAAATGCCAACGCTAAGTACGTAAGCGCCTCCCGTCTCCTCCGCAAGGGACAAGCCGGTGGCAATGCTGACACTCGCACGAAACGCGATTACTCAAAACTCGAGACTTCTGACGAGCCACCGCCCTATAGTTTTTTTTTTAAACATAGGTTTGCGTTCCGACGCGGGGCGGAGGAGTGAGGAATTGCTGACACAAGGTTTTTTTTTCATACACCCGTAGAAATATTTAACAAAACATACCCATCTATTGACACAAATGTTACGTACGCCGTGATACTGTTGCACACAACCGGCGAGGTTAGCTCACATTGTGATTGATCCACGCCTGTCAATTTCCGCAGGGTTTGATGAACACTATCAGCAGTTCGTGACATGTTTTGCATGCCTGACATGTGCACGCACACCCGTATAACCTTTAGTAGATTGTCGGGTCAAGTGCTGTTCGTGAGCACCACTTTATAAAGACTGGCACGGGACACGTGGGTGTGGATGGTGCTGGCACTACGCCAAAGCCACCTTTTGTCTCTCGAAGTGGGAGATGTTTACACTGATTTGAGGCAGATTCGACCGAAGGGAGGCCTCGGAGAGGTTCAGATAAGTCACGAATGTTGTTGGCCTTGAGCGGCAATCGAACTTGAGTCGCTGGTTTCGTAGTGGAGGGTGTTGATTATTACACCACCACTCTTGACGCACACACACAGTGGTGGCTGGAATAAGCTGTTCACGTGTTTAGTCAGATTTATACAAGCAAACCATTTTCATAAAGCCAAACCTGGCTTGTTTATACATTTCCCAAAATTAAATGTTGTCAGATCGCCAATTTAAAGTGTGTCAGAAACCGTCCTCCACCCGGCACAGTCAATTAATAAAGTCGACACGTCAACAGATTTCTGGCAACTGCCTGATTGATGGTGGCCATGACTGCCTGATGGTGGCCGTGACAGCGAAACGTCGCACTACCCAACCATTGAACGCGTGGTCAAGCAGGGGTTCTCAATTTTTGGCCTCACGTGGCCCACTTGGATCTGGTCTCCATGGATCATTTGGTGGCGCTCGCGGCTCCACTAAAGGGTTGCGACCCCGTCGGTTTAAAATGGCGATGCCCGAGCGAACCGTAAACCGGTACGCGCGGTCATGGCGTGGCGACAACCTTCACCCGGCGGTGCTGGGCGAGCGAAGGACGTACGGCTCCCGACACAAATGCCAATTGCGAACCGCAGTGCCGGCCGAGAAGGCCGACACGAGTCAACGCACGTCGGCGCAATGATGCGACAGCCTGGCGGTGCCTCCAAACTGGGAGGGGAAACGTCACGAGGGACGGGAGGAGGAACGCTCGACGCAGCCACCTCGGCTCTCGAGAGCAGTTATCGAAGTCAACGCTGTTCGATACATCAAACGCACGTGATCGCCGAGGGAAAATACCAAAAACATGTTTATTTCCCTTTAACAATAAAATACAAGATAACGCCACACATCGCTAAAATTATTTAAACGGCAAAAACATCACAGGCTTGGAGCGCGTGCCCCAAGCCGGCGGCAGCTACGCGTGCTGCAGGGGTGACGCACGCACCCACAACTTCCGACGCAACCGTAATTCGAATCAGAAATACTCGTGGCGTGTCCCCGACTCGAAATGCATCCACACTTGGGCAAACTCCCAGGCCCTCCGCTAAACGCTGACGTAACGGGCATGTGGCTCTGTACACGTCTCAAGTAAAATCGTCAAAGCACAAGTTTTTGTTGTTAAATTATTATTTTTTCTTCTTAAAAGTCCTGGGTTCAACGCCCGGTTGAGAAACGGCAGGGCGACTTGTGTTGGAATGTAACGGAATCTCCAGCCCCAGAAAACCCGCTGCCTTGTCCCCCCGTAAAATAATGCAAGTGACCGCTTATAACGCGAGCGGCTTCATTCACTCGCGCCTATGGCACGAGGAACCGCAGAGTAGTGGTAGGGAGGTTAAAGGGAGAAGGCAGCCACGCAGCAAGCCAGCGCCAATATTATCTAGAACCTGCATCCCCTATATGTTAAGATGTAATCAGCCAAATAGTGATTATCTATTATAGTTATGGGAGGAAAACAGAGTGCCTGGCGAAACCCCAAACGAACATGGAGAAAACACGCAAACTCCACGTGGAAAGGTGGTGCCCGAGAGCCAGGAATGGAACCCAGGCCCTTCTTGCTGCGAGCTGCGTGTGGATCTTGCCGGTTACTGCCGCGGTCGGGCTGAGTGGCACCGCGGGGAGCGTCCTGCCCCGGGCAGGAGGGGGGGGGGACCGTGCCACCCTCTTATTTACGCACCTATCGCTAGTAAGGTTAACTCTTCGGCTTCCGCGCACACGACACGGCCCCTGTTGCGAACTGCCAGGGTTCTGTTGGGGGCAAGAGTTGATAGCGACACGGATGATGTGGTTTCACCGACGCGCGGTCAAATTTGTTTCCCCGGTGCTACTGTGTGATACACGCGCGCGCGCGCACACACACGTGCCGCACACTTATAAATAAGGCTGAGTTGATCATAAGGAGGCCCAGGACCGATCCAGATAATCGTCACCGGTGTTCGCCATGACTGGAATCGAACTCGGGTGGTTGAGTTAGTTGAATGGAGCGTACTAACCACTGTGCCACCGCTCCCTAAGTCACATATATACAAACACACAACACAACGGTCCCCGGTATTACCTTAACAGACTGTAGGGTGAAGTGCTGTTTGGCAAAATCCACCGAACAACCACCATTCGCCACCAAGTGCCAGTGACGTCTCCGCAGGCCAGGTTTCTCTTGAGGCCACGTGAAGTTTTGAGATTCACTGACAAGAGGTCAGAGGGTCGACACAGACGCCACGGGTTGACCGAGCTGACTAGACCGTGGAGTGGTCGACTGTGACGGTGGATGCTCAGCCACCTGGTGTGACCGGTGAACCTCTCGCATGCACTGTGGGGATTGGGCAGCTCCCCCTTTGTTTACATGCACACGCATGTCCTTCGAGTTTGGCCTTTATAGGTGCTACTCGCTAACAGCACTTGACCCGATGGTCTGTTATTGTTGCATACGGGGAATATCTGCATTTAGTTCCAGTATTCTAAGTCACAGTCTTAATAATAGAGACGCCGTAAGTAGAAGGAAGGCGACGCCGTCCGCTCCATATACAAAATGATGAACGTTTGTCTGTACCGTGGACTGTCTGCAGTCCGCCCGTGTCTTTACCTACGCACGGCCCGCTCGCTCTGCTGCTCGACGAGGGCCTCTGACCGCAACGCCGGTCTGTCGTGGGGGTCGCTCGACCGAATTCCGGCATGCGGTTGGCGAACGTCCGGGCGGCTGGGCTCACAACACAATGTGCCGATCACTGCGCCGCCGCTCCACCGCAATCTAACCCTAGTACCACTGTGTCAGCGGTCCCCAAGTCGGTACGGTCTCAATGACTCACCTTGATCACAACGGAATAAATCTATGAGCGCGGTTCCGAGAAGAATAATGAAAGTGGGGAAATGTTCTTCAAAACGATGCTGGTGATTATTTTGAGTTGTGTACTGATGTAGGTATTCCTGGCTCCATCTATATGAAATGCACGTGATAACTGCTCTTTAAGGATAGCTTTGTTGAGAGACAGGAGCAATGCAGCTCTTAAGAACAATTCCAAGTTTGAGCTGTCTTATAGAATTTTGCGAGGGGTCTCTTGGCTGTATGATTTGTAGGATTGATACAAGCCAATTTGGCTGCTGATGAGACACTGAATATCGAAACCAGTCTGGACCATGTTTGACACTTGACAAACGAAACGCTGCCAAAACCATAACTTGCCGATCTGTCACGATTCATGAATATGATAAACATTCTTTTCTATGCCTTCGTGCCAAAAACGTAGACAATATAGTGTTGACAATCTACAACCTGATTATACAAAGACTCTCCATACACACATACTTGACCAGATCAGGCACACCTCTAAATCTCTATCTCTTCTACCATCAATTTCCTTTCACCCCCTCCCCCCCATGCAGACACCGCGACTCAAAGCCACGGGTGCCAGGCTGGGTCCATGCGGCACAGGTTGTCAGGGCTGTTGGCGGCGGCCACCAGGGTGGTGACCTTGCTCTCGGCGCACTCGAACTGCGCCAGCGAGTGGAGCCGTGTCAGAACTGCCGATGACGCCTTCTGCAGCAGCGCCACCAGCTGCTGCGAGTCGGTGCTCTCCGTCTGGCCGCCACCACTGCCCGAGCTGTTGGCGCCGCCGCCGGCTCCTCCGCCGCCCCCGACGCCGGCCGTGGCGCCGCTCGTGCCCGTCGAGGGGCCGCCCTGCCCGTCCTCGGCCGTCTTCTTCTGCCAGCCAATGATCTCATCGCGCAGTACGGCCTTGAGGATTCCGTCGACCTTTCGGAGGCACAGGGCACGGGGTGATGAGTGGCAGGGTTAGAATACTGACTGTGGTGTCGTCATCGTCATCACCGTCGTATTAGCCATGGTCGATCAACTGCTGGATGTAGGCATCCGCGATAAGTTGCCGCAGGCGCCATCTTTCGCGGTCTCGCGATGCAACGATCAATCCAGCATCTTGGGATGCATCGGAGTTTGAACGTTTGTTGTGTCACAGGAAACCCGCAGCCAGAGCTTGCGAACTCACCAACTTACCAGGTACTTTCTGCTGTAATAATAAACATCTATCTAAAATGCACCTGCCTGCGCACACAAGCTCATTTGATCGTCAGCACATCGCCGTTGTCGTCGTCATCTTTGTTGCCATCGTCACCCTATATAATCTGTGCTGTCGTCATTACGGGCCGCATGTTCCAACCCACGGGACAGAGTCATCCGAGCATTTCAGAGGGGGAGGGATGGGGGTTATGCAGGCAGCAGCAGAAATGATGAATGTGTGTGGAAAGCATGCCGGACAGCGATAATGCTTCAGCACTTTCACGCCAATTTATAAAGTCTGATAAAGGAAAACCCCCTGCTTTGCACGTCCGGAGAAACCATCATAAATCGACGACAGAACAAGCTGTCGGTGGGTTGCAACGAGACAGATTCGGTCGGGGTGGCTGGTGGGTGAGGTTGGCAGGAAGCAAAAGCGTCCGGTGTAGAATGTTGCCGGGCTAGCGTGCCGCCCCTCCCCGGTACATTGTGCCGAATGGCGTCAGCGATCCATTCAGGGCTTGTACGGCGCGGAAAATCCTGCTTCCTCCCCTCCGCGGCAGGGGAACGCAGCGCGGAACAATGCCCCGCGCACCGCGGCTCCCAGCCCGGTGAGGACGACGGAATGTTTCACCACCCCCTCCTCCGCCGCCCCCCCCCACAAACAGGTTAGACGCGCCGTCATCAGAGGGGCATCGCGTTACAACCCGCACAACCCGGACCGGTTTTAGATGCCGTTTTTTCGGCAGCGGTCAGCCTCGACTGGTCAGATCGGTGCTGCTGAACTGTCGATCCTGGGAGCGAGGACCCCTCTCGATTCAAAACACGGGGTCGAAGTTTTGACGTACACTCTGGTAGATGTGCGTGTGTGGGTAAAGGACCGGTGGAGCGGTAGTGCGGCAGTTGGTGTGGTGCGCTACGAACCCAACAACCAGAGTGATTCTGAATTGGTCCCGGGCATCCCCCCTAGATCGACTTGGCCTAAAATGAATCGCTCCTGCGGTGTGAAAACATCGTCACTCGTGAGACACAAGCGGTCAGCATGGTACTGGCCACCCATCTCTTCACATGCTGCTGCTATGGCCTTTATAGGTGCTACTCGCTAACAGCATTTGACCCTACAGTATGTGAAGACTACGGGGGACCTTTGTCTGTGGTGGTGGTGGTGGCAGAGCGCTTGGCCACACAGGCCCTGAATCTCATCATTGATCGAGCAACTATTGACCAAGCTTGAGATGAGAATCTTGCCAAGGGACCTCCCTTAGGTCAACTGTGCCTCAAATGAGAACACAGAGGGCATGCTCTCCTAGGTCATCTTAGACCGTAATAAGAACATGGCGCTGTGAGGATTTCTGTTATTAGGCTTGTTTACCTGGGAAAGCCTCACAGAGTCACAAGACCCTCTTTTGAAGAGGGTCCTGCCAAGTTTTTGCAAAAGGGAAGTGACAAATGCTTTATGAGCGTTTCCAAAATCGGTAGCCTGTGAGCACAAATGAACCGTGACGCTTGCACACAATGGCCTACTTGGGCGGCAGGATGTTTCTATGCAGTGGTAACAACCGTGCCTCACAAGAAGAAAGTCTTGCCCGAGGCAGTTCGATCCCGCATATCAGGCGCCTTTCTGTGTGTAGCGTTAGTTTGCTCTCCATCTATTGTGTGAGTTTCCTCCGGGTTCTCTGGTTTTCTCCCACAGATAAAATAATACTCATTAATTGGCCAATAACCTGATAATATATAAGACGCTCTAGCAAATGTTGGCGCCGGCTGCCTGCATGGCTGCCTTTGCCCTGCGGTTTTCCTCGCTATGCCTCCGTATCAATGTCTTGCCCATGACCAGGCGTGGAATTTGCCCGGTGGGTTACAACTCGTGTAATTATTATTACTTTTCAAACAACGTCACAGGAACTTCAACTTCCACAGTGACGCAGACGGTACCTGATGATGCCTCCGTCTGAAGCAAAACGTCGTGACTGAGGAGCAACGCTCGACACCGCTATCCTCAAAGAGCAGCCCTCGAGCACAATTCCTACTGGAAACTTGACCACGCGCAGTGGGTTTGAAAAATATATTTTTTCGTCTTCCCAATTTCTCCTTTTCGGGCCGTGATGAGGTTTCTGCGGCGTAACCAAGTCTGCGTCGTAAGTACACGTTCACTGCCCGGTGGCGCTTCACCGTTCGCACAAATAAATAACAGCGAGCGGGCCGAGACGATCTAGTTGACCTGCGGAGGAGTCGTGCGCGTGCGTCAGGTCAATGCCGTCGATGAAACCATGCTCTTGGCCGCACTTAGCAAATTGGTCCTTTGGGACTTAATGGGCAAGAGTGCTTTATATTGCATTATCTCACAAGGGCTCGTTTATGCCGTGGCTCAATGGGAATGCCTGCCGGCCTATTCAGTGTAATTGGAATATTGTAAACGTAAGGAGAAATATAAAATAACCGCAACACGCGCGCGCAGGACACCAACGCGGACAGACCCGCGTGTTGTTATGCGCCCCCACAGAGGACGGCGCTGTTGGTGAACAACAACTGAGTGCCTATAGGTGCACACTGAGGTCTGAAGGCACAGTAACCTCGCACACTGAAGCCTAAAGACTCAGTGGCAGGAGGTCACGGGGCAGACCCGGATGCGTGTGTGTGGGTGTGTCCATTCACAGGTCGACTCAACCTCAAATGAGTACCTGGTGCAATGTGTAAAATATTGCCATTACGGAGACAAAGGCGGCCGGGTGTGCTGCTGGTCACCCACCCTCTCGTGTGCCGTGTCGACCTTCACAGGTACTCGCTAACGGCACTTGACCCAAGTGTCTGTTAAGGCTATGTGGGGGATTATTGCATTCACACGTGGTGCATCTGCCAGTCATCTCGGTCGCACCAACCTGTAGCACCTGGATCTGTCCCGTGACCTCCTGTCGGCGAGCCCTCGTCGCTTCACGCGACAGCCTCAAAGTGCGCACGGTCCGGCAACAAGCGCCGCGGCGACGTCACAGCCACTTGGTGGCGAATGGCGGTTGTAATTGTTATATTCGTATCGGGGTGACAAGGTGGGCCGGGAATGGTGCTGGTCTTTTAAACTCTCATGTGCCGTGACGGCCTTCATATGTGCTATTTGCTAACAGCAGGAAGACTATGCAGGCGATCTTTGTCTTCGCTGTATAAACGTACACATGCAGGTGCGCAAGCAGCTCGGCGGTACACCTTCACGCGTGGGCCGCCTTTGTCTCTTCAGTGCCGATATATACCAACCGTACTAAGCACACATTTAAGGCTGAATCAGTTCAGGCGTTCATTATGGATGTCTGGTCAAGCACAGTGCGCGATAGACACTGCACTACACACACACATCTACGTACACGTGAACACGTGCGTGGAGACGTGAACGCGTGTGCGCGAGCAAGCAGCAGACGTTGCAAACAAAGACATCAACCCCTCGATGACGTCACGAGACAAGGGACAGACCAGGCACAAGATGTCATGTTGATTTGCCCCTAATCCCTCCTCGTAGGTCATGCCTATATGAATCCGTCCTATTTTTTTGAAGATTACTCATCTGCGAGCGTAACCGGACTGGAATGCTTTTTACCAATCGCAAACAAGGATTTGCAAATAGTAGCATTATTGATTTTAGACGAATAGCTGAAAACATGAGAGAATTACCTTTTTGAAGATGATGATTCTACTCGGGGCGGTAGTGTCTGTGGCTGGCCATTACAATGTGGAATTTCCACCACTGGATCAGGGACACCGATGGAGGTCAGTGCTGCCAATGGATGCGCATTAGAGCAGGGGGACTGACGCTACGACGTTTTGACCCTCTGTCAGATTTCGTCCGATATGGTCACTCAGGACTTCATTCCAAGGGAGGTGGCAGGGCCATTTTCAGTGCCTAGCAACCGCAAGTTTTGCGAGTTCAACCCCCGGTTTGGGCTCGGCCATCCTTCATCTCTCCTGGGCTGACAGAACGAGCACTATGTTGCAGAAAGTCGGTCAGCACTGGTTATCTCCTTCGGACTGAGCCCCAACACGAGAATGTGGAATATCCACTACTCTCGAGGTCATCAACGGAGAAGGGAGCGCAGCTCGGTGCTTGAGTTGTCGGGGAAACACGTTGACTTGACGAATTTTTGAAAGAGCGAGGCACAATCTCGCCGTTGAAAGACCCAGCTCAGATTGCAGTGTTCCAAGGCCCCCCAACTTCGCCTATTCTCGGCCCTAATCCCTGCTACCATAAGTTCTATGCTTCTCTCCACCTGACCATATGCTCTGACCTCAAACCGTGTCCTGTTTGCTCAGCTGTTTATGCCCTGTCTGCTCACCTGAGCCACTCTACAAACAGGATACAGGCGGTACAAACCGCAGGCAGACGGTACTGAATACACAGGACACGTAAGACGGTATAAACCGCAGGCAGACGGTACTGAATACACAGGACACGTGAGATGGTAAGGGCGCAAAGGGGACGCATGAGACATTGTGCACAACAAACGAACCATGCCCGACCGGTGAGGATATGAGCCATCAGTGGGGCGCGAGCGCCAACTAGGGGGCCCATGGAGTGCAGACTCGAGTGGGCCAAGTGGGGCCTTGCAGTGGAAAAGGTTGTGAACTCCTGCTCTAGACAATGTCGATGAGACAGCTAGAGCCAGGCACACAATACGTTACCCACACAGCTTGCCGGACAGACGGTGCACACACCGTACACGCAAGACACATGAGGCCAAACGAGACGGGACCACAAAATACGGATTGTAGACACACGTGGCACGGCACACACGTGACACAAAAAAAAATCTGACAGACGAGGCCATACGGTAAAGACAGGAGTGACGAGAAATATGAGACGAACATGCAAACAACAATAAGCACCGCGATACATTAGTCAATTCCTGAACCAAAAACACGACCGCAAACGCGCTGGCGCGGGGAAGGGTTGCTGGGTGGAGGCTGAATCGTTACAGTTTCTGGGTGGGGAGAGAAATGTCATCAATTCTCTGGTCACCCTCCACTTGAAACAATCCGACTCCCCGAGCCTTCTGCGGTGCTTGTGCCAAGAATGCTCGGAGAGGTGCATCGGCGGTGGCACTGCCAGTACGAGAGGTGGATCGCAGCGCAGCGTTCGAACCAAGCCCGGACGCACGGTGCAACGACGACCGTCGTTCACTGCGAAGTGGCGACGACGTCACCGCGCGACTTGTGCCAGGCCACATGCACCTCCTTCAGGTCACGTGAAGTTTAACAGGCTTGCCGGCAGAGGGTCTCAGGGCATAACCAAGTGTTATGGGTGGACTGAGATGACTAGAAAATGACTGGTAAATGACTGGCAGATGCACCACCTATGCTCCCTATTGTTCTACCGGAGATGGACCTACATGCAAGAGATGTACGCGGTGATCCAAATGTCTTGTGACCTACACTGAATTCTCCACAAGTGAATGTTTTTGTAACCCGAGGGCTGTAGAATGTGAGGTAAGCAATCTAAATATGACAGACATACGCCTTATCAATCTGAAATAAATAAGGGTTATTTGAAACAGAAAGGAATGAGCAAAGGGAAAAAAAGGGGTCAATAAAATAGGGATTATAAGACATCTTGAACACCCTGTAGATTTTCAAAAGCCTGACGATGCCTCCAATGTGGGAGGCAGAACGTGGTAAAAGAGAGAGCAGGGAACGCTTAGCATGGTTATCCCGAAAGAGCAGTTATGGAGAGCAATTCTCTGGGCACGCACGGCTCAACTTGTCATGAGAGGTGGTGGTGGTGGAGGAGACAGCTTTGGCGGAAGCCTTCATCCAGCAGTGGATTGGCCTCAGCTGATGATAATGAACAAGAGCTGAGCAATCGAGTTCAATTGTTCAATGGGCTGCAACCAGCAGATAAGACACAATGGGGAGGAAAGCAATTGACCCAGGGGGTTTACATTGTTTAGTAAACAAACTGGAGTTGCATTGATCTAGGAGGTCCATTCGCTGATCGATAACCAATTATTGGTAACCAATTTACATTTATTATCGGTAATAATTTAACCTTTCTTTGTGCGTATGTGTGTCTTTATACTAAAGCGGAGAACCCGGAGGAAAACCCACGGAGAACATAGGAGAGAAAACCCAAACTCCACACCCCCCCTGAGGCAGGATTCGAACTGCCTGTTACCAACTACACAGACACCCTGCAAACTCACACAGCCTCTCTTCACCTCGCGACGTTTTGCCTCGCAGATTAGAGACATCCTCAGGCGCAGTGTGCATGTCGTGTGTGTGACTCCTATTTAAATGTAGGAGTCACACGACTCCTATTAATAGGCAGGAGTTACACACACGACACACGTACACTGCGCCTGAGGATGTCTCTAACGTGTGAGGCGAAACGTCGCGAGGTGGAGAGAGGAAGCGATCGACGCGGTTGTCCCAAGAGAGCAGCTTTTCGAAGCAATCAAACAATATTTTGTCTGGTGAAACCCACAATGTGCCTCGGCCACGCGCGTTCCCGCCCCTGGTATTTGCGCGACGCGCTATACATTATGTTATAATTCATGTAATTGCTTAATGATGTTGACGCTGGGCCCACTCGCTCATCGGCTGCCTGGCAGCAACGGATGACAGGGAGACCATTGTAGTTTTCAGCAACACGTGTTTCCGAACGCCACAACGGGCCTGACGCGCTGCAACCCTCGCCACCCCGTTGGAGCGTTAATGCCCATTTGTAGGCCACATGTCGCCGAGCGCCTCGAGGGACAGGTGCCACTCATCATCGGTGCCCTTTACAAATGTGCTGACACGCGACCAACGGCTGAGACGCAGCTCCGCCGCAAGCGAGGGCGTTGCACCGAAAGCGAGTTTGCTAAGTCAGCGGTGCAAAAGCACAATTGACGAAACCTGAACGCATTTTGTCGGCGACGCCTACGGTGATAAAGGGAACGGTGAATAATTGGATAAATGTTGAGCGATGATGAAAGGTGTTGTGGTAATGTTAGTGCCATGCTGCACAAGCGCACTGCAACAACGTTTCTTTGTTCCGTGGGCGACGATGACAGACCATCGCCAGAAACGTCGGAAGTTACACGTTGTCGATATTTCATATCACAAAAAATTATATTCTCATCGGCAGAGGTAAGGCAACCACAATTTAGTAAAAACTCACAACATGGGGAGTGGGGGACAGTGGTTCTGTGGGCGTGGCTATGTCAAAGTGCGCAGGGCCGGCAGTAGGAGGAGCTGCCAGCTCAGCCGAAGCAAAGTTAATCACAGTTCGCATTTAAGTTGTAGCAGTCGTTGAGCTGTGTAACTCTTTTTAACAGTTGTCCAGCAGGGAGGGGAAGCAGATTGCAACATCTCGGGGAGTCAGGACACTTAACCGAGGCGGAATCATGTGGGCTATGGGAGGAAACTGGGGCACCTGGCCAAAACCCACGCGGACACGGGGAAAATGTGCAAACTCCGCACAACGGTAGCTAAGCAGGGACTCGAACCCGGGACTTTCTTGCTGTGAGGCAGCAGCGCTACTCAGCGTGCCATGGTGTCCACCCTAATGTGTCACTCGCGAGAAGTTTGGCTACACTAACCGGGTGTTAGGTGGGAGTGGGGGAGGGCCATTTACGACCTGGCAACAATATCGCTGTTTCTAATTTTAGTGCAGTCAGGTACAGTCACTTACCACTGCAGGGGCCTATTGTAGTGGACAAAAATGTCTGAGCCATGTGTGAACGTGCCTGCCAACGTTATCGGAGTTGCCATTACGGAAAGGTTCCACATCCATGGCGTATACTATCTCCAGTTAAATCTATTGTTTTTGTAACTTGCTGCCATTGTATTAAAGAACAACACAGACAGTTCAACTCACGCTGAATAGATGCCACCGACCTGTGAATCAAACTTTTTTTAAACACAGTTGCTGACAAGAGGCTTAACGGCCAAAAAACACCAAAAGGCCAGCAACAAACGGCGCTATTAAAAGTTGCGACAGACAAGAGGTTCACACATTTCGAAACTTGAGCGAGGTGATTGTAAGAACTCGGGAAAGGCAGACGATGGGATGGAATTCGAAAGCGGAAGCAGGAAGAGGCCAGAGCAGAGAGTGATGCCACCTGTGGTGTGGAGGTTGAACGCGGTGTAAAGAAGAAACAGTGTCTTGTTGGCAGAATTTTCACCACGGTGGGTGGAAATGACAGCGTGTAGTTCACGGGGACATTAACCATGTAGTAGCAATAGATGAATGATAAGAGGATGATATCACGGCCAGATTTGAGGTGCACCCCGAGAAAATCCATGCTGCTCAGTTACAGGGATGGCACAGGTGGAGGCTTGGCGTTCGAGCAAGAAGCTCAGACGCAAGAAGGGAGAGAGAAGGGAGAGGTGGAGAAGGAAACTATAGCAGCAACGTTGTCATAACATCGACATCTGCACGGAGCAAGATTGAGATAGCAGTGAAGAAACACACTTGCTGGCATTGCCCATTTCCTTCCCTGGCGGGTGCACGTGTTTTTTTTCCGAATCCGTGTGTGCGGGAAACTGTGGTGCAGCGGTTTTGCGTTCTGCACCACCAACCTGGCGATCCAAGTTTGAGTCCTGCTCACGAACACTGGCAGCGGTGATTATACGAACCGGTTTTGGGCCTCCGCCGAGGTCGACTCAGCCCTAAATGAGTACCTGGTGCGATCTGTAACCATCGTCACTGGGAAGACGTAGGTGCCGGGCGTGTTGCTGGCCACCCACACTGCCGTGCCGACCTTGACAGGTACAATTCACTAACAGCATTTGCCCTAACAGTCAATAACCTGCTGGAGGCCACAAGGCTTTGTGTGCGATCCCCTCTATTGTTCACTGGGTTCCTTGCCCGCCTCTCCGTCTCTCGCCAAAAAAAAATTTCTTTCTTCGTCCACTGTCGATTCTGACTCTTCTCTAACACGTGCGGCTGTGCATGGATTCAAAACGTTGCCAAACTCTACCCCCCCGCTAGGCGCTTTGTTCCCGTTGCCATCCCTCTCGTCCGCGGGGCGCGAATCCTTCCAATTTATTTCTTCGCTTCGACGCCGACCTCCAACCCCGATGCTCGGCAGGGTGTCCGACAGATTCACACGGACAATCAATCTCAACCGCTGTCCCTGCTCGGAGGCCTGCAGGCCACGCAGGCAACGTGTGTTGCCTTGTCTCGTGAAGCGTACCGGCGGGCTCGCTCATGCGGTCGCCAAGGTAAATCCCTGCTCGGGGAGCTTCAAACCCTTTGCTGCTGGTGGAGCTGGTGTGCTCTATAAGCGGTGCACTTGTCTCATAAGGGGAGGGGTTGGGGAATCAGACTTGAATTTTAAACTGCATCTGTTATGGGCGGCCAACACCCACGCACACCTTCAGCTGCGGCAAGGAAGGAGCCCTGTCGTAGCGATGGACGTGAATGAGCGTGGCGCTGTAATTATAAACACGGCGGTGTTGTCCCGTCGTAAAAATCCGCTCCCTCTGCGAACGTTTGCTGCACCGCAGGAATCCCGCATCCAGACCTTTCAAGTGTTAGCGATAGAAGCAAGTGTTAGAGATAGGAGCAATGTTAGAGACAGGAGCCAATGTTAGAGACGAGAGCCAGTGTGAAAGATAGGCGCTAGTGTTAGAGACAGGAGTCAGTGTTGTGCCACAGGAAACCCGCATTCAGAACTTGCAAGCTCACTGGGTACTCTCTGCCGTGATAATAAAAAAAATCTATCTATCCTCCCAGCCAGGAATCACGGCGGACAAAACCCGTCTGCAAACCGTCCATCCACTTCCCGCAGAAACGCACGGCGTTGCGGTGACACCGAGCATCGATTCCATCGCGCCCTCCTCCACCAGCTACCACCCCAAGGGGTCCCGCACCTGGAGACGCGAGCTTCTCGTGGCCGCCTCTGAGAAGCGGCGAGTGCATTTCGAGACACAGGCGCTCTCACGGGACGAGGACGGCTAAACGCCAAGCGACGCGCCCAGTTATTTGAGCAGAGGCGCACGCGGCAGCACTCCGGCTTAACGGCGGGGAACTTCGCACGCGGCGGCAGTGAGGGGCCGAACAACACCGGCCCTTGGCTGTGTCCCAGGCCATCTTCCCCTCGATGTCTTTGCGAAGCAACTTCAAAGGCTACGGTTCTGCGAGCGAAGCCTTTATTACAGACACCCACATTCCTCTATAATCGCCAGCCGGCCGTGTCTTTTTTTATTTGTTGCAGCAGTGAGCAAGCTATTAAATAGCAGAGGAGAGAAAAGCTGTCTTGCCTGACTGTACAGCAAATACATGCAAATCTGTCGCTGCAAATTATTTGGTTTACTCTCGGTGCAGATAAGTAGATGAGATTTGTCGAGTGTATTTTTGCTGCTGTATGACGGCCCCTCTTCTCCCCAACGACGTTGCTATCCCTCACTGTACTGTCCCCACCTCGCTATCAATCGTACCCTTTGGGTACGTTCCCTTTTGTGGCTGTCATTCCGTCATCTCAGTGGCGTGGTGAGTGTGGCGGCAAGGTGGCGCAGTGAGGAACGCTGCGGCCCCACAGTAGGAAGTACCTGGGTTCGATTCCTGGCTTGCATGCCTTTCTAGCTAGCGTTTCCGCATTCTCTCGCCGCACCTGCGTGGGTTTTCAGCGCTTGCATCGGTTTCCTCCCACAGTCCACAGACACACGCTGCTGTCTAGGTTAATTGTCCTGACTAAATTCAACCGGTGCCATGAGATGTTGTAACTTGTTTACCCCTCTCCGCTGGACAACTGTTAAAAAGAGCTATATCGCTCAACGTTTTCTTCCCGCTTAAATAAAAACTGTTTCGAGTCTAGTCCATCAGCGAGCGTCCCCCTCTCATGATGAGTCCTGACCAAGTACGTTTACATTTTTCCAATCTCAGTTTTGTAAATCACATTGTGACCTCTTGTTGAAAGCCGCTTTGGAAAATAAAATTATTATTAGCAGTCAGAAGGATGTTTTTTTTCTTTCCTATCTCCCTTGGTATGCCTCCACACGTGCATCTCTCCACTTTCCAGCTTTTGTTCCATTTTCACATTTGCTCACGTCAATGGTTCTGATTTCTATAATTAAAATATTTAATATTCCGTATCCCCCCCGGGGCAAAGCTTATTTGCGTTGGCAGGCTAATTTTCAATGGTAACCACCCCCGCTTACCGGGAGGGGAGGTGGACGAAGATGTATGTCAGGAAGCGGACAACGGAACCTTTCAGATGATTCACAGAAGCCACTTCACAACAAGGAAACGTCTTGTAACCATTCACACGTGTGAAGACATTTGCACCCTCAAAAAAAAACACATCAAAGGGGATCGGATTAGCCGCGACTCTTTGCTGAAATATAATTCATGTAAACGCCCTACACATGGCAATGTTGATGAACACCGACTAAATTATATTATCCACATGATATGTTTTGTACATCACAGCTGGCAGGATTTGGCAGCATGCAATCAAAGAAAACGTTGTTTTCTCCAGCAGCATAAGTACGCTGATGATTTTCATTATGGACCCAGACTTTCCGAACAATTAGCGTCGCTTACATTTCGCTCACCGGAGCCATTCACAGTGCCGCACGAAGCTAACAGCTCGTTAAAACGATGCTCTACACAGGATAAACACCTCCTTCTTGTGAAGCGCTCCGTGACGCGATTGCCTCTCGGAGAGAAGGCGGTTTATTGTCACGATTGCTGTGCAACATCCATTACGAGACTTCGCCGTGCTGCGCGAACATTTTAATGACCGTGATGCCGAAGCTTGCAAACACAAATTGCAGTCGAATCGTATGACTGCACTGAGCTGGTAAAAGTTTCAACGGAGTCTCAAGACTCGTTTCAAAATGGGCCCTACATCGACACGGTTGACCGATTCCTTCTTGAGAGTTTCTGCGCGTGGGAGGAAGCCACGGCACCGAGAGAAAACTGACGCGCAGCTGGGAATACCATTTAGACACATCGATAGCGAGGGGGCAGCAACCTGCTTACTCTACTGCGCTCTTTATAGATAGATTTTTGAAGATAGATATTTTTTATTACAGCAGAAAAATAACCCAGTGAGCTTGAAAGTTCTTTACAGGACTCCTGCGACACACAAACATTCGAGTTGTTGATACTAATTTAAAATAATTTAACAATATATACGGGATTCAAAAATTTGTAAATTTAAATCAACAAACAAAATGTACACCTATCATTGCACACATAGCATAGCACAAATGTTTCAAGTAAACAGGTGAGATTAGGTAAAGAAAAAACAAAACTAAAGAATATCAACGGTAGCGAATTCAACACTAAGACAGAATCTTGCAAAATGTGGGACATTTCAAACGGAAATCCGGATTAGCAATCACAACTAGGCATAAGTTTCAATTCTAACTGGGATCTAAGCATAGTAATGGGCGGTAGTGACTGTAGCTTCAAGCTCGTGGCTATACTGTTCATCACCGCGTGGTGGGTTAGATACGATTTGTTAAATTGGCATTCCCAGTTGCGCACGAGTGAGAACGTTGGCACCCTCACGTTTGTGCAAACGAGCATGCGAGCGAGGGAGCAAACGAGTAATGAAGCAGGCGACGGGGCAAAAGCAGCGGCGAACGTAGGAGCGAGCGAAAGAGCGAGCGAGCTAGCCAGTGAGTGACCAACCGAGTGAATGAGTGAGTTGGGGTACGGTTGACCATCGTCACGGCACGGCCGGAGGACCCACCTTGAATGACGGCTGCGCGAAGCAGCGCGCGATGGCGATCATGGAGGCTGCGAGCGGGCCCGCGACGCCCACGGGCGTCAGGAACTCAGACACGTTGGGCGTCAGGCGGAACGGCACGGGACGGTTGGCGTCGAGGTCGCCCGTCGCGTCGTTAATGTCGAAACGGAAGTAGGCCACGCTCAGCTGGCCCGTGTCCTGCGTGCGCCACGTGGAAGGAGGAAGACCACACAGATGCACGCATGGATGAGCGATTCAGCAGGCGAGCGGGCGAGACGACGGGCGAGACGACAGCTGCGGTCGATGGTGTGGCGCGCGCCGTCTAAAGGGGCGCTGCCGAGACGAGGTGGTCTTGCTCACACTCGTGAAATTAGATGAACATACTTTCAATGCATTGCAGCAAGGTTAAGACAGTACGTTTCAGCTTAAATCATTCAGAAACGCCTGATGATACCTCCAACATGGGAAGGGGAATGGCATGACAGAAGAAAGAACATGGGACAAGGCTATCATGAAAGAGCAGCTGTGCAGAGCAATTTTGAAATGAAGATTATGTCCAATTCTTGCCAGAACTAGCAATCTACATATGTCCAGAGTTACCAACATTTAACACAGTTTCTCTGCTCAACTTATAACCAAGTTGAGACCATCGACTCGCTATTCTTTCGAGTCCAGTTTTTTTTTATGACAAGCAGATATCATCACCATCATTATCGTTGTTACCTCGGTCTTTGTCATAATCATCAATACAATTACTATTAAAAATAACCTTTGATTTATAAGAACGGTCAGCCAGAGTACCCGCTTGATCCTGTAGAGGGACGCGAGGTGCTGAAGCCTATCCCAGCAGACAAAGGGCGCAAGGTGGGCTATACCTAAGATGTGATGCCAGTACACCACAGGGCCGTTTTTTTGGGGGGCAATTTACTCAGCAGGCCAATTAACCTAGACAGCAGCGTGTCTTTGGGCGGTGGGAGGAAACCAGGGTACCCGACGAAAAACCACGCAGACACGCAAACTCCACACAGAAAGGCACCCCAGCAGGGAACAGAATGGATTTAAATACCAAACGTACTCAATCATTATTATTTACACGGACGGCTGCAACCCAGATCCGAACGCAGGAACTTGGTGGCGCCAGTCAGGTTCCCTTGTCAGTGACCACGTCCTGTGCTTCCCTTCTCCCCATCTTAGAGGGACATTGACCGAGTAGCAACTATAACTCAATGTCCACGTTGTGAAACCAGCTTCTGGCGTCAGACAGCAATAAGTTATTCTCACTCAAGGGAATGAGTGGGAGTGAATCCCGCTCATTCCCTTGGAAAAAGCGAGTGGTAAAAAAAATTAGCTCACATAGGGTCCCAATGACTTACACAACGGCCCACTGGCTCACAAAAGACACGTAGACTTACACAGAGGTCCTGTAGACTTACGAAGAGGTTCATCGACTCACACAAACACCAACTCACTAGTAGAGATTGGTAGACTCACAGAAATTCGTAGATTCACCAGAGAAACCATACAAATCATAAGGCTCATCCATATTTTAACGCCGAGGGGATGAGGTCATGCTTTGCTTCGCATGCTGTCAATGGGACACGCTGGGAAGTGAGTGCTTTTATCGGTCCCGAGGGAAGGCCACTCAATGCTCATGTACAGTGATTTCCTCTGACAACCGATACGGAAACACAGAGACGCAGACAGAGAATGGAAGAGGCTGAGACAAAGAGGAGAAGGCGGGAATTTAAAAACAAAATATATATATATATATATCAACGCCATCAATTTAAACGTATTTTTACAAATCGGCACCATTCCAAATGTCAGCCAAACTTTTTCTATGTTTCGGCTGTCGATGTGCTTTTCAACAACGGGAGCCTTCGTTGCAAAGGTTGCACCGCATCGGCAGTGGCAAAATCAGCGATTCGACTCGGGTTTGTGATCAGCGGGTATGTGTTGAAAGTAATGGCAGGGCCCGCTGGGAAATTAGTTGATTTGTTTGTGAGCGTGCGCTAATCATTGCGCATTTGTGAATACGATGAACGTGAAGTGGGAGCGTTTGTTTTTTTATTGGTGGCACGCGTGTGTCCAAACGCGAATGTCAAACATCTTTCCCTTAAGGTCTAAATTGGAAGACCGGTTGTTATAGCACTGATGTATGTTTTCACGGTTCAATATATGAGAACTGCTCTCCATAGTTATTTTTTTTCTTCAGGATAGCCGCTTTGAGCATTCCCTATGTGCGAGACATATCACCAAGGAGAGAGAAGGAACACTCGACGGTCGTTACAGTGTCTGTGAAGGCGGTTAATGCTTTCTACACACATGCGCACACGCAACATGAAAACGTCATCTGTTGCAGGGAATAATTGATGTTAGCTTTTTTGCATAATACGATACTTGCTATTGACTCAATGAGGTGGGGAGATCTATGACTAAAATCTTTATCGTCGTCATCACCACCCGAGATCAATCTACTGTTGGATGCCAGCCGTCGTAGGCACTCCACGACTTTCCATGATTCAAGAATCCCACCCTCGCAAGCCCAAACTGATTTCATCAATCCATCTCCCCGGTGGAACGTCTTCCCAGAGGCATTCCGCTACTTTTGCCGCCGCTATTTTTTTTCTGGATTCTTCTTCTTCCATACAGTGTGCGTTCGGGTCAAGTGATGAAGAGTCACACGGTGGCGTTGACGTTGATGATGTTGATCGTTTCAACTCCCCCCTTCGCCTCTTCCTGTCAGGGCAAGTATCGGTGATACGGCCAATGGTCTAACGATCGCCAAAGTCGCCGAGACGGTCGTCTCTCATACCCGCACGTGAAGCAACGACAGCTTTCGAACAGCCAGGGGAGGAGGGGGCGCAACAAGCCTTTGAAACTCTAACGGCTGCACTCGCGCCGTATCCCCGTCGAACGAGAGGTGTCTGGTGGGTGTCCAGATCGAGTTCCCACTCAACAGCACAGGCCGGGGGAATCGACGCGGTGGGATTTTTAGGGGAATAAAAAAAAATTGGTTATTTATGTGGCATCGGAGGTTTCGGCATGATCACCCGTTGAAAGCCAAGAGGAATAATAATGAGAAATTATGTCTGCAGTGGACAAAAATGGAAATTGCAAAATATAACTGACAGCTTGGGTAATTGTTAATGACAGACCGGCATTCAACTACAGAAATAGAGAGCAGAACATTGGGTGGTTTTGGTAAATTTAAACCTGAAAATGAAACTCAGCATCGTGAATGTGCCCACAGAAGACTGTTTTGTATTGATATTAATATATATATATAAATCACGGCACATGTGACCGGCAACGGCATATGGAAGGGAAACGTGGAGCAGACGTTGAAACGGATACAGCGCAGCACGGAGAGGTGGATGCTGGTAATTACGTTGAGCGAGGCGGAGGAGAAAGGCATGGAGCGACAGATCTTTATTATTAGAGCAGAAAGTACCCAGGAGCTTGCAAGCTCCAGATGCCGGATCCCTGCGACACAACAAACATCCAAACTGAATGCAATGTAAAAGAGAGGCAGAGAGTGAGGCTGGGAGACAGAATGACAGGGAACGAGTGACAGAGAGATAGAGAGGCAGCAACCAGAGGAAGACTGTGACACTTCAGAGACCATATCGTACGTCAGAAACTAAGGAATGATCCCCAAAAGCATAGGTAGGCATGGAGAGCCAGAGAATGAGCCAGAGCAGCAGCGCTCATCGGACTGACAACCACCTCTCCCTTGGGCGCACTTTAAAAACACGACGTCAGAATGTGTCTTCTGCGGAGACCGAGAGACAGTAGCCCATCAGTACGCAGAATGCAAGTCCTTTGATTTTTCGCTTAAGCTCCTGAAGAACAACCTACTTAAGTTCAAACTTCATTTCTCCCCTAACATTCTTATATTTGAGTACAAAAGAAAAGGAAGTCAAGAGGAATAAAGGTGGTTTAATTTTATTTTTAATAAGGCCAAACGTGCTATTTATTAATAATAATAATTGCGTTTATAAAGCGCTTTTCACTCGACGGTCACAAAGGTTAGGAAAGTAGCCAGAGAGCAATGCTCACCAAGCCACTGTTGCATTTTCACAGCGCTGCTCTTTGCCAAAATCTGACTGGATTTATGCCACGCGCATCTGACATGAGATCCTTCTCCACTCACTGGGTTACGGAGAAGGCGTTGTGCCGTGTGTTCGATGAGGGGAGTGCTTTTTCAGTGCGGCCAAAGTGTAAGGGGTAGAGGGGGGTTGTCACCTGTTGGGTTAATGCTCTTTTCATTTTTTGCATCAAAACTATAAACATAAACATATATGTTTAAGAAATGGATGAGGGTGAGAATGCGAGAGAGCGGGTGCGAGAGTGAGGGTGAGAGAGTGAGAGAGTACGGGAGGGTGAGAGAGCAAGGGAGCGCGGGAGGGTGAGGGTGACAGAGGGAGACAGAATGAGGGTGACAGAGTGAGTGTGAGGGTGAGAGAGCGAGGGTGAGAGAGGGTGCGAGGGTGAAAGAGGGTCAAAATCTTTTGTTTGTATCGGAGAAAAAAAAAGTTGAAGGATGATTAAACCGGAGTTTACCGTTCGCCAAAAAAACCCCCCAGTGAGTTAGGCAGAGTAAGAGGCAAAGAGAGAGCGACAGAGAGAGAAAGAGACATGCAGTGAGAGAAAGGCAGAGAGAGGTACACACGGTTCACAGAGCACGCACACACACACACACACATGCGAGTTGGGAGGACCTCAACCACCCGTGACCGGACGTCACAACTTAATTAATAATTTATCTATAAACTGCAGCTCACCTATCTTCGTAACTGTAGATGGTAAAAAAAAAACCCACGGTAAAACTAAAGAAATGTTTTTGGCAAGCGCTACAAAAATGTGATCATTTGAAATGATAGACGGCCACTCGAGCGCACAGGCTTTTATTTAATTTGATACCGACGTCATGTGCGGAGTCAGGGTTCTGTGGCTGCAGGGGTGGGGGGGGGGATACAGAGGAACTGTCCCGTGTCTGCACCGACAGATCCTCTGTCGATCTACTGCTGGACGTTTCTGGATGAAGGGTTTGTACACGGGTTGAGGAGGGTCGTTCCACCGCACCTCACCACGGTCGGTCAGGGCTAGTCGGTATGGGTGACAAGCAGTGGTCTCCCAACCTTTTAAAATGATTTTAATATCTACACGTAACACATCACCTACCATTAAAAGTGTTACTGGAACACACACACAAAAATACACGATGCTCATTCTCACCTATTGTTAGTTTCTGGATCGACTGCTGATTTGCTGCCAGATTCGACTCCCCATGTAATATACGTCTACACTGCATGGTGATGCAATTACACGCATGACTCATTGCACATGAGCCCTCACCGGCTATATTTAAAAACTTACCCTGTATGGTAGCTGCCTATACCAACATTATTCGGGAACATTCATTATGAGTACCCGCTTAAATCTGTACAGGGTCGCCAGAGGACAGGAACCTATCCGAGTAGACACAGGGCACACAGGATGGAATGCCAGTCCATCGCAGGGCACAGGGGCTAATTTAGCCAGGCCAATTAACGTAGGCAGCAGCATGGCTTCGACGGGGGAAGGAAACCGGAATACCCGGCAAAAACTCACGTGGACACGAGGGGAACACATCCAGGAATAGAGAAAGATATATGGTTGTGTGTAAGGAGAGTAAGCACCAACAAGCACTTGCTAACAGCACTTAACCCTACAGTCTGCCAACGCTATACAGGGAGCGTTTAAAAAATATATATCGGTGGTATAGTAGTTAATGCCCTGCCCTATGAACCTGGCAACCTGAGTTGGTGAGCACTCGGACATATATTGGTTGCCCAGCGTGGAAAGAGGAGGCCAAATACCCTGTGAGTGGTGCTCTCTGGAGCTTCCTCCTCCAGAATAATAACAATACAATACATAACGCGCCGTGTACATTCCACTCCTAGTCATGGACGAGACGTGGATACAGATGGGCAAGGACAAGTCATTAATTATTTTGTTGTTGTTGTGGAACGAAACCGGAGAAACCGGAGAACCCAGAGAAAACACAAGCAGAACAGTCGGAGAACACACCACAGACTCCACAGAGAAAGACGCTCAAAGCGGAAATCAAACCGCCCCGGGCAGGACATTTCTCCTGCGCAGCGCAGATTTTTACCACTGCGCCACCTTGGCTTTCAACGAAGAGTCCATTAAGCCAGCAGTGGAACGAGCAAGTAAGTGCAGGGCTGCACATTTACCCGGAACATTGCCAAAAAGCAAAATTAACAGGTTTCCCTACATACGGGAGAAGCGAGAAGAAATAAATAGATCACACGGCACAAAACCCAGAGCTAGGTCACCACGGTGTCAATAGACAGGGAAACTGTGATTCAAGGGGCCAGAAAAAAAACAAGCAGGAGGGCTTTTAACGTCACAAACAATGGTTGCTAAGTAAAGGTAACATCGGCTCGATTGTCCACAATGGCAGGTTGGGACTCGAAAAATGAAAAAGGTGTACCAAGAAGAAATCCAGATTTGTAATCTGAAGGCGCGTTGAGGTCATGGAATTGCTTGGGGGAAGGGAGAGGGAGGTTTGCGGTTTTGCAAAACCGAAAATGGATTATGGCGAGCGCGGAGCGCAGGGAATGTCGGAACCGGTTTCTGGTGCACGTTGTTGTTGTTCTTTACAATTTTTAAGTGACAAGGCTATGAGCAGTGGTGGCTTTTATGGAAGAAGCGAAAGGCGTAGCAGGTCTGCAGAACCATTCGTGAGTGCACCTGAGAAAACCTGAACACAACTGAGTACACCTGAGCACAACCGCACCTGCTCGGGAAGTGACATTTGACATACGACGTTGCCTTTTTGACCACTAAGCGATACAGCACATGGCTTTATTAGTGACGGTGGAGCGTGAGCAGCCGAGTGTTTGTGGGAAAAGGGCACAGGGTTGGGGCAGGGTGAGGAAAGTGATGGAAGGCCGAGGGAAGAGAGGACCGGGATGAAAATAGTTCATGAAGGAGGGAGGTAGGAGAGCGATTAAGAGGAGAGAGACGAGGACAATATGGGGGAGAGGAGATATTTGTGGACTGAATTTTGATTGAACGTATTATTTGACGCGGGTTGCAAACATACAGCCCCAAAGCTGTTCTACCAGAACCACCTGTGCTGCACATTGTTGAACGTTGCCAACACCGATTTCGAGAGCTGTTGTTTCGGAATAGCTGTGTCGAGTGTTCCTTCTTTGCGACCGTAATTCATTTGCATGCAAACCTCCCTCCCTCTCACCTGCGCGATCTGAATCATCTCCGGGTTGAGGCGATTGAGGTGCAGCACGAACTCGGCGAAGCCCAGCAGCGCAAGCTGCACGGTGAACATCTTGCGGAAGGTCCAATAGTCGGTGGCGCTGGGGAAAGTGTGCAGTGCCCACTCCTTTAGCATCCCGCGCGGGACCATGTTCGCCTGAACTTCCTTGAGGATGTCGCGTAGCACCTTGTGGTGGGAAGGGGGGGAGGGATGCGGCGGGGGTCACGTGGTGGGTTGGGGGGGGGTGGTAGTATAGGTCCCGTCCACATTTGAGCGGGTTTGAAAAGTAACCGCCCGCACGCGAAATTATTCCATTGGAATAAACGTGGCGATCATTGCCCCCTTCTATGCGGTAAGTCAGTTTTTCAATAAACTGGAAGGAACCGTTGGGCTATGAAGCTGTTTTTAACGATTGTCCAGGCTGTAAGTTGTAAGCGAGTTACAACATCTCAAGGGCATCGGGGGCAATTTAGTCAGAACAAGTAAGCTAAGCAGAACGTCTTTGGACTGTGGGCGGAAACCGAAAAATACGGTCAAAACCTATGTGGACATGGGGAGAGAACACACAAACGTCACATTGAAAAGGCAGCACCTGCGCCGGGAATAAAACCCGGGTGCTTCTTGCTGTGAGGGGGGCAGCTCAATTCACCATGTGACCATGACGCCCTCTACTGCGAAAACTTGGCAGGACCCTCCTGAAATGAGAGTCGCGAGAGTCTCCTGGATGTATCCGGATAAGTAAACAATGTAGTAGTAATAATAGAATT
>JAZEWT010000003.1:24533342-24560604 GCA_036362905.1 Mordacia mordax | reverse complement strand
CCACAGAAGTCATTGTTATTCATTTTCACCATTGTTATCGTAGTAATGGACACCATTTGTATTTTAGGACCTTCTAATAAATAGCTCAAAATTATACACCAACCCAGAGTGACCAAGCATGGTGAAGAATCTTTTCAATAGAATTCCCCACAATCCACACGGTGTGTGCAGGTGACTCGTCCAGCAGCGGATTACCAATACAGCTGCTCCGGACCCAGCGTCCAACACCTCAAACGAAACATCAGGACTTAAAATGAGAATTATTAAAATTTAATCTCTGGGCACAAAATCCATCGTACACTCTGAGAGGTCCGTTAACAAGACAATGCAAGCTCGAGGGTGGCACACGGGGGAAAATCAATATGGGCTCGCGGCGCAGGACAGCGATCCGCTGGTAATGCCACGACCCACCGCGGGAACCGCAACACATTGGCGGTGGCACGCCGAGAGCGCCGTGCGGTTGAAATTAATTTCTATAATGCGAGTCAGGAGGAGCTGTGGCGTAGCAGCTGGTGCGTCCAAGCTATAGAATCCACGTCGGTGGAAGAATTATAATCTGAGGAGTTGCCTGCCGGCTGCTGCCGTTCACAATAACACGGCACTGACTAGCGTGGTGAACTATGGTCAAACGACCTTGACGGCTGACATGGCATAGGGAGACATTCATCCAACAGTTATCGGTTAATGAGTGCTTTTTTTTCAGCTATGCGAAGAAACTGGAGAACGTGGAAGAATCCCACGCAGAACAAGGGGGAGAACATAAACTCCACGCAGAACAGGCACCAGTGACTGAACTGCCACAGGCAAGACCTTCTTAGTGTGGAACGTGGATTTTACCACTGCATAGCCACCCTGCCGAGCAGGGAAAATGGAAATAAACAAGAGGCGATATGGGAAATTATGAAAATGAGCTATTGGCACAGTTGGACATCCTCTTCCGAGGGATTCTCTTTTGGCAGGGGTGGGAAAACCTTCTCCTTACAGAAGAATTTTATACGCCCTTCGCCAGCAACCGCACCTGACCCTACGCGCACACATTAATGAGTTCTATCAGTGCAAGGGCAGCGTTGGTGTGAGCTCAGAAACACCCCCACCTCTAGTGCCCGCTTCGTGAGGCCACGATGCTCGCAGTGACGGAAAAATATTGTTCGCGAGCCACTTGGAATAGATAGTCCTCAAAAAGGGCTATGGGATATGTGAAATTAAGTTATGGTGCATAGGTGTCGTGCTTTTAAGTGTTAATTTATAATTATCCGTGAAACGCAGAATGTATTATGTAAGATCTGTATGCAGTGCTCATTTGATTTTTTTCATCCCCGGATGTTGTTACCGACTATGCTCACCTCCAGAAAAAATTGCAGCTTTGACTTTAATCTGCAGTGCATCACAACATGCAAGAAATAGAGCAGCTAAGGCTTCGATTTTCTGTAGAACGCCCATTCGCCATGGAGTTATAAAAATAATTCACGACCTTCTAAAACTGATGCGGTGTCAGTCGAGGTTTACTTGACCATACTTCCCCACGCCCGCCGATGCGTTTCCGTCAAGGGGCACTGAGGACCGGTTCAACCATCGCTCATAACTGATGACATAGCCGTGATCGGGAATCAAATTACTTTTATCAGGTTCGTAACACGGAGAAGCGAATCAATACACTACAGCTCCAGACAAGAAATAAAAAGATCCCACGTATAGCCTTAACGGACTGCAGGGTTAAGTGCCATTAGCGAGCACCTATGAAGGTCGACACGGCACATGAAGAGGTGGGTGACCAGCACCACGCTTGACCCCCTTTGTCTCCCTAGTGACAATGTTTACACACTGCACTAGGTACTCATTTGAGGCTGAGTCGACCTTGGGGAGGCCCAGGATCCGTTCAGAAAATCGTCACTGGTGTTGGCCGTGAGCGAGATTCAAACTCGGGCAGCCAGGTTTGTAGCCGAGTGTGTGAACCGTTAAGCCACCGCTGCCCTACAACACACGCACACTCATACACATACAAACTCACATTTGGATACAGCAACAAAAAACGCTATTCGGTGAAGTCACCACAGCGCTTGTGCCAGGCCAAAGGCAATTCGAGATAGACAGATGAATATTATTATCGAAGAAACTACCCAGTGCAAGCTCTGGACGTCGGATTCCTGTACTACAACAAACGTTCGAACTGACCAACGCAAAGAATATCAAAAAATCACAGGGTAACAACGAACTGACAGGATTAATTTGTGCAAGGATGACACCTTAAACACATTTATAAACGAATTAAGCACCAATGTGCTAAAATAAAACCCTACCCATAAGAAAGTAAATGGTAACACGCAAAATTGAACAGCACAAATGTGACGTTAAGTGTCAAAGACTCATTGACAGGAGGCCACCGAACAGACACAGGTGCCGTTATTGAATATAAGCATGTATAAATACACACAGGCGGGCATATCCACACCCACACACAAGTAGCAAAAACACGTATTCAAGCACAGGCATACACGCTCGAAGACTTTAAACACACGCACACGCTCGCTGCGAGCGTGCACGCACGCGCACGCGAGCTGGTGTGAGCGTGGTGCAAACTGAGCGTGGCATCGTGCCACAGTCACTCGTCGGTCTGCTCATAAAGCGCGCCCCCTCCCGGCCCCAACCCCCACGCCCTCCGTGCCGCTCATCGCGCCAGGCATCTGGGAGATCAAAGGACACGTGATTCGGCATCCCCGCCGCAGACAGCTGCCTCGCCATCCAATAAAAGTGGAATTACGCGGCGATCCATCACTCGGCGGTAGGCAACTAACTCGCGTTTGCCGCGACACTCGCCGTTGCCCCGGTTCCAACTCACAGCTCGCCGTGCCTCCCTGCGGCCCCCGGCCACGTGCGGTCCGAGCGGCAGGAACGGCAGCACCCGCCTCCAATCGGTGAGTGCGACGACAGCGGCCGTTAAGAGTTAATCCGCTGCCGGATGACTTCGCGTTTGACCGGTGAATATTTGGGCGTATAGCGCGCAGAGATGGGGTGTTGTTAGACTACAGGGAGCTTCTGGGTGTTGCCACACAAAGAGCCACTCAGGTAAGACTTTGGACGAATGATTGAAACAATACGTCACTGTCAATATCAGTACCCGCTGGGATACCAGTCAAGACAACAGGGGCAATTTGGTGAACAGGCCAATTCTCCTAGGCAGCAACATGTCTTTGGACTGCGGAGGAAAGCTGAATACCTTGCATTGTGGGAGGAAATGGAGAGCACACAATAACTCCACACGGCATCCGAACCGGGAATCAACCGCAAAACCAATGTAATGATGTAGGTTTTCACGGCTCGATGCATGATGATTGCTCCGAAAAGCTGCTCTTTCGGGACAGCCGCGTCGTTCGCTTCCTCTCCTCTCCTCGCGACGTTTTGCCTCACACGTTGGAGGCATCACCAGGCGTGGTGTGCGTGTGTCGTGTGTGCCTGCTATTTATATGCAGGTACTATGTATGCGTTAAGCCTCCGCTATAGAGGTGCTGTATTCCAGGACCAATGGACGATGGACGGGCGCTTGACAAAGCTTTGACAAAGCGCCTGAGGATGCCTCTAACGTGTGAGGCGAAACGTCGCCATGGGGAGAGAGGCAGCTATCGATGCGGCTGTCCCGAGAGAGCAGCTCTTCGAAGCAATCGTGGGGTGGTAGTGCCACTCAACGAACCACCGCGCCACCACCCCCCCCCCACCCCGTTGTTAACCCAGTGAATCGTGACACCGAAAGTGTCGCTGGTGGCGACGCACCTGGTGGCTGACTTGTGTGCCGCGTGCCTGCACGGTGGCGAGGCGCTCGTAGTAGCGCGAGATGGGGTTGTCGTGCTCCATGCCCTTTTTGGCGCAGCGCTGCCGGTAGATCTCGAGCAGTGATAGAGACGACGGGTTGTCCTCGACGAGGCGCATCTGGGGCGACACTGCCACCACGCGCGGCACTGCCGGGAGGGGCACAGAGGGGAGGGGAGGTGGGGGGAAGAGACCGGGGAATCGGCATCGATCGTCGTCGTCCATCAGCACCGACGAACAAATGCTAACGTGAATGCGCACAAAAAAGGCAAGGACAAGGATCACCCCCCTCCCCACCCCCTCGTGTAGCCTTTAACTGACTGACTGGTCAGGCAAGTGCTGTTAGCGAGTATGTAGGCCGGCATGGCACACAAGGCGGTGGGTTGCCAGCACAACGTGTGACGGCCTTCGTCTCCCTGGCGCGGATGTTTACAAATCACACAAGGTGCTCATCTACGGCCGAAGAAACCGTGGGGAGGCCCAGAAGCAGTTTGGACATAAGTCGCCGACGTTGGCAGCAGCGTGCGGAACACTGTGCGTCCCCAAGAACAAGAACCACGTGCCGTCTAATGTGCCGCAGCTGGCATTCCCGTACCGAGCAGGTGGCAATAGCCTCATCATAAATTTCCACATTAGCAAAGTGGCAAACCGTCATCCCGTCCATGCTCCGCAATCCCGCTAACAGAGCTGGTAACAAAGGCTTTCATTCAAAGTAATGACCACAAATCGTAACCGCCAATCAAATCACACAAAGGTAGCTATGACGTGAAACGTTAGAGCTATAATATATATCCTCAACCCCCTCCCCCCATTCCCTCCTCTTCCACTGCTGCTGCACGTATGTCAGCAAATTACTGAACGAATCAGCGAATGACTGAAAATGATGACGTCGTGTTAATAAACCAGTGAAAACTTTTCTTCAGTGAATGCTGGGAGTAAGTTATGGTGTGAATAAGAAATTAATGGAACCGATGACCGAATGGTAGTCCAAGTAAACAAATGCACACGTGGCAAAAAAGTTAAACAAGTGGAGGACTAATTTAATTAAAGTGTTAATTCAGCCTAAAATTAATTGCAAGACTATGATTGGGCGAGCGCCGTCGCATTTACAGCTTCCACGGTGCGCAGTCCACTCCGCATTCAGCATATTAGGGATATATTAAATAGAGTATTGCTCATTGTAGCCTTTAAGTGAATTAAGCTTAGTTTGGGTACACGCAGTGTCTCTAGAGAAATGTATCATTTATTTAGTTATCTATTTTAGTACTTTTCTCTCTTGCACGGCATCGTCGCGATTGCACTATCTGCACGAACGATGCTATTTAGAGAAAAAAAAACAGAATAAACGCCAATAAATTATGAACACCAATATACCAAGTAATGCGTGTATCTAATAGCAGCATAATTGTGAAATACAAAAATATTATTTTCATTATTTTCCAATGCAGACTGCTGTCTCAGAAGCAGCGAACAGCGTCCGTAGTTTCAGGGCTCCATTGAACGGAGGCCTGTTACATCGAGGTTTTGGATGTGGGAGGAAAACGGGAAACCAGGAGGAAACCCACATAGAGCCTGGGGGGGGGGCAGAACACACAAACTCTGCACAGAAGAGGTTCCCGAGGCATGAATCAAACCGCCTTGGGCAGGACCTTCTGTCTGTTGAAGCGGTGGTTCAGTGAGTAGCGCTGTCGCCTCACGGCAAGAAGGATCCCAGTGCCGCTGCCTACGTTAATTGGATTACTGAGTAAATTATCCCCGGTACCCTGCGATGGACCGGCCTTCCATCCTGGGTAGAGTCCTACCTTGAACCCCTGCCTACCCCTCCCAGCTGGACAACTGTTAAAAAGAACTGCAGAGCTCAGCAGATTCCTTCCACCTCAAATGAAATGTACTGACCAGACTTCAGCGAGGCTGGGTGACTGTGAGGTGGGAGTGGAGGAGGGAAACGCGGCGGCGATACCGGTGAACAGCAGGTGCCTCTTGGCGGTCTCCTTGCGCTTCTCGAGGCACGGGTTGAGGAGCCGCAGCAGCTGCAGGACGCGCTCCTCGCGCCGCGACTCGGTGAGACACGCGTCGTTCATCACCAGGTATGGGTAGAGGCGGCCATTGTGCCCGCGGATGTAGAGGCGCCGCGCCGCCGTGTTGTGCTTCTGCACGATCTCCACGCGCGGCATGAACCTACACGGGGATGGGGGATGGGAGATGGGGGATGGGTGGGGTGAGTATGGGGTGGTGCGGGCGCTGCCAGCACGTTGGCATCGAGGTGTTGCCGCCGTCACGACTGCCAGTCCATCAGCGTCATCGTCATCACCGCGATTACGACTACGATTGCAATGATCGCTAATTCTACCGCCACACCGCCATCATTATTATCACCATTACGGTTATCACCACCACGGCCACCACTGTTACCATAATCAAAGGGAAAGATCCCCCACTTGACCTTAACAGACAACACAGCACAAGTAGGGGGTGGGTGGATAGCGCCACGCCCGGCCGCATTTATGTCTCCCTAGCGACAATGTTCAAACATCGCATTAGGTAATCATTGGAGGGTGAGTCGACCTCGCGGAGGCCTAGGACCGGTTCAGAATATCGTCACTGGTATTGGCCGTGATTGAGAATCGAACTCAGGTCATTCGGTTTGTAATCCAGCCCTCTAACCGCGACACCGCCACTCTCACACACATGCACAGGGACAATATGGCGCAGACGTACCGAGCGATCTTGATGTAGTAGTGCGTGGGCTTGGGAAGGAGACACTCCCCGGGAATTTCCACTTCGGCCGTCTGGGCTGAGAAATTGCTGAGGAAGCGGCACTTCTCTTCGATGAGGAAGAACTTGGGCAGCAGCTTTGTCCTGGCCTCCAGCACCTTGATCCACTTCTTCAGCTTGGAAATGAGATTGTGCAGCTTCGTGGAGCCAGGCACGTTGAAATCAAAGTCTGGCAAGGTCCGGGGGGACAAAAAAAAGCGCAGCACGTCTCAGGCGAATGATTGAGTGTTAAGCAGCGCGCCACAGAGGGCTTTTTGACACGCTGTTGCTTGTTGTTCTGCAACGCTGTGTATATGTAAAAAAAATCCAAAAAAATGTTGTTGCTCTTGATTTTCCATTCTGGTGCCATTGTTGTTGACGTGCCATTCTCTCCACAGTTCTGTGAAGCGCTTTGTGACCCTCAGGCGAAAAGCGTTCTATAAATGCAATCATTATTATTATACTGCACCTCAAGATCTCATTGGGCATGGTCTCTACGGACCACCAGGTGTTGCTTCTGGCCTACAGAGAATGGTGACTCTGCATGACGAACATCTCTTTCCCACATTTGTCTCTCCGCGTAGGACTTTTGTTTTGTTCATGCAATCCGTTGGCCACACGGCCTTATGCGAGTCCGTCTTATCAGCAGCAATTCCTTGTGTACGAGTCAACGCCAGACTGTTTTGCACATTCAGTGGCTTATCAGCAGAAAACTTTCCTGAACCAAGGCTGATAAACGTACCCGATGTGCTCAGTCATGAAGGGCAACCCCCATAAATGTCACCTAGTTTATAACTGTACGTTTTCCATGGTAGCCCTATTAACTAATGTGTTGCATTCATGTACTCGTGACCTACTTCCAATAATAACGTCTCTATTATTGGGCTCTGTCACCCATCGAATGAGGTGCGATCTGGGCACATGCAGCAAGCCCGTATTGGAGGACCGAAGATGTTGTGCTTATGGAGGGTGCCTGAAGTCGGTCACGGATATATGTCGGAGCAGCGTCAGTGACAGACTTGTAGGTGTGAAGGAGAACTTTGAATTCAAGTCTATATTTAACCAGTAACCAGTGAAGAGACGTCAGTACTGGGGATATGTGATTGTGGATGGGTGTGCGAGTGAGGACTCTAGCAGCCGCATTCTGCAAATGTTGGAGACGATTGATCAGGTAGGCAGGGGTGACACGGAGCAGTGCATTGCAGTAATCAATTCGTGAAGAGATGAAGATGTGTATGAGCGTCTCGGCATTCGAGGGTGACAGGATGTTGCACAGTCTGGCTATATTTCTGAGATGAAAATAGGCTACTTTCGTCAACTTGTTGATCTGTGTCACAAAGCTGAGTGAGGAATCAAGAGTCACACCTAGACTCCGGACTGCCTTGGCAACTTCAATGGTCCGGTCGTCAAGCATCAATTGGATAGATTCAGACTTGGACAATTGGTGCGGTGTTCCGACAAGCAAAACTTGTTTTGTCGCCATATAGTTTTAGGAAATTAGAATTGAGCTAGGCCTTCAGAGTTGACAGGACGACATGCAAAACCTGGAAGCATTAATGGATGGCTTTGTGTGGATATAGATTTGAATGCCATCGGCATAGCAATGGTAGCTGAGATTGAGGCTGCACAGGATATGGCCAAGTGGTTGTATGTAGATGCTGAAGAGGAGTGGGACGAGAACTGAACCCTGAGGAACTCCAGCTAAAACAGGATGGATCTCTGATTTTTGTCTTCCGATGCTGACGAACTGCTTCCAGTTGGAGAGGCAGGGGCTCAGCTAATGCAGGGCACAGCCAGAAACCCCAATACTCTCCAGTCGCTCAAGGAAGATCGAGTGGTCAACGGTATCAAAGGCAGCGCTCAGGCGGACAAGAATACTTGACAAGCCTTCATCAGCTACTTTGATCAGAGCAGTTTTAGTACTCTGGTCGAATCTGAACCCAGATTGTAAAGGATTGAGGAGGTCATTGTTGAGAATGTGTTTCTGGAATTGCGTGGCTACTGGACGTTCAAGGACCTTCGAGAGGAATGGTAGATGTAGTATTGAGCGAATTCCACTGTAAGAGAAGGATGGACTTTGTGGCTATTAAATAAGTTAAACTGGCATATACGAAATACATTGGTGATGTTGAGATAATATGAAAGAGAAGAATATAAGGTGACACTGAGGTTTCGAACAGATGAGGAGGCAGAAACACTGTATTATGCAGGCAGGATCCAATACGTTGCTTTTCTTATCCACCTTTTAAAAGTCAAAATGTCCTGTTGTATCTGACTGTGGTATATTTTTTGCGTTATCTCTCTCTCATGCCCCCACCTCCCGCCTCCCCCCCTCCCCAAAACTGTGAAATCACATGGCAGAGACAGTTCTTCAATAACGTGGGCTGTCCCATTTGCACTTTGTCTAAAATCCACGGGGACACAATTCTGTTCAATATAGGTCACGTTTAATGAGGCCCTTTCTCCCACCCCGGAACCCATCACAGCTGCTTGTTGCGGTGTGGTAGCAGAGGGGGGATGGAGTTACGGGTGGTGGGGGGGGCAGGGGGCGCTGGGCGGTTCACGGTGGAGGTTGTTGGGGGTGGACGGGGCTGTGTTTTAGGCAATGTGCTGCTTTTTAATAAAAATAATAGAAAATATATACTTGCATTTTCATGAATTTCTTTCACCTCTTAGAGAAGAAAAAAATGCCCCAAAAAACCCACACCAAGCCAGGCTTAGCATTTCTATCCTCTGGGTAATTAATTGGCTGCAGATGAAAGAAAGCCACATGATATGCGAAGGGCGTCATCATTCTGCCGTGCATTCTGTTCGATTTGTTTCACACATTGGGTCTCAAGGCTGAAAACTATTCTTTTCCTTAACAAGGCAGGGCCCGTGCCACCGATGCATTTTTCAGGTCTCATTTGCAAGGACGGGCATTATCTTACGAGAAAAGATAGCGCCAGCGCGTACGAACACTTGAGAGATTTGCACGTCCCCGAGTGCGTTGGAAATGAAGGTGCGCGTGTCAAACTAAACTATTCTGTTTACTAGGTAGAGCCCACAGAGTATATTCAGAAGCAACCTCGCCACAAATAATGACTCGTCATCGACAGTGGCTGATATCATCATCACGTGAGGATTTATGGTAGCTGTCATTTCATCTAAATGCACCCTTCTCAATGTGAAAGAGGACGGTGAAACCGGACGAATGCGGAGAACAGTCCACGCGACCACGGGAATAGAGCGCGCAGACACATACACAGCAGACAAATACACAGTAGGCATAGTCAGAGTCCGGTATTGAACCGAGAAGCTCCTGCACACAGGATGATGGAGATAACATATCATCGCTACTTTGGCGCTCCATAACTAGGTAACTCTACATACGCCTCGGTAAGAACTGGTGATCAGAATATATATTTAAAATGACTTTCTCATCAAACAGAGTGCGGTCTCCTACTCTTATCATCCACCCCGTCTCTCTGGGCTCTCTATACACCGATAAACTCTTTCCCATTTTCAGAGATTGGCCCAAGTGGTTCGCACATTTGCCAAACCGGTTTTCCCGGCGGATAACGTGGCAAGAATCGTACGAAGGGGCACTGCCTTGGGCGATCCTTCATCCAGCAGTGGATTGAACGTGGCTGACGAAAATTATATTGATGAGCTAACTGTCCAATCAGTTTCCATCCCCCCCCCTCTCCTTGTTGGGCGTTGTGCCTACCTAGACCAATCACAATGGTGGTGGTGGTGGGAGGGATTGATGATGGCAATTTCTTTTTGCTGTTGTCTCAATCGTCTCGCTTGGAAATAAATAAAATAAATGTGATAATGAGTCACACAGGAGCCTCCCGAAAATGTGTCTTGTGACTCAGCCGAGCTCTTTCCTGGAGAACCAAAGCACCAACATTATATCGACACATAGTAATAAAATGCAACACTCTTAACCACTTCCCCTCCCAGGTCATTTTGGTGAAGGGTCATTTACAGGTGTGGAAATACATTAACCTGAAAAGAAAATATCAATTTCCTGCTGGCGGAATAAGTGAGTGCAGCAGGGGGCTTTGGCGACACAGCAGGAAGGAACAAAGCCACGTGTTCGTGAGGCTGGGAGGGTGAGGGAGCTAACGCGTGCTGCCAAAACATTAATTCATCATCAGCCTCCGCTTCATTCTCTGGAGGGGTTGTGATGAAGTATGAGCTTATCCCAGCAAGACAGAGGATACAAGTCAGGACTGGGTAAAAGTCAGGGCACGGGGACCAATTTAGAATCTAGGAAGCGGGCGAAAACACCCGTGGACACAGATAGGGCATCCGAACTCCACACAGAAAGGAACCAGTTCCGGAATAGAATAGAATGCTGTGCGAATTTCTGTTAGCGAGCACCTGTTAAGGTCTAAAAAAGGCCTGAAAAGAGTGATGTGGCCAGATCCACGCCTGGCAGCCTGCACATAGTGCTCCAGTTACCCATGTAAAGTGGAGTCTATCTTTGGGGGAGTCTGTTGAGGCAATCAAATTCAGGTGGCCAAGTTTTAGCGTAATTTCACTAACCGGTGCTAGGCCACTGCTCCCCACAACACATACCTACTCACACCTACGCACACACACGCACATGCAGACACACACTAACGCATGTGCGCACACGTACTGGAAGAAAAGCAGGAATCCGTTATACGTAACTGAACCCATCTGCGATTGGAGGCGATAACGGCTTTAGATTCGCGTAATACGTTTACCCGCTCCAGAATGGGCCATTCATTCGTTCGCTCAATGACTCGGTCGCTCGCTTGCTCATTGACTCGGTCAGCCACGTGTCGCGACTGCGATGCTACGTCCAGTATGGTCCGCCCGGTGTCGCGCAATCAGCGGCGTGAAAACGCGCCAGGGCAATCGCAGTTGTCGCCGCAGGTGGGTCTCAGTGGGAACTACACGGAGCAAGCGGGACCATCGCGGGAACAGCGGCCGGCGTCCACTGGCCGGAGGAACCCAGCAGGAGTTACACGGGTCCGTCAGGCCGTCGCAGCAGAATGGCGGGTGTCTGCTGGCCACATAAAATGTCTCAGGCCTATGTGGCTCACACTATTACAGACTAAGGGTGGAATTTGTATATGCCCTACAACATTCGTTTGTCGCATGCTAATTAAAGTAGAGATAAACTAATGGTGGGGACTGAAATTTGTCGAATCAAGAACAGAATCCACAGGAAAAAAAAAGGGTTCTTATGCAGTCATTGCTGAAAAGTCGAGAATATCAACTCAGTTCAATCACAGGCCATAGCCTGGATTCAAACCCATGGATTCGAACCCATGAAATCGAACCCATGGCATTGCCAGTTCAGCATTCGACTTTCCAAGCCACCTCGGCCACATCTGGCCGATTGACAAATCTCTGCATGATCCGCCAAACACTGGCCTCCAAAGCACTTAATTGGATCAGAGACGTGGACCACCACAGCCTTAATGAAGACAATCACACTGCTTGACAAGCACTTGTGCCTCGCTCTCTAATTATACTCTCGTGTTTCATTAGGAGGGCATCTCACTTCGCTTCTTAAAAAAAACCCTCAAAGACCTCTCCACTCAACCTTAACGGCCCCCGAGTCTAGGCACGCACGCACCCACCCACCCATACTGCAATGGTAATTGGAGGCGCGCAGAGAGTGTGTGGGTGGCGATGACGGCGAGTGGGGGGAGCAGCCGTGGCACTCGTACTCGCACGCAAACTGAGTGAGTGGCGACGAGACGGGACTGCCGAGCGGAACCCACCGCAGCCGCAGGAACGGCGGCGTCTCAGTACAAACTACTATCCATTTACCCGGCGTCACAATACCCACAGGCAATCCCAGACAATGCGTGTACCACCCCGACGCACCCGTTAAGCCTTCTGCTGACGGCACGAGGAATTAACGAAAATTCCCTTGCTCATCCTCCCATAGCGAGACAAGTGGAGAATCCTCAATTTATAAGATTACAACACCTGCATAATCGCCAGATACAGTAAAACCTGTTGTAATCTTATATATGTATACTGGCAAAAAAGTACCCATAGCGTTAACAGCTCCATCCTCAGAGAAAATTTCACTCGGCAACATTAGCGTAGTTCGCAGATGCAATGGAAGGCAACTTCTAAGCGAGACAAAATTAACTTGATTCGTAAAAGAAAATGTTGATCATCTCACGAACGTCACGAAGCGTACACGCGGAACTGTGAACGAGTCGTCAGCGAACGGGTTAAAGTGATGTTTGTGTTACCGGCATAAAAGCGATTCTGAGTGGACGCTATTGTGTCTGGAGAAAGGGCTGGATGGTACTGCAAACCGAGCCAATCGTGGCCCTCGTGCACTCAGCAGAAGGGCGGCAGGGCCACAGACGCCGCTGGGAAGAGCGGAACAATAGCCACCACCACCCGGAATTAATCGGCAACTGTGATTGGCACGGTGGGAAAAGCATCTTTGCACGCTACTCTTGAAATGGACGTGGTTGGAGGGGCGGTGGGGGATGGTATTTGCTGTTGTTTTTGTTGGGATCGCTGGCATACAAAGGTCATCATCGGGAAGCGAAAACAAGACGCCCGGTTTTGTTAGGCGTGACCGGCGTAATGGCACGTGGTCTCACAACAATACACGGTGTTTTTCATAGCTCCGCTGGTGAGAAGGTCATGTTTTGTCCTGGGCCTGTGGCTAAGTGACCGTGATTTCATTTCGGAAACAGACGAACGCAAGCTACACGCAGACTATCACTCGATAACACTGGAAACCTTCCCACGCATCTGTGGATTCTTCACTTCACTTGTGGGTATATTTGACATATGCCCTTGTGGCTTTACATACCAGTGCAATAACAACACTCCATCGATTGTGATGATTCTATAACTTAATTTAACGGGGAGTAGATTTTAATGGTAACCTCTCAGCGCGCAAGTTTTATTTACGGAAATAAATGTAATGTAATGTTGTTTGTGTATTGTTACCGATATGGTTTTATGACGCACGCAATTTTTTTTCTCTGATTTCTATGTGCTGTACTATTGTACTCAGTGCTAATGTCATCGTTTTTGTCATTTCTGTGACCCAGGTCACTATTTCAAATGCACCTAATCCCAGTGTCTCACACGTTCTTTTCTGGTTAAACAAAATGAAATTTTGAACTTAAAAACTCGATTCGTCTTACATGGTGGAAAGTTGCCGGGCGTGGCGATGCACGCCTGTAACCCAGCACACTCTGGAGGAGGGTTTTTTAGATCCCATCGATCACTGAAACTCGACAGGATGCAGAGGTGGCCAGGAAACGGTAGCACAGGAGGAGGGTTCATGAATCTATTGGTGGAGACCTTTGAGTCTCGTTATGTTATCCCTTCGAATCTGCGTTTTTTCTCCGGGTAATCCGGTTTCCGCCCACACACACACAACGCAAAACACTCTTTATTTTAAGAAGGAATTGGCCAAACATCCTCTTGATAAAAGTCCAGAGGCTCACGTATTTATGCAGGCTTTCCCCGAACAAATGAGATCGTTGTTATTGCTAGAAATGTTTCAGGTTTCTCACGCTTATCTCTTAATACAATCCTTTCAAGAGACAGTTTGTCATCACAACATTTCACAAAACTACACACAGCCTCTTAAGCTGCGCAACGGGTCGTGGCAACATTGAGAGATTAACCGTTTCTTCTGTCTTGAAGTGCATTATTTGGCCTACGCTGCAGTTAATTTAATAGAAATACTATCTGATTAATGCACGAGGGCTTTGTCTGTTAGCACAATAGCCACTAAAGGGGGTAACAATAGCAGCTCTGCAACAGACTGGATAGCATCTGTCTTGCTAATCACATAGCCATTATCATATTGCTCATAATTCTCAAACATGGATGTAGAATGTACAAGTACTTGCCACCATGGGCTCGAAGATAACTGGAGCAACGATTCACGTTAAAACTTAAAAACCACTCATCAAAAAACTTTTTTTCAAAACATTTGCATGGGGTGGGGGGAATAAGAGCCCCATTTAATTCCTCGTACCAAGGGGCCACGCCAACCACACGACACTACCACGGTCACCATCACCAACGTCACCACCACCAATGTCACCACCATCGCTAAAGTCATAAACGGGCACATGAGCGAGAGGTGACGGTACAGGCATATGTGTGCAGGTGCGTAGAGTGCGTGCATAGGTAGGTACGTAAGTATATACGTGCGCAAATAGCTGCTTGCATAGGTTTGTGCAGGAACTAGTAGGCACGCATACGTGGGTGCATGTTTAAGTATGTGCGTAGGTGCGTGTATCTGTGTGTTAGGGCATGTGTAGGTGTGCGCATGGGCGAGTGCGTGAGTATGTGGGTAGGTCTGTATCTATGTGTGTGAGCAACGGTGGTTCAGCGGTTATGACGCCAGGCTACAAATCTGGTATCGAATCCCGCTCATAGTCAACACCAGTGGCGATGTGCTGAAGCGGTCCTGGGTTTTCCCTAGGTCGACTCAACCTCAAATAAGCACCTAGTGCAGTGTGTAAACACCACAAGTAAGACAAAGGAGGCTGGGCGTGGTGCTTGTCATTCACCTCCTCGTGTGCCGTGTCGACCTTCACAGGTGCTGGTTAAGGGCACTTGACCTTATAGTTTGTTAAAGGCAAACTGAAAAAAATTATCTTTGTTGGGTGCATGTATAGGCACAAGTGTGCATGCGTGTGTGCATGCGTGTGTGCATGCGTGTCGGCGTGCAGGCAGGTACGTGGGTGCGTGCGCATGTGTGCGCATACCACCTCCCACGTGCCACCGTACCGGTAGTGAACTGGCCCTTGAGCTGCTGGAAGACGGGGTCCTGGGCGGTGGCCTGCGCCCGGCGAGCCAGCGACTCGGATGCGGCGCTCGAGAAGATGGTCGAAACGTTGGAGACGTTCTCGAGGCCCACGCCGAACGTGCTCACAAGCTTCTTGACAAAGTTGAGCGTGTGCGGAGTGATGCGCGCCTCTGCCACTCCGCCGCGCGTCTCGAACGCCACCGAGTAGCACTTGGCCAGGCCTTGTTGCAGCTGCCGAAGCACCTGCGGTCCCAACGGTGGTAAGAGCAGTTTGTAACGCGCCGGTGTGTTATATTATGATGTTATTGAACGCAGCGTCTGGCAAATGTTGGCACCGGCTGACTTACTCCTGCCACTTTTCTGCAGTTTCCTCATTCCTCTGAATCGTTTTCTCTTACAATCAATACTTTAAACATTTAATGAATGAACAACTTATAATTATGAAGTACATGTAAATACGTACAGGCAGGGATGAAAGTAAACTTTCTTAATTTCGTATTGTGACCTCCCCTTCCCACCTGTATTGTAACTGAATTCTTAGACAACTCTCTTACCGGCACATCAGACAGTACAGGCTTATTTTCACCTCTGCAGTCAGGTTAACGTTTGTAAGGCGTGCGATGACAGATGAGCGAGTAGCGCGACTAATACTGTCCAGTCCAATGGAGAGTGAGTCTACTAGAATGGAGCAGTTGTTTGTGATGGGGTCTATTAAGTGGTTCAGTTATATGCAGTCGCTGCACTGTGTGGGGGGGGGGGGTCATCTTTAACATCCCACTCGTGGACGAATTGCGCGATGTGACCCAGTCGCTGTTTTTCATTTTTACCATCCCCGATTAAACCAAGTTCCCAAATGCAACAGTGATGAAGTGCTTGGCCTGGCCATGAATGAGTGCACTGAAAACAAGATTTAGCCTAGCTTTCTGCTTGACTTGTTCAGTGGGCTAACAAAAACATCAAGGTCAGTTTGAGTGCCAAAATATGAAAATCTCTACAGCAGAAGAGGTGAGATGCTTCACCATCTACAATGGAGTTAAATTCACCAAACGTGTCTTTAAAAGTAGTTGTGACATTCTTTAACTGTTCTGGCACAAGGTGAAAGTTCCATGGGATAGCTAAGGTGCGTGCCGACGGTGCAACTGCATCAGAGTGCAGGCACTGGGTTAGGATCAGTGTAGAAACTAGATGGGAGGGCGAATTTCAAATTATTTCACGAGGGCCCCAAGTCACCATGGCGCAACACCACATGGAGTGTTACGAAGCTTTTAGTGATGTTCCCTTTGAGAATTGCTTTGTCTCATGACGTCACTTAGCGCAGGTAAAATATAATTGGGACAAGTACAAAAAAAAAACTCACACGGTTTTTTCATGCACAGTGGGCTTGTACATGCCCAAGAGACATACAAATCAATCTCCTCCGTGGTTCAATAAATAGGCACGAATTGAGAGTCCCAGTTTTAATTCACTAATGACACCAATGGCGGCAGCGTGGTGGTGTAGTGAGTTACGCTGCCGGGTTCGGTTTCTGACTCAGGTGATGCCTTTTTGCGTGGCGTTGGCGCGTTCTCTCTCCATGGCCACATAGGTTTTTGCCAGGTACTCCGGTTTCCTCCCGCTGTCCAAAGACATACTGCTTAGGTTAATTGGCCTGTTGAGTAAACTGCCACAAAAAGTGTACCCTGCGAAGTACTGGCGTCACATTCTGGGTATAATGAATGCATTTCTAGAGCGCGTTTAAGCCGAGGGTTACAAAGCGATGCTGTATAGCCCTACCCTGCCACTTATATCTGCCGTAATACGTGATGGACTCCAGCCCCCCGTGACCCTGTACATGATTAAGCCGGTGCTAATACTAAACACCAAGGCGCAAATGGAATATGGTCCAAAAAAGGCAAAAAATGAAATCCAAAACGATTTTTCTTTCTTCCCTCTATTATTAAATCAATTAACACACCGCCCGCTGATCAATAACATTGATGGACTGCGTGGCAGCATCACACTAGGGACTCGTGTCTGCCCAGATTTCCAGTCATAACAATAAGGAGCTAATGAGAAAGAGTAGCTATTCCACAGGGAAGTTTGCCCACCGTTATTAGAATGTGAAATTGACATCCAGTGCCTTTGTTGACTGACATTTCCACAAATTGCTACCACAGCGCTTGTACCAGGTTCGGTGCGCTTTGAGCACGAGTAAAGTGAGTAAAGGCTCACTGCTGTCAGGAGGTCATGGGACAGACCCTGGTGTTGTGGACTGATCGATTGAGATGACTGGCAGGCTCGCCACCCATGCTGCCCACTGTCGTACTGCTGCGTTTTAACAGTTCTGGACTCTGTCCGCTGCTCGAAAACAAAGATCCCCCCCATAGCCTCAAAAGGTGAGTGCTTGCTAATGGGCACCTACGGAGGCTGGCATGGCACACGAAGACGTGGGTGGCAAGTGCCATGCCCGGCCGCCTGTCTCCCCAGTGGCGATGTTTGTGCATGGTAGCGGGTAATTATTTGTGGCTGAGTCGACATAGAAGTCAAGAACAACCACCGTCCATCACCAAGTAGCTGTGAAGTCACCACGGCGCTTATTCCAGGCCACATGCACTTTGAGGCCACGCGAAGCGTCTAATGCTCACTTGTAGGTCACAGGACAAACCCAGATAGCGTGTGTTGCCTGACCGAGGGTTCATACGCCGACACGTACGCGCGAATGGCCACTCGTGTGCCCCCTCACCTCCTCGTGCCAGTTCTCGCGGAACCACACCATCTGGTCGACGATGCCCTCGAGCGAGGACAGCAGCGTTGGGTGCAGCTCGCGCTGCATGTGCATGATGCGGCTGCAACGCCACATGGGCGCTGTCGCTCGGATAGGGCCCGGGTCCGGGCTCGAGCCGGGCACCTGCTGGCTCCCGCCTGCGCCGAAACCAAACGCCGGTTTGTCAAATTTGTTGTGGTTGTTTTGTTGTTATTGTTATCGTGGGTAAGGCAGGGGTGAGGGGGACACAGGGAACAACAAAGCTTACATCACCGCCTTGATATCTCACACGCTTGACTGTTTCCTAATCTTCTGGCTACGTGACGCAATTGGTGCCCATGACCAAATCACCCAGATTGCGCCTGCTCTCGTCAGATCTTCAACACCGACGCTTCCTATAAATTATGGCTTCAGCCTGTCTTGGGTGCCATGATGTCTATGCGGTGGAAACATCCACCCCTTACAGAATGAAGGTCCTGCCCGAGGCAGTTTGATTCCCGCCTCAAGACGCCTTTCTGTGTGAACTGTGTGTTTAACCCCGTTTTGGGTGGGTTTTTTCTGGGTTGTCTAATTTCCTCTCACAGCTAAAAAAACACTAATTAAGTAAATGGTTAATAACATCGTATTCTCTAGCAAGCAGTGTCTGGCGAGCTGCTGCCAGCTAAACACTTGGCCATCTCACCGTCTCTATAGTTTCCACTCAGCCTCCATATTCATATCTCGTGTATTACAAGGTGTGGAATGTGTGCCCATTATAAACTGTATTAACATTATTCTTTTATTCTGGTGGGCATTCTCATCATTTGCTTAAAACGTTAGATGTGCAAAACTGTTGCCTTTAGGCGAATCCCCAGTGGAAGTCTCCATAGTGTGGGGTTAAGACCGCTCTTATATGGGTTCCCAGAGGCACAGGGCAGCAGTGAGCTGTCGTAAGTAAATTCTGTACTTATGAGTCCTATTAAGAATGAAACAAGTCTACAACTGTGTCTTTAATATGCCCCTGCCTGTCGGGACGGCCACATTTTCAACCAACAACCACACCACCACCAGTTTACGCTGGTAATTAAATTACCAGCGTAAACGCAATATTGATGATCATGACAATAATAATGATGAAGACATTCACCGTGATGATTTCATTTCGATGAAATTAACGACCACATCGATGGCAGAGAACACATTCGTGATCACGTCAACGACGGTGCTGTTGACGACGGGACCCACCGCTGCCGGCGCCTGCCTGCTCCTGCGAGCCACCGCCTCCCGGTCCGGGCGAACCGGACACTACTTGCGACGATGACCCAGAGGTCACAATTCCCGAGCTAGAAATGGCGCCCGCGCCGGGCTTCGAGCCAGGAGTTACGCCGCCAACTGGGACGGCGCGGCGCGAGTCGACGGCAGCGCCGCCGCCGCCACCGCCGCCGCCGCCGCCCCCACCAGCGGCACCACCAGCCAGGACCTCGCCACTCTTGTAGCGCTCGCGTTGTTCGATCTTGAGCGTCAGGTAGAGCGTACGGATTGGAAAGTAGACTGCCTGTGGGTAGACACGGCCCACCTGCACACACACACATACACAAGACAAAGATGGTCCGTCTATCGTCTTGAACAGACTGGTGTGGGAAATCAAGTTAGCGAGTGCCTATGAAGGCCAGCATGGCACACTAAGGGGTGGAAGGTGTACGTGATATGCCTTTGTTTCCCTTGCGCTCATGGTTGCACACTGTACCATCATTTAAGTCTGAGTCGACCTAAGGAAGGCCCTGGACTGATTCATGTATTTCTCACTGTTTACTGGGTCACGAGGAATCGAACGATCTCGGGCAACTGGGTTCGCAGCACAGCGGAACAACCGCTACACGACCGCTACCCATTACCACAACGTCAAACACACACACGTGAACGCATGCGAAGCAGGCGGTGTCAGCAAGGACCTATTAAGCACAATTACATTCCAATTGTGCATTCCACATGGTGTCACGAGATGTAGGAAATTCCACTCTAATCTCTAACAGCCAGCAGTGCACCACGGCGTGTCAGGGAATGGCGCTGATGTCATACAGCTGCATCTGAAATCACTTCAATAGGCCTTTTATGTGCACTGGGAGCAAAAAAAAAGTTTTGTTGGTCACATGCCAATCAAGTATATTTTTTTCTCGATTCTCTGAGGTGGACTAGGGCACACTAAGTAAGATTGAATGACGTTATTTTGTTGTGATCAGTGAGATCAGAGTTATAAATACAGCTGCTTGTAACCTTCAGAAGAACCCAGCTTCTCAGAGGTGGACTTAAAATAATTTGTCGGTGGTGATCATTACGGGTTCGTGAGCGTTAGTTAAGCTGTCAGTGTGCCAATGTTGGTAATAGCAGACAATTAACATGGGCAAACGATGGCTCGTAGAACGGATGCAGAGGCCTACAGAAGTAACCTGAGTGGTAGTTCTGTGACCATCAGTCTCCAAAGACTCTTTCTTGCCCGACACAGTGAGATGCATCGCTTTCAAAGAACTTCTCGCCCCTTTGGCAGTGCTCTTTTCCGCCAGCCGGAGCGAGTAAATTGCAAGGCTGCATCTTCGCGACGTTTACCTTTGACATCATTCCACCGAAGCGAAATAAGCGCCGGCGCGAGTTGCCTTCGCGCCCCGTGCTGGCGTTCGCGAAACAGAGGCGTCTATCCCAGCTTGCCCCTTTTGAGCCCAACCAAACTCGCACAGGGGTTTAACCGACGCGACGCGCTTGTTTTTTGTAATGCACGCGCCGCGTATTAAGTCCCCGCGGGGGGCCGGATTCGCCACCGCGCACGCTGCGTGTTTACACCGACGCGTCGCCATTGTTTCCTCCTGCGGGAAAGGGTGGGGGGCACGGGCAGAAACTCCATAGGGGCCCACATCGCCCGTAGCTATGCCAATGACGTCGTCAAGCGCCCGTCGACATGATTCTGCTAATGGTTTTGGCAGAGATCTTTGAAGGCCGCTGGTTAAAGGCATTATAACGTTAAAGATGCAGTTCAGCAATTACTCACTCACACAACAATGACGGAAGTGGCCTCCTCTGTGCCTACTCTTTCACGCCGGGAGGTGTCGGGAGTAACGGTATTAGCACCGCGTGGTACGCGAGCGTGTTATTTGCTTGTAAAAACATGCGCCATGGGTTTTCACTGCGCACTCTCCTGTTTCTTCCAGCGCGAGATTTTAAAAAAAGAACGTTCATTAAAAATTGAACCGGCGGGACGTGCAAATTGCGTTACCCTTTTGAAAGCATTTCAGAACACACGAGGGTATTTTACATCTTGTTGTTCAATCATAATCATTTATTACATTTATACTGGTATACGGCTGTTGCACCGCTATTTATGTCGGCGCCAGGGGTTGCTGACGCAGCTCTTAATATGAAGTTTCCCAGTCTTAATTTGTAGCGAATCATCCACCATTTCACGACATCACTTGCCCAATTAGGCCGATATGTTGCTGTGGATTTTGCTTCGTACAATAGAAGGGCCATTGTCCGGATTGTTGCCTATTAGCTACCTTTCCAATTAAGGCCACACCATGGTGCCATAGCCAAACGTTGATTTATTTATTTCTGCTTGTGGACTGCTGCCGACAGCAGCAGCACCTCTATCGGATAACTTGTACAGACGTGATTAATTTACGCCAGGACGTTCATAATAGTAATTGCATTTATCGAGCGCTTTTCACCCGAGGGTCACAAAGCGCTGCACAGAGCTATGAAGAGAACGGTATGTCAACAACAACGACATAAGAACGGAAAATCAGCCACAATAACGGTTTTTTGGGGTTTTTTTTTACAAATCCGAGCTGTAGAGAAAACGGTATGTCAACAACAAAACATAGGACAGTTCAACTGAGAGTCAAACAGTAGCAATAAATGATAGGACATAAAGTAAGCAGAAACAAAATAATTCTTCAACAAACAAGGAAAGAATGTGCAAGTTACATATTCTCCGTTCATTTTCATGGTATTGGGGCATCACGTATTAGCGGTAAAAATGGGTAGAGTCGACACGTGGATCGACACGAAGCAGCCACAAGCGAAGGATTTATGAAAAGCAAATGTGGTCGCCAAAAACATCACACACAGATGAAGGTACTGTTGAATAACAAAGCTAAAAACGAGACAAATTACAATGCCCTTGACATGCAAGTTAATTCTCATCGTCGAGCAAACATTGCACAACGTTGTTCTGTTTGGGGTAACGATAGGGCATTTTGACCCGAGTCAGAATAACCGGCCCATCTAAACTCTTGGAAATCCCAAAGAACAAATGACAATGGGGAAGAAAACTCACGCACATGCATCGAATTCGCGATGTTTTAAGCGACGCGTTTGCCTCGAAAACATTTTATACTTCACAGAACGCACACACGTGTTTAATCGACCATTTATATTTCTAATATGAATGTTTACGGCAGAAGCCACTAAAAAACAATGTTCGTCTACGGAGTCCAGTGCACGGAGGGGGAAACTTGCAACCTGGAATGTTTTGCGGTTCTGTCTTGTAGACAGGAGCCAGCATTTTAAAGAGAATCGGCATTTTTGTTTTGTATTTACACAACTGCAGCAGCAAATCGATGTTTTTTTGATGATTCAATAACAACAAGCACCCGAGCGTTTATTGATTGCGCCTTCCTGTAATCAGCCAAATGCACTGCGAACGCCAGCCAACGCGGCAGATATTCCACGATCGAGCGGAGCGCAGTGGCAGGGCTGAAAACGATGAACCCAGTCAGTGTGGAGACAATGCATCTTGCCAGGGATGTGTGTCGTGTCAACCCCAGGGGTTCTCAACCTTTTGCATCTCAAGACCCACTTGGCCCACTTGGGTACGGTCTCCACAGACTAATACGTGGCGCTCACGGCCCGCTCGCAGGTCCAAACCCCCCATTGCGCTAGCACATCTGGGCCGTACCAACATGGGTCTCTTGATGGTCGTATAGTTGTTTTTATTTTCCCCACTGCTGAAGAGTTGTGCGGAGTCAGAACTAAACTGTGATCAGCTCCCCTCGCAAGACGTCTGAATCTCGGCTGGAGGCCAAGCAGTGCCAGGGGGCTGGGCCAGGGCTGATGACACGCGAGGGACGTAGCAAATGACGCTGTCAACGGCGGTGGCGGCATCGCTTTGCTTAATATAATCACTCGGAGTACCCACGGGGGTGGGACTGGAAGGAGGGCGGTTGGGAGCAAGGGAGGGAGGGAGGAAGGGATGGAGGTGCCCTAAATAATGGCATTTGTTTGGTCGCAATAAATATTCATTCATTCCGGGCCTATTAAAGAACAAAGTCACCCCAAATGATTTAACAAAAGACTGTTCCTTAAGAGATGAAAAGATGATAGAAGAGCCGTGGGGTAAGGGTTATAGGGAGGAGTGGTACAAAGGACAAACAACGGAAACTTAAGAAATCTAAGAGTTGCGAGCGGAGTGGTGGCGGCTGCCCACAGTGAGTGTTATTGCAGTGCCAGTAGCAGGTGGCACATGCTGAACACTCATGCAGTTCAACATATTGCCGGGGCATCCTCACAAACAACAGACAAAGGGATCCCCTCTGGTATGAGCTACACCGGGCGGTCGGGGAAAAGTGCTGTTTGTTAGTCAGCGCTTAAGAAATCTAACGCAACACACGAGGGCATGGCTTGGCCAGCATCACATCCCACTACGATTTTCCGTCCACATGTTGATTTTCTGTGATGTTGGCTGTGAGTGGAAATTGAGGCGAGGGGGGGGGCCACCACTCCCCGCACACACCCACGAAAACAGAGACGTCGTTCATTATTGCAGCAGAACATACCCGGCGAGCTTGCAAACTCGACATGTGGGATTCCTGCGACAAAACACTTTTCTCCCGCGAAACAACAAACGTTCCAAGGCAACAGAGAAGGCAATGATCCCCCGTGAAGCCATGAAGATGGTTGGGGCAAATGTACAATTGAGCACAAGGAAAGGTTCGCTTGGTTTCAATACTCTTTATAGGAGGGGTACTGCTATCAGTAATGTTATAACCAGCGTTTCAACAGCACCATGATCATCAGGATCATAATAATCATCATCTGCAGCATCAGTAAAATCATAAACCCCATGAACATCACCATACATTTTCTAGCAAAACACTATGGATCACCACCATCACCTGGTGGGAAAATATGGCCAGTAGACTGTGGAGGATTGGTAGTGCAGTGATGGCATGCACTGCGCTACAAATCTGGTGACCCATGTTCGAATGCCAGGCATGGCTAACATCATCGCTGAACGATACCTGAACCGGTTTCGCGTCCGTGTCCAGCCGTCGCTAACCCGCTCCTGCCCAGCATGGTGAAGTACAATAAAACTACTCCTACGGGGAGGGGAGAATGTCTTTAGCCAGGAGAGATTTGTGAAAAGCATTTGTAGATTCTAACTTTCGAATGACCCAAGCGAGTCGTGGCGAACACCTCCAAGAGAACAGTAAATCCCGAATCCATCTCACTGAACGTGGTACAAGTGGTACAATTTGTCCTTTTGTTTTCCCCATTTAAAGACAACCGGCAATTCCCACGGACTCATTCCTCCCACGACCGTGGGAATGTAATGAGCAGGATGCCGGAAACATTAATCGATATAGCTTACCTTAACAAATGAGAAAATGGTAAAAGAGGGTTAAGAGTCGGATGCCTTCGTTGCTTCCTGCGCGCTCCACGGGGCCCATTACGGAGGTTCGTTATGCTCTCGCGCCAGGCTCCAGCTGGAGGTGCGCGCGTTTTTGTGGAGAATCCGCACGCGTATGTCAAAACTGCGCAAAGCGCATGAACCGCCACGTTGTACGGTTTCCACTTGCTCGGCTGCTGCGATTTCTGCTACCTCAGCTCTGTGGCTCTCTTAATGATTCAGCCGAGAGTCGTTGCCATTTTTTTCTGAGTTTTGATATAACAACACATTTTCTTGCCCTCTAATCAAATCATATAAACCGTGTTGAGAACTCGGATCTACCAGACTGTTTTGTCTCATCCACAGTGAACGTTGCTCAAGACAGGGTTGCAGAAACATTGGCGCAGAGAGATGTGATGCTGTCTCACAGCAAGAAGGTCTTGGGTTTGATTCTTGGCTCGGGTGCCATCTTTCTGTGTGCATTTTCTATTTTCTCCTCGTATTCGCACGGGTTTTCACCAGGCACTCCGGCTTCTTGCCAGAGTGTAAAGACATGCTGCCGAGGTTAATCGCACTGACTAATATCCCCTGGTGCCCTCAGAGATTGGAACTGTTGGACAACTGTTAAAAAGAACTACAAAATTCAACCGTTCCTTCCAACTTAAAATAAAAACTGGATGGATTTTGGTGTACCATCCGCTCCTGAGCTTATAGCCCAGAAACACATTGCACTTTATATGTCTGGGCTTCAAGGCTTTTCTCCTCTGCCTTCAATGAATGACCTGCCCCACCCCATTTCGTCAACGCACTTTCAGGATAGAAATCTGCCCTCGCTTGTCCCAGAAAGCCCGGGGCATTGACATCACGGGTTCGAGTGGCAGCAACTAATTTGCGCCAAGACCTGGTGCCGGTATTAAACTTCGCTGCAGGAGGCTCATTATACCACGCGCTATTGATGAGCGAGAAATATATCCGGGTTTGGGCGACACTTGAGCAGGCACTGTGACTTTAGGCCAGGGACTAATGTGCGACGATCCTCATTATAGGTTATCTGACCCAGTCTGGTAAAAAGGCACATTAATAAAGAAACTGATGCTTGCTGGAGGTCGACTGCCATTAAACTAAAACCCTACCTCAATGCATTAAGCTAACAATTAAAGCCGATGATTAAATCTAGCACAGCCACATATGCATTACTCGAGCCTAAGGCATTTCAATCAAAACTCTAAATATCCAGACACAGCTGGTAATAAAGCAACACAACCGAGCTGAAAACACCATGACACTAACGCGCACACATTCCAGTAAACCATAACAGAGATACACTCGATTAATCCACTGCTGGATGAAATTCTCTATAGGCGGTCTCCCTCCCACACCATCCAGAGGATCCTTCGATGTAACAATCCACTGGGAACCTACACACGAGAAGACCTCGTGGTTCCCTCCTTTGCCTGTCATTCTGTCGTTTAATCTCGCCAAACTGTCCATCAACCCCCCTAGCGATGTATCCTGTCCAATCCCCACTGACTTTCATAATGAACCAATACGATTTATAAACCGTGGGACATATTCATTCAATTTCGAAGGTGTTCAGTCAAACAGAGAATGACTCAAGACACGCGAGGAAACCCGCGGAGATCGGGAGTCAAGCCACGTGGTTACCCGGCACCAACTCACCAGGCACTGCGTCCTATTTATTACGATGTCGGTCAATTCACGAAGGTTTTTTTTAGCCGTGGGAAGAAACAGGAGAACTCGGAGGAAACCCACCCAGAACAGGGAGAGAACACACAAACTCCACGCATAAAGAAGCCACCTCAGGCAGGAAGCTTCTTTCTGTGAGGTGCAGACGTAACCACTACATAGCCACCCTGCCACCAAGTCTCGAAGACATATCCTCTATAATGTCCTCTGATCCATTCATTCATCTTTCTGCCCATTGGTGTGTATAAATCCCATCTCTCCCTATGACGGATAGCACGGAGTAAAACATATTTAGATATAACGCTCAGACTGTCACTATAGTTACATAGCGCAACGACTCACGCGCGTGAGGCTTCGGGAAGGAACCTTCCTTTAAGCCGGCTGTACTCCACGAGAAAGCTTGCAAGATGATTTTTATTGTGTCGTTAAATCTCACTAAGTGCGACGTTCAAAAGTACCGGTGCTTTGCGGATCATGTCCAATAACAGCCTAATTGTTAATGCACAGATGCCTATAATCACAGTCTGCAAAAAATCCCTTCCTCCTAACTCTCTCACCACCCACAACCACTCACAAGCACCACACATGGCAAAGACGGTTCACATTAATTCACCCTCCCCCACCCCAAATTTAATTTAGGCACGCGTACACTTTCTCCGGCATTGTGCACGTAACGGGGGCAGGGCAATTTAAAAAGCAGTGGGGATACATGACTTGCTGTAATTAATACGCAGGGCTTTGCGCCCAGATCGCTGGCAGAGCAGATGTAAAATCTAAATTAGAATTCGCCACGGCCTCAAGCAGCCACACTACATCGCTGCCCCTCCCCTCCCCGTCACCA
>JAZEWT010000003.1:24522093-24533334 GCA_036362905.1 Mordacia mordax | reverse complement strand
CCCCACCTCGAATGCCTCCTCACCTCGTTTGGTAGAGGACGACCTAGTCGGAGCCGGTGCTGCCCGAAGATACCGCGCCCGGAACACACAACATGCTCGTCACAAACACACTTATGCGTACGCAATGCAGCACAACTATACAGGGTGTTCCATATATATGGAACCACAGAAATACATCGGGAGCATCAGGAGTCATCAGAAATATGTATTCCATATGGTTCCAATTATATGAGTCACCCTATATACATATCACACAGCCTCGCAATCCGTGTCTTTGCGAACCTGTCTAACCTTTTGAGACATTACCTTAGCTCGCATATTTACCAAATACGCTTTCCAAGAATGCAACCTTTGGTGGTGAGACTAGCGTTTCCTATATATGAAGATAAATACCACGTACATAGACGTTTCGTCGGTTGGCACCGTCGGGCTAACGATGCCTCCAATGTAGCCCGATGATGCCTCCGAAGTGCGAGTCCAAACGTCGTGAGGCGGATCGGAGGAACGCTCGGCGTGGCTATCGTGGCATGGCAGCTCTCGAGAACGACCGCCAGCTCCAGAACCTGACGGCAAATACTCGTACTAACGGCTCCGCCGTACCGTGCTGATGAGGTTGAGCAGCAGCTTGCCTTCGCTGCACACCAGGCAGGTGAGCAGCTGCGGGATCCATGCCACCCACTGGATGGGAGGGACCCCCACGCAGTACTTATCCACTGCCTCGGCCAGAGTGTTCTTCTCGTCGTCGAAGCTGAGCAGCCACAGCACCTGTGATGCACGCGCACGAAGACAAAACAGCCCCCCCCCCAACAGCATAGCCTTAGCAGAGTGCTGTTTGAAAGCGGCTATGAAGGCCGGCGCAGCTTTCAAAGGGGAGGGTCGTCGACACGACACCCGACCGCAGTTGTCTTCCCAGTGGTGGTAACGTTTATACATCGCAAAAGGTAATCATTTGAGTCTGAGTTGGCCTAATGGGAGGCCTGGGACAGGTTCGCAACCATCACGTCTTGAGCGATGGCGTGAACGAGACCACAGAACTGGGAAGCCAAGGCTCTGGAGAGCCGAGACGGTCGAGTTCTCATCGTGTTTCACTCCACTTCGCAGACAGGGGTGTCACTGATCTATCGATGTAAAGTATGAAAAAATGACCCACGAATTGCTCAATATGGAATTAGGCATTGCAACAATTTCATCCTCCCCCTCCTTAATGCTGCGCAAAGTTGTCAGGACCCTCCTGAGTCATGAGAACCGATGAGACTTCTGCTGGGTGAACTAGCATCATGACGATCATAATACCACAAATAATACCTTTAAAATTCTGTCACAGCTGTGTCTAAGGGTTATCCCTGTCTGCTTACATGGCACCTGAATTATCACATATAGGTTGATGGTTTGTGTCTCATTTTTATATGAATCTTGTGACATGGTAGTTTTTTTGCGCTGCTATCTATTTGTGTCATTGCTAACAACACTATTTATAATGCATGCATATTCCGTGCCTGGTGAGGGACGAGATACGGGTACTGAGGCACGGAGTCAAGCTCAGTGTGAGAGCCTGGTCATAGAGGTGTTGTTTTAGTTTGTTAGTTTGAATATAGCGGTTGTGGTGGTCTGCAGAAGGTGCAGGGGAAGGCCTTTTATGGTTGTGGGTGGGTGGGTGAGTGACTGGATGAGTGGGTGATTGGGTGAGTGAGTGGGTGGGTGAGTGTGATCTTGGTGGGTGAGTGAGTGGGTGAGTGAGTGAGTTGAGTAGGTGGGTGAGTGAGTGGGTGAGTGAGTGAGTGAGTTGAGTAGGTGGGTGAGTGGGCGGACGGTCTGCCGAAGGTGCAGGGGAAGACTACTCCAGGTTGTGGGTGCAGCGATGGAAAAGTGCTGTTGTACGTATTTTTATTTTGGAGCGAGGGATACTGAGTAAGTGTTGTGAGGAGCTGCGGACAGTGTGTCAGCGCATTGCAGCAAGCGGTGTAAGTTGTCGAGGTATTGGGGGGTGTGATGAGTGTATAGTTCGGTGGCAGAGCAGTGTAGTGTTGTATTGGTGGCCAGTATAGGCTGCACATGTAGTATGTGCTGAATGAAAACTTAATTCAGATGAAGTACAATAAATCAGACTGACCCAACATGCAAGACACGACTAAAATACTGCCAGGGGCACATCTATCGGCTGTGCAGACAGCTTAAGTGCACCACAGCCTACCGGACAGAATTAAGCCCAGGTGCTGGGTTCCAAACTCACCCCCTCACCCTCACTCTCCACCATTATATACAGAGATTCACCACCAGAGTCACTCAATCAGCAATTGGCGAACAGTGGAGTGAACGTCTGGCCAACGTTCACGAGCAGACCAAAAATATATTCCCCAGCAGGGGTTTCTCTCGTGAAGGCCCTCTTCCCCAAGCGGTCGCACGGGGCAATCAATTTCAGGAGCTTTACCACTCTACCTCTCCCAGTGTCGGTGTCTCGTGCCTACACAGTGCCAGGCCATTGAGGGGAGGGACCACATTCCAACTCGCCAACCGCTCACACCAGCTTAGAGCCTCGCTGCACTCGGCCTGCTCTGATTTAAGTGATTACTCCATCGGTGACAGATATACAGTGAGCGCCGTGCGTCCCACGTGTCAACGCACACTCGAGAGCAACGGTGTATCTCGGACACCCGCCTCAACGTTTGTGGCACTTTGGAGAGAGATGGGTGTGAGTTTACACACAACGACTTTTGAACAGAGATGGGTGTATGGGGGGGAGGTGAAGAGCATGGCTCGGGATTAGTTCAGAGACCTCCTGACCACCCGTGTTCGTCATAGCTAAGAATCGTACTCGGGTCGTCGGGAACGCAGCAGTGGAACGTTTGATAACATAACCGGTTCTTGGGCATCCTGCAACCAACCCGCCACTACTTCGACATTTCCTTCAACTGACCAGCGTGAGCAAAGTACAGGTAAAGCAGCCAAAAGGACCGATATGGTACATTTGGGAAGCTGTCTCCCAGCAAGGGTTAGGAATTACCATGATTTTTACTACAACAATGACAGTATTTTCAACGACCTGTGCACACACCATGCAATGCATATGTGTTTAACAGATTTACTTGGATTACAAGAGGAATAGGTGACCCTGAGCTTTTATTAGTGCTGGTGAGTTCGAACGTTTGCTAGGACTCAGTGACTCCTATCTCTAACACGGAGACTCCCATCTCTAACACGGTGACTCCGATCTCCAACACTGTGACTCGGATCTCTAATACTGAGACTCCCATCTCTAGCACTGTGATTCCCATCTCTAACACTGTGACTCTTATCCATTCCCCCTGCCGTTCAGGGATGCGCAGCTCTCTGGGCTGATTGATGCGGCTTAGTGTTGTCGTGCCAGGACGATGCCAATCCTCTGAACTGTTCCTGCTCAGGAATATTTAGTCCATCCATGTTTGTAGCAGAATAATAATGATTATTTTTCAATCGCTTATTTTGTGTCCTTCTATAATTTGTTGGTACTTTTTGACTTTCAGTTGGGCTGTCCTTATGTTGTTGACATGCCGTTCTCTCCACAGCTCGGATTTGTAAAAAGAAATACTCCAAAAAAACGTTATTGCTGATTTGCTGTTGTTATCTCGTTGTTGATGTGCTGTTTTCTCCACGGCTCTGTGCAGCGCTTTGTGACCCTTGGTTGATGGGCACTCCAGAAATGCAATTATTGTTATACGATGTTACATTAAACCACTTCCCAATATATGTGTTATAAACATTGATAATTTTGCATTTTAAACTTATATTTGAAAATCTGATCATTTTTGCATGTTGTTTTGCAACGATGTGTATAAAAAAAACCCCAAAACAAATGTTATTGTTGCTGATTTTCCATTCTAGTGCCGTCGTTGACATGCCGTTCTCCCCGCAGCTCTGTGCAGCACTTTGTGACCATCGGGTGAAAAGCGCTCTATAAATGCAATTATTATTATCACAGGTATCCTTCATGCAGAGTTTGCAAACTAACAGGGTATTTTCCATAGCAATAATAAACTATCTATTTTCGTGGAACAGCACACAGAAGGGCAAAATCAATACAGGATGGCAGAGTGCACAGACTAGTAAACGGAATACTGGATGTCTGAGGGCATAGAGTGGAAAACTCAATCGTGAGCAGCAGGGTACATGGACGGAGGGGGTGACGTGTACTCAGGACGATCGACAATTCCGACCAAATTAGACGATTAGACTGCCCTAAAAGCCGTGGAAGCCTTAGAGTGCAGAGGCTTGACGAGAGACAGAGCGAGACAACAAACCCTGTGTCTCGCGCGCACCCCGCGATCGCCGCGGCAGGGAACCGATCGACCGGGTCGATGACGACAGGGCCGAAATGTCATCGGCGACTCCGAAACGTCGACGCGGGCCCGCGCGGGCCTCCACAAACGCCGCCGGTGTGGCTGCGTGGCCCGAGGGGATGGAGGGGGGGTTCACGACGCATTCCGGGGCACGCAAAACGGACGGATATTCATGGCTCGCGAGAGCTGGCAGGTGTCATCCACAGTTTAGCGCTAACTCGCCTGTTCGCACGGCACCCCAATGCATTCCGCTTGCACTTGCGACACACTCCACTGGCGCGGCGGCAGCTGTAAAAGCTGTGGGAGTTTTTTTTTCTTTTTAACATGCTCTGGATTTGGCAGAGTCTACGATACGGCATTTAGCCGTAACGGAACTGTCAAGGTGGCTGGATGCTAGAGGCGAAGGAGCGAAAAAAATATTTATTTTGGGAGGCTGCCACGCCATCGCGCTTTGTAGAGCCGATGTGCACGTTTGCCGATATTTTTGTGTAAAGTAACGTAACGAGTAACTAGCTTAGAACTTTCTTTGTTAATTCACCGCTTGATGAAGATGAAGGATGCTACCCACCCCCCCGCCATGCAGTTGCCCATACCTCACCACGCTGGTCAAGAAGGGTTGATGAAGGTCGGTTGGGTCGTGTGGTCCGGTTTGGTTGTTGTTCGTCAGTGCAACTATAGCTAGGGCCGGGAATCAAAGTTGTGCCGCATGGTTCATAACTCACTCTGCCAAATCATTCCAGGTCACTTTTGCAAACTCATCCTCTATCATTTGAGCTCTTACCTGTTCAAACAAAATAAACTTGCAATACAGCACCACGTGCCAAATACAGGACAAGATTGAATAGGCTGTAGGGTAAAGTGCTGTTAACGTACACCTATGAAAACTAGCACGGCACGTGAGGGGGTGGGTGGCCAACACCACGCCCAGCCTCCTTTGTCTCTCTAGTACCGATGTTCACAGATCATACCGGGAACTCATTTGATGAGGAGTCGACCTAAATGAGTCCAAAGACTGGTTCAAATAATCGTCACTGGTGTTGGTCATGGGCGGGAACCGAACTCGGGCCTTTGCAGGGTTCGTAGCGCGGCACGCTAACCAGTGCCCTGCCACTCTCCACAACGTAGCAGGAACACACGGCGCGCGCACGGGAGGAACGCACGTCGAAGTAAAAGAACGACTACATGCTCACCTTAGCCAGGTACTTGCGGGACTTATGTTCATTCTGGTGGCGGCAGGCGTGCAGGTAACAGGCGATGGCGAAGACGCCCAGCTGCAGCTGGCGCTCCTTGACGAATACGGCCTCCAGGTAATCCCCCCACATGGCCCACGCCTTCACCAGCACGTCGTGCATCTGCACGGCGGCCGAGAAAGCCTTGTTGGCCTCCTCCGATCTGCGGTGGTGCCCGGGCGGGCGGCGGGGGTGGCGAGAGACGGGCACGATTAGGATGCGCGACGCGAAGATTTCGCCCGGTGCGTCGCACGCAAGAGGTTGGTTGGATGCGTCAAGCTGGCTGCTCCTCCAGCAAACTTGGTCACTCGTTTAGGGCTTGAGTTGAGCTAGGGGAGAGCTGGCACCGGTACGGATACAAACATCGTGCACCCACACATGTTTAACAATCGGCACTAGCTACTAAGTGGCAGTGATGTCACTGTGGGCTTTGTGCCAGGCCATATGCACTTTGAGGCCATGTCATGTTAAGGATCGAGAGCTTGTTGGTAGGAGATCCTGGGACGAAATCCAGGTGCCATGGGCTGCCGGACTGAGATGACAGGCAGACGAACCACCTACGCCAATTCGTTACATTTTACCCACTCTGTAAATACTCTGCTCATTGCAGAATTAAAACGATCCCTCTTATAGCTTTTGTATACTGTTGGGACAAATGCTCTGACCAGCACAGTGAAGCATAGTTACAGAAGCTGCATAAACTGCATGGCATGGAGAGGCCCTAATCCAGCAGTGGATTTGGACAAAACGAGCCAAAGACTTAGGTGAACACCGTCGCTAACACGGCATACACAGAGTGACGCAAAGCTAACATCTACGCCTCGCAGGAAATGTCCTGATCCGAGGCGGTTTGATCCCCGCCTCAGGGAACTTTTCGTATGGCGTTTGGATGTTCGCTCCCCGTTCTGCGTGGGTTTCCTCTGTGTGTTTTATGGCTTTCTCTCACAACAGAAAAAATAAAAATTCAGTACTTGATTGACCGAACACATCATAATACAGTCAGCAGTGCCTGTTGAGCTGGTGCCGGCTCACCACATGGTTTGACTCCGACTCCACCCTCCCATCCCCCACACGAGTGTTCCTTGCACCTCTGCTGAATTAATATGTGTGCATTAAATATTGTAATTATTATTATTTATCATGGACGGCACGGTGGCGCAATGAGTTGCGTTACTGCCTTACAGAAAGAAGGCCCCGGGTTCGGTTCCTGGCTCAGGTGCCTTTCTTGTGGAGTTTGCGTGTTGTCTTCCTGTGTCCGCGTGGGTTTTTGTCTGGTACTAGATTTCCTCCTACTGTCCAAAGAAACACTGCTGCCTAAGTTAATCTGCTTGCTAAATAAATTGCTCCAAAAAAGTGCCCAACGATGTACTGGCGTCACATCCTAGGTAGAGCCCCGCCTTGCGCTGTCTGCCGGGATAGGCTCTGGCCCCCCGCGACCCTGCACAGGAATAAACGGTTATGGACAATGATGATGATTATTTATCATTACATGCGAGGCAGCATGGCCAACACCACTGCCCTGCTGCTGCTTCCCTCTCTGCCGGGCTGATGTCAGCACATTGGCGACCGTGTACATATTCTAAAGAATGAGTTGCATTAAACAGGGAGGGGGCCAGGGTGGTCAAAAAAAACTTCAGATATCACTTGTCATCTACGGACGGGAATGTAAAAAGGCTTTCTGGGTTCGTGGCGCGTGACGCGAACTCCTACAGTGTGGATGTTCACACGGAGGCTCACGAGCATGTAAACGACTAAGACAAAAGATCCGCCCCGTACAGTCTTAACAGACTGTAGGGCCAAGTGCCGTTAGCGAGCAGCAACCGTGAAGCTTAGCATGGTACGAGGAGGTGGGAGGCCGGCACCACGCCCGGCCGATTTTGTCTCCCTGGTGGCGATGTTTACATACTGCACCAGGTACTTATTTGAGGCTGAGTCGACCCAGGGAAGTACCGGGAACTGGTTCAGATAAATCGGTGTTGACGAAGATCCCTGACTGTCGAAGCAAGCGCAAATTGTAACGTGCGCACATTTGTTCAGCGTCGAAGATATTCATTCTAAGACAGAACGATTCATAAGTGCAAGGAATCAGCAGAGGTGGGGAGGGGGAAGGCAGCCATGTGGTTAGCTGGCGCCAACATTTTCCAGACAATGAGCTGTGTAACCCAAGGGTGAAACGCGCTTTAGAAATGCAAATATTATTATGCGATTTAAAATCACGATGGTAATGTTACATTTCTTTAGTTGCAGGACATGGTGCCCAAGAGGGTGGGCAAAACCAGCAACCACGCCCAAGTACATATTTCTATCCACAATGTTGATGTTTACACAAAGCACCAGGTATTAATTTATGACTGAGTTGCCACAGGAGGCCCAGGACCAGTTAAGATAATTGCCAAAAATGTTAGGCACGGCTGGGACTCAAACTTGAGTCATTCAGTTTGTAGCGGAGAGCAACAACTACTGCACGAACGCTCCCTCCCCACTTCCACCGCTATCACCCGAAACCCAGGCACACCTGGGGTTAATTACAATTATAAGTGTCATTAGCAATACATTTCAGCCACGATGCAGCTGTAATTGTGACTAATGATACTGCTGTAGATCTACATAGGTCTGTCAAAAACACTATTCCTTCAATGGCACGTGGTATTTCGTCTGTCAAAAGCACCTAGGAGAGACCCAGGGCCGGTTAAAATAATTGCCGCTGATGGTGGCCGTGGCCAGAAATCGAACTTGGGTCGCCGAATTCATCGCGCAAAAGCGCTACCCTATATGCAACTGCTCCATCGAGGCACACATTTCATATAAACAGATGCACGCACGCAAGTTTGTACTCATGGACGAAAGAGTGCACATATGCACGGGCGCACACACAACTGACAGGAATGTAAGGCGATGCCTACCTTAATATAATCAGACTCATGCTCACGCTCCAAAAATGAAGCCGCTCGGGCAACAGAATTATGATCATATTTTGGACGGGACATGAAAGGACTTTATACCAGGTCCAGATGTGTTGCCGCAACTGTCGGCTACAGCTGCCACTCGGGATCATGTGTGAAACAAACACCAGCATCTTTTTAATCGGACGTTTGTTATATTGCCGGAATCCCGCACCCAGAGCTTGCAAGCGCACGGGGTACTTTCTGTTGTAATAATAAACATCTATCTTTTGAGTACGATCGCAAAAATGTATTGAGAACACAAACGGTATCAATCGAATGATGTGAATAATGATCTCTCATATAGCCTTGAAAATTGTTGGGAATAGTGTGCGAATGGAGCGCTTATTAAGGCCGTTGTGTCATACGACAGGAAGGTGTGGCAAGGACCATACCGGGCCGCCTTTACCTCCGCAGCATATATTAGTGGACCTAAGGGGCTGCAGGTGCCAAAACCACCTAAAACTGAAATTGCTCATGGCCGAGAGTCAAATTCAGATAATGTCCAATGCGAAGCAGACGCCGCGTGTTTACGGTTAACACACAAAACGGCATTAACCAGGGCGACCGGCAGGTTCGAACAGCGGACCGCCACAACAAGCGACGACCGTGCTGCTGCTCGGCCTGGTCACAACCACCCCACGAGTTTCCTCTGCTCCCTCCAGTTTCCTCCCATTGACAAAAACAACACACAGCGCAACAGAGGACAAGCATTCAAATACCGAGATAAATGAGCTCCAAATTACTAAACTGGGATCACATGACAGCAACTTCACCCCCCACAGTAAAGGACGTGGCAGGATGTGCATGAACAAGGGTTTTCACCAGTAAAAAAGCGTAGAAAACTCGCAGTTGGGGTATTGTTTTAGATTCTTTGAGTGTTCCTATTGGCTGCTCGTGTCACATGATAACTCTGCGGAGGATCTCGCCAATCAGCTGCGGGCCGTTCTCTCGGCTTGGGATGATCGCATCATCACCACCCAGCGGTGCCTGTGAGAAACAAACCCGGCCTCGGTGGGCAGCAGCCGCCGTAAAATCCAGTTATATTAATAAGAGGAGAGCGGTTAGCAGATGGAGGCACATGACACCACAGCCTCCTTCTCCGCAGCAGCATTACCAATGCTCATACTCACTTGTTGATCTGAGCCAAGAACATCCCCTTGAGCGCGTAGAATTCGGCCGTCATCTCCTTGGTGAAAAACTTGAGGTTTGTCGACTCGATCAATTCCAGCCCCTGGGGAAGATTGGGCGAAAAATAGGGAGTAAGCGCAATGTGCACCTACCCGGTGCGTGCATGTGTACATGCGTGCGTGTGTTCACACAAGCATGTACGCACACACACGTGTACTAAATCATGTTCAACAAAATGCATATGCACAAATCCTCCGCCCCTGCTCCCCCGCTGTACAGCCTAAACAGACTGTAAGGTCAACTGCTGTTAGCGAGCACTTCTGAAGACTGGTATGGCACAGAAGGGTATGGGTGGTCAACACCACACCTGACCTGCTTTGTCTGACTGGTACTGTTATTTACAATGTACCGGCCACTCATTTCAAGCTGAGCAGACCTAAGGAAGGTGCAGAGCCAGATCAGATATGTGTCACCAATGTTGGCTGCTGGCCGGTATTAAAAACTTGGGTCGGTGGATTCATGGCGCACTGAGCTTACCACTGCACCACCGTTCCGCACTATCTCCGACACTCAAGATTTGTGCATTGCACAGAAACACAACCTTGTAAATCTGGCACCCGGCATCCTACGGCTTGCGAGAAAGTAACGCAGTGTTCCCAGCATTTTTACTGACAGCGAAATAATTGAACCATTATCAAATTTCCATCAATCTTCACTCGAATTGAACATCAGACCCTCCTAGCTGCCTCCAAGACAGTCGGTTCAGATTAAAAGTTGTGTTAAATATTCGACGCCAATGTTCAGGCACAAGTGAGATGCGGGTAATCTATTCAAACACACGAGTGCACGCCTACAAATCCCATTAACCAGACTCATTGGCAGGCTCTGAAATGAAGTCGCAACGTGGGCCACTACACTGGAAATGATGCAGACGCCGCATTCAATATGTTTAATCTTCACAAACACAATTTAAAAACAAACACTATTTAAAAACAAACAATGTTTAAAATGTGTGCGAGTGCCAATTCTGATCCGTGTTCAAAATCACTACCAATTTCTTCCTCCAGCTGCATGCATCAACTGTGACAAGGTTAACAACTAACCTCTGCAGTTATCCAGTAGTCCGATTATAACAACTATCTGACCATGAACGTCAAAACATCGGCCCAGAATTGTATTTACGTTGAGACAATGCTTGTGCAATTACTTCTGTACAACTGATAATAATTGCACTTCTAGAGCGCTTTTCACCCGAGGATCACAAAGCGCTGCACAGAGCTGTGGAGAGAATGGCATGTCAGCAACACCAACGACATAAGAACAGCAAAATCAGTAACAATAACGTTTTTGTTGTTGGTACAAATTTGAGCTGTGGAGAGAACAGCATTTCAACAACATCAGCAGAGCAGTTAACTGAAATCCTAATAATGTATTTACCAGCGCATGTTACGAAATGTGGAGGGGTGGGAGACAAATCCACGTGACCACCATAGAGAGAGCGAGAAAACCCTTACTCCAAATATACAGGCAATGTCAGGGTCAGGATCGAAACCAAGACCTCCTGCGTAGCAGGCGAGAGGCGCGGTTGCTTCGAGCATAATTCTCCAGGAATGTGGCAAGGACATT
>JAZEWT010000003.1:24445065-24487425 GCA_036362905.1 Mordacia mordax | reverse complement strand
AGCTTGCAAGCTCTAGATGCCGGATTTCTGTGACACAACAAACGTCTGAACTGACCAACAACGTAACAATGCATAAAACCAAAGCGAAAAAAAATTACTCACAGCAACAATATGTGCAAACTCTAACCATAATCATAAAAGTATATAGTAACACTTAACATTGGACGATTAAACAAATTAACATCACCTTGTACAACCGACACTGAAAGTCAAAACCAGTTAAGTTTGGCTCGTGTTGAAAACCACCGCTGCTGGGATTGTGGACTCTCAGAAGGCCGTGTGGCCGATGAGCTGTGCAAAATATATTTTTTAAATGTTTCATCTTGTTCCTGACGGAAACGGCGCTATCGCACCTTGGCCTTGAGCTCCTCGGGGAAGGTGGCGTCGTGGAAGATCTCGACGAACTTGAAGAAGAGCGTTCGCTTGTGCACGACACTGTACGAGCGAGGGAGCTCCTCCTCCATGTACTCTTTGAGGAAGGAGACGTTGCAGAGCAGCGGCGACGTGAACGCCCGCAGCAACTGGAACAGCAGCTCCATCTCCCCGTAGTGGTTCCTGCATTGCCACCAATGCAATGCCAACAACGACACATTCGTCACTGTCCTTATTGCCATAACCGTCCTCGTACGTGGCAGCATTAGCCGTAGTTTGTAAAACATCTTGGTGTAGGTCACAACCATGCTCTCACCAAACAACAGTCTTGAAATGCCACGAGATCTTAGTCATGCCACATGGGAGACAACAAGTGGGCAGGTGGGTGGACAGATGACTGAGTGAGTAAATGAATGAAGGGTGGTTGAAACAGATATAAGTAAGATCGTGAGTGAATAACAATAATATTTGCACTTCTGGAGCGCTTTAATACGAGGGTCAGAAAGCTCTGCACAGAGCGTTGCACAATGAGCGAATGACCAACTGTGTGGGCAAGGAAAATGCGAATTGAGGCTTCTGAGTGTTTCATTCATGCATACATTGTTGTTGTGAGTTTATTTTCCCTTTGGTTTAATGCATTACTGCGTTGGTCAATTTGGACGTTTGTTATGGTGCAGAAATCCAGCATCGAGAGCTTGCAAGCTCACTATCCTAGTGAGCAGACAAGTAAACGTGTGAGCAACTAAGCGAGTGACTAAGTGACAGGGTAGGTATTTGGTTAAGTGAACTCATCAGCGAGCATGTTGGCGAGCAAGCAAGTTAGAGAGTGAACATGTACATGCGTGGGCTGCATCACCTGCAGTAGTTGAGCAGACAGAAGGCGAGCAGCTTGGGCTCTTTCCAGTGCGACGTCACCATGTTCTCCTTACGGTGGCGCTCCTGGAAAGCATCGCTCACCCACACGCGCCGCAGATGGCTCACCAACCCCGGCTGCCCCGGCAGCCACTTCTCATCGTGCTTCACCAGGATGCTGATGATCTGCCCACGACACACGGTGGCCACACCATCGGTCGAGTTCCGTTTCCGAAATAGGTTTCATACATACAAAAAAAATAACTTAAGTGGAGAGCAACTTGGGATAATGCTAACGTTACTAAGAAGCACTTAGCTGTCGCACCCACAGATGGATCTGCCCCGGTTTCTGTTTCGAATTTACCGCACAAGAGACAGGTGTGTAACCAAATCACATCAGAACATCGCACGACTCATGCAGCCACCTCCTACACCAATGGACAGTTTAGGGTTGGTAGTCACCAATGTCAAATCACGGACCATAAAGTAACAACCCTGCCAGCTTCCACCATTGGCTGACAGATTGAAGAGTGGCTCAGTACTCGGATAATCAAAAACCACACGCATCTTACCCTCACTTAAAAAAAATATATATAAAAAACACAGGTTCAAGAACCACAAATCATTCTGAATAGGGCAAAAATACCTCAAACATAACAAAGTTACACCCGACATAACAGAAACGTAAATACAACCAAAACTTAATTTTAACAAGAAAAAAATACTCCTTTTGATAGAAATATCTGCATGCGCTTTGGCGTCAAACTGCTGATGCTGCTGCCAGTTCGCTGGACAGCGTGACAAACCCCCCCCCCCACCTTGATTGCATTGAACTGTAAGTCGAGTCGACTGCTGGGGGCGGTGGTTGGCGAACCGGGCCGAGCGGGCAGTGCAGCGGACGGCGCCAGCAGCCCCACAAAGCGGACGGGTGACGCGGAGATGACATCGCGCAGGTGCTTGGCATCCTTGTGCTTGAGGAAGCTCTGCGTCGTAATTGGTCAAGAGCCGCGTGCGTACGGTGTGTTTAGAAAACCTTGTGAGTGGGTTGCCAGAGGGTTTTTAAACAAAGATTTATTAATTTAAAAAAAATAGAGAGAAAAGGTAAAAAATGTCGGGGTTAAAGCCAACTACAGGGAAAAGAGGGGGGGTGGGGTTGAAGGGGACAGGGATAGTAAGATGGGAGGAACTCGTAATGAATCCCAACAAAAATACTGGTCTTTTGACAAATACGCTCCATTCTTTCCACCACAACAGCACACGCCCTAGCTTGCCGCACAATCAACACTCAACTTGACGACTGCAATGCCCGACTAAACCGACTCACAAAGCAACAGTGCAACTAACTCCTGTGCCTTCAAAACAACCTCGCTCGAGCAGTCCTTAGCATCTCTTCCAGACACTCAACTCAGCAACGACTGCATGCGCACTCTGTACCTGCTGCCAACCCAACAGCGAAACCTTTGCAAAACCGCACGACTCTGCCACCGAGTTATACACCCGGGATACCCCCATTACCTCGCCAACTGATGCCCACCACTTCCCGCAACGTGCTCACACCCTCACTCACCCACTCACTAACCCACTGACTAAGCTACTCACGCCACTCACCGCAACACGCTCATGCACTCACTCACCCAATAACTCACTGTCCCATTCAAATCACTCATCGCAATGCACTTATGCGCTGAGCTTCTCAAAACAATCGTGCAGCATCCCTCGCTCCAAAACAATAAGCGTAGAACAGTGCTTCTCCAAATCCAGACCGACAAGCTGTGGCAGTCTTCCCTTGCACCTTCGAGAGACCACCACAACATCTACATTTTAAAGAAAAAAACCGACCTAAACAACACGTATTTTATCAGGCTCTCTCACACTGAGCTTGGCTCCGTGACTCGGATTCTGCGTCTCGTCCTGAAAAAGGGGCAGACTTTGCACACATTATTAATTTATATTATGATTTGTCCACACACCAACCCAGTTACTCTTTTAACGCCGAGTCGACATATAAGGAGGGCCAGGAACAGTTGAGATATACATCACCGATTTTGGTCGTGAATGAGTTTCAGAAGCTGGACAGCCAGGTTCATAGCACATTGCACTAGTAACCACTATACTAGCATTCCCCACAAAGATCCCCCATATAGCCTTAACAGACTTTAGAGTTAAGTGCCGCTAGTGAGCACCTATGAAGGTCGACACGGCACACGAGGTGGGTGACCAGCACCACGCTTGGCCGCTTTTGTCTCCCTAGTGGCAACGTTAACACAATGCACTAGGTACTCATTTGTGGCCGAGTCGACCTATGGGAGGCCTAAGATCGGTTCAGAAAATCGTCACTGGTGTTGGCCGTGAACGGGATTCAAACTCCGGTCACCGGGTTTGTAGTCTAGCACGCTAAACGCTGGGCCACCGCTCTCCACATCATTCCCCACGTATACATATACACATATGCACGCACCATGAACATGCGGCTCCACTGAGGGTCGTTCAATGTGGCCTCCATCATGAAGAGCTCCACTGTCTGGGCTGGGTAGCGCGTCAGGAACTTGATGAGTGGCTCGCGGAATGGGCTGCCAGCCTGAAGGAGAGAGGACGACAAGACGGAGGAGGCAAATGGAGGGAAGAGGAGTGAGATGGTGGAGGTGATGAATGGGTGCAAGATTCAAGAAACCCCAGACACACCTTTTACACAATTTACCAAAAAACAAACCACGGACAAACCGCACACTTGCAAACAGATATCCACAGGCAATCACATATGTGAGAGTAAAGACACAGAGACTGGCTATTTGGAACCACCAAACCATTCATTCCCACCCAGACAATCTCCCTGACTGCCCCCCCTCCCAACGTAATAAATGCTTGCGGGGGGGTCCGACCTCTATGAGCATGGCGCGTTCCGTCTTCATCACCACCTCCAGCAGCGGCTTCACTAGTGTCTGCGGTGCCGCCGGTATCAGGTGGAACAGGTTGATGATCGCCGCACAAATCTTCATTTCCTGTCACAGATAAACGCATGGAGAGGCCACAACGATGCATCGGGCAAGTGTCGGCATTTCAGTACGCCGGCGTCACGTTCACGGTGACGGCGCGAGCCACCTCGCAAGTTCCGATCTCGCGACTGCGTGGGTTTGCCACAATCGCGCTCCTACGGCTCTCCGATGCGTGTTCGGGGGGGTGGGGGGGGTACCGCACCGTTTATTCGGAACGGCGTGCTAACGTTTCGCTCCACCCGCTGGGAGATTCTGCAGGAACTGAATTCAGTTACGCTGAAGTTCCCAGCACATGCTGTGAATTCAGTTCCAAGGTAACTGGCCAGCACATGGCACAAAAAGCTGCAGGTCATTCCAGAACATCGTGCGGTACGACCAGAAAACACATCACGGCGCTGTACAGAATCGCCAAGAAAACCTAAGCAGTTTCTTTTAATTGCATTTGTACTATGCATTGTTTGGGATCCTACATTAACATTGCTAACACATTCACATGGAAACAATTAATTTTCTCATGCAACTTTAATACACCACGTGCTAAGGAATCTAGTTTAATTAATCAAGAACTCACTGTGATCATTTTAGATAATCACCGTACATTAACAACAGGCAATGCGAAGGTGGAACAAGGAGCACATGCAGGATGCGGTTTTGTGAGCGATGACTGTAATGGGATGCGTGGCACGTGATTCTCAAGTGGGAAAGGACGTTTTGCTGCAAATAACCCCTTCACCTCTGATCTGTACCAGAGTAAAGAAAATATTTGTTACTCCAGCTGCTTTTTTGCGAAGGGCCACCAACGCTGTGGGACCTGGCACAGGCGTTGGTGGATTTGGCACGTGGATCTGGCAGTGTTAGCTCAATTAAATTGTCAAGGGATGAAGATGCACGTTCTCCTGCATGAACGATTCTGAAAAGATGGGCAAGGCTCTGCATTTATGGTTCAAGAGCTAATCAACATCATTTTAATACTAAACATCTGATGTGATTTTGCTGTAGTGAGCTATGTCAACGTGGAAGTATATTGGACGATTGTTTTTTTAATTAAAATAATTTTGGCCAAGTACTATTGTGTAGAAATTTGGGTCTATCTGGTTGTCGCCCGTTAAATACAACCGCACAAACCTTTACCCACACAATCACACATTCACAAACACTCTCCGTAATATAACGACATAGATTTTTATGGCTCGATGTGAGAGAAGTGCTCTGAATGGCTTCTCTTTCGGGATAGCCTTAGTGAGGAAAAGGAGCGGAGAGGAGGAGGAATGCTTGATGCATATATCGTAAAAAATAACAGCTCTTAAGGGCAATACTCCATATTAAACTCTCAAAAACAACAAAACGTTCACATGCATACTAAATCGGTGGCAAATAGGATTCCATAAAGTTGCATTATAAAATAGGTGAAGGGAAGGAACAAGTCTCAATACGGCAACCACTGTGGAGATGGAGCGGTGATATCAGCTCACGCGCAGCAGCAAAGAGGAGCGTCGCATCATCGCAGGCTTGAGGGATGGGCAAATGGATGTGGGGAGGGTTTCATCCAGCAGTGGAGACCACGGCTGAAGGTAACGATAAGAATAATCGTGCTATCAGTTGCAATCATGCTGATGCTTTTGCTGATGATCATCATCATGTTAATGGTCGTCTTCGCGACGATCACGATGATGGTGGTGACGATGAGTGTTCAGCGGCATTAGCTGATGCTGAACACAATAACTGTGACCCTTTGGCAAATTGTAACAAAAACCCATAGGAGTGAGCAATAACTTCACTTAAAAAATCTGCAGAGCGGTGAGTTGCACAAGATAGTTTCAAAGCTCAATCGTATCAGTTCGTTTATAATAATCAAAAACGTCCTTTACCGGCGATGGACTGGCGTCCCGTCGTCGGGTGTATTCCTGCCTTACGCCCTGTGTTTCCGGGATAGGCTCCGGCTCACCGTGACCCAATATAGGATTAAGCGGTTTCAGATAATGAGATGAGAGATGAGAGAAACGTCCTTTATTTGCAGAGAAGATATCCTGTTGTGGATTTCAGGCCAATTATTTAAAGTTAATCAGTCGTTAGTTTTGTCATACTTTTGTATGTAGATCTGAAACTTTGTTTTGCAAGATTAGAGGTATAATGATGTATTAACGCGGACCGTTTCACAAACTTGTCCACATCCTATCAAATTGCATGCGTAAAAACGTTTATTTATATATATGTGAATAAATAAGCATCTTTAGTTTAATACATAGCTTCGTACATGCAAAATGTATCTCACAATCGATGAGGAAGCACAGACCAGCTGCAAAGCAGTAGCTAGGCTCTGAGCTGGCATCAGCAATTGCTAAAGCTCTGCAGTCCTCTATGTATTAATATAACAGCCAGTAACACATGTGGGAATAAACCGGATCACACAGATAAAACTCGTACCCCAAATACGTTTACATGAGCTCTGCAGCCATTAGTAGCTGTTGCAAACTCAGGGGAGGATTATAAGAGGGCATGTTACCGTTAATCAATTGGCAGACCGCGTGTGGTGGAGTAAAGTATGGGTATCCCCACCTCTTCCAAGACATCTGGCCAGTGTAGAAGAATAGGGGGTGGGTGGTCCCTCTCTGTCGAGTTCCCTGCTAGTGTTGGCCTTCCAACCAGCAGTGGTGTAAGTAAACAAGTGCAGAGCTGAACCTCAATCACACTAATGTTAAGATGAATAGTGAACCGTGTAAATTCTCTACAATTCACAGAACTGCCGGTTGTGTGTTAATCGTTACAACTTTAAGACGAGCATGCCGTACTCATTCTGGCCGATTTAATGCCATTGCTCAATCCGTGAAATAAGATCACAACACGCGCGGGTGAACACGAAAACACATTTGGAAACACTCGACGCACAACACAATAATAATAACGATGGTAGTCAAACGCGTGACGAATGGACTTGACCCATCACCGGGAATGGAACAGCCGGTAAACAGACAGAATGAGAAATGTGGCACACGCCGACAGTACCAATGAAATCCCATAATTGCCCGGAGCTAATGCTGCTGGGCTGACACACCCAAGTGTCATCTCCAGACCCTCCATGGCAGGCTGAGCCAGAGAAAAACGACACAAACATCAGGGAACAGGTAAGCAAAGGCTCCCTGGCGGGACACATTCAGCGATAGGAAACACAAAGACAAAATATCCCACGCGATATTATAAGTCGATTGAGGCGAGTGCTGTTGACGAGTGGCACCGATAAAGGACAGCACGGCACACAAAGGGACTGGTTGGGCAGTACCATGCTCGGCTGTTTTTTTCCCCCTTATAGTGATGTTTACACACCGGACCCAGTAGTTATTTGAGGCTGCGTGGACCTAGGGGAGGCTTGGAACAAGATTGGAAAATTGTCACGGGTGTTGACCGTGAATGGGAGTTGGACATTGTGGGTCATGACCTTTCTTCATTTATGTGCTATGGAAGAAGGGTTATTACAGTCACATAGTATTTATAGCTTTCCTTTAGGGTCAGTGTTTGTGACGGGGCTACGTTTGGGTTTTTAAAGCATTACATATAAATACACAATGAGCTCGAGCATGACATATGCAAGACATTGACAAACACAAGCACAATATGCACCATTTGCTGTGATACACTGTTTGTCTGTTAACGAAACTGAACACCGAAGAGTGGCCTGCTCTAGGTAATGAGTAGATGACTCACGCCGACGCACGGCACTGAGACTTTCAGTACAACCCAATGTTGTGAATGACTGATGACCGACCGTGTACTACTAGACAAATGGGTATGTTTTGCATAGCTCACTTCTGTGAATGCCTTACTATAAGTAATTTTCTGTTATTCAATTGGCAGAAATATGTAATGTAAATAATTTAATATAATGCCCATTTTTTTTTAAGCCTATCTCAAGACTTTTCAACAAGTTCTGCACAAGGCATGTTGTTAATTCCATTTAAAGCAGTTGTATCAACAAACAAAAAATTTAATTATTTGATAAAGACTAATCAAATTCAAAGAATTCGCGTGGATGAGTGGCGGCATGGGGTTCTGAACGGAAGACTCACCGATCCATCATTGCGTTGTCCTCCCTTGTGAGCGATCACCACCACCTCCATCCACTTACGCAGGTGTTGCTGTGTGGGACACCCAAACACAAAGGTCCTACTGTAGCTTCCATACCATAAGGTCAAGGCCTGTTAGAGAGGCCACAATAAAAGCCGGCACGATGGGGGTGTGCTGTAGCCTCACCATACCTGACCGCTTGTCAAACCAGGTGCTTATTTAAGACTAAGTCGAGCCAAGGGAAGACCAGGTATCTGTCAGTATCTGTTACTAGTGTTAAGAACAAGCTTAGGTTGCCAGGATCATAACGCAATGCCGTGAACCCTCAAGCACAATTCAGTGCCGAAAAACACAACAATCACAGCCAGTGAAGTACAATGCTATAGCCAATAAAAAGGATTCAAACCACAAAAAAGATCCCCTGCATAGCTATAACAGCACCTATGAAGGTCAACACAGCACAAAAGGTTGTGGGTGACCAGCACTATGCCCAGCCGTTTTTGTCTGTCTAGTGTCATTTTACACAGTGCACGAGGTTCTCAATTTAAGTGCAGTCGACCTCGGTGAGCCCAAAAAGGGTTCATAAAATCGTCACCGGTGATGGCCTTGAGCGGGATTCAAACTCGGGTCGCCAGGTTTGTAGCCCAGTGTGCTAACCACGAAGCCACCACTCTCCACTCCAAATCGTACACACACCAGTTCACACATGCCAGCAAATACGGCATGAGCACCGTCCCAGCGTCAGTGGCCTACCATGATCTGGTCACAGAATTTGTCGTTGAGCGAGCTGGGGAAGAGGCGCGTGACAGAGGTGAAGCGACGGACGACGTTCAGGCTCAGGCTGCGGTAGTCACCCAACAACATCAACAGTGGCCGCATCAGATTGTGGATCTGGTCCATTCCGATGGTCGTGCCCTCCAAGAACTAGAAATTGTCAACACATACGCACAGGTCGATTTAGTTGGTAATTTTTCCTTGCACCTCTATGTAACGATAATCAACAACAATTTAGCACATATGTTATTCACCCCATTCTTATGATGCAAGGTTGTCCTGAAGCAAGCAACAATGATTCACAGTCGTTAGTAAATTTACGGTAGGGGGCAACTGTTACCATGTGTAATGCCAATCGAATAAGTAACTTTTTTTATTTGTTAAATTTCGACCAAGATGCCAGTATACAATGGACTAGTCATTTCGCCTACATCGTAGTGGTCGGGCGGGTGGGTGGATGAGTGCATGTGTGAGCATTTTGACATAACTTGCAGTAAGGTAACTGAGCAGGTGAGTGGGTTGGTGGCTGGGTGAGTGGGTGAGTCTTGTAAACTGCAGTGTCCTGGTTGAACACAGCATGCCTGGGATGAAACAGTCTGGCAGAGGTGAGTACTTAATATTGGTTGATGAATCAATGAGTGATGTTTGTCGAAACATTAACACTGGCAGCAGCAATTGATATTCACGTGACAATGTGGGAGACGAAACGCCATGAAGGAGAGAAGAACACTCGACATGGCTATCACGAAAGAGCAGCTCCTGAGAGCAAATCTAAAGATATGATTGACTTGTGGACTCTAAACACGAAAGTATATTCTAAAATAATATATATTTTAAAGTATATGAAAAATGTGTTATCATATTCTAACACGATACCGGTCGACACTCTGTCATGACCTTGACACGGATGTGGCAGTGATGTTAGCAAAGGCAGTCATGTCTGTCGGCCGAGTGAATCTCCTACGTGGTTGCGGGGGGGGGGTGTTTAAAGGCGGTTGGTACAGTCGGAATCACAAGTGCCACGGGCTCCGTGGGAATAACTCGACTGGTAGGGAGATGGGGCGAATGCCGTGGAGCGGAAACGCTGGGCACCTTTTCCATACATGACTCGCCCGCCTTCTGCAGCTCGTCGTTGCTGGAGTTGAGGGCCTTGAAGAGCGCCGCGATGATCTTCTCCCGAACTTCGGCGAGGTAGTTACACGACGCCAGCGCTTCTGCACCGACGGGAGGGCGGGGGACAGCCGACGTCAGCGGAGCGACGAAAACGAGAAGGGGACGGCGAGAACAATGTTTCTTTGTTTAAGGAGACCAGTTGTTTACGGTGATAATTTAGTTATGATCTGTGCTTTCATTAATCCGCTGCTGGATGAAGGCCTTCCCTCTCACGATCATGCAATCAAACAGTGCATCCAGCATACATGATCTACACATGAACTGATCTTATCACTCCATCGCCACGATGGACGACCTTTCAGATGTTTTCAACTCCTTGGGGCTTATGTTTAGTTTTCCAAAATGCTCCCCATCTAACTATTAATAGACAGGTGAATGTATGGCAAACCATACGTACACAGGTGTCCATTTGGTATTTTAAGATCTTAACACCTGTATAAATGCCAGAAATGGTAAAAGCATCTTCTCTTTTATACATTTGTACACTGGCAAATGTACCTGCAGTTTAATAAGGTTACAGTGTTAACAATTTTTATTCATGCGTTAATCAGGAATGCAAATATATTATTTAATAACCACTGCTTTGAACTGGGATTTCAGCTACCCACAAGTGTGTGTGTTTGTGTGCGCAACCAGTTGGGCAGACACTTAGCACGCGACTCACTGAGGGCAGCGATGCGCAGGGGAACCAGGGAGGGCAACGACTTGTAGCAGGGCAGCTTCATGAGGGCAGCATCCTCGGCCTCGCAGAGGGTGAGCAACTGTGACCGGGCAAGGAAGCACAGCAAGGGCAGCGACCGAACACTCATGCGGTGTCCTCCTTTCCAATAACTGCAATGCGATATCTTTCCCGAAAACCGCTATGTAATTGTCATGCCAAGAAATATTAAAACAGAGGAGAGAAAATGGTCAAACTATTCTCTTTGTCCTAATAACTGCACCCCGCTCGCCTTCCCAATAACACCGCCGTGCTTTCCTCCTTCCGAATGACTACAACGCATGCTCATTTGCGACGGCCGCACTCGGCTGTTCTAGGAGGACGGCGGCGGCTGAAGCAGGACCGGTCGCTGGCGCACCTCTGAGAAGAAGAGCTTGTGCTCCATGATGGTAAGGTCCATGGTAAAGAGGCGAGGCTGTAGCGTCGTGCAGAAGGTGTTGCCCTCCATGAGGCCGATCTGCGCGTTGGCCGGCTGATGTTTCAGCAGGTGCTTCTTGGGTGGGATCATGTCCTGGAGCACCTTCAATGGAAACAAAGACTGTTAGTGCTGTTAGTGAGCTGCTATTAAGGCCCACACCATGTGCAACAAGGAAAGGTGGGTGACTAACGCCACAAAAAGACGAACATCCCCTATATAGCCTCACAGGCAGTAGCTCAAGTGCTGTTAGTGAGCATCACAACAATAACCGCCATTCGCCACTAAGTGGCGGTTACGTCACCACACGCTCGTGCGAGGCCAGGTGCTCTTTGAAACCACGTCAAATGTCGGAAGCTCGCCGACAGAAGGTCACAGATCAGACCTAGGTGTAATGAGTTGCCGGACTGAGATGACTGGCAAATGCACTACCTGTGCTCCCTACTCAGCCAACTTGTTGAGTGATAATTGCCCGACGCTCCACTCGCGGTTATGAGAGTAGCTCCTCCGCATTCCGCTGTTGCTGGAGGGCGACTGCCTCTAACAGCCTTAAGAGACACTGTTTTAGCCGCCCGGTACTCTAATAATTGTTGTGAGCACAGCAAAGACAAATATTCCCCGTACAGCCTTAGTAGACTGTAGGTTCAAGTGTTGTTGGCGAGCACCACCACCACACACACACACACGTACGCAGACACACACACACACACACACGCAAGCAGACGCACATAGTATATTGCTATGACACTCCCTTTGGGTTGTCACCCTCACCTCTACATGTGTTCTTATTCCTGTGATATTTCCACAGCTGGGAAATGGCAGTGAACTGGGATCGCTGCAGGAAAAATACGACTCCATACCGGCAACTCCAAAATTTCCTTTTTCGACCATCGACGGTGAGCAGAGCCACATACCACGAGAGGTGTCATCCAAGAGATACCTTCCGCTAGAACCCAAACAAATTCGGACCACAACCGGACCTCGTCGCGCAAGCACGCACACCTCCTTGTGGGGCTCCATGATGTCAGCGATACTCTTGCCCGTGGCGCGTGCCAGCACATGCAACGAGCGCATGGCCTGCGCCCGCACCGTCTGGTTGGGGGAGGTGACCTCGCGCACCAGCTCGTGTGTGGCCGCGTGCAGCGCCTTGGCTTGTGAGGCCACCAGCTCGGCCGTGCGCTCGTCGTCGCGCAAGGGCGACGCGCACCGTACCAACAGCTGCTCCAGCGTCGCCGTCGCCATCGCCACTGCGCCGCTCGACACCTGCGGCGAAGACGGCAGTGACGGCAAGTTAGCAGCAGTGAGTTTGGGCGGTGAGTTAGGGGCGGTGAGTAAGGGACGGTAAAGAAGGAACACGAGTTAGGAGTGGAAAGTTAACAGTGGTGAATTGGAAGCGGTGAGTTCAGAGCAGTTAGAGCAATGGCACTTTGCAAGTCATGAAATCTATAGCAGACCATTATGCCTCCTTCAGAAAGCCGCCCGCTAACTCACTTATTATCAGTATCCGCTTAATCATGTACATAGCAAATCATTAACGCAGCAAAACCACGCTACCTTAATCAAGTCAGTGAGCAGTCGTCATGAATCATCATTGTGACCATATGGTGAAAAGCGCTCTAGAAATGCAATTATTATTATTATTAGAGGACAGTCACGCTACCCAACATACAAAGTCTTCCACCTTCACCACAGTTCGTTGGGCGAAAGTCAATTCTACTCGAGTTTGCCAAACGGCCTCCACTCGAGCCAGATTGTCATCAGCGTTGGCCTGCATCCATTGCCATTTCGTGGCGCGACACCTTGCAGCAACGGCCGAGCACACTGACCTCCCCGGTGAGGTCCATCATGACGAAGAGCAGGGCCTTGAGGAAGGTGTACTGGTGCTGTAGCACCCAGGCGAGAGGCAGGCGCTCCATGAGGAACTTGATGGCCACGCAGCCACCCTGCTTGGCGTACCACGCCTGCTCGTAGCAGCACGCGCACAGGCGCTCCACCACGTAGGAGAAGAGCGGCAGCTGACTCGCCTGCGGGCGTGGGGAGTACGGACGGCGTCCGGGGGGTGGGGGTGGGAGGAACGCAGTGTCCGGGAAGTGGACGGAAAACAATCAGTGAGGACATTCTTTTGGTTGTTGGGCTCCCCCCCTCCTTGCCCCCCGCATCACCCCTGCAATATTATTGTTCAATTGGGATGCCTCCTCCTGGATTGTAAAGTTACCATAATGGAGGGGTTTGCCTCTTCCAATGAAACTCAGAACTCTGTCACTTGGAGTCCAGCGCTCCTGCTAGGGTCTCCCTTGGTGGTGAACAGGTCTGGAGTCCAGCACTCCTGGTAGTGTCTTTCGTGGTAAATGGGTCTGGGGTCCAGCACTCCTGCTAGGGTCTCCCTTGGTGGTGAAAAGGTCTGGAGTCTAGCAATCCTACTAGGCTCTCCCTTGGTGAACGGGTCTGGGATGAGGATCCAGACAAATAACAATGCAAAAGACAGACAGAGGTGACGCACATGGAGGCTTTCAACTTCGGCTGGGATGGCTTCAGATAGAAAGCAACGACAGAGCGGGAACGCAAAGAGGCGGCCCGACGGCGGCGCAGACCCACCCTCTCCTTGGAGCCCATGATGATGGAGGCAACGTCAAAGATAATGGCGAGCGCCACCTCGCCAATTTTGCACAGCTCCTTCTCCTCGTACGCCATGCACACGGCGATGGCGTCCACCAACACCAGCGGGTCCATGCAGCGCGCGCCGCCCTCCTCGCCGTGGAATATCAGTGTGCTCAGTTGCGAGTCGGGCTTGTGGGCACCCAGCGGGAACGGGCCTGGGCAAGAGGTTAAGGGTACGGGCACGGGTAAGGGTCAAGGGTAGTGGTAGGAGCAGGGGTAGATGGCCAGCATGGGTAAGGGTAAGAGTAGAAGAACAGTGATGAGATGGAGCAGTTGACAAAAGTCCAAATGATTTATAGCTGCTCTTTACAGCTCTGAACCAGCGGCAATCGTTCCACATTCCAATTACGGGGGCTAGTTTTTTCCCAAGGATAACCTCTGTTGACTTCCCCCCCAAAGCAGCACTGACCGTGCTGACTCCGAAAGAAAAGCTGACAGGGTCGAGTTGACCCAAAAAAAGGAATTTGCAACTTTCCGACTGAGAGTCCCTCGGATGGAGCAACACTGGTGTGACAATTAAAAATGTATTCGACCTTTTACAAATATTTAATTAGAGTGCCTAATTACTACTAAATGTGCATGGTGACCTGATTACCAACTTGCGCCTGCTCAGGAACATTTATTCCTTCTTGTTTGCTGAACAATATGTTTTTGTCTCACTTATTTTATGTCGTTCTCTAAATTACAGCCATTATTTGACTTTCCGTTGAACTGGTCTGATGTTGTTGTTGTTATGCCGTTATCTCCACAGCTCAGATTAATAACAAAAAAAAACAAATAAACAAAAAGGTTATTGTTGCTGATTTGCTATTATGTCGTTGTTGCTGACATGCGGTTCTCTCCACAGCTCTGTGCAGCGCTTTGTGATCCTCGGGTGAGAAGCAGTGCAATTATTATTATTATTTATGACTTCGGTGTGTTAGAATATATAAAGGTGGAGCCCTGCAATGGATAGTGCTCACATCACCGTTGGCAGATGGTACCTGTGGAAGTCATGCCCGTTGCCCACACATCGCTCCCTTAATATGCTTTGCGACCTTTCTGTGAAAGGTACTTTTGAAATATAATACGATTGCTGGTTCCAGGCGCGCTGTTTGATGAAAACTAAATAGTTTTTTGTCCGTCAGCCATCCTGAGTTGTCCGCATAGTGTTACTGCAATGTGGTTTCGAAATAAAAGTAGTTTTTTTTTTTTTAAAGATCATTCCTATTCTCGTTACCGGCGAGCTGCGCCACGGCCACCATAGTATAGTGGCGGATGAGGCTGGCCACGAAGGGCAGGGCGCTGGGCCGCAGGTCCTTGATGACAGCCGACATGAAGGCGCCGGTGAGCGCTTGCTCGAAGGTGCGGCGCGCCGGCGTGTCCTGCGCCTTGAAGCGGTGAGAGATGATCACCGAGGGCACCAGCTTGTCCGTAAAGCTGGCGGCGGGGAAGGCAGCACGGCACACACAGTGGTCACTTCGCCACCGCCGCAAACAACAGCCGCCTTTTGCTACTAAGTGGAGGTGAATTCGCGAGAGCGTATATACCAGCCTGGCAATTCACCACCACCACCACCACCACCACCGTCGCCGCTACTGTTCGTCTTAAATAATTTATATTTTATTTATTTCAGCAGGAAGGGGCCCAATGAGCCATGAGTCTCTGTTTTATCAGCACGCTGCGATGGTACAGATGTCATGTGGTACCAATCTTAGTTACAACCGTGAAGAGGTTATGAAGTGACACTGTCTGGTAAGACGGTACTGCTTTCAAACACAGAGGTTACTTCACTATGGTCAGCATAAACCTGGGAACACTTATATTGATGGTGTTGATGGGGGGGTCTTGATGGGAGGTGATGGTGGTAGTGATGGGGATCGTGATGGGGGTGATGATGGTGGTGATGGGGGTCGTGATGGAGGTGATGGTGTTGGTGATGATGGAGGTCGTGATGGAGGTGATGTTTGAGAATTATGGTAATGATGATGATGGTGGTGGTGGTGATGGTGGTGGTGGTGATGGTGGTAGTGGTGATGGTGGTGGTGATGATAGTCATGTTGTTAATGACAATGTTGATTGTGTAGTGATTGTGTCAATGGTACTGATGATGTTGATGCTGATGCTAACACTGCTGATCATGAGGATTAGTAATTATTTTATTTTATTAATCTACTCTGATGTTATTAACACGCCGATCTCTCCACAGCTCTGTGCAGCGCTTTGTCACTCACGGGTGAAAAGCGCTGTAGAAATGCAAAGATTATCATTATCGAAGATCACAGTATTGTACAAAAATTATTTTAAGACGAATAAATATTTTTCAACAGTGATTTGTGAGCACCGTGTAGAAGTTAAGCACCTGGGGTGCGCCAGCAGCTGGTGCAGCGGAACCTTGCTGTCATCCAGACACATCATGGCCACCAGGAAGCAGCGGATGACCTCCCACGCTTGCCGCCTGTAGTAAGGCTCCGTGCTGGCGCTCTTTAGGCAGTCCAGGGCGGTCTCAATCGCCTGACCGAAGCAACAAATCATTGTACCGTCGTTGAGACGCGACAAGGTGGCTTTTGTTATGCCGCAAAGAGGAGATGCTGGACTTAATGATTCCTGCGTCTGGCCCCAATGCAAGTATTGGTAGGAGGGGGACAAGGAATGCCAGGCGAGCTCAGCTGTCATGGATGAGAGACTGATGAGAGGGGAAGCACAGCAGCAAGGAAGAGCAGAAGAGAGCTGCAGGAAGGAGCGAGATTTTTCGCCTTGGGCGGTGGAGAGAGGGGATGGGGTCAGAGCAGGAGCTGAGCTGATTAAGATGGAGAGGTCTGTATATATCTACAATTATTGAATGTGGACAGGTTAAACTGGCAATAAAACAGGGTAAGAAATATTCAGTTACCTACTCAATGTGACTAAAAATAAGATTTTCAACTTTAAAGATATTGCACCGACGGCGATAGTAATTTAAGGACGGCCACCAACCGTGCCAAACTATGCAGGCACTAGTTAAATAACAGGTGCTGGTAAGCTACGTGGCATGAACGGCAATCGCCATGGTGACACCCCGACTGCTACCTTTACAGCAAAGACGATCGAGACGCACCTTCTCCATGGGTAGCTGTATGGAAGCCTTGCAGTCGGGAAACTCCACGGTGACGCTGGGGCCCTGTGTCTCCGTGCCCTGCCAGCTCAGCTTCTGCGACTCCTTCAGCATCTTGCGGTTGCTACCGCCAAACTTGCCGAGTACGCGGTACGCCACGTGCGAGATGTTGTCCGCGGGGTTTCTAAGGGTCCGCCACAACGCCTGCGCGTGCAGGCGTGGGGTCGAAGGAAGGTGGGCACAGGAACGAAGGCCAAGAGTGTAGCGGCGACGAATAAACACGAGAGACAAGGTCAGATTTGGATTTTGAAGGCATAACTATCGCCATCCAAATTTGGACCGTGACGCCAGGGCACACATGGTTTTAAATTTTCCAACGTCACGAGATTATTAGCATCTGCTGTAAAGCATACAGTGTGAACACTCACAGTTAATATTTCTGAGCTCCGTGAGATGTCGCACAACGGATGCCTCACAAACAAGGTAGGGAGGAAACGCTCGACACGTCCGGCGCAATACTCAGCCATCGCGCCGTGAAACCCAACATCAATACATAAGTTGTTTGCCGCTGTTGTTTGTTAATATTGTTGCTGATCTCGCAGCACCGACCTGCATGAGCTCAGCGCGCACGGGTTGGATGTGGTCGTAGAGGAAGTCCGGCTGCAAGTTGTCGACGCACAGCTCAAGCGTGCGCAAGCCCTGGCTCACGAGGGTCTGCGAGCCGTTGAGCGCCGACACCAGCGGGTCCATCAGCATGGGCAAGTAGGGGAGCAGCGAGCTGAGGCGCACCGGCACCGTCAAGCACAGCTCCACAAACAGGTCCTTCATGTACTGCTTATGCAGGCCGCTCTGCAGCATGTTCAGGCCTGGGTGGAGACGCGGGAGGGGAGCCAAGAGAGGAGAAACGCTCTCTACGGCCGTTCTTTTGAGATAGCCATGTTGACAGCACTCGACCGGAAAAGGGTGGCGTGCCCTCTCCGGGTGGGTGGAGAGGTCCTGCCTCAAGTGGAGGAGTTTAAGTATCTCGGGGTCTTGTTCACGAGTGGGGGAAAGATGGAGCGTGAGATTGACAGGCGGATCGGTGCAGCGTCCGCAGTTATGCGGTCGGTGTACCGGACCGTCGTGGTGAAGAAGGAGCTGAGTCGAAAGGCGAAGCTCTCGATTTACCGGTCAATCATTTCGGCCGCTTGTATCCGCGACCTATGGTCATGAACTTTGGGTAATGACCGAAAGGACAAGATCGCGGATACAAGCGGCCGAAATGAGTTTCCTCCGCAGGGTGGCCGGGCGCACCCTTAGAGATAGGGTGAGAAGCTCGGTCACTCGGCGGGAGCTCGGAGTAGAGCCGCTGCTCCTTCACATCGAGAGGAGTCAGCTGAGGTGGCTTGGGCATCTGATTCGGATGCCCCCTGGACGCCTCCCTAGGGAGGTGTTCCAGGCATGTCCCACCGGGAGGAGGCCCCGGGGAAGACCCAGGACACGCTGGAGAGACTATGTCTCTCAGCTGGCCTGGGAACGCCTCGGGGTCCCCCCTGAAGAGCTGGAGGAAGTGTCTGGGGTGAGGGAAGTTTGGGCATCGCTGCTTAGACTGCTGCCCCCGCGACCCGGCACCGGATAAGCGGAAGAAGATGGATGGATGGATGTTGACAGCACATGTCGCGGAGAAGGTACACTCGACGCGGTTAGCCCGAGAAAATATCTACGGAGAGCAATTCAAACACACTGAGCCGAGAACTCATATCATTGTGGAGGAGAAACACAGCGGCTGAAACGGTCGTCGAGGTGTCCTTGCGTACGGAGATGCATCGTGGGATTGCTGAACGTTCACTGCATTTTATGGATTTTATTTAGTGTATGGGGCTTTGGAGTATAGGTCTATCACACTAAAGGTGTTGTCATCTCCACCGCTGAGTGCTTGGAAGTCTATGGGAGGTACAGTTAATGGGCATGACTGAACAACAATGAGACCAGTGGTTCTCAATGCGTCAGCTCGTGTGGGATCTTACGATAAAACGTATGGCCAGATCATTACGCGCACAAGCCCAAAAGCTATTATGATTCATTGTCATCACCATTGTAGTGATGTTGGTTTTTACGGCTCAATATAGGAGATTTCTCTTTAGAGCCGTGCTTTCGGGATAGCCGTGTCTAGTATTCCTTCGCTCTCCTAAGAACGCTTGATGATGCCTCCAACGTGGGAAGCCGCAAAGTAGAGAAAAGGAACACTCGATAGGGCGATCCCGAAAGAACAGCTCCGTAGAGCGACCGTCACCATCATCGCTACTAACAGGCGCCAAAGAAAGCCGCGACGAGTCTCACCCTGCAGTAAGTTGGGCAGCAGTGGCAGGAACTCCTGGTACAGGAGATCGTGGCTGCCCCCTCCGATGGAACGGAAGAGCGCCCGCAGCAGCAGGAAATAATTGTAGGGCTCCTTCGCCGTCTGCGCCAGCTCCATGGCACTCGTTACTATGCGGTGCAGGTGGGGCTGAGCATGCGCACGTGGTCACAGTACAATTATGTGCTCACACAGACTGCTTATGCAGCTGCACCACACAATGCAGGGCAGCGCATCTTACGTCTCACGGAAAGTCCTCCCTGAGGCAGTTCGGTTCCCACCTCGGGGTGCCTTTCTGTACGAGTTTTGTGTTGTCTCCCCCACCCTCTATTTAGCGTGAGTTTCATACAACTGTTCATTATTATTTATTACTGTCAATTATTATTTAATGATACGCAATCTGCAACAAGAACACGCAAGTGGAACACGACATTTTTAGCCGGTTAACAAAGGGTGTTTGCACATGCCGGAGGAAGCTGCAGTGAACGGAGAAATCCGTCCCAGTGGTCTCCAACTTTTAAAAACACAAGATAACTTTTATAACTGTTGTTGTTGATTTGCCGTTCATATGTCGTTGTTGTTGCTGACAACGGATCTTTTAAATGCTGGATCCATTCCTGAATCAGTTCCATGAACGATTCCCAAATCAATTCCCCACCTTAAACATACACCAACACCATATGGTCAAGACTGCACCTGCTACTCGTTCTAATTAAGCCCACACCGACTGCAGACAATTGCACTATCCCATACAGATAGAAGAGTGCTAGCTCAAGTGATTATTTTGTGAGGCTGGGAGGAGAGGGAGTCATAGAGACAGCGCCTGGCCGCTAAACCCCCCACTTCCCACCTTGAGCATCTGCTCATTCTCGGCGGCGAACAGTGAGACGGAGCCGAAGACGAGCTTGAAGAGCTTGAGGTAGAGGTTGGAGCGCTCCAGGTTGGATCCCATCTCGGGCAGGCGCTCGAGGAGGTACTCCACCAGAATGGTGGCGAACAGCGCCGACGTGCTGGGGTTCGCCAGGAACGAGTTGGCCACGATCTGCGCGTACGCAGCGGCGGTAGAGACGAGCCATGGGAATTTACATCAGCGCTGCCGCGAGTCAACGATATCGCGCGACTGCGAATACCATACGTCGCATTAATTGAATTGGAAGTTGAAAATTGCGCTTCGGAAACTAAACGAGTAAAATAGCATGAAAACCGCTAAATAACAGTAAGCTGCGCATTTATTTGGCCCTTAATTGCCCTAAAACTCAGAGTGCCTGATACCATATCTCATCTCAAGAAAAATAAAGTTCCCCCCCAGGTGGCATCTGCCTCTATGTGGCACATGGTGGCTCAGAAACAACCTGCAAGCGGGCAGCATTTGCCAGTCAGGACTGACAACTGCTGCTATGTGAAATGCCAATTGAGTGAGATGTCCACTCGTTACATCTCCACACAGCATGGAAACATCACTTGCCAATGCAGTCCCAGTTTAGCACCGCGATGTAAAGTAACCTCGTCAACGTCACAGGAAACGGCAGCTTTGCGTTCATGTTGTCCTGTTTTCGTCTTGGTAACAAACTCAATAATAAGGATAATAGACATTTGTATAGTATCTTTCGCCCAAAGGTCCCGAGGTGCCATAGCAGACAACGGAAAGGTGGACGGGAGGCAGTCACGTGGTTAACCGATGCAAACTCACCAGACACTGTGTCCTATATACTACAGTATTATAAAGCAATTCATTAAGGATTGTTTTTTAGTCTCAGATGCTCCGTTCCGGATTGCTTGGTATTTGTATGAGAGCGATTTGCGCAAGCCTGGTGAGGTTTGAATGGTGCACCTGCAGCGCGTAGTTCTTTGCGATGCGGTCCACCATGTAGGGAACGGTGGTCTGGAAGATCTCTTTGAAGGTCAGTGGGTTCATCATGGTGAAAACTCCGGCAAAGTGCTCCAATACTTCCTTCTCCTCCTTGATGCGCACCGTCTGCGAGTTGGCCGCGCGGATGAACGTCTGTCCGTTCACCCCCACCTGCACCTGTTTCCCACAAACACGGGATGACCTCATGTAAGCTACGATCACACTTACATACTGGATTTAATGCACATCCAGAGGGGAACATATACAGTTAACGCTCAATAATCTCGGGAAAGGATGAACAATAATAGGCCAGGTCAAGCCCAGTAATGCATTTTAACGAGCCCATAAAACATACTCGAAGTCAAATAAACCGTACTGAAAACAACTTGATTGATTTTTGGCCTATGTTAAAATACACTCGTATTTGGACAAAGCCGATACCACTAAAGCCAACTGTAAATATTCCGTATACCGACAAGAGAAGGAGGCATGTAGAGATGGAGCAGGGGAGGGGGAAGGGTGAGAGAGCTGACCCAAAATAAAAGGCAGTAGAGATAATGCAGCATGTTTACATTAAAACAGTTTAAATTAGGCTATGTAAAAATGGACTGATTTTGCGAGCTCTTTAATGTGAGTAGACAGCAGGAGACAAACCTGATAAATGTCGAGAGCCTGCATGGCATACTTCACCAATTTGATAAATATCTGGGTCTCCTTGGGCTGGAACTGCTTGTGAACAGCGGTGGCATCTGCCAAAGAAAAAACAACCACACAACAAGAAGCACGTGTTTTAGCATTCACCCAAAGATTACCCCATCCACTCCCCGACACTAAACCAGATGCAGAAATTACTCAAATCCCTAACAGGCTTGGCCTTACCCCAACCCTTAAAAATGTATAAAACCACCGTGAAAATGTTTATAACGCCACTTATTCCCAACCCTAGCAGTAACAAGCCTAGACAATTTGCTAATTCTAACCTGTGCAGATCTAATGCTTCTTGCAGGACAAACAAGACTAGACCTCACCCGAAATGAAATACTGGACAGAAATAAGCCAACTTCTGACCCTGACATTCCAAGACCTCACGAAACTTTAAATATGCCAGGCAATTCTAACCCAAACACACTAAAAAGCCTAGGCTTTATCCTAACATGAGTATTGATTAATCGATAGCCCTCCTCTTCACTACCCCCTTTACCTCCGGGAGTCTTGCACGAGCCAATGCCCCAGGTGATGGTCTTCACTCCACACACCAGAGTCTTCACCAGGCCGCGGCAGTCGCCCACGCAGAACGGCTGCTTGTCGGCCTGCTCCGCTCCACCTTGCACCACCCTCTCACCACCTCCACCACCACCACTTCCCTGCGGTAGCTGCTGCTGCGGTGTCGTTACCGCCGCCACCATGTGGTGCGACGTGGACGCGACAGACGGCAGCGGTGGTCCCGAGCCACCGCCGCCGACCACCGCCCCGGGCGTGCCAGGCGTCGGGGGGCCCTGAGAGGAGGTGGAGGGAGCCACCGACGTGGGCGTAGGGCAGGGGCTGGGGCTGGGACCGGGGCCTGGCGTGGCGGGCGCCATCATCTCTGAGCCGCCAGGCATGATGCCCACGAGTTCTGCCTGTGGCTTGCACTTCTTAAAGATGGCCGGTAGCTGGTACTTGGAGATCGTGTGGAATTTGAGCACGAACACCTGCGAGCGTTTAGAGCAATGGCGGTGGGCGGATGGAAGTCAACAGAGTGGGTGGAGCGGATGTTACAAAGTAATGCAGATGCTGAGGGCTCACCTTTCTTCAAATCGCATCAAGAAATTCAGCCCATCATCTAAGGCAAAGCAGGTGATACATACTTTACAATGATTAACTCAACACACACTGGCAGTGATATATCAGAGCCAAACCGCTGGGCTCAAACCACGAGCTCTGCAAAGGCGTTCATGGGTTGTGACAGCACCCAATACTCTCCCCCTGGTACCCCATCCTCCGTCTCAACCGCGGTGGCCTGCTCGACCGCGACTCTACTCGGGGGTCCGCACTCGCCTCGAGCATGCGCAGCAACACCTCGCGGCCGTTGCCACCCTCCTGCTCGCTGCGCGAGCGGATGCACTCGACCAGGTTGAGCAGCAGCTTGCACGACACCGTCTGGATGCTGCTGGGCAGCGTCTCGTCGTCAATGTTGCGCGAAAAGAGGCGCACGGCCAGCGCCAGCTCCGACAGCGGTAGGTGCTGGCGCACGTGGTGTACCAGATCGGCCAGAGTGCTGTAGGCAAGTGGCCTGTACGAGAGGCAATGGTATCATTTAATTTAAAGGTTGGTTGATCCCATAACTAAATAATAATTGCATTTATGGAGCGCTTTTCACTCGAGGGTCACAAAGCACTGCAGAGCTGTGGAGAGAACGGCATGTCAACGACGACATAAGAACATAGTATCAGCAACAACAACGTTTTCTTTGTTTTCTTTTTTACAAATCCAAGCTGTGGGGAAATCGGCATGTCAACAAAAATCGCTCTATAAATGTAATTGATTATTATTTATTAACATCAGGACAGTTCAACTGAAAGTCACATCACAGCAATAAATTATAGGACAAAAAGTAAGCAGAGAAAAAAATTTTATGCTTCAACAAACAAGGAAGAAATAAATGTTCCCGAGCAGGCGTAGGTCAGCAGAAAGCCATCATCCTGGCATGACAACACTGAGCCGCATCCACGGCCCTAGTCAGAGGACTTGAAAGCCTTAAGGAAATAAGTGAGCCTTGAGACGAGATTTGAAGATGCCCAGGGACTCAGCTGATCAAATCTCCAATGGAAGCGAGCTGCAGAGTCTGGGAGCATCGCACGAGAAGGCTGTCACCCATTGAATGGAGGTGCGATCTGGGCACATGCGGCAAGCTCGTACTGGAGGATCGAAGTTGTCGTGTTGAGGAGGGTGCCTGATGTAGGTCACAGATGTTTGTCGGAGCTATGCCAGTGAGAGCCTTGTAGGTGAGAAAGAGGATTTTGAATTCAATCCTATACTTAACAGGTAACCAGTGGAGAGACATCAGTACTGGGAATATGTGATTATGGATGGGTGTGCGAGTGAGGACTCCAGCAGCCGCATTCTGCACATGTTGGAGACGATAGATCAGGTAGGCAGGGGTGCACAGAGAGCAGTGCATTGCAGTAATCGATTCGTGAGGAGATAAAAATGTGTTTTAGCTTCTCTGCATCAGCAGTTGACAGGATGTTGCGCAGTCTTGCTGTATTTCTGATATAAAAATAGGCTACCTTTGTCACCTTGTTGATGTGTGTCTCGAAGCTGAGTGAGGAATCAACAGTCACACCTCGACTCCAAACTGCCTCAGCAACTTCAATGGTCTGGTCGTCAAGCATTAATTGGATGGGTTCAGCCTTGGACAATAGGTGCGGGGTTCCGACAAGCAAAACTTCTGTTTTGTCGCAATTTCGTTTTAGGAAATTAGAACTGAGCCAAGCCTTCACAATTGACTGTGAGGATGACATTGAAAGACCAGACGCATTGATGGATGGCTTTGCATGGATATAGATTTGGATGTCATCGGCATAGCAATGGTAGCTGAGATTGAGGCTGTGCAGGATATGGCCAAGTGGTTGTATGTAGATACTGAAGAGGAGTGGGCCAAGAACTGAACCTGAGGAACTCCAGACAAATAAGGATGGATCTCTGAGTTTTGTCCTTCGAGACTGACAAACTGTTTCTGGTCTTAGAGGTAGGAGCTCAGCCAATGCAGGGCAGAGTCGAAGACACCTATACTCTGCAGTCGCTCAAGATCGGGTGGTCGACGTTATAAAAGGCAGCGCTCAGGTCGAGGACAAGAATACTTGGCAAGCCTTCATCAGCAGCAACAAGTAGGTCATCAACTACTTTTACCAGAGCAGTTTCAGTATAATGGCTGAATATGAACCCAAATTGGAAAGGATGGAGCAGGTCACTGTTGAGAACGTATTTCTCAAGTTGCGTAGCTACAGCACGTTCAAGGACGTTTGAACGGAATGGCACATTTGAGATGGGGCGATAATTATCAGGGATGTTGCAATCGAGGCCAGGTTTTTTACGAAGTAGGGTAACTGCGGCACATTTAAACAGTGGAGGGACAATACCAGAGCGAAGTGAGTTTTTAAGAGATTAGTAACGAATGTGGCAAGAGACTTGAAATTTGCCCAGATGTTTTAGATGGAAAGGGATCCAGGGAGCAGTTTGTGGGCCGAGATCTGGTAACTAAAGAAGAGACCTCGGATTCCATGACTTCGGAAAATTCCAGAAGTTTTGAGGTCAAGGAAGGTCGAGGAACATTTATTGAGGTATTGGTTGGTGGATTAGGCTGAGTAGAGATACAGTGGGCTTCAGTTTTTTCTAAGAAAAACTGAATTAACTGATCCGCCTGATTATTATTAGTGAAGAGATGTGAGGGTGAGTTGACTAGTTGGACGAAGGGGCTAATTAATGGTCGAGAAAAGAATCTTGGGCTTGTCGCAGTATCAGCCAGAATGCTGGAAAAACAGCTGGTACGGGCACATTCAGGTGTCTTCCGGTAGCGAAGGAGCTGTTCCTTAAAGATTTGAGAACAAACGGTAAGGCCACATTTTCTCCAAGTCCGTTCAGCCCTGCGTGCATTCATCTTGAGATCCCGAAGTTCAGCAGTATACAAGGGGGATGGTTTTCCACCTGAGACATAGCGTAATTTTAACGGGGGCAAATCATCCCATATGCTTGATAGCACGTCATTGTAAGTTTCTAATATCGCATCAGAGGCAGAGTTAGCCGAGGCGGAGAGTGAAGTACTGTTGATTGCTGCGGTGAATATGTCTGGAGTGAAGGCGTTAAGGCTTCGAAATTGCATTTTCCGCTTGGTGATGGAAATTGGAGGCGGTACTTAAAGCTCAAACCACACAGGGGAGTGATCAGACAGACCTGGATCAGTGACGGACAGGTTGGTTATCGATATACCCCATGAGCAAAACAATTCGAGAGTATGGCCGCATCTGTGCGTGGCAGATGTCACGTGTTGAGTGATGCCAAATGTGGTCAGAGTGGCCATGAGATCCCTTGTAAGAGGGCTCTTTAGAGAGTCAACATGGATGTTGAAATCGCTAAGAATCAGGATCCTTTCAAAACTTGAGCAGATCTTAGAAAGCAGCTCAGACAGTTCATTGACAAAAGAAGAGGAGGCTCCAGGTTGGCGGTAGAGCAGCACCAACTTCACACGCTGAGCCGACCTCCAATCCAGAGACATATGCTCCAATGAATTGAAGGTCGGCGACGGAATCAGTCGGATGTCAGCAGACACATGGTGGAGAACTACTAGGCTGCCACCACGGCCATGTGAACGAGCCTTCTGATGGAGTGCGCGTGTGTGTAGGGAGACACGTCTCTGTCTCCCTACACACGTGTGCCTGTCTGTCTCCCTACACAAACAAGTACATCTTTCTGTCTCCCTGCACACACGTGTACGTCTCTGTCTTCCTACACACACACATTCGTCTGTTTCCCTACATACGTGTACGTGTCTGTCTCCCTACACACGCACATCTCTCTGTGCCTCCCTACACATACACGTACGTCTCTGTCTCCCTCTCCTCCCTCACTCGCCATGAACAATAGCAGCCGTACCTCTCTCTCCACCTGCCTGCGCCAAAATGAAAGAGAAAATGTGAGGATCAGCGTGTAATTGTGCTACGAGGTTAGTGTGTGTGCAGTACGAATACTTATAATGATGATGATGAAGTTATTTCTGGAGGCGCTTGGAAGAATGTTGAAACACAAGGCAGGCTTCACTTGCATACAGTAGAGAAGACCCCAATGTTTTAAGCGTAATAATATAATGATTAATAACCAATTAAGAATTCTAAGAATTAAAAGTAATAGAAATAAACCCATGATTAAGACTGCTGCAAGCACTCAAAAGTATTTGTAAAAGTGAGGATTTGCAGAGCGGTAATCAGCCTTTCGTCCTGGCTGACGAGGTCACACCACCAGTCGGTTGGGTTAGCATCTTTTCCTTGCCTGTGACAATCTCCAAGACCTGAAGATCGGTGTTGAAGCCCGATAACCACGAGAGGGCCTCAAGGGAGTTTCTGCAGTGCCACTACTGCATTAGCGATGTGGTGGTTTCGTGCCTCCTGTCATTCACCCCCTCCACCACCCGAAAGGCGAGTCACGGTTACAAAGGTATTATTTAGTGTTCCATCAGTCAGGTTTGCTTGAACTAATTATTGCGAGTTGCCTATTGTTATGGGTGAAGACGTTAACTCTCAAAATCAGGTCCAAAATATGATAAATACTACAAAGTTATAATAAGCATCATCGTGGAGACTAAGAGTGTATCACCCTGCATGTGGAAACCTAATGCCAAAACCGGTCCAGAGTTTGCTTGTACTAAACCAATTCCGCTAATATCCTGTACTTCCAAAACGCCGTGTCACTGATGAGATTTGTACAAAACCCTTTGATCTGTTTTTTGGACCCACAGAAGTATTGTCAGCTTATTTATTTTATTCCTAATATCATGATTCATCCATGCGGCCTGATGCAGGACCTTCTTAAAACAGCACCTGAAATGTCAGCAAGAATTTTCCTTCATATGAGTGAACGCGTGCCGACTGCATGTATCTACCTGAGCGTCTCCCTGACCGTGTATCCAGACCCGATGAGGATGGATTCGTCAAACAGCTTGTCCATCTGGGGGATGAATTCTGTCGGTGATAGGCGGAGATAGCGAGAAAGAGAGAAAGCAATGGGGAGTAAAGCCATCATCTACGATTGTCACTATCGTTCCCTGCACGCGGAAACAATCGCGGCATAAGAAGCAGCAAAATGTCTTTAGAAAGTCCATGCCACGCGTTAATACCTCTCCCCCACCTTCCCTCCCCAATGATTAAGAGTCTCATCATTTGACTGTTTCATCATTCAATTCTAAATTTTTCATACGGTGCTTGCTGCGCAGTTGATATTTTTTTATGTTTTTATTTGGCGAACGCTTTTAAACCCTTTTGCGAATGCCCAACGGATGATGAGGGCCTCCTCACTCCCTTGCGGCTGGTTGAGAGATTATTTTACTACACGTCACCACGATGGATAAATGAAATTAGGCATCACTGACGTGGTGGCATAATACAGTATAACACAACATTTTATGTGCCAATATTTGACAATGAAATCAGAGAAAAGGTTTTACTCATTCTGACAATACAGTTGTTAAGAAGTTAAAACACCAGACACCTTTTGCAAGGCATCACGCTTGCAATAGCCACATACGTACGGTTGCGCAGGTCCGTGGTGAGGATGTGCTTGGCGGCGATGAGAAGCTCCTTGCGCAGGTGAGCCGTCTCGGGGGGGCACCCGGCGAGCAGCTGGAGCATCCCCTTCACCATCTGCTGGGAGCACTTGCTCACCAGTTCCTGTGTTCACGAGGCGGCGCGAGACAGACACGCACTCATTCTGCGTTCGCGTCACGGCAAGCGCGACGGCGGCAATGTCACGTCAGAAAGAGGCAACGAGAGTTTTATAGCCGAATGTATTTTCTGGTGTTGGAATGCCCTTTCTGGTCTCAGAAAGGACATTCTTGCCGTAAAACGCCACTCTGATACCCCCAACATTGTGGGGCAACTGGCCAACCCGGGTTAAGCTGGACAAAGGACGAGGTTTTCCGTAGCCAATGCTTACAAGTCACAAATGCATTCTGGGCTAGGTAACATAATGACCTGGCCGAAATGTGCATCGTTAAATCCTCCACCACTTTACACAGCCAAATTAAATTGTTAAATTATAAATCACACAAGTTAAATAATAAATCACACAAGCAGATTTGGCAATGACATTTCACATGAAAGCTGCACCAAGAATGTTTGTAAAAATCCATACCAACGGATATCAAGCAAACTGCCATATCTAATTGGCGAGTGGAGTTGTGGGATTTGTTGCTATTATTTTGGCGCAACGGGCTCTTGGGCCAGCAACCGTGATTTAAAGCTAGCACAAAAACATAACAAACTTCAGCACACCAATTATTTTCACGTGAGGATCAAGGCTGGTGGATATAAACCCTCGTATCTACCTCAGTAAAAAAATGTCACCGTTTCCTTTGTCAAAATACTCGGCGAATACCAGGTTCCGCACCTGATAGACACGGATGATGTAAGCCAAGAAGGAGAGGGTTTTGATTTGCGCTGCGATGAAGTCGGCGTACAGCTCCTTGTTGAACAGTTTGTTTTGCCTAGAACAAAGCGAGTGGAAGATTAAAAGACGAGTGCTCTTTGTCGGTACCGATGTACAACTCAGAGTTCACACAACCTGTATGCCGCGGAACTCGCTAACTCACCCACCGCTTGAAAGAACGGAGCATACTATTGTATCTCTCATGTGAGTCAAGATGTTTATTTCTCATGTTTTTACAAATGCCCACATTTATAATTGACTCTCACTGCTGGAGTTTATTTGATTTAGTTTGCTTTTGTCATTTTGTGACTCGCGTCATTCTTGCAAATGAAAAATCCTGGTACACTTGGAGTACCTGGTTAAAGAAAAGAAACTTCGACCTGAACATAACTAAAGACTTTATAATACTTCCGAAGCAAAGCAGGGAGCAGCTACGGGCTTCTTTACAAACTCACAATTGATATTTTTTTCATTTAAAGATTCGCAAAGCACAAGTGTACAAAGGCGTGCAAGAACTCTGTACAGTATAACAAAACTTTCACAAAAATGTAAAAAAAAACACACTTGGATTAAGCGCTTCCGAAACCGAGGTTGTTTTGACTATACTTCACCACGCTGGTTTGTGCAGGTTAAAGATAGGGGGGGCAGCCTAAGACTATTTTAGATATCATTCGCCTCCAACGTTAGCCTTGAAAGAGAAAGCATATTCAGCTTGTCGTTTGCATAGCACAGTACACGAACCACTGCACCACCACTAACCACACTTAATGTTTGTACAGAGCACAGAAATATAATAACGTTATAAATAAAGATATACTGAGTGGATAGGTAGCTATTAGTACTCCAATAATTATATTGAATTACAACTGGGATGAGAGTAACTCTCATACATGAAGCTATGAAAACCTATATTAGAACTGTGCTGTAAAATAATGACTGCTGCTCTATATTAATAACATTTATATATTATCTCAAAAGGGAGTCAATTTTAAACTAAAATCCCGCATTATTTTTTTGTAAAATCGTTGTGCGTTACGTGCATTTAAAAAAAACACATGCGGAACGTTAAGTCGACACTGACGCGTTCCACTTATTTTCAAAAGATGTTTTGATGCCCTCTCGTGTTTGTAAATGGGAGATCTTCATTATCTCACCGGTACACGCGAGGCTCTCATTAAACCGACAACGACAAATACAAATGAGTGCACCCACGCGCGGCTTCCAAACGCTCTCTCTCTCTCTCCGGCTTCCAAAAGACACTTTCTCTCTCTCTCCGGGGCTCCGTGCTTGACATGACATCGCCTCTCATTGTTACTTTAATGAATAAGGAATGAGTGGATGCCTTGATTGGTCACAGCTCCGATACTCAATCCAGTAACACTATTATGGGACTGATTGCCGTGCGCATTTTTTCAGTGGCTGTAGTAGCAATGGCAGCAACAGCAATAACGACGGCAAATGCAATACAATCAACAGCCACATAGCAGCAATATTTGCTTCAGTGGCATCAATGTCAGCAGCAATGCTAGCAGCCACATTAGAAGCATCATCATTAGCAGCAGCAGAAACGTACACAAAAGTGGGAGCACAAAAGGAAATGTGCAACAGCAATGTAACAATGAGCATCGGTTGTAAAACTAGCATCAGCAGCAGCATGAGCAACATCATTATCAGGAGCCTGCTGTGAACATGGTGTACCTGGCCTGTGGAGACACTTGCAGCGTGATGGTGTTCATGATGAGTGGGATGAACTCCGCGACCACATTGTGGATGCTCTGCTTGTACAGCTGCATTGGGTGCAACGTAATTGTTAAGGTGCAGGTCAGGGGGTCATCACGGCCTATGCCGTCACTGTTACCAAACCGCACCGTGGGTTACTGTCACCAACAACCCTAGGCAAACAATACCTTTTAATTCCCAGCGCCCTTTGCGTGGTTTTCAATTTTAGCCATGAACGTATCGTTAATGAACACGGTGTTTTTGATCTCCACATCACAGTGGATGGTAGCGGTACACGCAGGTTAAACATGCACTTCTTTAAAACCACATCGCTCCATTTACGTCTCATTATCCCGGTCGGTTTACAAAAGCAGTTCAAGCTGCACTGCCTTCAACAGCATTGGGGTATACAATACATTTTAAATACCAAAGACAAAAATCCCCCATATGGACTTACAAGACTGTTGGGGAAGGTGCTGTTAATGAGTACCTATGAAGGCTGACACAGCACACAAGGCAGTGGGTGGCCAGCACCACACCTGGCCGCCTGTCTCCCCAGTGGCCATGTCTTACACAACGCACCAAGTAATAATTTGAGGCTGATTCGATCTAAAATAGGTCTAGGATCGGCTGAAATAACCATCGTTGGTGTTGGCCGTTAGTGGGAATTGAACTTGGGTCACCGGGTCCCATCGCAGCATGCCAACCACAATACCAATGCTCAATAAAATACCAACAATCGCCTTATGTTACTAAGTGGCGATGACGTAACCCCAGTGCTTGTACCAGGCCATATGCACTTTGAAGCGAAATATCAATGGCCAGCTGGCACAAGGTCATGGGACAGACATAGGTACCATGGGTTGCCTGAATCAGACGATTGGCAGATGCACAACATGTGCTCTCTATATGAATTTTGCTGCGTTTTAACCGCTCCGATGAGCATAGCATTTCCCACTATACTGGAAATGTAAATACAGGCCATTCCTTACCTGGTACATTAACACGACAATGATGGGAAGCTCTGCCAGGACTTTGAGTGAGAGAGTGCCCTTCGGGATGAGCGTGTGCTAGACATCGTGCGTGCAGATAAATAAAATCACGAAATTAGCGCGATCGAAAAGTGATTAAACTCGCAACGTATCAATGTCATCATCTTTCCCATTTATATTAAGCAGATCACAATACACAACTCGAATACACAACTTCTAAATCCGAGTTCGGAGATGTGTGAATTTCTGTAAACTAGTTAGACACTTCAGAAGAGGAATAAAGCAGACAAACCACTCCATTAATAGAGTTTCTATTTAGTTATGATGGGTATTCTTCAACTGCATTTTACAGTCAGCCACATAACAGAATGGCCATGTGCTGCAAAGCAAAAAAACATCTCAATTTTTACGACCGCATGTAGAGGTAGAGTGACAACATTAGTTGCTAATTTTTCGTTCTCTGTCGTTGTTGGCATGCTGTACCCTCTGCAGCCCTGTGCAGTGCTTTGTGACCCTCGGGTAAAAGGCACTCTATAATGAAATTATTATTTACTTTTGCCACTATACATACGAAAAAAGAGGAAAGGTTTTTCTACCATCTGGCCATTATACAGGTGTTAAGATCTAAAAACACCAAATTAGACACCTTTTACAAAGTGTCTAGTTTGCAAAAGCCACACATACGTGCATATCTTGCCACAAGTATGCACTTTGAGGCGAAATAGCAACGGCAAACTACACTTTGTGAAAGATGTCTGTTTGGTGTTTTTAGATCTTAACACTTGTATAATTGCCAGAAATGGTAAAAACCTTCTCTTTTTTTACACCATTAGTTGTGGTGGCTGGCTGGCTAGTTGGTGAGTTCATGGAATGGTTAGGACCAGTGAGAGGGCTAGTACTTTTGCTGGCTGGCTCGTTTTTTCTGTAAGCCACACACTCACCGTCCTTGTCTCGCTGTCATCTCGCTCAGGATTGACCTTCACTTGCACAGCCGTTACCATGCCAACCATCTCCTGAGATGGGGGAGCATTGTCCGGGATTGGCTGAGGGTTTTCAAAGTAGCGGTTCTGCGGGGTAAGAGATTAGCGTATGTTTACGATGCGGAGCGATAAACAAGCAATAAACAGTCATTATGCTCCTCTGCCATTCATAGAGGGCATAGGAGCCAGGTTAAACTACTGCATTACCATTGCTCCCACAGAACCACACACACATTTAGCAATTCACCGATATATGCTTATAGATAAAAGGACCATTGTGTAATATGTACCTTTTTCCTAAAAGCAACGAAGACGTGAACACTTACTACTACTTTGGGAAGATCTTTGTAGATTTGTTTTACAAAGTCCAGGAAATGGTGAATCTGTCCAGGGAGACAAATAAAGAAAAAAAATCCATCAATACAGCAACACAAATAGCTTACTAAAATAGAACTGAAACGTTAAAGTCGTTTCACATTCAAAAGCACGTAGGGCAGTGCACATGTCATATTCATATCCTCGAGTCAGTGGTTGAAATTCCACATTATGAAACATCCACCACTGGACAGCAATTTGAAGCGTGCGCAAATAACGACCCACACAGGTGTGGGGGACACCTTCGTGTGGTAATACATTGACAAAGGGGCTGTGTGTGGAGACGACGGCAACAGTTACGAAGAGAACATAATCGCGGTGAAGACGACCGACAAGAACGGGAAGTAACCGAACCTCCTGCGTGATCTGTGGCCGGAACTGCTTGTGAAGCTCGATAATAACTCGCAGGCAGATCAGCACGTTCTCCTCGTTCTCCACCTGCCGGAGGGCAACCGTCAACGTGAGCGCCCATGGCAACACGATCCGAGCGTGGCCATAACCGAGAGACATTAAGGTTAATTGAACCGATGTAGGTTTTTATGGCTCGGTGCATGAGAATTGCCCTTAAGATTTGCCTGAGGACGCCTCCAAAGTGGGAGTCGAAATATCAAGGAGGAATGGTCAACACAGCTATCATGAAAGAGCAGCTCAAGAGCAATTCTCAGAGACAATTTACGATTGTTTTAATACTGCACTAAATGGATGTTAAAACGGTTTTACCGAAGAGCACACATTTTATTTTAGATGGCCAGACAAGAGATAAGAAAAAATATATATATCCCCTGGTTACACGCATGATTAAAAAAAACGTTTTAATCTCCCTTCTCTATAGCATTTTAAGCAAACTCAACATAAAATTCTAACAAAAGTAACATTCGCCAATGAGATTGTGGCCTTAACACGTGTGGAATATTGAGTCAAGGCAACTGTGTGCATGAGAGGATGGGGAAATTGCCACGGAACGGAATCTCGAGATGAGACTCCAACACAACGTCGCCACTCCTCTCACCTCCAGGAAGCGGAACATCAACGACAGGATGTTCTTCGCGTGAATGCGGAGGTGTTCATTAGTCGGGATTCTGTGGACGATCTCCAACACCAGCTTTCGCAGTTGCTGGCGGGGCAAAAGGGAGCAGAGTGTTTTTTTGTTAAATTTAATTTGTAGAGCATGCAAATTCCACACCTGGTGATGCACGGGACACTGATAGATTCAGAGGCATGAGGAGACTGTGGAGAGGCGGGAGGGGGGGGGAGATGGGGGAGTCATCCAGACAGTCGGCACCAACCCCTCAGACACTATTTAGTATAGATCACGTTACTGGCAAATTAATTAATGATTTTTTTTGTTATGGGAAGAAACCGAAGAACCGGGAGGGAATCCACGCAAAACAGGGGGAGAGAACACAAACTCCAGAAAGGTGCCCGAGATGGCGATCGAACCGCCTATGGGCAAGAGTTTTGTTCTGTAAGCTGCAGATTTTACCATTGCGCCACTTTGTCATTCAAAGTTGATGGCATAATAATAATTGCATTTATAAAGCGCTTTTCACCCGAGGGTCACAAAGCGCTTCACAGAGCTGCGGAGAGAACGGCATGTCAACAACAATGGCACCAGAATGGAAAATCAGCAGCAACAACATTCTTTATGGGGTTTTAAAAAATATATACACAGCTTTGCAAAACAACAAGCAAGACATCAGACCTTCAACTACAATCTTAAAATGCAAAATAATCAGTGACTATAATACATATATTGGGAAATGGTTTCATTCAACACTTCGAGCGCTCATCACCCAAGGGCCACAAAGCGCTGCATAGAGCGGCCGAGAGAACAGCACATCAACAATGAGACAAGAACGGCAAATCAGCAACAACGTTTTATGGAGGTTTTTTTTTGTACAAATCCGAGCTGTGCAGAGACGGCATGCCAACAACACCAGGACAGCCCAACCGAAATATGAAAAGCAGCAACAAACTACAGAAGGACAAAAAATAAGCGACAAAAATAATAATAATTTTGCCACAAACATGGATGAAATAAATGTTCCCGAGCGGATGCAGTTCGGAGGAGTGCCATCATCCCTGCACGACAACACTGAGCCACATCAATCAAGCTGGAGAGCTGCAGATCCCTGAACAGCAGGAGGAATGGATAAGTGTCACAGTGTAGAGATGAGAGTCTCAGTGTTAGAGACAAGAGTCAGAGTCCTAGCTGGAGGACTTGAAAGCCTTAGGGAATATGTGAGTCTACCAGGATGGTTGATGCACCACTAAACTCACCTAACAGTAATTAATAATATGTCATAATTTTTCTACAGCGTCGTTGACTTAAACTGGATTGCAATACATAGTATAATTTTTATTACGGCGTTTATACTCCTGGGTGGGCAAAAGTGAGATTTACTAAATATTCACAATTGTTTCAACTGCTGCAGTGGGCTATTGATCGGTGACTTATGGATAGCAACGGCAGACTGCTAACCATTACACCATGGTACCATATATATATAATTATACGTAGTGTGTGTGTGTGTACATATATACTTACATGTTTATGTGTGATTATATGTATTTGAATTCAAAGATTCGTGCAAACTTGATTTCACACACGTATCCACAAGAACAAGCGAGCGTACTAAATTAATTGCAACAATGAATCATTCCTTCGTCACGAACGTGTGTTTGCTAAACCGGCGTGCAATGGGGTGAGAGGAAACCTGCTTGCTCACCTGTAGAGGCCTCTCCTGCAAGTGCTGCACCTCCCCATCCTGCAGGAAGGTGAGGAAGCGTGGGATCACGTGCTCCAGGAAGAACGGGTACTGTGGCGACGTCGTGACATTCTGCGCACACACGTGGACGGAGGAAGGCGAACATTTTACTCGTAGTCTTTTTTTTATGATAGCAAGCAGGGAAAACCAAATTTAAAGATCTCATTGTCAGAAACCGCTTAGTCCAGGGTCGCGGTGAGCCGGAGCCTATCCCGGCAGACACAAGGCGCAAGGCAGGGACATACCACGATGGGAGGCCAGTCCATCACCGGGCACTGATGGCAATTTAGTCTAAGCCAATTAACCTACGCAGCAGCATGTTTTTGGACTGTGGGAGGAAATCAGAGTGCCCGGCGAAACCCACGCGGACACGGGGAGAACATGCAAACTCCACCCAAAAAGGCACCCGAGCCGAGATTCGAATGCGGAACATTCTTGATGTAAGACGACAGCACTGCCCACTGGGCCACCGTGCTGCCCCAAATTTAAAGATGATAAACATAAAGCCATCAGGGCAGGGAGACTGACGAACTACAGGAGGTGCTTCTACGTGAAAGAGGGCCCGGAAGGCAGGCCCTGCTTGAGTGGAAATATCACAAGGAATCTGCTTATAAAATGTGCCTTGAAGATCATCAGGTGGCTTAGTGAACCAATACCTTGTCAGAGCAACTGAGCTGGCACCAATGACAACCTATCCTGTCCCTCAACCCCTATGCTGTAGTATTTGAATAGAATACCTTCACATTATTATCAAGGCAATTTTCCCAATTTTCATCAGGCAATGCTATCACCACGAATCATTATTTTCCACTTTTTTCTAATCCTTTGCATCTCCTCGCTCGTTAAACCCATCTTCTTAAGGTCGTCTTTCAGTGTCTTCGTCCATGTTTTGATCGGCCCGCCTCGACCAACTTTTCCACCTTCCACTTCAAATGTCATGCAAGCTTTGACCCAATTATCATCTTCTTTCCTTTCAACATGACTTACTCATCTCAATATAATACGCTGTTATTTTCTCTATGCCTGCATTGTCCCTTAATTCCATAAAGGTTCCTTTATATGAAAGTTAAATGACTTACCTCAAAGTTTTCACTGACTTCCTGCATAGCCTTCAACTTGTTCTCATCAGCTGCAGGAAAATAAACAGGGCTTCATGATTATTTTAACAACCACTTGTCATCTGGTAAGTTTTTGAGAGTTCAGAAGCAGTCAGATCTTATCAGTTTTCCTTCCACTGCCCGTTCACATGTGTACAACATTAAAACAACACGTTTAAACAACACATGCACGTGAACAAACGTGACGACATGTTACACTCAATCACAAACGTAAAAACAACATGTGACTCATTGTTGGGCTCAAGAGAAACATTGTTCATCATTCTGCTTCTGTGCAGGTAAACGCAACACTCAAACCGTTCAGAAATGTAAATGGCGAATGGGCAGGACTCCGCTTAAGGGATGATGGAAGATAATTAGAAATAGCAAGTGGAACTTTCCAGCATGCACCAATCTCCCTGCATTACTGATGTAATGTAAAATTGGATTTATGTTTTGATGGCTCGATGTATGAGAATCGCTCTCCACACTGTGCATGCCGGACCGCCGTGTTGGGCGCTCCTGCTCTCTTCCTCAGGACGTTTCACCTCCTACTTTGGAGGCATCATCAGGCTTCTTAACGATGCCGTGAGCGGCGAAACGTCTCGAAGGAGAGCGGGGGAAGTTTTATAATCGCCAGCGCTCCGGCAACAATAACGCCCTCTCCTCTTCCACACACTCACAAGCGTTGCTGTCGGTGAGCGAGTGTGCCTGCTGCAGACATTTCTTGACGAGAGCGGCTTGGTCCAACACGCTTGGCACGGGCGCCGCAAATACGGCCGCCATGGTGGCTAACGATGCACCCCTGAAGGGAGGTCTGGTGGACAGGCAAAGGTGACATCGAGGTTTGGTGGTGTGGTCGTCGCGCATGGCATAATGTAATTGTAAACACTGATAATTTTGCATTTTAAAATTATAGTTGAAAATCTGATATTTTACACATGTTGTTCTGCAAAGATGTGTATATTTTAAAAACCCCTATAAATATATTATTGCTGCAAATTTTCCGTTCTAATGCCGTTGTTGTTGACGTGCCGTGCTCTCTGCAGCTCTGTGCAGCCCTTTGTGGCCCTCGGGTTAAAAGCGCTCTATAAATACAATTATTATTATTACAATGTAACAGTTGTAAGTCGCTTTTCTATTTGTTTGCATCACCTCTCGGCAGAGTTTGCTTTCTGGAAGAATGTGAAAACTGCCAAAAACAATGACCTTACGACTTGCGTAAACAAGTGCGTCTCATCAACTTTTACTGCAGTATTAGAAAAATCTTAACAGACGTGCGTGCTGGTGCTGTATTGACTGGTTGCAATGGAAGATCACGAGGTTGTGGAGGAATGGGGAAGCCTCTATCCAGCAGTGAATATATCTGGGCTGAAGATAATAAGATTTGCATATCTAAAGCGCCTTTAACCCGAGGGTCACAAAGCGCTGCACAGAGCGGTTGGATAGAACGGCATGTCAACATCAGAGCAGATCAATAGGGCAATATATTTACTGCAAAAAAACCCGTTATTGTTGTTAATTTGCCGTTCATATGTAGTCGTTGCTGCTGACATGCCGTTCTCTCCACAGCTCTCTGCAGCGCTTTGTGACCCTCGGGTGAAAGTCGCTCTAGAAGTGCAATTATTACAAATCAATAGCGCAAATCAAGTCATTAAAAATGGCTTAAATAAAGACAAAAAAACGGTGATTACTATAAAAATGTTATTGACCAAAACACATTGCATAAGCCCAAAATCGTGAGATCTCAGGGCAAACCTGGACAGTCTGAATAGCGCAATGATGGGTGACCACCAAGCACATGTAAACACGTTTGATATAATGGGGGCTACGTTGTCAGCAGAAGATTGTGCGGAACAAACATATTGTTGTAATATACTACTATGGCCCCACCAACGCAGTGACCAGTGTGGTGAAGTATGGTCGAGAAATCCCAGGAAACGCGCCGCGCGGCGAAGTCGATTGACCGAACCTGATTGTACATGTGTACAATGGACATTATTATTATTACATCATCGCATTTCATACACTGGCCCGACGGTGGAAATTCCACATTACCATGGCAAGAACGATTATCTTATTTAAAGAGATTACGCGACTCACAGAAACATCGCGAAATCATTCACACACGCCAACCGTGCGACAGTCATCATTAACATTCAAATGATCAATACCATGCATTATAACTTTAGAGTTATAGTAATTGTTTTAATATTTTAACACCAGTGAATCGACTCGGCGCAAAGGCCCGTACACAACACCAACTGAGTTTACGTACCTCAAACGCGAGCAGATATCCCCCTCGGCCACACCTCCCGTCACAACTTTAGCACAATAGTCGCTATATCGTCAGCATGTTTGTGTTTATAAGGGACGAGTTGTAAAAAAAGAGAGATAAATGTTGATTTTGAGGTTAAGATAAGCGAGTTTTGGGAGCCGCGCCGCCGCGCCGGAAGCGAGGCCTCAGCTTCCGGCCCCCACTCCGGCCCCCGCTCAACGCGGGCCGCAAGGCGACACCCGGCGCCTCTTGCCTGCGTGTTCGCACAAACGTTGGCCGACGTTTCGCACGACTGGCCTCCTCGCTACAACACGGCACACGCGATTCATAACGCGAGCGTTAAAACATAACGGTGTAAAGATGCTCGTTGCCCAGGTGAATCTGTCCGATTGTTAAAGCGATGATCGATTCCCACCGCATGTATGTTACGCGCGGAATCGACGACGTTGTTAATCGATACATGCTCGACTCCCATGTGCTTGTTAGGGAGTAACGATTCCTATGCAGGTTAGTGATAATGTTAATTAGTCTCATCTCTCATCTCATTATCATAACCGCTTGGTCCTGTACAGGGGCGCGGTGAGCCGGAGCCTGTCCCGGCAGACACAGGGCGCAAAGCAGGGATATACCCACGTTGGGACGCCAGTCCATCACCGGGCACTGCGGGCAATTTAGTTTGCAAGCCAATTACCCTCTGCGGCAGCATGTTTTTTGGACTGTGGGAGGAAACCGGAGTGCCCGGAGAAAACCCACGTGGACACGGGGAGAGAACTCGCAAACTCCACACAGAGAGGCACCCGAGCCGAGATTCGAACCCGGAATGTTCTTGCTGTGAGGCGACAGCGCTACCCGCTGGGTCACCGTGCCTTAATGATACGCACAATTAATAATAATAATTGCATTTATAGAGTGCTTTTCACCCGAGGGTCACACAGCGCTGCACAGAGCTGCGGAAAGAATGGCACATCAACAACAATGACAGAGAACGGAAAATCAGCAACAACAACGTTTTTTTAAAGGTTTTTTTATTTTTTTTACAAATCCGAGCTGTGGAGAGAACGCCATGTCAACAACAACATCAGAGCAGTTCAACTGAAAGTCAAACAGTAGCAATAAATTATAGGACATAAAGTCAGCAGAAAACAAATAATTCTTCAATAAACAAGGAAGGAACAAATGTTCCCGAGCAGGCGCAGGTTGGAAGAGAGCCATTAGTTGGAAGTTTGCCAACAAAACAACTCCTTCAAATACACACTGCTGCCTAGGTTAATTGGCCTACTGAGTAAATTGCAACCCAGCCTCAAGCGTGCCCGGTCACGTACATGTGGGGAGTGCGTTAACGTCCCCCAGACCGGGTACGCTCGGGTCACGTGGTGCTGACACTGCACGGCCGAGGTGATTTGAGGACAACCTGGCCGAAACCAGTAAACATCACGTGGGTCGGTGACAAGGACCTGACTGCCATGTCGCTTACAGCGCGTGGGCACTCACTCGGATTGGTCGGCTGCACGGCGTGATTTGATATAAAAACGGGAAGCGCCAGAAGTAGCGGGCAGTTCTGTCTGCTACGGCGTGCAAACGAGTCGTGTCAGACTTGCGTTGTCCTGCGAGTGGCCACGTGGCCTTTTGTTCGTTGAGTGTTATTGAATAAACCCGTCCTCGTTATACTCATGGAGAGCGTCAGTATGCCCGAGTTGGAGAGAATGGACGAGAGCCTGCCTGCACGAGCACGATCGTCGGGGACACGTGAGAGGGAGCCGACGCAATCGACTCTAGGATGTTACATGCGTCACGACACAACCAATGCCCTGTGATGTATTGGTATCACATCCCGGATATAGCCCTGCCTTGTGCCCTCTGTCTGCCGAGATCGGCTCCGGCACCCTGAAACCCTGTACAAGATTAAGCGGATATTGATAATTATGATGACTCCTTCATAATTAAGAACAACGCAATTTTTTTACGCGCGCAAATCACGTGCGTAGCGAGTGTAACCAGCGCCAGCCGTCTCGTCTCACTTTCCTTCACTTTCGGCCGCGTAATCGTACGAGAGACACCAGACTGGTGCAACGGTTAACCAACACTGTCGAGATGACCAGTTGAATAATACGCACGTGAACGCAATAGAGGATATTCAGATGGTAAAATTCTGCGTTGTGTCTTTTTTTGTGAATTCTCCTTGTGCTTCACACACGCCGCTGGTTTGCTGTGATGCGCCTCTTCCACCACCATAGTCTTGCACCCACATCAACACGTATATTCATTTTATAATTAAATGTATTAACCTGCACAACAGCGCCCACGCATCAGCACACACAGCCACATCAACTTTCCCCGCACCCCTCGCTGAGTCTCTCTCTCAACTGAGGCTGTCCGCAAGGATGGGCCTGGCTCACTGTACGTGGGGCATGCTTGCCAATACATCAGCACTCTAATATATGTGCGACATACATATGTGCAAATCAACACATCAGTTGACACTGGCTACACCAAAGAAACCACAGAGAAGTGAGGGGAAGACAGCCATAGAGTCAGCAGGTGCCAACACCTGCCAGACATTGCTTTCTAAATGTTACGATATTCCATCCATCCATCCATCTTCATCCACTTATCCGGTGCCGGGTCGCGGGGGCAGCAGTCTAAGCAGCGATGCCCAAACTTCCCTCACCCCAGACACTTCCTCCAGCTCTTCCGGGGGGACCCCG
>JAZEWT010000003.1:24369147-24383154 GCA_036362905.1 Mordacia mordax | reverse complement strand
TTAGAAAACGTGGTAATAACCCAGAATGGGACGCCTGTTCGTCACAGGGCCTCGAGTACAATTTAGTAAGGGGGCATTAGCCTAGCTAGCATGTCTTTGGATTGTGGGAGGAAATTGGACTACCCAGTTAAAGCCTATGTGGACGTGGGGAGAACCTGTAAACGCAATACAGAAATGTACCGGCGTTTGGAATCGAACCCAGGCGTTCTTACTGTGAAGCGGCAGTGCTACCCACCGTGTCACCTGCCGACACCGTGCCGGATGCGGGTAGAGAAGCCCTCGATTTACGCACGTTCACTAACCGCCGTTTCGATATATCGCAAATCGTTACTCGTGATATATCGATGGCGTCACAAAGTAAAGAAGAAAATCAAAACGTGACAACGGTCGGCGGAGGAGCGATGCTTGCAACGAAGAGCGGAGTTGCACGCCAGTGACACGGAGTGAGTTAGCATCGTGGGGAGCATGGGTGTTAGCCTTCACATGTGCTACTCGATAGCGGCGTGTGCTCCAACAGTCTGTTAAGGCCTATACGGGAGATCAATGTCTTTGTTTTTGGATTCTTTGATGTACTGGCGCCACATCCTGGGTCTTCCCCCACCTTGCGCCCTCTGTCGGCCGGGATAGGCTTCGCTCCGACTCCCCCCCCGCGACCCTATACAGGGTTAAGCGGGTATTGACGACGGATGAATGTACACAAACGTAAACGCACGCGGGGCGGCGCGGTGGCCCAGTGGTTAGCGCTGACGCCTCACAGCAAGAAGGTCCCGGGTTCGAATCTCTCGGCTCGAGTGCCTTTCTGTGTGGAGTTTGCATGCTCTCCCCGTGTCCGCGTGGGTTTTCGCCGGGTACTCCGGTTTCCTCCCACAGTCCAAAAGCATGCTCCTGGATAGGTTGATTGGCTCGCAGACTAAAATTGTCCCGCAATGCCCGGCGATGGACTGGCGTCCCGTCGTCAGGTGTATTCATGCCTTACGCCCTGTGTTTCCGGGATAGGCTCCGGCTCACCGTGACCCTCTATAGGATTAAGCGGTTTCAGATAATGAGATGAGATGAAACGCACGCGTGCATGCGGCAACCACAGCCGCCGTTCGCCGCGAGTGACGTCACCATAGCGCTTTGGTACCAGGCTAGGTGCACCTCGACGCAGTCGCGTGCCATGTGAAATGCTGGCTGTGACAGGTCACGGGACAGACCCAGATGCCATGGGCAGAGTAGACTGGCATATGCAGTACCTGCTCTCCAGACTGTGCCAACATTAAACACGCACACACACACACCCATCCAGCGCCAGCTCCCCCACCAGCGGTCGCTGTGTTAATTATTAACCGAGCAAGTCAGGTGAATGAGGAACTAATTGGGATAATTGGGTCCTTCTGGTGCGCCGAGCCACGGCACGGAGCAGCGCGTAATTGACGGCGCTCGGGTTTCACGGAGCGATAAAGCGAGCCCATTAAGCATTGATAACGCCGTCTTCGTTTAGCAAAGGGCTCCTCTGTGAAGGGGCAAAGGGCTCGCTCGGGGTGGGGGGGGCAGGGAGGATAAGCGGGGGGGGGGGCGTTCAACGCTCACCAGGGCTCGTGGCGCCGTTTTAATTTTACCAATATTTTCATTCCGTTCCTCTCCATTCCCGTGACCTGTCCTCTCTCGTGACCTCTCCTCTCTCGTGATGTCTCGCTCCTTGAGTGACCCCCCCCCCCAAATCCCCCCAAGCACCCCTCCTCCGCGATCTTGTTTTTCTCGCGCCGTTTTAAGACAGCGGAATTATTATAATTTTTTCAGTTTTTGTCATCGTGTTCATTTGGATTTTTTCCGCGGTCCAGCCCCGATCAGCTTTGCCATCTCCATCTCTCAGCTCGCTCCCCTCCACGCGCTCCCTTACCTCTCCCCTCTCATCTCAGCCAACGCCACGCACTCTCCTACCTCTCCCCTCCCATTACAAGACCATCCCCCCCCCCCGCCCCGGCAGCACCGCGTCTGCTATCTCAAGAGCGTCGCGGCTTCCTGCCACGAAACACAACATGGCACCGGCTCTCGATAATTAAAAAATAATAATTAGAATTGCACTACTAGAGCGATTTTCACCTGAGGGTCATAAAGCGCTGCACAGAGCTGCGGAGAGAATGGCATGTCAACAACAATATCGGAATAGATCAATTTGGGTAAAATTATTACTATAAATCATCATTAAGTAACAATAAAATAACGCTTTGAAACAAAAAAAAGGAAGGAATAAAAATTGCTGAGCAGGAGCAGGTCGGCAGCCAGCCATCATCCTAGCACGACAACAGTGAGCCGCATCAACAGCCCTACCCAGAGGACTTGAAAACCTTACGCGACAAGTGAGTCTTGAGCCGAGATTTGAAGATGCCCAGGGACTCCGCTGAGCAAATTTCCAATAGAAGGGAGTTCCAGAGTCTGAGAGTGCGCGGGAAGACTCTGTCACCCATCGAACGGAGGTGCGATCTGGGCACATGCTGCAAGCAGCCCGTATTGGAGGATCGAAGTTGTTTTGTTTTGAGGGGGATGCCTGAAATTGGTCACGGATGTATGTTGGAGCAGCGCCAGTGATAGCTTTGTAGATGAGGATGAGGAGGATCTTGGCTTCTATCCTGTATTTAACCGGTAATCAGTGGAGAGACATCAATACTGGAGATATGTGATCGTGGAGTGAGTTGTCATCCTGAGCGGCTGCATTTCACAGGGGGCTCTGATTTCATTCTCGCGAGTGACACAAAAATGTCCAATGTTGCATCGCCTCCTGTGATTTATTGGACGCGGTAGGGGTTCGGCGGGAGGGGGGCGGACGAGGGCAACACGCCCGTGGCAGTGGCGGTAAAAGCCAGCAGTGGAGCGAGCCTGCGCATGTTGTCGTTGATAATGAGCTGCAGACTATTGCCTTGTGCTCCTATTGTGTCAGTCAATTTGCATTCAAGCTGGGGGGAACTGTTGAGCTATGAAGCTCTTTTTAACAGTTGTCCAGCGGAGAAGGGTTAAGCTCTCAGGGCACCGGCGGGGGGTAATTTATTTAGGACAATTAACCCAAACAGCGCTATCTCCTTGGACTGTGGGAGGAAACCGAAATACCCATCCAAAACCTACGATGGCACGTGGCGAGATCACGCAAACTGCACACAGAAAGGCGGCACCCGAGCTAACCCTAACCCGAGCTACGATTCGAACCCGGACGTTCTTCCTGTGAGGCAGTAGCGCTTCTCACTGCGCCACCGCGCTACCCTTGTAATGGGGGTGCGGCAGAGGGGCTTATCAGGTTGGGGGAGTGGCAGTGACGGGGGGGGGGGCTGGGCAAGGTAAGGGGGCATGATATCTCGTCACACGTGGTGGCGGTAGGGGGTGGCGCCAGCAGTGGCGCCGAAGGCGGTTGCGCACCTTGTCGTTGATGATGAGCTCCATGGGGTTGCTGCCCCACTCCATGAGCGCCAGCTCGTTGGGCTGATCGTCCACGGCGTAGGAGAAGGGCGTCCCCGAGCTGGGCCCCCCCGAGCGGAGCCACAGGCAGATGGTGAACGCGTGGAGCGTGGGCAGCGAGTGCTTCACCCGCACGAACATGTAGTTGGTGCGCGCAGGGAACATCACCTTGAAATCGTCCGGTGCGTGGTGGCCCGGGGGGGGGCCGACTGCGGTAGGGCGGAGTGAGGGAGAGAGGGAGGAAGGGGAGGGGGTGTGGGTGGCGGGGGGAGAGGGAGAAGGGGGGAGATACGGAGAAAAGGAGAGGGAAGATGAAGAGTAGATGAGATGGAGAGAGGGGAGGATGACGTGGGGAAGGATGGACAGAAAGAGGTTTGGGGGAGGAGAGTGGGAGGAGAGGGGAAGACGGGATAAAAGGGATGGAGAGGGGGAGAGTGGACGTTAAGGAGAGAGGGTGATGAAGACGAGGAGACAGGGGCTGAGTGATCCAAGCAGAGATCAGATGTGTGATGACAATTGCTGCTCAGGAGCTGCTCTTTCGGGGGCAGCCGTGTTGAGCGCTCCTCCTCTCGCCTTCGCGACGTTTCTCCTGCGAGGCTGGAGGCACCGTCAGGCTTCAGACAGCGTCAGAAGGATAATGCTGCTTCGAACTTGGGAGGTGAAACGTCGCGAAGGAGAGAAAGGGACAGAGGAGGAACGCTTGGCACGGTTATCCCGAAATAGCAGCTCTTGAAGAGCAATTTTCGTAATGGTTCTAGTTTGTTAAATCCCCTTCACCGCCACAACTGCTCACTCTGCGGCGTCTGTGGGGTCTGAATTCTAACCACATTTATCCCAGGATGTGTGTCTGCAGTTTCACATGTCGCTGTGATCCACCAACCCTGACCTCCGAAGTGTTCAGTCGCAGCAGGTGTCGACGTGCAACAGTTCTCTGAGAGAAACGGATCCAGCAGTCTGTGTGATGTCGGTTTTCATTGCTCGAGGTACTGGGATTGCTTTTAAGAGCCGCTCTTTCGGGATAACGTCGTAGCTACCTCGAAAGAGCAGCTCTTAGAATCTCATCTCATCTCATTGTCAGAAACCGATTAGTCTTGTACAGGGTCGCCGTGAGCTGGGGCCTATCCCGGCAGACAGGGCACAAGGCGGGGATATACCCACGATGGGACGCCAGTCTATCATCGGGCACTGCGGGCAATTTAGTCTGCAAGCCAATTAACCTATGCGGCAGCATGTTTTTTGGACTGTGGGAGGAAACCGGAGTGCCGGGTGAAAACCCACACGGACACGGGGAGAGAACTCGCAAACTCCACACAGAAAGGCACCCGAGCCGAGGTTCGAACCCGGGACCTTCTTGCTGTGAGGCGACAGCGCTACCCAATGGGCCACGGTGCCGCCCAGCTCTTAGAATCCATTATCAAATTTCGGATTGTTGTCAGATTTGCAGTGATCAACAATTGACATGTCATCGTACTGATTATAGTGACGTCAACCGGCGCTGTGACGTACCAGGAGTGACGCCACACCCTGTGACATCACTTCCGGTGAGGTCCAGTTGTTCCGATCCGCATGAAGATTTTTTTAAAACTTAAAATCCTCCACAATTTTAGAATCTCGAGCTCAACTTCCTGATCCTTCAGATCATTCCAAAGATCACATCCCTATAGACACGCACACACTGAGACTCGGTAGCGCCTCGAACTGAGTTCGGTAACCGTTCGAGGCCAACACCAGTGACGGTTTTCTGAACCGATGCTGGGCCTCCCCTAGGTCGACTCAGCCTCCAATTGAGTACCCGATGCAGTTATGTAAACATCGCCCCTAGGGAGACAACAGTGGTTGCACCTGGGCCTGGCCACCCACTCAACAACGTGTGCCGTGCCGGTCTTCAGGTTTCTCCTCGCTAACAGCACTTGCTCCGACAGTCAGTTAAGGCTCCACGGGGGATCTTTGTCTTGTTCGTGGGAGGAAGCAGCCACTGTGTTGTAGTGGTCGGGCGCATTGCACCTCCAGAGACGCGTCGGTTCGAGTCCATGTCCGGGTGTGAGTGTGTGTGTGCTGATGGGGATGAGCGGTGGCGCAGGGGTTAGCGCGAGGGGCTACAAACCCGGCGATCAGAGATCGAATCCCGTTCACGACGAACATCAGTACCGATTTTCTGAACCGGTCCTGGGCCTCCCTTACGTCGACTCGGCCTCAAATGAGTACCGAGTGCGGTGTAGTAAACATTATCACTAGGGAGACAAAGGCGGCCGGGCGTGGTGCTGGTCACCCACCTCGTGTGCCGACCTTCATAGGTGCTCGCTAACGGCACTTGACCCGACAGTCTGTGAAGGCTACACGGGGAATCTTTGTATTTGTGCTGGTGGTGAAGTAAAATGTGGGCATATCGTATCTCACAGCGTGGAAGAGTAGGCTAATACATCCTCTTACCCATCGCTGTCTCCACCTGTCTGCTCCCTCTTACCTCTGCACTACTGTCTTCTCCCTATATCCCCTCTCGCTGTCTCCACTCAGCAAGTTCTGGTCATCTGGTCGCACCACGCTTCCGCTCTTCGGGTTCAAAGGCGCTCTGCTTCGCATGCAGTGGAACCCCATCATGGTGATGTGACATCCCAGTAGAAATCAGGGCCACAGAGACACTCACATTCATTCTGAGAAATGTTCATTTCTTCAACCGTTATCTACATGTCTGACATTTGTTGAGCTACCGTGTGATGTATGTCTCATTTCTTTATTTGACAAGTATTGGTGCGTGCGATGTAAGTCGCGCTGGATAAGGGCGTCTGCTGCATGATAATAAATAATAATGATAAAACAGAGAGCGCGGCTGTATTGAGCTCCCTCTAGCGGAGGAGGCCCCTTCCACCAGCAGTGGCACCACGGGTAGTGATCCCACCGTGACCTTCCTGACCTGAGTTAGGGTTCACACCTCCATCGAACTGCTGATGGACATCACCACCGTGACCACCACCGTGACCACCACCACCATCGTCACCATCACCACCATCATTGCCACCACTGCTACTGCCACCATCACCACCACCACCACTGCCTGCAGTTGGTGGTTGCGGTTGGGTCACGGTTTTGGCATGTTTACCCAAAACAAGGGAACATTTGGCAACACCGGGCGAATCGGACGGCGATCGCTGGCAACCGACTCTGCGTTACGGAGACAAGCAGCGCGAGTCCTCTACTTGTTTCTTTACACCGGTATCGGTCCCAAGATTCGCTGCTTTCCTCGGGCAAAACACTGCGGTACCAGTCCACGGAACTCCAGTGTCAGCCCACGGAAATCATGGTGCCAGCCCACCGAACGTGCTGTCCCATTCAGCCCCGCTCGACAATACTGAAGAAAATTAAAAGTACACGGACTTTCTCTTCAGAACCGCTCTCTCTAGGAATGGACATGTCGAGCGTTCCTCCTCGCGCGTTCCTTCGCGACGTTTCACACACCCCCTCCCCCGATGCCCCCCATCGCCAACGTGGGAGGCGAAACGTCGCGACGGAAGGAGGAGGAGGCGCTCGACACGGTCACGGCTATCCCGAAAGAGCAGCTCTTGAGAACCATCGCCAGACGTCGTCGAGCGGCAGTGCGCGCCGACATCACGAGATCGCGTGCGAGGTCAGCGATGGTGGCGGTGGCGGCGGCGGCAGCTGACGATTAATCGCTGTGGGGTTTACGCGTCGTTCACCTGGGGCCGTGCGTCGTCAGAGTTTATTCGGCATCGGGAACGAGGGGTTTAGTGGGGACGGAGGATTTAGTGGCGACGAAGGTTTAAATCGGAATGGGGATTCGTCGAGACGGGGTGGGGGAGGGGGTGTAGTAGGGACGGGGATTTTTAGTCGGGACGAGAGATTTAGTCGAGATATCATTGAGGATGCGCGTTTTCGAGGCTGGTATCGATGCCAGATTTTGAAGAAATGTTCCACCCCCCCCACACCGTCTGCAAACTCGGGATCAACTCAGACACCGTGGGGCGGGGGGGGGGGACAATGGATTAAAACAAGGAGGAGCCGGGGGAACGATGTGACAGTGACGCGATGATGACGACGATGACAAACACGTCCCGGCTTTTTTCGGGTGTCGGTTTTTGTTCGTGTGTTCGAATCCTAAGCGGCTTCTTTGTTGTTGTTGTTAACATAAACGAATATATAGAGGACAAAAAGACGAAGGGATGGCCCCCGGGTAAAAATTAATTACAGCAGTCATCGGCTCCTTTTTCGTAAAAGTAAAATTTATTAAAATCGTGCAAAAGAAGCGTTACAGACATGCTGCTCTCATGAGCGTGATGACGCGAATACGAGTGGTTTACAAGAGAGAAACGGGCACAAGGTCACAAGCTGGGCAAGCTGACTGCCACCGCCACCGGAATGTGTAAACCATAATATCGTTATTAGTAATAATATCCCACACCCCCACCTCCCCTCCACCTCGCGCCGCCCCCCTATAATCCACAATTGTGCTTTCAAATCGAGAGTGCGTGCGTCACGAAGTAACCGGAGCTAAGTTTGTCGCTGTGTATCGATAAACAACGATGTAACACGCGACAGTGTAGCCACAATAGTACGCGGTGGACGCGTGTCGGATCGTGATTCTTAAAAAAAAATACGCACGCAAGTATAATTCGTTATTAGCATCGCGTTAGTTGTTGAGAATTGCTCGTAAGAGATGCCGATTCGGGAGGGGTGGAGGGGGAGTAGCCGACATGAGCAGCTCTTGAGAGCAATTCTCACCACACGCGGATCCGCGAAAACTCACATCGACGCGTGATTATTATTAGAATAAAAAAAACGAGTTGAAGAATTTCTCTGGAGAGCTGCGCTTTCGAGGCGGCCTTGTCGAGCGTCCCCTCGTCTCAACCCTCGGCTCGCCAGCTCTCGAGAGCGATTTCCGTCACACTCGTCGCGAAAGCCTCGCGAGACGTTAATTGGCACGTGTCGCTACGTGACAGCGAGCGGGCGCGTCGTTAATAGCGTTCATAGGTGACGCGAAACTCGACCCCGGCGAGAGAATAAGCGCCTCCTTGTGAAGAGTTTCGGCCGTGCTTCTTAGTAATCGTGGGGACCCCGGCCAAATTCAATTGTGCTCCGACCGCGCCCCCCCCCCGACCTCCTCAAACAAGAACGAGAGTGACGATTTCTCTCCGAAGCGGTTGTTTCTTGACAGCCGTGTCGTCCCCTCTTTCTCCCTCTACTTCGCGACGTTTCGTCTCGGCGAGGAATCGTCGGCCGTTTCCGAAAGCCTCCGACGTGGGAGGCGAAACGTCGGGGAAGGGGACAGGCGGAACGGTCGACGCGGCTGTCCCGAAAGAACGGTTGCAGAGAGCAATACTCATCACACATCGAGCCGTGACAAACGTCCATCAGTACACTGACATGACCGTCACTCAGTTCAACGGAGGGAGGGGGGAGGGGGGGCACGTGTGTGGGGGGGGGGTACATGCCTCGGTTGTCCTAAGTCACTTTATATATATAGCATAAGCTATATATTAGATATTAATACATCGCGAGCAGAAGCTGCGTAGGGTCCTTAGTTCTTTATGTGGTTCTGTGCGTATGTACGTGTGTACACGTATGGGGTGCGCTGGCCCAGCGGTTAGCGCTCTCAGCTACAAACCCGGCGACCCCAGTTCGAATCCCGCTCTGGCCAACACTAGTGACGATTTTCCGAACCGATCCTGGGCCTCCCCTAGGTCGACTCAGCCTAAAATGAGTACCTGGTGCAATATGATAAATATTGCCGCTAGGGAGACAAAGGCGGCCGGGCGTGGTGCTGGTCACCCACCCCCTCGTGTGCCGTGTCCACCTTGATAGGTGCTCGCTAACGGCACTTGATCCTACAGTCTGTTAAGGCTATATGGGAGATCTTTATCTTTTGTGTGCACACGTACACGATAAAATAAACACGAACGCAAGCACGCCTGCAACACGGACACAGCGCGCAACAACTGACAGAGTGCTACCGTAAGACTGGCGTGCCGCCACTGCCGAGATTTTAAAACAAACTGAGATGTACGCCAGATGCTCACCGCAGAAGGGAGACGAGGTTTCAGTTTGTGTTCGAGCTGGAGCTGCGTAGCTCTTTTTAACAGTTGTGCAACTGGAAGGGGTTAAGCGAGTAACAAAATTTCAGCGCACCGGGGGTCTAGGCAGTGTGTCTTTGTAAAGTGGGGGGGGGGGGCGGAGTACGCGGCGAAAACCCACGCGGACACGGGGAAAGAGAGAGAGAGAGAACGCGCAAACTCCACACAGAAAGGCACCCGAGCCGGCAATCGAACCCGGGTTCTTGTTGCTGTGGGGAAGCAGCGCTATTCACTGCGCTACCAAGTGTGATTAATGCACACATCCACACACACACACAAAGATAAAGATCCCCTGTGTAGCCTTAACAGAGTGTTGGGGTAAGTGCTGTTAGCAGGTGCCTATGAACACTGCCACGCAGCACAGGGAATATGCGTTTGCAGTGAGTGGCCAGAACCACGCCCGGCCGCCTTTGTCTCCCTTGCGGCGCTGTTTACACACCGCACCAGAGAACTCATTTGAGGCCGAGTCCACCTGGCGGAGGTCCGAGACCGGTTCAGAAAATCGTCACCGGTCTTGGTGGCCGTGAGCGGAAATCGATCTCGAGTCGGCGGGCTCGTAGCGGCGCGCGCTAACCGCTGCGCCACCGCTCCCCACAATAAAGGCAAAGACAAATGTCTCCCGTATAGCTTCAACAGACCGTAGGGTCAAGTGTCACACAGTATAACACACACACACACACAGATGCATCGCTCACAATGAGGATTCGCTGATCGGGCCCCAATATTCACACAGACACATAGTGGACCGTCTCCACTTCATTGAGGATCATCAGTGATTCCATGCAGCCACTGCCGGGTAACACAACTGGGGATATTGGAATATTGAGAGAATACCACTCAGGTAAACGGATTTAAAAATTTAGCTGTCCTGCCAAAATATCAGATTCAAAAATCAGCTCTTGAAACAAATTGATTTCATAAATACTCAATCATCTGCAGGCGCAATAATATATAATATTATTATTATAAACACTGTGGCAATAGTTTACCATCCATAACGCGAGCAGCAGTAGTCACTCACCTCTCTAAATATCACTGAGAATGAGTTCGAGGCGCTAGGAACCGAGGAGGGGGAAAGCAGGCAAGTAGTAAACCGGCGCCAACATTTAGCAGACGCCAGATCCTCTCGATGTAGAAAAGGGGGGAGGGGGTCGTAAAGGCCCCGGGGACCTCTTTCACCAAGAAACGAATATCGAGACCCTGGCAATAGTGGGTACCTGTGCTAGTGCAATATATATATGGAATCGTGTATTTCACTGCCAACAAACACGTGGTTACCAGAATTATGTTTTGCCGATTAACAATTCAAAAACCTTGCGGGATGCTGATATCTTTTTAGCACTTAAAAAAAAAATTCACCGGCTGGTTCACCGAGAATCGATATCTCCTCCTAAAGATTGTGGGAACGTATGTAGAGATCTTAATTTTGACTCGCTAAAGAAGATGTCTGTCCCAAATCTAAGTGACCGCGTTGTTCAGATTGCATGACATCTGGTCGTTACAGAAGTCAGATCGGACCCAAAATAATTCGAGCAAATCTTATTCTCGCAAAGGTGACCCAGACAAAACTTGGGCATGATCGGCCACGCGGTTTTCACGCTGGAGCGTTCAAATTATCAAAGTCGCCCTGGATAAGTGCGTCTTCTAAATAATAATCAATAGTTAAGAGCGTTTCACACCGAACAACACACTGACACACACTGACACACACACACTGAAGCTGTCACATGGAATGTCATCGGCCAGAGTGAGTGGTTATTTTTCATAGGACAAGCATTGAATTAGTATCGGCTCGTCTGGCCTCTTATCTGCTGTATGCTCACCCTCTCTAGCGGGAGCCGAGAGCCACACGGAGCGTCACTCTCGCGCGTTGCGGGCGTTAACATTTCCTGGATAAAGGCGTAGCGCTGCAACGCCTTGCTCGTGCCCCTGCTAGCGGAATGAGCACTCCGAGGAGAGGCTCACGAGACAGGCACCCTCATCCAAGCTGACATCTTGGAAGTTTAGGCCATATTTGCGCTGTGCAATTTTGCGTGTTACTGATTGCGTCATGATTATGGTTAGGGTTTCATCTGTGCGCGGATTAGTGTTGTGAGTTTGATTATTTTACCAATTGATTTTATACGTTATTGCGTTGGTCAGATTGTTGTATTGCAGGAATCTAGCGTGAAGAGCGTGCAAGTGTTAGAGATAGGAGCCGGTGTTAGAGACAGGAGCCAGTACTGTGTCGAAGGAATCCCGCACCCAGAGCTCGCAAACTCACTGGGTACTTGCTGCTGTAATAATAAACACCTACCCATCTATGAATTCCATTTTTTGGGTGAAGTCATGTCAAAATGTTTTTGCGTAAAAAATGGAATTAATCGATAACATTGGTCACGAAAGCCTTCGAATTAAAGTTACCTACCCATCTACCCACACTTTACCCCACTCGCACTAGCCCCACCCCTTCCCCGTTTAATTCCCCACAGCAGACCCCCCACGAGTCCCAAGCTATTCCTCTCCCTGCCGCTGTAAAGGTCACGTGAATGTCCCGTCGTGATAGCGAGTCAGATCAAATCAGGCCGGCCGACGGGTGACCTTTACTTCCTAGCGATTGAGAGCACAATGAGACCTGATAGTTTCTCTCTGTTTCCCTTTGTGACAGGAAGGCGGTAAACACACCATTGCGAGCTGCCCCCCCCGCCGCCCCCCCAGATCGGGGTAACCAAAACCCCGATCCGGGAGAACTGCTGGACCAGCGAGGAGAGACCGACGTGCGCGGGTGTATTGACAAGCCGGGTTCAATCAGTCGGCGCGGAGACGTGACTGGGTGAAGGGTGAGGACCAGAGAAGGGCAACTGAGCGAGTGAGCGAGCGGGCTGGTGAGCGCACTAGCCGGTGAGTTTGCAGGGCGGGTGAACGAGAGAGATTGGTGGGTGAGCGGGTGGGTGAGTGAGTGAGTGAACTGGCGAACGAGCGGGTGAGTGAGCGGGCGGGCGGAAGGGTGAGCGGGTGGGTGAGCCGACGAACAAACTTTCGCGGTCGATTCCACAAAATCCCCGGCTACAAACCCAACCAACTAGACACGGCCACCGCCACCGCGGCCACCGCGGTCACCGCGCGGGCATCGGCCCTGACGCCGGCACCACCAGTGCCACCGCCGCCCCCGCCATCCTCCTTACTTTTGTCCAGATTCGGGAGGCGATGCCCGGATGCCAGAGTGGAATCGAGGCGCGTCCTCTGCTGCGGCCGCTGGTGACGATGAACGTGACTGTCCGTCTCGTTGTTGTGGCCTCCACCTTCTCCTCCCTCGCCGTCTCCCCCATCGCTCGGCCCGTGCCTGCCCGCCTCGCCCGTGCGCTCGTGGAGGAACTCCCGCAGGGAGTGGGCACTGCCGCCCGTGCCGCCCGTGGAGCCCTGCGGGCGCGACGGGTTAGCGCGGTGCTTCTGCTGTGAAGTCATGGGGGCGGGAGGGGGTTGGTGTTGGGGGGGGGGGTTAGGGGCGGTGGCGAGGGATGGCGGTAGTGGTGAGCAGGTGTGAACCACGTGGGAGGGCGAGGAGGTGAGTAGGGATCGGAGGGTGAGGAACTGTCTTAATACAGGCCGTTCCACCTCGCCCGCAATCTCACCACCCGCAAACTCCTCACTCGCAAACGCCTCACCCCCAAACTCACCACCCGCAAACTCACCCACAAACTCACCACTTACTCAAATCAAGTTGATAAAAAAATCTCGTAAACGCCGCGCTCCGAACCGAACAGCCCGAGCTCAAATACCGCTTTGAACCGATTCTGGGCCTCCCCTAGATTCACTCAGCCTTAAATAGGGACCCGGTGCGGTTTGTGAACATCGCCACCAGGGAAACAAAGGCGACTGTGCCTGGTGCTGGTCACCCACCCCGTGGATGCGCCGTTCCAGCCTTCACAGGCACTGCTCGCTAACACCACTTGACCCGACAGTCCGTTAAGGCTACACGGGGGACCTTTATCTTTGTCTTGGTCTGGCAGAATCCGCGACAGCGATCAGCGAACAGAGAGATTAAAGCCGGCATGGAATTAAACAATACCCCTTTGAGATAAAGATCCTCCGTGTAGCCTCCGCGCACCATAGAGTCAAGCGCTGTTTAGGGAGCGCCGGTGAAGACCGGCAGGGCGTACCAGGGGGTGGGTGGCCAGCACTGCGCCCCACGCATTCGCAGAGCCACACGCCGCCTGCTCGTGGACGAGGGGTGGGGGGGAGTTAGCCACGGGGTCAGTCGGTGCCAACTCGTTAGGCGCTGCCTCGCTATATATTAGGAAGTTCTCGGCCAATTAATTGATCACGGGAATATCGGCGAATGCGTCCAGCGCTGTGCCGCTTCTGCTCATCCAGCGGTAGATCGACCCTGGGTGCAGTAGCATTGGTGGCCTTCTGGGTACTCCAGGTTACGTCACAAATTATGTTGTGAAGGGTTGTGGGGGGGGCGTGGGGGAGGGGTTGTAGGGGGCTGTGGGGGGTCGCGGGGGGGGATGTG
>JAZEWT010000003.1:24288750-24304029 GCA_036362905.1 Mordacia mordax | reverse complement strand
TTAATACCGCACAATATTGAGTTGAGATTCCAAGGAAGGTCGGGGTTCGCAACTAAGTGGCGGTGGCCTCAACGCTGCCCTTGTGCCAGGTTAGGTGCACCTTGAGGCCACACGAAGGGTGGAAGACCTGCCGACAAGAGGTCACCTGACAGGCCCAGATGCCATGAGCTGTCTGATTGAGATGACCGGGGCAGATTGAGTTTCATCCGCCCGCTGCTTCGCTCGTTGTTGCGAGCGTCGCTCCTCCGCTCTCCCTTGTTGCTGGACGGTGACTGCCTCCAACTGCCAAGTAAGCGACCTTCATGTATCTCCTCCACAGAGTTTGATATTGTCAAAGCTGGTCCCAGTCATCGGCAAGTCCACTCAGCTCCCTATCCTTCCTTCCGTCACTCACTCACTCACTCATCAATCCATCTCTTCTCCAATCCCCTGATACAACACCTGACTCACACGTAGGCCCATCTCTTCTCCAATCAGTGCGATGACATCACCACATACGCAGATTCAGGACGGATTAAGTCTATGAAGCATTAAAAAAAAATAGGACGTGTTTGCGTGAATCATCCGTCCGCATTTTTATTTAATGGAAGAGACTGAAAGAAAAAAATCACCAAAAAAATCCTGATGCTGTGATTAGGAATTGATGAGCCGGAAACATTAATGAGACTTCTACTTGAGGCTAAATACAAAGAACGGCGTGCAGAGTAGATGAGTGGGGCACGTGGTATAGGCATTGACCCCCCCACCCCAAAACTCCTACCCCGACCCCCCTCTACCCCCTTACCCTATTCCATCTCAGAAATATGGCCAGACAAAGAAATGCCCCGTTACCCTCGGACGCTCAAAAGCTAATCCACATCTTCATCTTTTCAGGAATCGGTGATTGCAATGCCCTACTACTGGGATCCCTGCTTACCTTATTAATCGTCTTCAACGTGTGCAAAACACGGCTGCTAAACTCGAGGGCTTGAAAGCCTTACGGAACAAGTATGCCTTGAGACGAGATTTGAAGATGTACAGGGACTCAGCTGATCGAATATTCAATGGAAAGGGCATTCCAGAGCCTGGGAGCAGCGCGCGAGAAGGCTCTGTCACCCATCGAATGGAGGTGCGACCTTGACACATGCAGCAAGCCTGTATTGGAGAATCGAAGTTGTCGTGTTGAGGAAGGTGCCTGAAGTAGGTCACAGATGTATGTTGGAGGAGAGCCAGTTGGAGCCTTGTAGGTGAGAAGGAGGATCTTGAATTCAGTCCTGTATTTAACAGGTAACCAGTGGAGAGACATCAGTACTGGGGATATGTGATCGTGGTTGGGTGAGCGAGTGAGGACTCTAGCAGCCGCATTCTGCACACGGTGGAGACGATTGATCAAGTAGGCAGGGGTGCCAGGGAGCATTGCATTGCAGTTATCGATTTGTAAGGAGATGAAGATGTGTATTGGCTTCTCAACTTCAGTGGGTGCCAGAATGTTGCTGTCTGGCTATGTTTCTGAGATGGAAATAGACTACCTTCGTCACCTTGTTGATGTGTGTCTCGAAGCTGAGTGAGGAATCAAGAATCACACCGAGACTCCAGACTGCAAGCAAAAGGAAGACTCTAAATAAACCTGGATAAAATAACAAGCGTAACAATTGGTGAACGAATCAGCGAAGGAAGAAGTACTTGCTCCTGAGCAGGCACAGGTCAACAACACGCCATCGTCCAAGTACATAGCAATCAGTAGCAGCATCAAGAGTCCTAGCCATTGGACTTCAAGGCATTAAGGCTATGCGGTCCATAGTGTGGATTGCATGGCTACAGCGGCAAACCAATCGCTGCTCACACGCGCGGGGAGAAAACCGGAGACACGCGGAAATAAAACCCACGTGTTCCAGGGTGACCATGACTCGATCATCGTACACGAGCGATGCTGTCGCCCGCACCGTGAAAATGTCGCCGCCTCGTGGCGAGTTCGGGTACCCGCTGCTCATTGACACCCGCGCTGAGTGTGTGTATGATCCATCAACCCCCGTCTGCTGCGGCTGCCTCCAGAGGACCCCACAACAGGCTTCGAGCGCCCCCGCATGGCTCGTATTTGTGTGGTAAGAGAAATCGATACCTAGGGTACGGCATAAGTCGCTCTACCGATAAAATACGAATGTGATGAGCTAAGAGCGGGCGGCGCGGTGGCCCAGTGGGTAGCGCTGTCACTCACAGCAAGAAGGTCCCGGGTTCGAATCTCGGCTCGGGTGCTTTTCTGTGTGCGGTTTGCATGTTCTCCCCGTGTCCGCGTGGGTTTTCGCTGGGCACTCCGGTTTCCTCCCACAGTCCAGAAAACATGCTGCTGCATAGGATAATTGGTTTGCAGACTAAATTGCCCGCAGTGCCCGGTGATGGACTGGCGTCCCATCGTAGGTGTATCCCTGCCTTGCGCCCTGTGTCTGCCGGGATAGGCTCCGGCTCACCGCGCACCCTGTACAGGACTAAGCGGTTGCTGGACAATGAGAGGAGGTGAGATTTGTTTACAGGGCGCTCTGGGAGTGCATCATTTCAGCAGCACCGGTTCAACACAAGCACACCGCGGACAGGTTTCGAGCAACTGGTAGGAAGATTCGTTGCACAGTCGGTCGGTCAGAGATGGTGACTGCTTGAGGAACTTTCATGGCTGATGATGGTGATGATCATCATCATGATGAAAGAGCAACCTCGACAAACTTTGAGGACGGTCGGCCGAGCCGTTTTCGCGCTGTAGTCGTTCAAAGAGCGTTTCACACACACACTGCACGTGTCTTTTACACACATATATAGAATGACCCTGCTGATTATCATATGGGGAGGTGGGGACAAATTTTAAAATCGGGTGCAGCGTTTATGAATCAAACAAACAATAACCACAGCTATTGATAGCCTGCTTATAAATAATGCCCAGAGGAGGAACACTTGACACGGCTGTCCCGAAAGAGCATCTCTTAAGAGCAAATCTCATTCCCGTGTTGGCCATAGTTACCGCAGAATAGAAGCCCATCAACCGTATTTCTCGATTGCGGATTTGCCCAATTGACTTACAGATCCGCTTAATAGCGCGCATTTGCAAGGGCGTATTCCCGTTATATTTCGAGGACGTGGTGCATGCAATGTTAATGTGGCACTAATTACTTTATTTCAATCCCAGTCGGGAGTGGGACGAGAGGCGTCGTGATTGACAATAGCGTGGCGTGATGTCTGGGCGCAGAGTAGCGCTGCCGCCTCACAGCAAGCAGCACCCTGGTTCGATTCCCGGCTATACCACCGCCTTAATGTGTGGATTTTTCAGGTTCTCTCGGTGCCTGTTTACTCTTTGTGATTACGGTTAAACATTCGATGATGCAAATATTATTGCTGTAAGTTTAATTGCCCCTTTGATTCCATGCGTTGTGACTGGTCTTTTGACACGTTTGTTGTGTCGCAGAAATCCCGCATCTAAAGCTTGCAACGTGTTAGACACAGGAGCCAGTGTTAGAGACAAGAGCCAGTGTTAGACACAGGAGCCAATATTAGAGACAAGCGCCAGTGTTAGACACTGGAGCCAGGATTAGAGACTGGAGCCAATTTTAGAGACAAGAGCCAGTGTTAGACACAGGAGACAGTTAGACACGGGAGCCAGTGCAAGTGACAGGAGCCAGTGTTCGAGACAGGAGCCAATGTTGCAAATAAGAGCCAGTGTTAGAGACAGGAGCCAGTGTTAGAGACAGGTCAGTGTTACAGATAGGAGCCAGTGTTAGAGAAAGGCGTCAGTGTTAGAGACAGGAGCCACTGTTGCAAATAGGAGCAAGTGTTAGAGACAGGAGCCAGTGTTGGAAATAGGAGCCAGTGTTAGAGGCAGGAGCCAGTGTTAGAGACAGAAGTCAGTGTTATAGATAGGAGCCAGTGTTAGAGAAAGGAGTCAATGTTAAAGATAGAAATCAGTGTTAGAGACAGGAGGCAGTGTTAGACACAGGAGCCAGTGGTAGAAAATGGAGCTCGTGTTAGAAATAGGAGCCAGTGTTAGAGATAGGAGCCAATGATAGATGTGGAAATAATAATAATAATAATTGCATTTCTAGAGCGCTTTTCACCCGAGGGTCACAAAGCGCTTCACAGAGCTGCGGAGAGAACGGCATGTCAACAACAATGGCACCAGAATAGAAAATCAGCAGCAACAACATTCTTTATGGGGATTTTAAAAATATATACACAGCTTTGCAAAACAACATGCAAAACATCAGACCTTCAACTACAATCTTAAAAAGCAAAATAATCATTGACTATAATACATATATTGGGAAATGGTTTCATTCAACACTTCTCGAGCGCTCATCACCCAAGGGCCACAAAGCGCTGCATAGAGCCGCCGAGAGAACAGCACATCAACAATGAGACAAGAACGGCAAATCAGCAACAACGTTTTATGGAGTTTTATTTTTGTACAAATCCGAGCTGTGCAGAGACGGCATGCCAACAACACCAGGACAGCCCAACCGAAATATGAAAAGCAGTAACAAACTACAGAAGGACAAAAAATAAGCGACTAAAAATAATAATAATAATTCTGCCACAAACATGGATGGAATAAATGTTCCCGAGCGGATGCAGTTCGGAGGAGTGCCATCATCCCTGCACGACAACACTGAGCCACATCAATCAGATCCCTGAACAGCAGGAGAAATGGATAAGTGTCACAGTATAGAGATGGGAGTCTCAATATTAGAGATAGGAGTCACAGTGTTAGAGATAGCAGTCTCAGTGTTAGAGATAAAAGTTAGAGTCCTAGCCGGAGGACTTGAAAGCCTTATGGAACAAGTGAGTCTTAACACCTGATTTGAAGATGCCCAAAGACTCAGCTTCCAAAGGAAGGGCGTTCCAGAGTTTGGGAGCAGCTCACGAGAAGGCTCTGTCACCCACTGAATGGAGGTGCGACCTGGGCACATGCAGCAAGCCTGTATTGGAGGATCGAAGTAGTCGTGTTGAGGAGAGTGCCTAAAGTAGGTCACGGATGTATGTCGGAGCAGCGCCAGTGAGAACCTTGTAGATGAGAATGAGGATCTTGAATTCAATCCTGTATTTAACAGGTAACCAGTGGAGAGACATCAGTACTGGAGATATGTGATCGTCAATGGATGTGTGAGTGAGGACTCGAGCAGCCGCATTCTGCACACGTTGGAGATGGTTGATCAGGTAGGCAAGTGTGCCAGGGAGCAGAGCATTGCAGTAATCGAATCGTGAGGAGATCAAGATGTGTATTAGCTTCTCAGCGTCAGCAGGTGACAGGATGTTGCGCAGACTGGCTATATTTCTGAGATGAACATAGGCTACCTTCGTCACCTTATTGATGTGTGTCTCAAAGTGAGTGAGAAATCAAGAGTCACACCGAGACTCCGGACTGCCTTAGCAACTTCAGTGGTCTGGTGGTCAAGCATTTATTGGATAGGTTCAGCCTTGGGCAATTGTTGTGGGGTTCCGACAAGCAAAACTTCTGTTTTGTCGCCATTTAGTTTTAGAAATTTTGAATGGAGCCAGGCCTTCACAATTGACAGTGAGGATGACACGCAAAGACCAGACGCATTGATGGATGACTGCATGGATATAGATTTGTATGTCATCGGCATAGCAATGGTAGCTGAGATTGAGGCTGAGCGGGATATGGCCAAGAGGTGGTAAGTAGATGCTGAAGAGGAGTGGGCCGAGAACTGAACCCTGAGGAACTCCAGACAAAACAGGATGGATCTCTGCGTTTTATCTTCCGAGGCTGACAAACTGCTTCCGGTCAGACAGGTCGGAGCTCAGTCAATGCAGGGCACTGCCAGAGACCCCAATGCCCTCCAATCGCTCAAATAAGATCAGGTGGTCAACGGTATCAAAGACTGCGCTCAGGTCCAAGAGGACACGAATTCTTGGCAAGCCTGGTCAACTATTTTTACCAGAGCAGTTTCAAGAGTAGCCAATGTTAGAGATAGAAGTCAGTGTTAGAGACAGGAGCCAATATTAGATATATGGGGGCGGTGTTGTATCGCAGGAATCCCGCATCTAGAGCTTGCAAGCTCACTCGGTTCTTTTTGCTGAAGTCATCGTCTCATAAACGTCGACCTGTCAATCTAACGTCACCCCCCTCAGCCCTCCATCAACGGAGGGGGCGGAGGGAGGGGCGTTGCGGGGGGTCACGTGATAACAGGCTCGCGAGCGCTCGGCAGTTTCTCGACGGCCGATTACGGACTCGGCGACGAGCCCTCAAATTCGTAGACAGGATAAGCGCACGCCGTCGCCCCCATTGGCTGGGAGGCGGTCACGTGCTGCCCTCCGCCCGTGCCGGTGCGCTGTAGGGAATGTGAGAGCGAGGCTGGAGGAGGAGGAGGAGGAGGCGGACGGGAGTCGCGCCGCCTGCTCTCATGGTGACGAGGAGTCATGGGGAATCTGTTCGGCAAGAAACGCAAGGCGCCGTCGCGAGTCACCGAGCAGGACCGCGCGGTGTTGGTGAGACGGCGGTGCTGGCGATCACACGTGTGTGCGGTGGTTGTTGTGAGGAGCGGTGGAGCAGTCGTTAGCGCCCCCGCCGCTCCACGAACTCGGCGTTTGCGCTAACGAGTCCCGCTCACGAACTACAAACGGCGGCCGATATCTAAACCGGTACCGGGCCTCCCCTAGGTCGACTCAACCGCAAACGAGTGCCCAGTGCGGTGTGTTAACATTGGCACTAGGGAGACAAAGGCGGCCGGGCGTGGTGCTGGTCACCCACCCCCTCACTGTGCCGTGTCAGCCTTCATAGGCGCTCCTCGCTAATGGTGCTTGACCCGACGGTCGGTTAAGGCTACACGGGGGATCTTTGTCTTTGTGGTAGTGCTGCTAATGGTGGGGCCCAACCCGCGCACCCGCATCGGTCCCGTGACCACCTGTCGGCGAGCCTTCGTCACCTCGCCTCGGGGTGCACCTGGCCTGGCACAGGAGCCGTGGGAAACGTCACCTGCCACGTAGTGGCGGACGGCGGTTGTTGGTGATTGTGGTCGTGGTTGTGGTGATAAATGAATAAAACAAACTCTGAACGCGCGAAGGTATTAAATCCCAGAGAAACCGACTCCATCCGCGAGGAAACCGCAGCGAGAGGGTAGAGTCAGCCACGCAGTCAACCGGCGCCAACCCGCCAGGCACGGACTCCTACGCATGATGCTTTGATCGGCCGACTAATGAGCGCTCGTTAGTTTTGGGAGAAAACCCGGAGGAGTCCCACGCAGAACAGAGGGAGAGAACATGCGAACTCCACGCAGAAGGGCGAGCGAGGCGCCATTCCATCCGCCTCGCGTAGGACTTTACGTGAGCTGCAGACTCCCCGATTACGATGATGGACGGTGCCTACCGCTGTGGCGGATGACCTCTTATTCCCACCAAACGCATCACTTGGTGACAACCGCATTGGCTTTGTGGCCTCGCATTGAAAGACAATAGGCAAACAATTCAGACATATGCCCCGTGTGCTGCTGAACAAGGCTCATTGCCCGAAACGTCGCCTTATCAGACTGACCCGCGCTCCCCCCCCTCCCCCCCATTGTGAGTGCAGCAGTTGAAGCAGCAGCGGGATAAACTGCGCCAGTACCAGAAGCGCATCGCCCTGCAGCTGGAGCGGGAGCGCGAGCTGGCTCGCAAGTTGCTCCGCGAGGGCAAAAAGAAGTGAGTGGCGCGGAACTTCAGCGAGGCACGCGGCGGTGGTGGTGGTGGTGGGTGAGGTGGTGAGGTGGTGGTGGTGGTGGTGGGTGAGGTGTTGGTGGTGGGTGAGGTGTTGGTGGTGGTGGTGGGTGAGGTGGAGCGGTGTGCAGACATGGTTGGAGGTGGTGGTGGGTGAGGTGGTGGTGGTGCGTCAGGTGGTGGTGGTGCGTCAGGTGGAGCGGTGTGCAGACGTGGTTGGTGGTGGTGGTGGGTGATGTGTTGGTGGTGGGTGATGTAGAGTGGTGTGCAGACGTGGTTGGTGGTGGTGGTGGGTGAGGTGGAGCAGTGTGCAGACGTGGTTGGTGGTGCTGGGTGAGGTGGTCGTGGTGGAGCGGCTTGGAGTGTAGACGTGGTGGTGGATGTGGTGTTAGTGTGGTGTGTAGATGTGGTGATGGTGGGCGAGGTGGTGGTTGTGGAGTCGTAGTGTGATTGGGGGGGGTGGTGGTGGTGGTGGTGGTGGAGTCAGATGGTGTGTTGGTGTGGAGTGGTGTTATGTGTAGGTGCTTACAGCACTTGATCCTACACTCTGTTAAGGCTATACAGCGGATTTTTGTCTGTATCTAGGCGTCGTGTGTAGGCGTGGTGTTGTCTGGACATGGAGTGGAGCTGTATTATGTGGTGTCTCACTGTGTGTGTGGGGGGTGTGGAGTGGTGTATAGCCGTGTGTTGGCGTGGTTGTGGTGGTGGTGCGGCTTCGGTTGCTGCTATTGCGTCAGTACGTGCGTCAAGTCTGCCCTTACTCCGTTCCTCCTGACAGCAAAGCAATGCTTCTGCTCAAGAAGAAGAGATATCAGGAGCAGCTCTTGGAGAAAACGGACTCGCATATCGGAAATCTGGAGCACATGGTACGACCTTTGGGGAAAAGAGAAAGCAGCCCAAATGAACTGTTACCCATAATGCCTCTTTCCCATTGGCACATCCATGCCGGTGCTGTGCCAGCACAGCACAGTTGGTTTTTCCACTGCCCCCTAATATTGCTATAGTCGCAACTAATTGCCAGGTGTGGATGAGTTCAATATTAGGAGTTGAGAAGACACACTTTTTACGAAAGGGCAGCACAGTGCCGCAGTGAGCAGCACTGCTGCCTCACAGCAAGAAGGAGCCCGGTTCGGTTCCCGGTTCGGGTGCCATTTTGTGTAGAGTTTGCATGTGTCTCCCTTCCAGTGTCCGCGTGGGTTTTTGCCGGGTGCTCCAGTTTCCCCCACAATCCAAAAACATGCTGCTGCCCAGTTAAATTGTCCTGCTGAGCAAATTGCCCCAAAATAAATGTGCCCTGCGATGTACTTGCGACAAATCATGGGTGCAGCCCCACGTTGCATCATCTGCCTGCTGGGATAGACTCCGGCCCCCCACAACCCTCTTGAGGATTATGCGGGTACTTATTCTGACTAACTGATTTTCACGAAAGTGACTCGCGTCACGCTGCCGTCGGCCGAATCTGTGACCGATGATAAAACCCAGCGAGTCTGAGCGTGGGCGGCACGGTGGCCCAGTGGTTAGCGCTGTTGCCTCACAGCAAGAAGGTCCCGGGTTCGAATCTCGGTTCGGGTGCCTTTCTGTGTGGAGTTTGCATGTTTTCCTCGTGTCCGCGTGGGTTTTCACCAGGCACTCTGGTTTCCTCCCACAGTCCAATGAACATGCTGCTGTATAGATGAATTGGTTTGCAGACTGAATTGCCCGCAGTGCCCGGTGATGGACTGGCATCCCATCGTGGGTATATCCCTGTCTTACGCCCTGTGTCTGCCGGGATAGACTCCAGCTCACCGCGACCCTGTACAGGACTAAGCGGTTTCTGACAATGAGATTAGATGAATCCGAGAGCAGGCCGCAAAAGCGTCAATGTTACCGCTTTCGCGTGCTACGCCACTGCCGCCATCGAGTTAATCCCGCCCTTCGCCACAGGTCCAGGACATCGAGTTCGCCCAAATCGAAGCCAAGGTGATCGAGGGCCTGAAGGTCGGGAACGAGTGCCTGAAGAAGATGCACGAGGTGAGCCGGTCGCCTTTGGGTACACTGAGCAGATCCGTTCGCTCCCCGTGCACGGCAGTGGTTCGGCCTGCCCCGACTCGGCCATTGTGTTTAATAATTATTATGAATTAATTTGATGATTGCATGATCGGTTGAAAGAAGACGTCGTTATTTGTGCATGTGCAGCGTCCCCAAATAATTTGTGAAATTCTGTAGTCATCACATACGTTGTCGATACGAATTGACTTTTAAAAGATCGGAATGAGCCAAAGATCGATTCGAAAAGTGTACTCGTGATGGGCAGCAGAGTGGCGCAGCGGTAACGCCTGCACCTCACAGTAAGAGAGCCCTGCCCTAGGCGGTTCGATTCCCGCCTTGGGGGTCTTTCGGTGTGGAGCTTGTGTGTTCTCCCCCTGTTCTGCGTGTGTTTCCACCAGGTTCTCCAGTTTCCTCTCACATCTAAAAAAAATACTCATTAATTAATTGGCCGAAAACATTGCAATATGACGCAGTGTCTGGCAAATATTGGCGCCGACTGAATGCTTGGCTGCCTTCCCCTTGCCTCCCTGTGGTTTCCTCCCACCTTCATAATGATGTGTGTCTGGATAAAGGGCGTCTGCTAAATCGCAATTAATAATTGTTATTATTTGGTGATGATAAGATGATGGTAATGATGACGATTGTGTTGTCCCTCCCGCACCCAGATGATGTCGATAGAGGAAGTGGAGAGGATAATGGATGAGACGCAAGACTCCATTGAATACCAGCGGGTGAGTGAACGGCTCCGGGATCGCCGCGTCCGAGCAACGGCGACAGCCGCCCGGCATTTTCATCGGCAACGACGGGGGCCTTCGCTTGCTCCGACCTCTGAGCTCGACCCCCCGTTAATCCCGCGTTTCTTTATTTCTGCTATCTTACGTGTTACTTGTTACTTTCATGATTATGGTTAGAGTTTAAATGTTTCTAAATAGTGTTTGAGATAGCCTGCTTATAAATAATGCCGAGAGGAGGAACACTTGACATGGCTGTTCTGAAAGAGCAGCTCTTAAAAGCAAATCTCAGTCCTGTGTTGGCCATAGTTACCGCAGAATAGAAGCCCATCAACCATCTTTCTCGATTGCGGATTTGCCCAATTGACTTACAGATCCGCTTATAGCGTGCATTTGCAAGGGCGTATTCCCGTTATATTTCGAGGACGTGGTGCATGCAATGTTAATGTGGCACTAATTACTTTATTTCAATCCCAGTCGGGAGTGGTGCGAGAGGCGTCGTGATTGACAATAGCGTGGCGTGATGTCTGGGCGCAGAGTAGCGCTGCCGCCTCACAGCAAGCAGCACCCTGGTTCGATTCCCGGCTATACCACCGCCTTAATGTGTGGATTTTTCAGGTTCTCTCGGTGCCTGTTTACTCTTTGTGATTACGGTTAAACATTCGATGATGCAAGTATTATTGCTGTAAGTTTAATTGCCCCTTTGATTCCATGCGTTGTGACTGTGGTCTTTTGACACATTTGTTGTGTCGCAAAAATCCCGCATCTAGAGCTTGCAACGTGTTTGACACAGGAGCCAGTGTTAGAGACAAGAGCCAGTGTTAGACACAGGAGCCAGGATTAGAGACTGGAGCCAGTGTTAGAGACAGGAGCCAGTGTTAGAGAAAGGGGCCACTTTTGTATTGCACGAATCGTGCATTTATAGCTTTTAAACTCACCGGGTTCTCTCCACTGTAATAATAATAATAAACATCTATCGATCTCGGTCCACCGCCGGGGCTGACTGCTTCAACCGCTATTTCCCACCGCGATGTTCGTCCTCAGCAAATCGACGATCTGCTGGCTGGCGGACTCTCCGACGAGGATGAAGAGGCGGTGCTCGCGGAGTTCGACGAGATAACGAAGGTGCCGCACCTGCCACAAGCGCTCGCTCACCGGCGCCCTCACTGTTGTCTCATCCACTCACTCGCTCAGTCGTCCTTGTACTGATATGCGCACACACCCGCTGTGCGGCTTTACCCGCATTGTCCAACCGCTTACTCGCTCCATCGCTCGCTCGTTTCACTGGCTTCCTCGTTCGCCCGCTCGCCCATCACTCGCTTCGTTCGCCAACTCACATCTCCACACGCTCACTCCATCTCACACTCATCGTTGCCAATTGTGCCTGGTAACTCGATAATACTCGCTCGTTGACGTTAAATTCTCACTCTCGTATCAACGTGGCCCACCACCGACGCCACCTGCCCACGTGCTTGCTCACCCACTCCGTCTCTTAACGGTGTACCCTTCAGGCGGAGCATCTTCCAGACGTGCCGGATGAGGAGCTGCCTTCGGACGAGGAGGAGGAAGGTGGGGGGCGCACGCGCAGACACGCGCCCGGGCACGCGTACCCACCCGCGCTCACACCCTCGCGCACTCGCACTGATCTCGCGCTCGCACGCCCCATGCAACGATGGCCGCGCCGTTATGACGTCACGGACGTTTGGAGGGGCTTCGCGCCAACCGCGCGCCGCTACCGAGCGTACGCGTGCGTGGCGATGACAACGCCAACGCTTGTTAACCTCATCAGGGGTGGTCATTGCGCGAGCGCCGTGGCGCGCCCCGCGCGCGGTCTGTGACCTCTGTGCACCGTCTCCACCCCCTGTCGTCTAAACAGCGAGGCCAGAACGAGCGAAGGCCAAGGGCAAGGCGGCTGCGTCCTCGTCCCGGCGAGAGGAGGCTCTGGTTGCGTCGTGACCCAGCGCTCATTAAGCGGTCGGCGGGGATGGCCGGGCAGAGATCTCTGCGACGGAGCGTGCGCGAGTGTTTAATGCACGGCGATGGTTTTCTGCCGGTGAGCGCAGAACACAACCTGGGCACGGCCAGGAACCACCGCGAGCGTTTTTATTACTTCGCTATCAGAACGCCGTCGGTCCGCGGCAGCGTGCGCTTAGACGCGGAGCCGAATTTCCCTCCTGATTCTTTCCGCGACGCAAGCAGCGTGGATTTTTGGTGTAAGGCACAACCACTAGACTACAGGTTACGTCTGCCTGTAATACTCTCTTTACCCGCTATGCCGATCCTTCTACGAGCACGTTTTGTTTCCACGTGGTGTATTGGCGATGTTGGTCGCCGCAGTGTGGCACTAAAATTTACCGCGCAAGAATCCATAACGTCTCCAACCCAAAACCTCCCGCGGATGCCGGCCTGAGCAGTCGCCATTCAGAGCAGTTCTCTGGCAGTTAGAACGCAGTAATGTCACTCGAGGGTGACACTCGTGCTGCGGTGCGAAACAAAACCCCTGTAATATAAATGCGGACCGGACTTCGCACAGTTACACCGAGTAATGTCATTTATGATATTATTTTCCGTACGTTATAAAATATATATATAAAACAAGATAAAACACAATTTTCACACGGGGGCAGCGTGGTGGCGCAGTGAGTAGCGCTGCTGGTTCACAGCGAAAAGGTCCCGGGTTGAGTTCCCAGCTCCGATGCCTTTCTGTGTGGAGTTTGTGTGTTCTCTCCTCATTCCCATGTGGGTGTTTGCCGGGTACTTCAGTTTCCTGCCACTGTCCATAAACACACTGCTGCCTAGATTAATTGGCCTGCTAAGTAAATTACTACAAAAAAATTATTCCCTGCGATGTACGACATCACATCCTGGGTACAGCCTCACATTGCACCCTCTGTCTGCCGGGATAGGCTCCGGCCCCCCACAACCCTGTACAGGATTAAGCGGGTACCGGTGTTGAACTGAGCATACACACGACACCCACTGAAAGCCAATTACCCGATCGAACGATTCCATCGCTGTGGCAGCAGTTGCTGTGCGGAACCGGACTATATTGGCATCGTCGCGTAGAGACGCAGCTAACAGAGAGTTGTAAACAACTCGCTCTTCCACTTTTTGAGTTTCGGGCAAATGCGATGTGGAATAACGCCCCCCCTCACCCCCCNNNCCCCCCCCCCCCCCGTGCGCTTCCTGCTGCTAGCGGCTGCCGTCGCCACCGCCGCCGCCGGAGAGGACGCACCCGTCGGGTTTCGTCCGCCTCCGATAATTTGTTGATTGCACCACCGTAGGACCCGCGGCTGCGCGAGACCGTTTTCGTACGGACTCCGCCACCGCGGACGTCCTGCGCTGAAACGCAGCGGCCGTTCCATTTGTATTAAACCCGCGGCGTCCGATCGTTTTCGCCCGACGGGGAAAGATTTTGAAAAATCGCCTGGCGGTTATTTTTTTTTCTCTATCCTATCTCGCGTGTTTATGTGAGAGCGCGGCTTTTTTCCCCCTATTTTTAGCGGTTTCTTCGAATAAAGTCTCGAAAATGCAGTTTTTAAAGAAGTAAACTTGAATAAATCTGATCCCGTTGGTTTTGAAACCTCTCCCCCGTGTGTTGTTGGTTTATATCGTGGCGTTGCCTGCACGTACGTTGCGCTTGTGTTGTCCGCTTGGCTCACGTCGGAGGCCGTGAGCAATTCTGCTTCAAGCCTTCAGCAAGCAAGCTCTGCATCGACTTTGACCTTCGTGGGTCTCATCAGCTGAGTTCGGACGTTGAACATAATACTAAATAATATTGTGCTCGAAAGCCTGGCCGATGACTACAACTCAGTTTGAATGTTGACAGAGCAACGGAGCTCTGCTAACATTTGTTGATATGAATGATGACAACAATGCACAAGTTTATTTTTTTGGCGTTGAATAGGATCTTGTCATTTAGATGGAGTGCTCTTGCCAATTACATTTAAAAATGAGTAGTAAGCGTGGATACCCGAACAATAATAACAATAATTGCATTTATAGAACGCTTTTGACCTGAGGGTCACAAAGCGCTTTACAGAGCTGCGGAGAGAACGGCACGTCAACAACTGTAGGCTTGTACCTGGTTCATAGGTGGAGCCAGTTATCTCAGCCCATGGCATCTGGCTTTGTCCCATGACTTGTCGGCGAGCCTTGGACGCTTTGCATGATAGCTTCAGAGCGCACCTGGCCTAGCACAGTTGACGTGGGGATGTCACCCCCACTTAGTGGCGAGTGGCGGTTGTTTTACTGCTGCTGTTGTGGCCATGGTAATGTGGAGTTAAGAGTCGGGACGGACAGTGCGATTGCGAAACCCGTGTTGGCGAGCTTCTGTTGCTTACCCATTGTCTCACCGGTATATACATGATGTTATCTGGAAGGCGCTGCGAGTGGATGGTGCGTCAGTTCCCTGTTGTTGGCTCACGTGAACCCGTGGCATGGGCGATTACGAGACTTGTTTACTCATAATCTCGTGATAGCGAACCTGCGATGCTTGATTGATTGGAACTCGTGACTACGGGTGAGGTCATCCGGAAGGTGCAAAGGGGGGGGACGGCACGGAGGGAAATATAAGGAATCGGTCAGACGGAGCGAGGGCTGTTGGTCGTGAGGCTGTCAGACGGAGCAGTCATCAGTCTTCAGGATGTAGTCACCGCTCGTGTTCGTTATGCCCGGGCCCGCGTTCGCTGTTCAATAAACCATCAAGAGACAAGAAGTCTCTGCTCGCTGAAAGTCCGTGCAGTGAACACTGATCCTCGCCGTGGCCGTTATCGTCGAGCCGCCACGAGTCTGCGGTCCAAGTCGTGGTGCCACAGTAATATACAAGTGGGAGAGGCTGACAACTCCCCCC
>JAZEWT010000003.1:24262571-24277197 GCA_036362905.1 Mordacia mordax | reverse complement strand
GGTGAACACAGCGGCAAGCAGCGAAGTCGCTGTAACTTCCTCTAATCTCTCCCCTCGACATCAAGGCCATGCCTGTCTCTCCGGGCCCACAGTGGGCTTGTGTAGCGGAACTCCTGCTCGCCGCTGCGCGATGAAAATAGTAACAACGCCAACGCACGTTTAACCAAAGGAAGCTACTCTGTCCGTGGCGGCTCAGCGAGGAGCGCTGCTGCTCCGCAGCAAGACGGTCACCCGTTCGGTTCCCGGCTCGAGTGCCGTTCTCTCTGGTGTTTGCGTGTTCTGTCCTCGTGGATTTTCGCAAGGTACTCCGGTTTCCTCCCTCCATCTAAAGACATGCTGCTGCCTAGGTTAATTGGCCTGCTGAGTAAATTGCTCCAAAAACAGTGACCTGCGATGTACTGGCGTCACATTCTTGGTATAGCCCCGCCTTGCGCCCTATGTCTGCCAGGATAGGCTCCGCCCCCCCCCCCAGACGACCCTGTACAGGATTATGTGGATACTGATAGTAACTGCTTTGTCCTTCACCAAACACTCGAGCACCAGCGTGAAAACTCCCAACATGAGCGAAAAGCTCCTAACGCTTACACGCGAGCCATGGAGCCTCGTTCTTATGCTCGTGACAGAAACGCACGTTCTGGAGACTGAGGACCAATGTTGAGGTCTACTGACAACGACGAGAGTTTCTCGGGAGACAGGGAGTTCCTCTAGATGTCCTCCTTTTCCTCGTCCTTCTCCTCCTCCGTTGGAGGTGCACAGACTACATTGGTTTTACTGTGAGGTCCATATTTTGGGCTGTGTTCATTCATTCACTCATTATCAATACCCGCTTAATCCTGTACAGGGGAGGGGGGGGGCCTATCCCGGCCGACATAGGGCGCAAGGCAGGGCTATTCTCAGGATACATTCTTCCGTTTAATGCGCGGCACCAAGTGACCCTAATAGATAAAGCGCTGGCCTCTTAAGCCAGGGATTGTGGCTTCCAGTCCCGCCTGCGGTAATAAAAACTTGTCATGGTGTAACGGTGGTGTTAGTGGTGAGTAGAGCCACTGCCTCACAGCAACAAGCAGCCGGGTTCGATTCCAGGCTCAGCTTCTGCCGTTCCGGGTGGCGTTTTCGCGTTCTATCACTCTCTCTCCCCATTTGTGCGTCAGTTTTTCGCTGGGTACTCTGGTTTCCTCCCGCAGTCCAAAGACATGCTACCTCGGTTAATTGTCCCCAACGAAAATTGCCGCCAGTGCCCTGAGATGTTGTGACTTACTTGCCCCTCCCCGGTGGACAACTGTTAAAAGCAAAGCGCTACATAGCTCAACGCTACTTTCAAGCTTAACTACAGACTGACTCTGAGTTCGGTGCCTTCAGTGCCACCATGCGATGACGTGCTGAGTGCTTGTTGTTGTTGGTTGTGTTGGCCCGCGGCTGCCAACGCGGCAGTATCGCCAAATAATTCGCTTGTTGCCAAATCGCCGTTGCTTCGCGCGCTTATCTCGTTATTCGCGGTTTGGGAGTTTTCCATTTTTAAACCAAACATTTCTCGATATTCACGCTAAATATTTATTTTTGAGCGCCGCCCAAAAAAAAATCCACGCAACTTTTGGTGAGACGGGCGAATGCTCAACCTCTTGAACATCAAGGCCCCACGTGGCCCCATTCGGGCTCGGTTATCCACGGACCGCTAGGCGGCGCTGGCGGACCACTGATGGGTCGCGACCCCGCCGGTTGAGAATGACGGTGGCAGTAGACCACCGGTGGTGGAAGTTGTCGAAAGGTTATTTTTAAAAAAATGTCAATTATTATCGGAGGCACCGCGTGTGATGGGGCAAAATGGGAGTGCTCTGACATCTCGCAAAGCTAGCGCTAGCGTCTCCACCTCTTCTACCGCATGAGCAAACCGGCAAACTTCTCTCAGTCAGCACCGGGTCTGTTATCGAAACCGTGCAGTTTTTCCTGAGATAACATATAACGCCGCAAGGCTTAAGGCAGATCTCGGCGCAAAGCACTTTCTCCTGCCGATTTACGCACCGTTCCGGTCAAACTCGGACCGCTGCCAATCCCAAGACGTCTCTCCGCCGTGGAAGAGGAGGCCATAAGCTCACTGGAGGGGCTTGTCTAGAGTTGCGTGTTGTGCGGGCTGTTTGTTAGAGAGATTGCGTGTGTTTCCTCCGGGTTCTCCTGTTTCCACCCACATCTTAAAATAAATAATACTCATTAAATTAGTTGGCCGATAACATCATAACGCAGAGTCTGGCAAATGTTGGCGCCGGCTAAATGCATGGCTGCCTTCTCCTCGCCTCTCTGTAGTTTCCTCACACCTCTACAATAATGCAAGTTGCCCTGGATAAGGGCGTCTGCTAAATAATAATTTATAAGATTGCTGCATCATGGTGCTTGAAGCAGCGACCCAGTGTTGGGTGGCCGATCATCAGTCCCTGGGTCGCTTTTCTAGTTCATATTTAAACGGATGGATGCTTATCGTACAGTACAAAGTACCCCGTGAGCTCGCGAGCTTTGGTTGCTCTGGATGCCTGCGACACAACAAACGTCCAAAATGAATTATGATTTACCGTAACGAACACTCTGATGAAGAGGCTCTGTTTGGTCGTGGGCACAACCATCATATAAACTGGGTCGCACGAAAAAAGTCAGTCAGTATCAGTGCCCGCTTAATCCTGTAGTACAGGGTTTGGGGGGAGGGGGGAGTAGAGCCTATCCCGGCAGACAGAGGGTGCAAGGTGGGGCTATACCTAGGATGTGACGTCCAGTACATCGCAGGGAACTTTTTTGGTAGCAATTTATTCAGCAGGCTGATTAACCAAGGCAGCAGCGTGTCTTTGAATGGTAGGAGGAAACCGGAGTACCCGGTGAAAACCCACACGGGCAAGGGCGGAGAGAGAGAGAGAACTCGCAAACTCTACACAGAAAGGCACCCGAGCCGGGAACAGAACCCGGGATATTCTTGCTATGAGGCGACAGCGCTACCCACTGTGCCACCACTGCTCCCTGAAAGTTGAAAACCACTGGCTTAATGTACAGACTCTCGGAGTTTCTAAGCCAGGAGCTGAAGTTCCTCGTTATCATCGGCATGATTGGTCACCGTGCAATGATCGAAAGCTTTCACCGCCCATCACGCATTGCCAGTGTTGTCGCGTTTCGTTGTCGTCGAGACTTCAAGGTGGGAGAGCTGAACAGAATTCAGAAACATCGCAGTGGCTGTTATGGAAGGGGGCGGCACGGTGGCTGCACAGTGAGTAGCGCTGCTGCTTCACAGCAAGAAGGCCCCGGGTTTGGTTCCCCAGCTCGGGTGCCTTTCTGTGTGGAGCTCGAGTGTTCTCTCTCTCCCTCCATGTCCGTGTGGGTTTTCATCGGGTACTCCGGTTTCCTCCCACCATCCAAAGACACGCTGTTGCCTAGTTTCTTTGGCCCGTTGAGAAAATTGCCCCAAGTGCCCTGCGATGCACTGGCGTCACTTTCTGCGTGCAGACCCGCCTTGCGCCCTCTGTCTGCCGAGATAGGCTCCGGTCCCCCCGCGACCCTGTACAGGATTAAGTGGGTACTCGTATTGACGACGATGATGACAATGATGATATTATGGGCGGCAGGTGGTGGGTCTCGGTAGGACGCGCTCTGGATTGAAGGGACGATGAGAGCAGTGGACAAGAAGATCTTTGTCAGAATTTAAGCCGAAGATTAAACCGAGGAAGTCCCTGCCCCCGCGAGAACGGCCGGGTTCGAATCCTACTCACGGCCGACACCGACGACGGCTTCAAGTCGGGACCCCAGTGCGGTGTGAAAACCGCCACTAGGAAGATAAAGGCGGCCGGGCAGAGTGCTGGCCACGCACCTCCTCTCTTTGCCGCGATGGAAATTCCACATTCCTACGACAGTGAGCGAGGAAGGGTTCCACCCGGGGCTGGGTCGACGGATTAGCGCTCGAGGATTAACATCGCTGCACGTCATGTGATTCGGTTCTGGATCGCGGGATCAGTGTTCCTAATTGGCAAGACGGTGCGAGCACAAGGGCATGATTATTTGCCTCCAGCAAAGGCTTTTTTTTTATTACAGCCCTGGATAATAATAATATTTGCAGCGCTTTTCACCCAAGGGTCACAAAGCGCTGCACAGAGCTGCGGCATGTCAATGACAATAACAACAGAGTAGATTAATTGAGTGAAATAATGACATGACTGTAAATAAGTGGACACAATAACACAATTATTGGATGAATGGCAGTGCGTCTGGAACTCGGCTCAGACGGAATCTCATCAAGATTCCCCGGTGGGCTACGAATTTATCAGCCTGGTCCTGATCGCCCCCCGTCTCTCTCTCTTCACTGGGTTTCCTGTTTAAGTTTGTAATTTTGAGCAGCAGAGAGGCTGCGCAGTGCGGTAACATCCACGCCTCACAGGAAGAAAGACCTGCCTCGGACGGTTCAATTCCTGCCTCGGGCGCCTTTCTGTGTGGGGGGGAGGGGGGGGTTGTGGGTTTTTCGCCGGGTCCTTGGGTTTCCTCCCGGGATTAAAATAATTAACGTCGTAGTTTACAGGACGCGGTGCCTGGCAAGTGTTGGCGCCGGTTGACTGCTTGGCTCACTTCCCCCCACCTCTCCGCGTGTTCCTCGCTACGCCTCCCTATCATCGTCTCGCCCGTGAGCAGGCGTAGAATTTGCGCGGGGCGTTATAAATGTATATAACTATTATTCGTTATTTTTAAGATTCTGCTCGTGACCCATGCGCCTCTCAAAAACTGTTAACCCCCGACTCAGGCATATGCAACTTCCTCCTGTTTAGCAAAAAGCTTCTTCAATTTATTCCCATCACATTGTTACACTGCTTTGATCTTTATTAATTTATTGGAATTATTGGTAATTTTTCCTGTTGCGCAAGTTTAGCGCTTGTTACTGTTTACTTTATGATTATGGTTCGGGTTTCATCGCTGCACAAATTGTTACTGTGAGCCGATTTGTTTACCTCATTGCCCCCAGTGCCCTGCGATGTACTGGCATCGCAGCAGGTAGAGCCTATCCTAGCAGGTAGAGGGCGCTAGGCGCCCTCTACCTGCTAGGATAGGCTCCGGTCCTCCACGACCTTCTACAGGGTGAAGAGGGTATCGATAATGATGATGATTTTGTACGTCTTATCGCAGGAATCACACGTCTAGAGCTTGCAAGCTCCAAGGGTCCTTTCTGCTGCATTAATTTAATTCGTGTATTAATTGATCACATTTGTTAAGTAACGCCACTCACACAGAGGCCCCAAACACAGGTGAATGAGAGGCACCCACGTTGACAGCCGGCGCCAGCCAGCCATTCTAAAACAATGGTGGTATCGTCCAATTAATGAGTGTTTCATTTTAGTTGTGGGAGGAAAAGGGAGAACCCGGAGGAAACCCACGTAGAACACGGGGAGAGCGAACACAACGAAGCTGCACACAGAAAGAGAGCACCTGGGGCACGACTCGAACCGAGACTTGTCTTGTTGTGAGACGGTGACGCAACTCACCCACCACGCGCAGTGCTCACAAACAATAGCGGCAGCGGCACGTGGTGGCCCAGTGGGTAGCGCTGTCGCCTCCTCACAGCAAGAAGGGCCCGCGTTCGAATCTCGGCTCGGGTGCTTTTCTGTGTGGAGTTTGCGAGTTCTCTCCCGGTATCTGCGTGGGTTTTCGCCGGGCACTCCGGTTTCCTCCCAGTTCAAAAAATATGCTGCTGCATAGGTTAATTGGCTTGCAGACTAAATTGCCCGCATCTCATCTCTCATCTCTCATCTCATTATCTGAAACCGCTTAATCCTATATAGGGTCACGGTGAAGCCGGAGCCTATCCCGGAAACATAGGGCGTAAGGCAAGAATACACCCGACGACGGGACGCCAGTCCATCGCCGGGCATTGCGGGACAATTTTAGTCTGCGAGCCAATCAACCTATCCAGGAGCATGCTTTTGGACTGTGGGAGGCAACCGGAGTACCCGGCGAAAACCCACGCGGACACGGGGAGAGCATGCAAACTCTACACAGAAAGGCACCGGAGCCGAGAAACTCGAACCCGGGACCTTCTTGCTGTGAGGCGTCAGCGCTAACCACTGCGCCACCGCGCCGCCCGGCCCGCATCCCATCGTGGGTATATCCCTGCCTTGCGCCCTGTGTCTGCCGGGATAGGCTCCGATTCACCACAACCATGTACAGGACTAAACGGTTTCTGACAATGAGATGAGATGAAGTTGTGATTCTGATCCTTGTGGTTCTAACAGTTAATTAATGCTTGCTCTTCAGGGCCGCCATTCCTAACAGGTGGGCCGCGAGCGCCACCTAGCGGTTCGTCGAGACTCGAGTGGGACCTTAAGGTGCATAAGGTTGAGACACCTCTGTTCTAGAACATTAAAGTTTGCAGACCACCAAGCTAAGTTTATGTAATTTCATGCAAACCGTTGCTCAAAACAACAAAAGTTATTTCACCATCATCATCATTATTCGCTAATCCTGCACAGGGTTGCGAGGGGCCGGAGCCTATCCTGGCAGACAGAGGGCGCTAGGCGGAGCTTTACTCAAAATGTGACCCCCAGCACATCGCAGGGCACTGTGGACAGTTTTCTCAGTAGGCTCATTAACGGTGGGAAGAAACCGGAGTACCCGGCAAAAACCCACGCGGACACGGGAAGAGAGAGACACACGCAAGCACCACGAAGAAAGGCACCCGAGCCGGGATTCGAACCCGGGTGCTTGTTGCTGCGAGGCGACAGCGCTACTCACTGCGCAGCCACCGCGCCGCCCCAATATTTAATCATCATCATAAATATAACAGTATTTGCATTTCTAAAGCGCTTTCACCCGATGGTCACAAAGTGCTACACAGAGCTACAGAGAGAGCATAAAGTGTATCGCTTTCCGGGAAGCTTGCTCTTGGGTCGGGGAGCCGTGACGCGACCTCAGTCTCGTGAAGCCAACGTCCTCGCCGAATTATCCTCAAACCTCGTACTGAGTCCTCGACTCACTCGGGCGCTGCCGTGGCCAACCGATGAATTCCTCACACACTTGGTGTTTAGTTTCCGTCGTCGTGGTCGATTTTGGGTTTTTTTTACTCGAGTCGAAAAAAATTCTCAAAATACAAAAAAATACAATTGCGGGACGCTCCGCGCAACGGAGCCAAACAAAAACAAATATTCAAGTGCAAAGGACAAAGTTCCGTCAGCCGTGTGTAGCCTCGACAACGTTTTTGGGGCAAGTGTCCCGAGCGAAGCGCACGCCTCGACGTGAGGAATAGACAAAGGTCACCCGTGTAGGCTCAGCAGACGCGCGCGCGGTGCCCCCTGAAGGAGGCACCGCGCGCGCGGCGTTGGGCGATGTTGGCGCGCGTGGGTCGCGAGTACTGTCGACAAGAGTACTGTCGAGGGTACTGCGCAGTGGAGAATGTAAGAGTACTTAGAGAGAGTACTGTAGAGCGAGTTCTGTGCCGTAGAGAGAGAAAGGTGCTGTAAAGTGAGCACTCTACGCGCGGCACTGCAGTGACAGTACTACTGGGTACTGTATGGAGAGTCCTGTCGGGCGAGTACTACAGCGCCAGTGAGTTTATCTGCCTCCGCGGGGGGGGGGGCGGTGCTTTGGCGCAGTTGGGGAGGGGAGATAAGGCGGCGGTAGGCAACGCGGGCAGCAGATAAGGGCAGCCCGCTGCCTCCCGTGCGGGAGATGTTGGCGTTGCTAACGGTAGCGATGGTGATGGTGGTGATGTTTGCTGCCTCGCAGCCAGAAGGCGCCCGGTTTCGATTCCGAGATCGGGCGTCTTTCTGTGTGGAGTTTGCGTGTTCTCTCTCTCTCCACGTGTCCGCGTAGGATTTTGCCGGATATTTCGCTTTCGTCCCTCAGTCCAAAGACTCGCTGCTGCCTCCGTTAATTGTCCTGCTGACTGAATGGCCCCTGTGCACCTAAGAAGTTGTAACTTGCTTACCTCTTCCCGCTGGACAACTGTTAAAAGAGCTACTTAGCGCAACGGTTCCTTCCAGCTTAAATGGAAGCTGGTGCTGGTTGGTGATTGTTGTTGTTGTTCTGTTTCTCTATGGGTCTCTGCAGCTCTCTGTGTTCCCTCTGCCTGCCTCAATCTGGCAGCAATATGTTCAGGAACTATGTAATAATAATACGTCAAAGATCTTCTGGTTAAGACTTGAGGGCTTCAGGAGTGAGGATCCGCGTAGTTTAGTTGAGCTCCCTTCGCGGACCACAGTATCTGTATCCGCTTAATACAGCAAAGGGTCGTGGGGGACGGAGCCTATCCCAGCAAACACAGGGCGCAGGGTGCGGTTATACCAAGACTGTGATGCCGGTATATCACAGGGCACACGTTTTTTTTTGGGAAGGGGGACAATTTACTCAGCAGGTCAATTAACCTACAGGCAGCAACGTGTCTTTGCACAGTTGGAGGAAACTGGAGTACCCGGCCCAAAACTCACGCGGACGCAGGGAGAGGAGTAAACACGCAAGCACCACACAGACAGGCACCCGCGCCGGGAACCGAACCCGAGACTTTATTGCTGTGATGTGACAGCGCTACTCACTGCGCCACCGCTCCACCCTCGTGAATGACTCTACGGACCATGTAGCAACCGGAGTCGTGGTTAGTCCTGGCGTTAGTGCATGTGCCGGCGGTGGTTATGTTGGCGGAGATTTATTCTGGGCTCAGGAAGGTGCCAGTGTTTTTTTTATCGCCGTGTTCTCACGCGAATGCGCTTCCTTAGTTGGAGACCCGTTGCACAGAAACGCGTTCAAAATCCATCCCGCAAGCATGAGTGCCCTCCTCCTCCCCTCCCTCCCTCGACGATTAATACGGGACGCGGTGACTGAGCCATAGTCACCCACCCCTCTTTCACCGCCTCATTGCTGTGAAGCGGAGGGCCGAGGGAGGGTGGAAATTCTCCGTTACTCTGACGGGGGGTGGAGGGCGGTCGATTGGTTTGGATAGCATTTGTTGGGGGCTGATGATGCGCGCGGATAGGGTTGCCACCTCGCAGGCGTAGAAAACCGGGACTCGATCGTGCGTGGAGTAAACGAAATAAGAACTGGAATCGTACTGGGAGAAAACAAAAAGAACCAGCCAGACTTTGAATGAATGACTTGATTCAGGAGCGCCGCGTACAACTGCCTCTCAAAAAGGAAGATAATCCCTGGAAGAAGCAGCACAGGTGGCAACCCAATGCGCAGTTAGATTCACGCTCATTTCGAATCGGTTCTCCAGCTCGAGTGCCTTTCTGCGTGGAGTTTGCGAGTACTCTCTCCACGTGTCCGCAGAGGTTTTCCCCGGGTACTCCGGTTTCCTCCCACTAATCCGAAGACACGCGGATGCCTAGGTTAATTGTCCTGCCGAGTAACACTACCTCCCAGTGCCCTCCGAAGTACTGGCATCAGATCCTTGGTATAGCCCTGCCTTGCGCCCTGTGTTTGCCAGGACAAGCTCTAGACCCCACAACCCCGTACAGGACTAAGCGGATATTGCTACTGAAGTGACCTCTTCTCGATGTAAAATCCTCCGGGACATTGATGTAGAAATAAAAAGAGACTTTACCCTGTGCACATCATGTGGATACTCGCAAAACGGTGCCCATCGTTGTCCCAAGCTCTAAGTCCGTACCACTATGGGACCTTTAAAGGCGACGTTTCGGGCAATGGCCCTTCGTTGTTTGCTTTTATAATTAGGGTTAGAGTTTAATTAATGCTTACATTGCTCTTGTAACTTTGTTTACCCTTTGGCTTTATGCGTTGTTACCTTGGTCAATTCAGACGTTTGCTTTGTAGCCGGAATCCCGCATCTCGAGCTTGCGAGCTCACTGGGTACTTTCTGATAATAAACATCTATCTGGTGTTAGAAATAGGAGCTAATGTTCGAGACAGGAGCCAGTGTTAGAGAGGGCGGCGCGGTGGCCCAGTGGGTAGCGCTGTCGCCTCACAGCAAGAAGGTCCCGAGTTCGAATCTCTCGGCTCGGGTGCCTTTCTGTGTGGGGTTTGCATGCTCTCCCCGTGTCCGCATGGGTTTTCGCCGGGCACTCCGGTTTCCTCCCACAGTCCAAAAAGCATGCTGCTACATAGGTTAATTGGTTCGCAGGCTAAATTGCCCCGCAGTGCCCGGCGATGGACTGGCGTCCCATCGTCGGTATATCCTTGCCTTGCGCCCTGTGTCTGCCGGGATAGGCTCCGGGTTCACCGTGACCCTGTATAGGACTAAGCGGTTTCAGACAATGAGTGTCAGAGATAGCAGGCAGTCAGAGACAGGTGTAGTGTTAGAGATCGCAGACAGTGTTAGACATAGGAGCCAGTGTTAGCGATAGGAACCAGTGATGTATCGCAAGAATCAGCATCCAGAGCTTGCCAGCTCTCTGGGTATTTTCCACTCTAACAATAATAAACATCTATACCTTCATTGCCCCGAAATGGCGCCTATTGTCCAGTACTGTATGCGTTTCCTTCTAAGAGCCCCACAGTGTTGTAATTGACCAATGTGTGTTGATGCGTGTGTTGGCTGTGCCACCACATGCAGCGCGGCAGCACCAGCAGCAGCCGCCCGCAGAATCGCCGAATCGTTTTGACTCAGTGCCGTCTTAACGCACGGACACGCTGGGCAGTTGCCCGGGGGGCCCAAGAGCATAGGGGGCTCATGCTAATCTATGTATGTTGTGACCTGCTGTCAAATAAATAAATAAATAAATATTGTGTGTGGGAGTCCCTGCGCACTGCTTTGCCCGGGGCTCTATAATGCTGTTAAACCGGCCCTGTTTTGAGTCGTTTGTGACCCTCGGGTATTAAGCACTCGAGAATTGCAATTATTATTATTATTATACGTTAAATAATCATTATTACATTTATAGAGGTTACATTAAACCATTTCCCAATATATGTATTATAAACACTGATAATTTTACATTTAACATTTTTTAGTTGAAAGTTAGATCATATATTATATGTTGTTCTGCAACGACGTGTATATTTCAAAAAACAAAAACGTTGTTGTTGCTGATTTTCCGTTCCAATGTTGTTGTTGTTGTTGACGTGCCGTGCTCTCCGAAGGCCCGTGCAGCGCTTTGTCACCCTCGGGTGAAAATCGCTCCATAAATGCAATTATTATTATTATTGTTTACTGTAATAACAATTATTATAAGTAACTATTATTTGCCCCAGCGCCCGATTAGAGGCTATTGTGGTGAGCTTTGTCTTTATGCGCGCGTATGTGAGGCTTTGTTTGTCGCTTGCGAGTGAGGAGCGGTGGCTCAGCGGTTAGCGCGTTGAGCTACAAGCCCGTCCACCCAAGTTCGAGTCCCGCTCACGGCCAACACCAGGTGTCGGTGTGATGAACCCGTCCTGGACCTTGACTGAGTCGACTCAGCCTCAAATGAGTACCCAGTGCGGTGTGTAAACATTGCCATTAGGGAGACAAAGGCGGCCGGGGGTGGTGTTGATCATCCACCCCCTCCATGCACCGTGTCGACCTTCATAAGTTCTCGCTAATGGCACTTGACCCTACAGCCTGTTATAGCTACACGTGGGATATTTTGTCTTTGTCTTTGGAAACTCGTAAAAGCTGCCGACCTCGCCTCCTTCCTGCCCCGCCTTAGCCCCTCCCGGCCCCCACGAGAGTAGTGGGGGTGGGTAACAATGGCCTCGCCGTGACGTGTGTAGGCAGTGCAACTGCGTAAGGTCCTCCGTGCCCGAGGGAAGGGCCCAAACGCCAGGCTAGGCTGGATCGGTGAAGTGGTGCGGAGGGCATTGAATTTAATTTACCACGTGTCATTGCAGCACCGCGGCAGGCAGGGTGGCAAGCAGAGTGATTCGGCAATGGAACGAACGGTCGCGCCTCCTCACAGAGAGAAGGTGCCACCCGAGGCGGTTCGATTCCTACCCTGGGCGTCTTTCTGCGTGAAGTTTGTGTGTTTTCTCACCTCCCTCCTCACCCCATTCATTCTACGTGGGTTTTTCCTCCGGCTTCTCCGGTCTCGTGCCACAACCGAAAAACACCCATTAATTAATTGGTTGATAGCATCGTAAATCGTAATATACAGGAAGCAGTGTCTGGCGGGTTGACGCCGGCTTACCGGCTGACTACCCCCCCCCCCCCGTCTGCAGTTTCCTCGCTACGCCTCCACATCCGAGCCTCGTCCACGGGCAGGCGTGGAATTTACGCAGCGCGTTACAGATATCGAGGCACGTGGATTGATTTTACAGAGTCGCGCCTAGATGTGTCACGCACGTGTAACGCACATGTATCGCACACGCAACGCACATGTAGCGGCCTTTCAGAAACACCATCTCCTCGCTTTTCGAACTTTCTGTTCCCGCATCTGATGGCTTCGCAGCAGCGATTTGCGGTTTGGTTCGGGGTGATATTGTTTGTGAACTTTGTGACTCCACAGTTGGCACCGACGCCAAGGGGTAGACGGGGAAAATGGTTTGCTCCGTGCCAGCCATCCACCACCGCACACCCACCCACTCACCGACCAAATCATTCACTCGGATTTTTTTTTGTAACTCACACTGACTCACCACCAACTCAATCATTTACATATTCACCGGTAAGGTTACCCACGCACTCAGCGGCTAGGTTTTCCACCTGCCCAGGAATTGGTGGCAAACGGGAGTTGGTGGCATTTCCTGGGAAGGTAGCAACCGTTTGTCAGCGGAAACGGATTTGTATCGAGATCAGCTGACGGTGTTGCTGTGTTAAGCTGTACTAGCAGAGTACCCGCCCTACGAGTGAATGTGTTCCACACGTGTGACACGTTCTGCTTTGACCTGGGTTTGTTCCTCGTGTCCTTTTTGGGAATATTGCTACCGACTTCCCAACGTTTCTGTGGAGTTATCATTAAGTGGGAAGTGAAGCTGAAGTAGTAATAATAATAAGACACGAAAGCATTGATATCGTATTGAGGATATTTTGCCGAGTATTCCGGTTTCCTCCCACCGTCCAAAGACACGCCGATGCCTAACTTTAGTGGCATGCTGAGTCAGTCGCCCCCAAAAAGTGTACCCTGCGATGTACTGGCGTCACATCCTGGGTATTCCCTCCCCTTGCGCCCTCTGTCGGCCTGGATAGGCTCCACTCCCCCCCCACCCCTGTACAGGATTAAGCGGGTACTGATAATGAATGAATGAGTGAAGGAGTCACACCCGCTACCCTCAAAGCGTACAAACTTATAAACATAGAAACACTTGCTCCGATATATACATCCGTTAGAGTCCACTGCGCAGTGTTTGTAAGACCTCACGCCGCGGTGTTGATTTTCTACGGGAAAGATGATAAGACTTGATGTCGTCTATGATGGGATCACGTGACGGGATGTACAATCATCATCAATACCCGATTAATCCTGTAGAGGGTCGCGGAGGGCCGGAACCTATCCCGGCCGACAGAGAACCCAAGGCGAGGCTTTACCCAGCTTGCGACGCCAGTGCATTGCAGGGTACACTTTTTGGGACAATTTACTCAGCGGGCCAAGTAACATAGGAGCGGCGTGTCTTTGGACGGTGGCAGGAAACCGGAGTACCCGTCGAAAACCCACGCGGACATGAGTAGAGAATGAAACACAAACACCAAACAGAGAGACACCCGAGCCGGGAATCGAACTGGGGTTTCTTGTTGTGAGGCGACAGCGCTACTCACTGCGCCACGGCGCCGCCCATGTGCAATAATAATAATATAATTGATAACGTGTGGCGTTTATTCATTCACTGTCGAAGGGATTCATTCGAAGACAGAACGATTCAGTAGCACGAGGAAAACTGTAGAGGGGAAGTCAAGACACGTGGTTAGCCGGCGCCAATTTGCCAGACGCTGCGTTGTGACCCTCGGCTGAAAAGCGCTCGAGAAATGCAATTATTATTATTTATTTAAAATGTAGTTATTTTGAGTTGCGGGAGAAAAGCAGAAAAGGAAACCCGCGCAGATCGGTGGGAGAGAACACGCAAACTCAGCATAGAAAGGCGCCCGATGCGGGAATCGAACCGCCCTATGGCAGGGCTCCTCCATCTGTGACGAGGTGCGTATGTTAATAATAATAAAAAATATTTATAGAGCGCTTTTCACCCGAGGGTCACAAAACGCTGCACAGAGCTGTGGATGTTACCGCCACCGCGATAAAATAACTCTTGGAACCAACCTCATCAAAGCGCGCTTCGGGCAGACGCTTGGGCCCCACGTAGAGAGACTGTGGACAGCACGTGGTGATCTTCGTTTGTGACTTCTGTTCTCTGTGGGACTTAGGATCGACTGTTAGGTGTTTGGAGCTGGGATGAAAATGATAATAATTGGATTTATAGAGCGCTTTTCACCCGAGGGTTACAACGCGCTGCACAGAGCTACGGAGAGAACGGCATGTCAACAGCAACGACATAAGAACGGAAAATCAGCAATAATAACGTTTTTGGGAGGTTTTTTTAGTAGTGCAGGGGACACAGGCAGTGCTCCGGCCAGTTACCTGAATCAGTCAGCCCCATGGCACCTGTGTTCTGTCCCGTGACCTCCTGTCGGCGAGCCTTTGGCATCGAGGTGAACCTGACCTGGCACCAGGCCACGTGGGGACGTCACCACCACTGCTGTTGTAAAACGAGATGATGGTTGTATGGGAGAGGGACAGATGGAGGGTGGGTGGGGAGGAGATGGGGG
>JAZEWT010000003.1:24249719-24262209 GCA_036362905.1 Mordacia mordax | reverse complement strand
CAGACCATTGAAGTTGCCAAGGCAGTCCAGAGTCTATGAGTGACTCTTGATTCCTCACTCACCTTCGAGACACACATCAACAAGGTGACGAAGGTAGCCTATTTTCATCTTACAAATATAGCCAGACTGCACAACATCCTGTCACCCGCTGACGCTTAGAAGCTAATACACATCTTCATCTCCTCACGAATCGATTACTGCAATGCACTACTCCCTGGCACCTGGTGCTGCTCCGACATACATCCGTGACCTACTTCAGGCACCCTCCTCAATACGACAACTTCGATCCTCCAATACAGGCTTACTGCATGTGCCCAGGTCGCACCTCCATTCGATGGGTGACCGAGCTTTTTCGCGCGCTGTTCCAAGACTCTGTAATGCCCGTCCACTGGAGATTCGTTCAGCTGAGTCATTGGGCATCTTCAAATCTCGTCTCAAGACTCACTTGTTCCGTAAAGCTTTCAAATCCTCCAGCTAGGACTAATGATGCAGCTCAGTGTTGTCGTACCGGGATGTTGGCTCTCTTCTGACGTGCGCCTGCTCGGTAACATTTATTCCTTCCTCCGGCTTGGACTGTTGATGCGGCTCAGTGGTGCCGTGCCGGGGCGTGCCGTTCTCTCCGCAGCTCTGTGCAACGCTTTGTAACCCTCGGGTGAAAAGCTCTCCATAAATGCAATTATTATTATTAAACGTTATTGTTGCTGATTTGCCGTTCTTATGTCGTTGTTGTTGACGTGCCGTTCTGTCCACAACTCTGTGCAGCACTTTGTGACCCTCGGGATGAAAAGCGCTCTCGAAGTACAATTATTATTATTCCTACCTTTGTGAGATCATGACGGTTGGCAGGTTACTCCAGCGACTAAACCCATTATCTCCCAGCGGTAACGCCTTTGTTGTGAATTTTTTTTCTTTATCCCCGGAGGAGATTCATCTCCAGAGTCTCCCGGGGAGGAAGCAGATCCTGGATCCTTTTGAGATTTTGAGAGCTTGGAATGCAGGATGCGGACCGGGGGGGGTCGTAATAGCCATGAAGTCGTGAGCCGGAACCGGTGAGGTTCCTGGATCGGATCCGGGTTTACAGTCGCCCGCAGCTGTGATCGAAGCGGGTTCCCGCGTGTAGGTCGAAAGACGTTTGTTATTACGGTGGATGGTGACCAGTGAGTTTACAAGCTCTAGATGCGGGATTCCCACGATACACTGCCTCCTATCTGTAACACTGCCTCCTATCTGTAACAATGCCTCGTATCTCTAACACCGGCTCCTATCTCTAACACTGGTTCCTATCTCTACACTATGGAGAAGCGCGGCTGTGTGTTTTTTGTTTGTTTTGAAGCGAAGAGGGATGCTGAGTGAGTGTTGTGAGGAGCTGTGGGAAGTGCGTGAGCGCGTGGCTGTGAGCGATGTGAGTGGGTGGTGAGTGGGTGAATGGGTGAGTGAGCGCGTAGGTGAGTGGGGTGGGTTGGTGAGTGGGAGAGTGCGTGAGCGCGTCGCGGTGAGTGCTGTGACAAGGTTTTCGAGGTCCGAGCTGTGTCCTGAGTGTATGACTCAGTGACAGAGTCGTGCGGTCTTCTGTCAACGGGGATGACAGGTAGCAGTGGCAACATCGCCCCCTGCAGTAAAAAGTTTGAAGCGTTCCCCTTGGACTCGGGAGAGATTTCCTCTGGGTTTAATAATTGACCTAATATATAGACACGTGCAGTCAGTGTGTGTGTGTGTGTGTCAGTGTGTGTGTGTTTGTGAGTTGTTGGTAGCGGTGGATCAGTGGTTAGCGCAGTGCTGGGCTACAAACCCAGCGATCTTGGTTCGAATCCCGCTCACGGCCAACACCAGTGACAATTTTCTGAACCGGTCGAGGGTCTCCTCGGTCGACTCAGCCTCAAATGAGAACCTGGTGCAGTGTGTAAACATCGCCACTCGGGATACAAGGGCGTCCGCGCGTGGTGCTGGTTACCCACCCCCTCGTGTGCCGTGTCGACCTTCATAGGTGCTCGCTAAGAGCACTTGACCCTACAGTCTGTTTAGGCTCTATGGGGGATCTTTGTCTTTGTCAGTGTGTGTCAGTGTGTCAGTGTGTGTGTGTGTTGTGTGTGTGTAAAACCCTCTTTGAACGACTCCAGAGCGAAACACGCAAAAGCGAATAGACTTCAATGTGAAATCCTCCCATAGACTTCAATGTTAAATCCTCCCATAGACTTCAATGTTAAATCCTCCCAGACTTCAATGTTAAATCCTCCCGTAGACTCCAATGTTAAATCCTCCCATAGACCCCAATGTTAAATCCTCCCATAAACTTCAATGTTAAATCCTCCCATAGACCCCAATGTTAAATCCTCCCATAAACTTCAATGTTAAATCCTCCCATATACTCCAATGGTCAATCCTCCCATAAACCCCAATGTTAAATCCTCCCATAGACTCCAATGTTAAATCCTACTTGCGACTCCAATATTGTTGACGTGCCATTCCCTCCACAGCTCTGTGCAGCGCTTTGTGACTCTCGGGTGAAAAGCGCTCTAGAAGTGCAACTATTATTATTATCCTTAAGTGTTGGCTTATTCACTTTATCAAGAGTAAGATTCGCTTCATGATTGTCGGGTCCGATCTGCCTTCGGGAAGGAGCAGTCGCTGTACAAGCAGGGGGTAGCGCTGTCACCCCACAGCAGGAAGGACCCGGGTTCGACTCCCGAGTCGGGTGCCTTTCTGTGTGGAGTTTGTGATCTCTTTCTCGCTCCCCATACCCGCGTGGGTTTTTGCCAGGTACTCCGGTTACCTCCCACCGTCCAAAGACACGCTGCTACCTAGGTTAATTATCCTGCTGAGCAAATTGCCCCCAGTGCCCTGCGATGTACTGGCGTCATATCCTGAGTATAGCCCCTCCTTGCGCCCTCTGTCTGCCGGGATAGGCTCCAGCCTCCCGCGACCCTATACAGGATTAAGCGGATATTGATGCTGACTGACTGACAATCCTTGCACCCCGTTATGTTTGAGGGACAAATACACTCGTGTTAATTAAATGGAGCACAGTTTGACTGACCTACGACTCACGTCTCTGAATCAGGGCATGACTTAATGATGCAGCACCGCCTATTGTGGATAAAAGGCAGTGAGCAGAGCAACGATTAAATAATAAAATAGTAGTATTCTGTGGCGTCTTTCAAAAGGCTTTCTTTGTTGTCTTATTGTTTGTAGTTGTGTTCCATGGTTGTGTATTGTTGTTTGTGATTGTGTTCCATTGCTGTGTCTCGTTTGTGATTGTGTTCCAAAGTTGTGTCTTATTGTCCGTGTTTGTGTTCCATCGTTGTGTATTGTTGTTTCCCGTTGAATTGATGGTTTGAGCGTCGTTTGTTGTTGTTGTTGTTGTCGTCCAGGTGATACGGTCTTCCAGATGGCCGAGGTTCATCGGCAGATCCAGATCCAGGCGGAGGAAGCGGTAAGGTGCCATCGCGAGCGTCGGATGGACAGCGGGACAGTGGCTATGCTACACGTGGCTGCCTGCCTGTCACCTGCCAGTCACCTGCCTGGCAGTCACCCAGCCCTGCAGGCGGCAGCCGGGGTTGACGGATCACCGTGGGTGTTGACTACGAGGAGTTGTGCCACCTCTTCCTTCTGTGACTGATACAGCGTTCCTCCCTCGCACGTGTGGGTGCTTCAGTCGCCTCTCACACGTGTCATAATATCGTGGCACATATTAATTACATTTATAAGTAATGCATTTCAACAATAAGGAACGACTCGCCGGGAGAGGGGAGACAGGGAGGGAAGTTAAGCCACGCAGTCAACCGGTGCCAACCAACCAGACACTGTGTCCAATGCTATCCATAGTAAAGCCTTTTTCAGTTAGGTTCTATACACAATAATGATTGCATTTATAGAGCGCTTTTCACCTGAGGGTCACTCAAATCATAGGCCAATTTAATTAATGAGTTTTTTTTTTATTATGGGAGGTAACCGGAGAACCTGGAGGAAATGCACGCAGAACAGGGGGAGAGAACACACAAACTCTACACAGAAAGGTGCCCGAGGCAGGATACGATCCGCCTCGGGCAGATGTTACCGCTGCACGACCCTACTGCAGAATTGGCTGACACCTTTATAGCTAGAGAACCGCGGATCTTGGGGAAATGTTAGAATTGCCGGCTCACCTCCGGGCTGTATTGCTGCTTGTCTGTGGTTCTCCACTGATTTTGAGAAGCAATTCGCGTGAAAGATGACACCGACCTCTCACCCCACCAATCAGATCAAGTCTCTTCACACTGAGCTGCTCTCAAAACTCGAGCAGAAGTTGGATCAAGATGCCAAGTATGTGAGTGTAAGTAATCTCATCATCTCATTGTCAGAAACTGCTTAGTCCTGTACAGGGTCGCAGTGAGCCGGAGCCTATCCCGGCAGACATAGGGCGCAAGGCAGGGATACACCCACGATGGGACGCCAGTTCATCACCAGACACTGCGGGCAATTTAGTCTGCAAGCCAATTAACCTATGCAGCAGCATGTTTTTTGGACTGTGGGAGGAAACCGGAGTGCCCGGCGAAAACCCACACGGACACAGAGAGAACTCGCAAACTTCACACAGAAAGGCACCCGAGCCGAGATTCAAACACGGGACCTTCTTGCTTTGAGGCGATAGCGCTACCCACTGCGCCACCGTGCCGCCCAGTGTAAGCAATAATAATAATATATGCGTTTCTAAAGTAACCTTCACCCGAGGGTCACATAGCGCTGCACAAAGCTATGGAGAGAACGGTATGTCAACGACATCAGAATACACCACTTAAGTAACATAATGACTGTAAATAAGTTAAGGACATCAACTTAAAAACAAATATGTAAGCAAATAAGTGAAGGAATAAGTGTTCCTGAGAGCAGGCATGACACAAATGTGAGTGCGAGAGTGTTTCAGTTACCGGCCATGTGGATTGTCATGTGTGAGGAGCAGTGGCTCAGCGGTTAGCGCGCTGGGATAAAAAACCTGACGACCCGAGTTCGATTCCCGCTCACGGTCACCAACACAAGTGATGATTTTCTGAACCGGTCCTGGGCCTCCCCTAGGTCGACTCAGCCTCAGTTGCGTACCTGGTGTGGTGTGAAACATTGCTACTAGCGGAGACAGAGGCGGCCGTGCGTGGTGCTGGCCACCCACACCCTCGTGTGCTGTTGTAGCCTTTATAGGTGCTCGCTCACGGTACTTGACCCTTAAGTCCATTAAGGCCATATGGGGAATACTTGTATTGGGGAATCACGTGTGGGCATGCATTTGTGGATTCCCAACCTCCTGCACCTCAAGATCCACTCGGATCTGATCTCCACGGACCACTAGGTGGCGCTCGTGGCCTACTGATGGGTCGCGACCCACCGGTTGAGACTGGCGGGTTTAGTACGCGGGTGAGTTACCGAGTTCTGGAGCTAGCCCACAATGGGGCCCTGAGCACCGGCTTAAAACCGGCTGAACAGAAAAGTAATTTCGCAAATGAATAATTATAATAAAATACGAAGTGGCCCTCTTGAGCTGGAGGCAGTCGCCCTCCAACAGCAATCGAGGGCGGAGGAGCGACGCTCGCAACAGCGAGCGGAACGCCGGGCGGATAAAGCTCAGCAAATTGGCGTAGTAGCGAGCGCAGGCGGTGCCTCGGCCACTCATCATCTCAGCCAGCGCATGGCACCTGGCTGTGTCCCGTGGCCTCCTGTCGGCGAGCCTTCGACACTCCGCGCGACAGCCTCGCAGCGCACCTGGCTTGGCACGGTCGCCCGTGGGGACATCGCCGACGTTTGGTGGCGAGCGGAGGTGTTGACGCTGTGCTCCGTGGCCGTGAACAGCTGACGCTGAAGCGCTACCAGGTGGAGTACCGCGCGTTCTCCGACGGCGTGGAGAAGGTGAAGGCCGAGCTGAAGCGCATGAGCAAGAAGAGCAACAAGAACCCGGAGAAGTACCGCGAGAGGGAGGTGCAGGTGGGGGAGACGCGACGCGCCGGCGCGGGACACGGCGGCGCGGACACGCGCTGGCGCGCAAACGCGTCAGAGCGGAGGCGCGCCGCGAAAATTAAAAATAACCCAGATCGGAACTCTGAACGGGAACCGTAAATGTTAACGCCCTGCTCTGAAACCACTCACCCCAACACTCACCCCAACACTCACCCCAACACTCACCCCACCACTAAACCCCAACACTCACCCTAACACTAAACCATTCCCAAAACCCTATCCCCAAACCAAACCCTCATCTCAACACGAGTGCACGCGCTAACCACTGCCCCACCACTCTTTCCCCGAGCAGTCAGTTGAAGGCAATTTGCCCGGGGGGGTCTTGCCCCGTGTCTCAGTGCGCGCGGTGTGTGCAGCGGTGGTGCAGCGGTGTGTGCAGCGGTGAGTGCAGCATGCGATAAACCCGGCAGTGGCCCAAGTTCGATTCCTGGTCACGGATGCCAACACCAGTGACGATTTTCTGAACAGGTCCAGCCTCAAATGAGTACCTGGTGCAGTAAATATCACCCCTAGGGAGACAAAGGCGGCCGGGCGTGGTGCTGGCCGCCCACCCCGTCGTGTGAAATGCTGGCCAGGTGCTAAGGTTAGAGTTTAATTTTTGCACAGCTTTTTGCTGTTAGTTTATTTACCTTTTCGTTTTTACATTGTCGCGTTGGTCATTTCGGACGATTGTTGCGTCATGGGAATCCCGCATCTATATCTCGCGAGCTTACCGAGTACTTTCTGCTAAAAATAATAAACTTGTATATAAAAACATCTCACTCGCTAACAGCACTTGACCATTGTCTGTTAAGGCTGTACAGGAGATCTTTATCTTTGTTTGCAGTGCGTGTGTGCGGTGTTGTTTGGCGAGTGTACGTGAGTGTGTGTGGGGTATGTGTAGTGGTCTATATAACAGTGTGTGTGTGTGCGGTGTTGTTTGAGTGAGTGTACATGAGTGTGTGTGTGTGTAAGGTGTGTGTAGTGGTCTGTATATTAGTGTGTGTGTGTGCAATGTTGTGTGAGTGTACGTGAGTATGTGTGGGATGTATGTAGTGATCTGTATAGCAGTGTGTGTGTGTGTGTGCAGTGTTGTGTGAGTATACGTGAGTGCGTGTGTGTGTGCGGTGTTGTTAAAGTGAGTGTCTGAGTCATCTAAGTCAGCCCACGGCACCTGACTCTGTCCCGTGACCTCCTATGGGCGGGGCCTTCGACGCTTCGCGCGAGAGCCCCGAAGTGCACCTGGCCTGGCACCGTGGGGACGCCGCCGCCACTCAGCGTCGAACAGCGGTCGTTGTCGTCCTCATTGCTGTTGGTCTTGTAGCCCGACAACGCTCGCGTGACCAAAGCCTGACCGCTGCTCGCCTGCGCTTCCAGGTGTTCAACCACATGCAGGTGCGAAGCGCCGAGCTGCAGCAGTTCGTCAGCGATGGCTACCGCAATGCGCTGGTGGAGGAGCGGCGCCGCTACTGCTTCCTCGTCGACCGCCACTGCGCCGTCACGCAAATCTTCGCCCAGTGCCACGGCAAGGTAGCGCCGGTGGCGGCGGCCGCGGCGTCGCGTCGGGGACCGTCCGGCGGGCGCCCCCGATGCGGGAGACGCAACGTCGCGAATGCGATGCAGGGAACGCTCGACAACCGGCTATCCCAAAAGAGCAGCCGTGGGCAGCGACTCCTGTCGACGGAAGCCGAGAGCAATTTGTTTACGACCGCAACAACCACGCCAGCGATCACTTCTTGCACCTCGTCAACGACAACATTTACAATTAACTAGTTAACTGGTTAACCAGGAGCTGATGACGAACAAGATGATTAATCGGTTAACTGATTAACCGGTTAACAGGCTCACAGCAGGGTGCGTGGCTAGCACTGACAACAACAACCGTCCTTCAACACTTAAGTGGTGGTGACGTCATCACAGCGAATGTGTCAAGTCAGCTGCACCTTGAGACTACGTGAAGTGTCGAAGGCTCGCTGACAGGTCACGGGCTAGACCCAGGTGTCGTCGGCTGCCCACTGAGATGACTGGCAGATGCACCACCTGTGCTCCCGACTGTGCCAACTTGCTGCGCCTTCGATCAAAATAAACTTTTGGCCAACACCACTACTGCTAGTACCATCACTATGACTAGTACCACCACTAACACCACCATTTTAGACAAAAATCTCCCCTATAGCCTTGACAGACTGTAGGGTCAATTGCTGTTAGTGAGCACCAATAAAGGCCAACACGGCCCACACGGAGGTGGGTGGTCAGCACCATGCCAGGCCACCTTTGTCTTCCTATATTTACAATGTTTGCACACCACACCAGGTACTCATTTAGGGTTGAGTTGACTTAGGGAAAGCCCAGGACCGGTTCAGATAAATCATCACTGATGTTGACCGCGAGCGGGACTCGAACCCGGGTGGCCGGGCTCATAGCGCAGTGCGTTAACCGCTGCACCACGGCTACACTCCCATCGCTATCACCTCCACCATCAACACCATCGCCACCACCTCCTCCACCCAGCGTCGAGCCCCTCCCTCCTCCTCTACCTCCTCCTCCACCAGGCCAAGGAGCTGATGATGCACAAGATGACCTCGTGGCAGACCTGCTGCATGAGCCCCTCCACGCTTCCTCCCCGCGTCTCCGTGATCTTCAAGCACTTGCAGGCATCGCCGATGGACGCCGGCCCCGGAGATGCCAGCGGCGCCCGCTCGGGCTCCTCCGCAATGAGCCCCGGACCACCCGCGGGGGGGCTGCCTCCGCCGTTCATCTCAGCGCCAGTGCCGAGCGAGGCGACGATGCCCATGCCGCCTGAGCTGGCGCCCTTCATCACCAGCGGGCGGGTAAAGAGAGGCGCGAGGTCGTTTGCTTTGTTGATCGCCCGCCGGTTAACTGGTGGTTGGCATTGTTGTCATCGTAGTTGTCTGCTTGTCGCCGCGAACATCGACGCCCCTTTCATCACCGTCAAAGTCGCCGCCATCTTCAGTTCATCGCCACCGTTGGCGCATCATCATCACGTCATCGTCATAATCGTTATTGACGTTGTAATATTTAACTGCACGTGGAAGCAATCCTACGGTGGAAACTGGCAAGACCTTCATCACACGGGTCTGAGTGAGACTGTCCTGAGTAAACAAAATAATCACTGTCATCATCATCACCATAATTACTCATCATCACAATTGTAATCATCGCTATCATCCCAAGGCTGGTGATGCCTCCAACGTGGGAGGAAGCAAAACATAGCAAAGCAGAAGCAACGCCCGATGCACCCGTCCAAAGATCGCATCTCTCGAATTCGATTCCCATCTCATGTCATCAAGCCGGGAAAACCCACATCGTTGCCCCCATTGCCGTCATTCCATCACCACCAACCCTTACCCATGCAGATACTCATTAACCACCCATACAGTTGCTCGCTAACCACCCGTACAGTCACTCGATAACCACCTGTACAATCACTCGCTAACCACCGGTACAGTCACTCGCTAACCACCGGTACAGTCACCCGCTAACCACCCATACAGACGCTCGCAAACCACCTGTACAGTCACTCGGTAACCGCCCCACCCGTGCCGCCGACCCAGAAGCCCGAGCCACGCTCCACCATCCGCCGGGAGCTCCCAGCCGTGCCCAACGGTGGTATCCCACCTCCCGTGGCCACGCACGGCCGGACCGATTCGCTGGGCGGCGGCTCCAGCAGCGGCTCTACCGGTTCCATCGACGAGGATTTCGGGGCCCAGGGAGGCAGGGCCCGAGCGGGCACAGGGGACCGGCGGGGCTTGCCCAGGCCGCCGGCGAGTCAGCCCAATGCCGCTGCGCAGCAGGCGCCCGACTTGCAGTACCGCACGCTGCCGGCCAAACGCACGCAGCACGCCAGCGGCGGTGGCGACGGTGGCGGCGGCGGCGGCAGAACGAGTGAGTTTTGGCGACGGTAAAGCCACGCGCTACACACAGAGATGACAGCCGGGATGGTCCCGTACGGCGCGTTGGCCAGGCGGAGTTGTCGTACGACCACCACCAGCGAGAGACGCAAGTTACTCTCACCCCTGGCTCTGCGTGTCGTACAGCACTCAGTGATAGCACTCCACCCGAAAACCACTCAAGGCTATACGGGGGATCTTTGTCTTTGAAGGGAGCGGTGGCATCGTAGTTAGACCACTGTACTCAGCAACCCGAGTGCAACACTGGCGAATGTTTGAACCGGTCCCGAGCCTCCTCTAGGTCGACCCAGCCTCAAATGCACTGAGTAAGTTACAGCGGCAGCACCCGGGAGGGGGGGGACACAAAGGCAGCCGGTTTTGGCGTGCGCACCCGCATCATCATAACTTGTGCGGTGGCTGTGGTGTGTCGTGGGGGGGTCGGTGGGTCACGCAGGGAGCGGAGGGTCAGCCGTCGGGCCTCAGCTGGCGCGTTCGAGCTCGGCGTCGGGAGGCCTGGAGTCGGCGGGGGCCGGCGGCGGCCCTAGCGAGGCCGTGAGCACACGGGTGGAGGCCCTGTTCCAGCACATAGCCGGCACGCAGGAGGGGACGCTGCTGAGCTTCGAGGCGGGCGACGTCATCATCGTGCTGGCGCCGCAGCCGCAGGATGGGTGGCAGTACGGCGAGAACGAGCATACGAGCAGGTGGGCCCACCGTCGGTGACCATTGCCCGCCATGACCGTCGCCCGCCGTGACCATCGCCCGCCGTGACCAACGCCCGCCGTGACCAACGCCCGCCGTGACGGTCGCCCGCCGTGACGGTCCCCCGCCGTCACGGTCGCCCGCCGTGACCGTCGTCTGCCATGACGGTCGCCCACCGTGGCGGTCGCCCGCCATGACCGTCGCGCGCCGTGACGGTCGCCCGCCGTGACGGTCATCCGCCATGACGTTCGCCTGCCATGACGGTCGCCCGCTTTGTTCGCTCGCCCGCCGTCGGTGGCCGTCGCTCACCGTGACCGTCACCCACTGTGACGGTCGCCCGCCGTGACCATCGCGTCGTCGCTCTGCATGCCGTTGCCGTCGTCATCATCGTGGTCACCGTCATTATGGTGCCCATCATCGTTTTGGTCGTCGTCGTCATCATCGTTATTACCTTCGTCACCATCATCATCACACTGCCATCGTCACCATCATTGTCGTTGCCAGTATCGTCGTTGCATCATCATCTTCGTCTAATCGTCTCACCAACGTCATCCTCTCCGTCATCCTCGCCGTCGTCATGGTTGTTCATCACTGGTGAGAAGAACAAGTGAACGAGCATCGGGGACATCGTTGCCATCATTGTCGCCAATCATCATGATCATTATTGCCAACATCATCATCGTTACGTTCACCGTCACCGCAATCACCATTCATCGAGCGCCACCCGTAAAGGCATCGCCGCTCGCCATGGAGCGGTCAACCGTGACTGTCCTATTGTTATGGCGCGGTGGGTGGACCTGGCCCTGCCATAGAAACGTGGAGACGCACGTGTGTGTTCCCCCCACCCTGCCTTGTTGACACCAGGCGTGGCTGGTTCCCCATGACGTACACGCGCCCATTGGATGCGGATGACGACTCCCACTCCAGGTACGAACCCTCGCCCTCCCTGCTCTGGGGATCTCAGATTTGAATGGGTGGCGGCTGCCACACTTCCGGGAGGCTCACCGGGAACACATGGCGGGCTAGCAGCCACCTGGCATCAGGCACGCTCGCTCAACCGCTAACCCCCCCCCTACTGCTATACCTGTGTGCTCGCAGCGGTATTCAACGGCGGCTTGCTACCGCCTAGGCCAGATCTGAGCTGACCGCTAGACGGCGGTGGTGCAATCGGCTCCGAGCCGAGAAAACAGCTGCCGATTGGCGAGTTCCTCTGCAGAGTTGTCATGTGTGACACCGCCGGCCAATAGCAATGCTAAAACAATATGGAATGACACCACCACTGTACTTAATCTTGTACAGGGATGCGGTGAGCTGGAGCCTATCCTGTTAGATTCAGTGCAAGGCAGGGCTATACCCATGTTGGAACACCAGTCCACTGAGGGTAGTTTAATTAGGTCAGTTAACCGAGGTAGCGTGTCTTTGGACTTTGGGGGGGGAACCGGAGTACTCGGCAAAAACCGCCCCCCATTGGCACGGTGAGCGGCAGTCATCGCCCTACGTCCGTGTAATATTTCCGCAACTTAAATTCGCGACCGCCCTACGATCGGCGTGAGGGCGACCTGTTCGGGTCCCGCTCGCGCTACCAGGCAGTCGTTGTCCAACGGCGAGTTTGCGTCAGCGCCTCATTCCTCGTCGTCTCTCTCTCGCGTCACGACGCTCGTGTCCCGTCCCGTCTCTGCTTCCCCCCTCCCCCGCCCCCAACCCCCCACCCCCCGCGCCCAGTCACGGGGAGCCCGACACGCTGAGCAGCGCCGGAAGCCTCCACGACGGCGACGTCCCGCTCCCTGTCGCCGATTACTTCGCCCCCTCGCCCTACGGCCCCGAATCGCAGGTGAGGAGGGGCCACTCGGGGGGTGCGAGGGAGTCGGCGTCAAGGTCAGCTGGTGCCTACCAGCCAGAAAATAATAACAATAATATTTGCA
>JAZEWT010000003.1:24237869-24249323 GCA_036362905.1 Mordacia mordax | reverse complement strand
ACTGGGCAAGCACACGTGCAAGCAAATATCCACAAATATATAACAACCGACATTCACCGATAAGAGACAGTGACGTCACCACGGCGCTTGTGCCAGGCTATGTGCTCACTGACAGGAGGTCATGGGATAAATCCAGGTGCCATGGGTTGACTAACTGGGTGACTGGACGAGGTACCGCCTGTGTTCTCTACTCCAACTTTCAGAGTTTTATCCGCCCGGTGCCCCCACTCGTTATTGTGAGCATCACTCCAGTGCCCCACCACTGTTGCTGTAGGGAGACTGCCTCCAACTGCCCCATACCGCCATTGGCAAGTCATACACAAATACAAAGATCCTCCGAATAGCCTTAGCACACTGTAGGGTCAAGTGCTGTTTGCAAGCACCTATGAAGGCTAACACTTGGCATACGAGGGGGTAGGTGGCTAGCACCACGGCCGGCCGCCTTTGTCTCCGTAGTGGCAATGTTTACTATACATTGCGCTAGGTCCTCATTTGAAGCTGAGTCGACCTAGGGGAGGCCCAGGATCGTTTCAGAAAATCGTCACTGGTGTTGGTGGCCGTGAGCCGGAATCATTGCTAATTTTGCAGCCCAGTGCGCAAACCACGAAGCCATTGCTCCTCACACAGACATATACACACACACACGTGCGACTGAAATTAGCAGAAATTCGTTAATCTTAATTAACAACGCTATTAATAAAATGCTTGATTCGTAGAAACGTGTTAACATGGCGGGCGCCAGTCAACTGCACGTGACAACCCACCGCAAAAAACGGAACATTCATATTTATCTCTCCGAGTAAGATAACAGACAAGAGCCAACCGCAGAGGTGGTGTCTTGCGTTGTAGAAATTTTGGTCGTTATATTTTTAAAGTCAACTTTCCGAAAGCCATGCGGTGACGAGCAGTGAGGAGCGGTTAACGCGAGCGGTTAACACGAGCAGTTAACGAGGGCGGTTAACGCAGACGCTCGCGCTCGCGCACTAGCTGCCGAGCTACGGACCCCGGCGACCCGAGTTTCGAATCCTGCTCACGGCCACCAACACCAGTGACGATTTTCCAAACTGGTTTTGTACCTCCTCTAGATCGACTCAGCCTCAAATTAGTACCTAGTGCGGTGGTGTAAACATCACCACCAGGGAGACAAACGCGGACGAGTGTGGTGCTGGTCACCCACCTCCTTGTGTGCCGTGTCAACCTTCATATTTGCTACTCGCTAATGGCACTTGACCCTGTAGTCTGTTAAGGTTATACGGGGGATCTTTGTCTTTGTATTTAGAGTGCATAGTGGTCTGTATCTGTCGTGTGTGTGTGGTGGTGGTGGCTGTGCTGTGCTGTGTGAGTGTACGTGAGTCCGGGTGGAAGTGTAGCTCGATAACAGCATTTGCAAAGAACCTCCATCAAAGTCAACTTTGGAGATCTTCATCTCGGTGTGCATGTGAGGATTGCTCAGGAGTGGCAGGGCTACACCGTGCTCATGATCCCGAGATAGGGTGACCCTGTCTTGGTTAACTTCGTCAACCTCCCTGCCCCCCCCGCCCCCCTCCTCTTGTCCCCACAGGGAGGTGTCCAAAAGGATGACCCCAATGACTCTGCCCTGAGGTGAGATGGACGCACGAATGGACGACTTCTGGGATTGGGAATGTGTTTGTTTATATCGTTGGAACAAGTGCTGTTAGCGAGCACCTATTTTGGCCACTGGGGTGCACGAGGAGGCAATGAGAGCAAAGATAATCGTAGTATTATTTATAACGCGTCGCGCAAATTCCACGCACGGTCACTGACGAGACGCGGATACCGAGGCAAGGAAACTGCTGAGAGGTGGGGAGAAGGCAGCCAAGCAGGCAGCCGACGACAACGTTTGCCAGGCGCTGCGTCCCTGTTTATTTTGATGGCATCAGCCAATCAATCGGCCAATGTACTTGTATTATTGGTGGGAGTAAACCGGAGAACGCCGAGTCGAATTCAAGCCGAGCGGCGGGAGGGCGCACGCAAACTCCGCACACGTTTTTTCCGCGAGCGCGAGACTTTGGCACCGCTACGGAGGCTTTGCGTGTGTCGTCGACATGCACACGTGTCTGTGCGCGTGTGAGGAGCGGTGGCCCAGCGGTCAGCGCGCTGGGCTACAAACCCGGTGACCCGAGTTCGAATCCCGCCCACGACAAACACCAACGACGATTTTCTGAACCGCTCCTGGGCCTCCCCTAGGTCGACTCAGCCTCAAATGAGTACCTAGTGCAATGTGTAAACATTGCCACTCGGGAGACAAAGGCGGCCGAGCGTGGTGCTGGTCACCCATCTCCTCGTGTGCCGTGTCGATCTTCATAGGTGCTCGCTAACGGAACCTGACCCAACAGTCTGTTAAAGCTACACGGGGGATCTTGTTTGTGTGCGTATGTGCAGGGAAAATCCATTCTACAGCATTCGTCTCAAGCCAACGGTCACGAACGATCGCTCAGCACCGCACATGTGACCGCACATGTGACCGCGCGTGTGCAACGCGCCCGCTCACACACACAGCCACGCGTTATCGCTGCACACGCACACACACGCACACACACGCACACACGAGACAAAGATCCTCCCCCCACCCCCGAAACCCACACACAGGGCGTAGTAAGGTCAAGTGTCGTCACCGAGCACCCGAGGGATGAGAGGGCAGCTCCACGTCCGCCTTTGTCTCTCCAGTGGTGACGTCACAACCTCACCAGGTACACGTTTGGGGTCGGCCTCGGAAAATCGTCTCTCGTGTCGGCGGGCCCTCGAACGGGAATCGAACTCGGGTCGCCGAGCTCGGAGAGCAGGGCGCCGACCGCTGCCGCACACACGCTCGCGCGGGCTCACGCACGCACACTTCACCCGTTCAGCCGCGCACACTGGCACATGAAGACAGAGAGGAGAGAGATCCACCATACTCCGAGCCCTCGCTAACCCCACCCTGACCTCTATGCCCAACGTCTGTCCCCCTAGTCCACCCCAAAGGCTCGGTGCACAAAGGACAATCCCCGCTTACAAACGCTCCCTTCTGGGCAGAGAATGTGCCTGGTTTCGCTTATGGTCGCGTAAATTGGGACATAACGGAGGGCACGTGAGTACGCGCGCGCGGGTACTCGCGAAACTGTTCAGCGTCGCGAAAACGGTGTTGTGACGGTATTTGTGTCGATTGCCTTTAAACGCCCCGTCTAACGTGGGCGTCGTTTGGCCATACTTCACCACGCTGGTAAAAAAAAAGAACGAGCGCTATTGGTGCGTGCCTGAAAGTGCTTCCTCACCGCCACTGCTGGTGCAAGGGCTGCACGCCAGAGGGAGCCCGAGCGAACCCCCCCCCCCTCCGAAGGGGGTTAAAATTTCAGGCCACGACCCGCAGAACGTGAGGCCCTAGGGTCACCTCGCTGGTTCAAATGTAAATGTGATTTTTTGTAATGACAACTCTCGTTAAAAGACTCTGTTGGGTCTCGAGCATGAATATTTTATGTACTTATCTAAGATTTCGAGTCGACGCGGTGGCTGCGCAGTAGGTAGCGCTGTTGCATCACAGCAAGAAGGTCCCGGGTTCGGTTCCCGGCTCGGGTGCCTGTCTGTGTGGAGTTTGCGAGTTCTCTCTCTCTTTCCCCCCGTGTCCGCGTGGGTTTTTGTCGGGTAGTTCAGTTTCCTCCAATTGTGCAAAGACACGTTGCTGCCGAGGTTAAATGGTCTGCTGAGAAAATGTGCCCCCAGTGCGCTGCGATGTACTGGAGTCACATCCTGGGTATAGCCCTGCCTTGGGCCCTGTGGCGACCGGGCTAAGCTCCATGAACCTGTACAGGATTAAGCGGGTACTGATAATGATGACGATGGAAATTCTCACGACTCTGTGCGTGGTGATCACCTACCAAAGCCCTTCATTCTGGATGGCCGTGTCGAGCGGCCCGCCTCTCCCCTTCGCGACGTTTGACCTCTCGCACTGGAGGAATCCTCATCGTCCGCGTCAGCAACGCCTGAAGACGCTTCCGACGTGGGAGGGCGAAACGTCGCGAAGGAGAGAGGGAGCGCGCTCGACGCGCCCATCCCGAAGGAACGGCTTTTGGAAAGCAACGGACTGCCGTGGAAGAAGGACAAGTTTAAAAAACCACTGCTCTAGGAGGTCCTGTGTTGCCTAACCCTGCCACGCAGCCCAAGAGTGTTTGGACGAGGTTGCAGGTCGGCGACGCAACCCAGAGGTCACAGACAATTCCCAACACGGTGTCCCCTGTGCTTGTCGAACACCAGATCGACGGGGCCCTCTCAGTGGGCCGTCTCTGGCCTTTTATAAACGGGCGCTTTCTTTATTTTCCTGTGACCCAAACAGGTCCTACTTTTTAAAATTGTTATTGTAAGATTCGTGTAATGGGCTTCACTGTGAATAGTAGTAGTAGTTCTGTGTGAGTTTATCTTAACGACCTACTGATGTTTGCACTACTGCACACGTGCGCGCATTGGTAATAATATAATCATATTTGCATTTCTAAAGCTCATTTCACCCGAGGGTCACAGAGCGCTGCACAGAGCTATGGAGACAACGGCATGTCAACAACAACATCAGAGCAGTCCAATGAAAGACATCAAATAATAAAAATGGGATAGAACAGCACATGTATGTACTAATGAAAATATTGTTTCGTAAATATGCCTTCATATGTAATGCTTGCCCTGCAAGTGTTTACGTATGAATGGTAAGCAGCTAATATCTATTTGGGCCAGGTTGTTGGGAAAATCCACGTTGCTATGGCTGGAGCCTGTATATCCATTCTATAACCATCATTCTATAACCACTGAAGGCTCCTGCAGTAGGTGGCTCCTGACGGTCCGGTACTGAATTTATCGTCCCCAGATGATTGGTGATTTGTGATGATGTCAGTAATAGAAATAACGATGAGGAATTAACTGTAGTGATGATAACTAAGATATTTCTAAGAATAAACATAGACGTGGTGGTGAAAATTAGATCTATATATATACAATTCGAGAGTCGGGGTGTCAATCCACAGTGTTCCTTTTGGCTGGTCGTGTCACGTGACAACTCTGTAGAGGATATCGCAAATCTACTGTCGGCTGTTCTCTCGGCTCGGAGCTGATGGCATCATCGCCATCTGGAGGTCAGCACAGATCTGGCCTAAGCACGAGCAGCAGGCTGCCTTCAATGCCAGTGATTATAATAACCGCAATTAAGGCAGCCTTTCGGCAGCTATACTAGGTTTGTCACATGCACCGCTGGGTGGTAATGATACGATCAGCACAGGAGCCGAGAGAACAGACGACAGCTGATTGGCGAAATCCTCTGCAGAGTTGTCACGTGACACAGTGGCCGGCCAATAGGAACACTGAAAGCACGTGGAATGACACCCAAAACTACCGCATTATTTGTCGACGGTAGTGGCAATGGTAGTGACAGCGACTCTCACGGTGACAGTGACTGATAATGATGATAAACACAATGCCAGTGATGATCACAAAAATGAAAGTAGTGATCACGTCGATGATTACAATGGTTGTAAATTATTAATAGCGGATATGATGTCGCTTGTGGTAATTATGATGACGATGAGAGTGGCGATGACGATGATAATCACGATCGACTCTGCAGGCCAGGACCAGCTTCTGAGTCCGTTGCCTCTCGTAGTCGATGGCCTTGGGTCAGCCCAGCGTGATGATTCAATACTGGCCTTCAGTATCGCTTGCGGCTGCCGAGGCCGCAAGCGATCGACGGAATCCTCTGCAGATGTTGTCACACGTGGCATGGCCAGGGTAATATAATGAGCGGCAGGGTGGCGCAGCGGTAACATCTGCGCCTTACAGAAAGAAAGTCCTGCCTGAGACAGTTCGATTCAGGCCAAGGGCGCTATTCTCTCCCTGTTCTGCGTGGGTTTCCTCCGGGTTCTCCGTTTTCCTCCCACGTATGAAAAAAACTCATGCATTAATTGGCCGATCACGTCGCAATATAACGCAGTTCCTGGCCAAATGTTCGCGCCGGCTGCATGCATGGCTGCCTTCCCCTCGCCGCTCTGTGGTTTCCTCACACCTCTACAATGATGTGAATCGCCCTGGATAAGGGCGTCTGTTAAATGTTAATTATAATAATAATTAACTGTTCAGAATAATTAAGATAAATGAAATACACCCGTGATACTGTCATCTACAGGACTGGTTGTGATATCACCAAGGCTGTCAACCAATGAGAGGCTAGGAAATGATCGGTGACCTGACGCATACCTAGGCCTATTATTTATACATAGAGTTGCACGCAGCCTAACGACGTATGGCCTCTTTGTGATTCTCGGGAGCAGCTCTATATAAGTCACAGCGGTTTTACTGTCGCTGTAAAAACAGCGAGGGCGGCGAGTGATGATGGGCCTAACGCCGCGAGTCGTCGCGAACGTCAATCACAGCCCTCGTTTTGGTCGGTCCGCCACCAGGCCGTTTGACCATACTTCACCACGCTAGGTCAATTGCCGAGAAGAAGGCTCCCCCTCCCCTCCCCGGGCAGTTTGTAGAGCGGGGGGGGGGGACATTTGTCAGATGTGTTGCTACTTTCCCTTCGATTATTCGCGCTTTAGTTTTTTGTTGCGCCTGTCACCTCGAGGTCAGTAAAAGTGTTTTTTTTATTAACGTCCGACCATCTTCTCTTCCCCCTATGGCGTGGTTGTGTGTGTATGTGTTGTTTCGTAAAACTGTTATTTACCCCCGAACCTACATCATCAGCACGATGAATAAAGTCATTCGAGAGAAAGGCAGACGCCCGGAGTTTCTTCCATGTTTTATTAATCACGACGGAGGAGGCGAAGTAGAGAGACAGGGGATGATGATTAAGGGGGGGGGGGGAGAGAGACATGTAGAGAAAATGTTGGCCCACGTATATATTGAGCTTCCTGCTCGCAGAGAAATGTCATTTCACAGTAAAAAGTGAGGGCGGCACGATGATCCAGTGGGTAGCGCTGTCGCATCACAGCAAGAAGGACCCGGGTTCGAATCTCGGCTCGGGTACCCTCTGTGTGGAGTTTGCATGTTCTCTTCCCGTGCCCGCGTGGGTTTTCGCCGGGCACTCCAGTTTCCTCCAAAAAGCATGCTGCTGCATAGGTTAATTGGCTTGCAGACTAAATTGCCCAGTGCCCGGTGATGGACTAGCGTCCTATCGTGGATATACCCCTGCCTTGCGCCCTGTGTCTACCGGGATAGGCTCCGGCTAACTGCGATCCTGTACAGGACTAAGCGGTTTCTGACAAATGAAAGATGAGAGATGAGATGAGTAAAAAGTGAAGTATACTGCAGTTCCTAGACTAGCCACGATAACATTTTATATCGTTGAGAGTTGCTCCCGAGTGCCGCCGTTTCAAAACGGCCGTGCCGAGCGCACCTCCCCTCTCCTCCCTCGCGACGTTCCCGCCTCCACGACGTTGGCGGCGCGGAAGCGCGCGTTCACGACTCCCCACGGCGCCACCAACGTGGGAGGTGGAAGCGTCGTGGAAGGGGAGAGGAGGAGGAAGAGGAACACTTGACGCGGATGTCCCGCAAGAGCGGCTCTCGAGAGCAATTCTCACAAGTCGTCGAGCCGTGACAAACCTTGATCGGTAGAGAGCATCGGCTCTCGGCGTTATCCACTTCGCTCGTCAACTAAGGCGGGCACGTTGTAATATTACGATTTACTATTTACTCCGAGCGACGCCCGACCCACGAAGGTCACTCTGACAGGCCCGTGTTCATCGTCACCACCTCCACGTGGCTTTGGGCCTTCACCTCGCTCGCTGACCTCAAGGTGTGGCCAACCATTGCAAGCCCATGCCCCTGCTGTCGCCAGGCCAAGCCTTGCACATGTACCGCGTACTCACCGACTGGAACCTCTCCTCTTCCAGGCACATCGGTGCGGTTAACTTTGCGTCACATTCGGTAACACGGTTTAAAAAAAAAAAACCAAGGTAATTAATGTAAAACTTTATTTACGATAGAAAGCGCTTCGATATACATCGTCATTCTAACGGAACGCGTATAGCCGTAGAAGCGATACAAACGAGCATATGGCGTAGGTATATTCACGCTAACCTTCCGCTTGGAGCCTTGAGGCAGTGGAAGGAAATTCCATACACCTATTAGCCTCTCCGTAGGCAACAACTGTTGAATTCCCCACAGAGCTGTACTGGTTTTACCAACCTCGGATGAATGATGGGTCGAGTCAACACCCCCAGGGAGGTTACACACCCTTGCTCTGTGAGCAAGGCTGTCTCCCGCTGCATGGTGAGGCTTTATTCGTGAGATTAAAATAACACTTAACAGAAGTGGTTTTGATTCTGTGGCTCATAGCCAAGGCCACTTGTTCCCCCCATCCCCACCTCCCCCGGCCCTCCACGCAACACCACCGCCCTGACAGTGGAATAGCCTCGCCTCTGGTTAACGCGGTTCCAATTGAGCATTCAGTTCAGTATGTGTGCATTACTCCCACACACAAAGGTCCCCTGTGTAGCCTTAATGGATCGTAGGATCAAGTGGTGTTAGCGAGTAGCACCTATGAAAGTCCGCACGGCACACGAGCGGGTGGTTGACTAGAACCAAGCCTGGCCGCTTTTGTCTTTCCAGTGACGATCTGTACAAACTGTATCAGGTACTCATTCGAGACTGAACTGAGATAGGAGAGGCCCAGGACCGGTTCAGAAATTCGTCGCTGGTGTTGGTGACCGTGAGCGGGATTCGAACTTGGGTCACCAGGTTCGTAGCCCAGCGCGCTAACCAATGAGCTACCGCTCCCCACACACACGCACACATACACACACACACATCCTCGCTACTTTGATCTGAGCTAGGCAGGAAATGCTTCATCTAACCACTGGGTTAAAATAGTTTTACCCAGCCTAAGAAGAATCTAACTTGGGCCACATACTAGGCTAAACATTGGGCTATGTGAAGTTGGAATGGGCTATGGCTTAATACAGGGCAAATATGCATATCATTGGCATGCCTTTCTGTGTGGAGTTTGCACGCTCTCAATACCCGCATAGGTTTTTGTCGGGTATTCCAGTTTCCTCCCACCGTCCAAAGACATGCTGCTGCCTAGGTTCATTGTCCTGCTGAGAAAATTGCCCCAAAAACTTTGCCTGCGATGTACTGGCATCACATCCTGGGTATTCCCCCATCTGGCGCCCTCTGTCGGCAGGGATAGACTCCACACCCCCCCCCCCGCGACCCTGTACAGAATTAGGAGGGTTTGATAAGGAATGAATGATGAATGGAACGTTTTGATTGTGAGCACGGTGGCTCTAGGCCAGGGGTCTCCGACAAGTCAATTGCGATCGACAGATCGATCCCAGAGTCTTGAGGAATCGATATTAACGAAGTAACGGGGCAGAGTGGGAAGAGCCGAGATTCCATACGGCGGTCATATTTGAAGCTGTGGCGGTTAATGGGTGGCGAGTGCAAGCTCCTGGACATAGTGTGCAGCACTCACAGGTAGAGTGCAGCTAGCGCAGATAGGGTGTAGCAAACGCAGATAGTGTGCAGCACTCACAGGGAATACGTGAGTGTTATGCATAGCCTAGTGCTTTGGGATGGGGGCTCAGTAAGGCAGAACGTTCAAAGGAAGATCTTACATTGCATTTAGGTTCCAAAAATGACCTTGTTTTAAAAAGGCTCGAGACCCCTGCTTTAGCAGGGGGAGCTGCTGCTAGCAGGGAGTGTGGAGGAGGAGACGTGGGCTCTGTGAGAGTGTGGGGTGTGGAGGTGGACGAGACAGGACGGTTGCTACCCCCCACCCCCCCACCTAGCCGATGGTGTAACCGCAGCTCATGCAGCGCTTCTGACGCAGCGCGTAGCAGCACAGGAGGCCCAGGGGGAAGAAGCAGATGGCGAGGAAGATCCCGCAGCACGTGAAGTCGTCCTGCATCACGCCCACCCTGCGGCACGGCACAGCGGCATCATCGGCGATGTCACCGTCGTCGTGGTTGTCGACATTGTCATTACCGCAGACGTCGTCATCATGACTGTCGTTGTCATTGTAGTTGTCGTCGTCGATGTCGTCATCGTCGTAATTATCATCTGTGCCATCGTCATCATCGTAGTCATCACGGTCATCGTCGTCATCATCATTGACATCGTCGTCATCATTGGGCATCGACTTCGTTGGCGTGATGACGCCCGCCTCGCCACGGCGGCGTCCGTCACGCAGTCGGTCAACACGAGAGCTCGGGAGCAGATGGAGCGAAACGTCGTCCACCGTGGCCTTCGCTCCGCAGAGGATCTCACCAATCAGCCGAAGGGTGTTCTCTCGGCTCGGGTGGCCATCACATCATCGCCATCCTAGCCGTCAGCACAGATCCGATGATGCCTCCCAGGCCTGATGATGCCTCCGACGTGGGAGGTGAAACGTCGCGAAGGAGACGGGGGGGGGGGCAGCGCTTGACACGGCTATCCCAAAAGAGCAGCTATTGCGAGCGATCCTCATCGCGCAGCGAGCCGCATTGAACCTCCATCAGTAAAGCGAGGCACGCAGTAAACATCTCGATGTCGTGGACCTCCAGTAAACGCACTTAGAAAACAACGGACGCTGCTCCCTGCTTCCGAGACGACGGTTAACTTTGGAAACAATGTTTCATCTCATGTCATTGTCAGAAACCGCTTAGTCCTGTACAGGGTCGTGGCGAGCCAGAGCCTATCCCGGCAGACACAGGGCGCAAGGCAGGGATATACCCACGATGGAACGCCAGTCCATTACCGGGCATTGCAGGCAATTTAGTCTGCGAGCCAATTAACCTATGCACCAGCATGTTTTTTGGACTGTGGGAGAAAACCGGAGAGCCCGGCGAAAACCCACGCGAACACGGGGAGAGAACTCGCAAACTCCACAGAGCAAGGCTCCCAAGCCGAGAATCGAACCCGGGACCTTCTTGCTGTGAGGCGACAGTGCTACCCACTGGGCCACCGTGCCACCCTGGAAACAATGTAAATAATATTAATATACGTTTCATTGCCACGATTAGAAACACGTGTTACTTAGTCGAATGATATTCATAATGTACACGTTGTTATAAGATATGAAAGGCGGAGCGGTGGCGCAGTGAGTAGCGCTGTCGCCTCACAACAATAAGTGCCCAGGTTCGGTTCCCGGCTCGGGTGCCTGTCTGTGTGGAGTTTGCGAGCTCTCTCTGTCTCTTCGTGCCCGCGTGGGTTTTCGCCGGGTACTCCGTTTTCCTCCCACCGTCCAAAGACGTGCTGCTGCCTAGGTTTATCAGTCCGCTGCTTAAACGTCCCCCAGTGCCCTGCGATATATTGGCGTCACATCCTGGGTATAGCCCCGCCTTGCTCCCTCTGTCCGCCGGGATAGGCTCTGGCCCCCCGCGACCCTGTACAGGCTTAAGCGGATATTGATGATGATGGGAATGATGATGATAATAAGATACGATCATTGCTCTCACGGATTCCGAGAGAGGCTGGGGACATTGAGTCCGAGTGGACCAT
>JAZEWT010000003.1:24194861-24210363 GCA_036362905.1 Mordacia mordax | reverse complement strand
TTCTGTTTCCCGTCCATTACCACATTACCAGGCGTGGATTTTGCGCCGCTCGTTATATGTTCTATCGTTGTACGTTAATGGGAAGCGTCATACATTAATCACGAGCATCCGATCTTCTAATTAAGGTGATGCATTGGCACCAGAAGTTTGGCTTATTCACCTCCGTATTCAATTAACCGTATTCAATAAACCGTATTCAATGAACAATATACCATTAATCGTATTCAATTAACCGTATAGAAAACTCCAAAAAAAAGTTATTGCAAATGTGCCATTCTTTTCTGGTTGTTGATGTGCCGTTTTCTCCGCGGCTCTGTGCAGCGCTTTGTGGCCCTCGGGTGATGAGCACTCTCGAAGTGCAATTATTATTATTATTATACGATAAATGTGACTTTAGCCATTTCCCACTATGTTTTATAAACACTCATAATTTTGCATTTAAAATTTTTAGTTGAAAGTCAGATCATAGTTTGCACGTTGTTCTGCAACGACGTACATATATTTTTTTAAATCCCAAAAACATATCATTCATTTCATCTCATTGTCATAAACTGCTTAGTCCTGCACAGGGTTGCGGTGAGCCGGAGCTTACCCTGGCAGAAACAGGGCGCAAGGCATGGATATACCCACGATGAGACGCCAGTCCATCACCTGGCACTGTGGGCAATTTAGTCTGCGAGCCAATTAACCTATGCAGCAGCATGTTTTTTGGACTGTGAGAGGGAACCGGAGTGCCCGGCGAAAACCCACGCAGACACGGGGAGAACATGCAAACTCCACATAGAAAGGCACCCAAGTCCAGATTCGAACCAGGGACCTTCTTGCTGTGAGGCGACAGCGCTACCCACTGGGCCACCGTGCCGCCAAAAACATGTTATTGTAGCTGATTTTTCCATTCCAATGTTATGCAGTTCTCTCTGCAGCTTTGTGCTGCACTTCGTGACGTTCGGGTGAAAAGCACTCTCTAAATGTAATTATTATTAATAAACCGTATCCACGTTTGAACCTTTCGACGGGCTCGTCGGCCGTGGTTGGGCCGCTCCTCAACGGTCCGAGGCTCAGCGGTCACACGGGCACCAACTCTCGATCAATCGACGCGTGTCCACGTCTTGTGGCACCGCGATTGATCTTCGATCATTGATCACGACCACGCCGATACAGCCCGACAGCCCCCCTCCCCACCCGCTGTTCCGGATCGCCACGTGCTCCTCACACCAAAGCCGCCGCTGACGGAGGGACCTGTACTCTCGGGCGTGCAGGAAGGCGGTGCTCGGGGGGATGATGGCCGGAGCCATCGGACAATTCTTCGCCAGCCCCACCGACCTGGTGAAGGTGCAGATGCAGATGGAGGGGAGGCGTCGACTGGAAGGGAAGGCGCCCAGGTGACCCCCCCCCCACACACGCTCGCTCGCTCCACCGACTAGCAGAGTAGGCGCACGACGTCACATATCCGCCCCGACCGATTAACTGGTAACGCGATGTTCTGCGTGTGGGAGCTGCGAATAGTTTGTATCGTTAATTATTGTTAATTATTATTTAGCAGACGCCCTTATCCAGGGGCGACTCACATCGTTATAGAGGTGTGAAGAATCCACAGAGAGGCGAGGGGAAGACAGCCGTGCATTCTTCAGCTGGCGCCAACATTTGCCAGATGCTGCGTTACATAACTTTATCAGCCAATTAATTAATGAGCATGTATTTTTGTAAATGTGAGAGGAAAGCAAAACCCGGAGAGAACCCACGCAGAACAGGGGGGAGAGAGAGAGAGAACGCACAAACTCCACACAGAAAGGTGCCCAAGGCTGGAATTGAACCGCCTCAGCCAGGACTTTCTTTCTGCGAGGCGCAGCTATCACAGCTGCGCCGCCCCGCCGACCATGACCTGACGCTCAACGCTAACTGGGCGGCGAGCCGTCATCGCCGACGTCCTTGAGGAAGGACGCCGTACAGGAGAGCGAGAGAGGCCATCGCGTTGACGTGGGGCTCGTGGCGGGTCTGTGCCCGTGCCTCGTGTGCCCGCAGGGTGCGCGGGGCCTGGCACGCCTTCAGCCAGATCCTGTCTCGGGGCGGAGTGCGAGGCCTCTGGGCCGGGTGGGCGCCAAATGTGCAGCGAGCGGCCCTCGTCAACCTCGGAGGTAAACGAGCCATCGCCCTGGCGGTGGTGGTGGTGGCGGCGCAGGTGCTTGCGGCACTATGCACGAGGATTACTCTTTAGAGACGTTCCTCTTTTTTCGGGATTGGCGGCTCGAGTATTTCTGCTCCTCTTTCTCGCTTTCGCGAGGGAGAAAAATAACAGAAACCACTGCGATCAACCGACATTGAGCCCGACCTGAAAAAAAAATGTTTATTTTCTTTAAAAACTAAAATCTAAAAAAAGCAAATTCCTCCTCCCTCCCCACCCAAGCCCCCTGTCTCCCACCTGAAAACGAGACGATACATAAGCAGACTATTTCTTTAGTGTGAGGGCTGTTGATGCCAAGGGGACCTGTGGAAGGTGTTCAGCCCATTCCAGTCTAGCCCTGTCCCTTTGGATAACCCCTCCAATGTCAGTCGGAAATGCAGGTTGCACATCCGCACAGTGACAGCTGCCAATGGGGGTGACCTTGTTCACACGTCGCCTGCAAAATGCTCGGAGACGCCACGGCGTGAGCGAACGCAAAACTCCTCGCGGGCGCTGTGGCCTCTCCTCCACAGACCTCACCACCTATGACACGGTGAAGCACCAGATGCTGCGGCGCACGACGCTACAGGACAACTGGGTTTGCCACGGACTGTCGAGGTGCGGGTTGGACTCCGAGCGATGGGCGCCCCCCCCCCGCCCCCCCGGGGCGGTCTTGTTCGTTTGACGCAGGAAGCGGTCGGTACGGCGACCCGAGTTCGACTCGCGCTCACAGCCTCCGACGTCAGTGACGGATATCCGAACTGGTCCTGATTATCTCCCCTAGGTCGACTCAGCCTCGAACGTGTACTTGGCACGTATGGCATCATGACTAGGGAGACAAAGGCGGCCGGGTGTGATATTGACCACCAACCGCCCTCGTGTGCCGTGCTGGCCTTCATAGGTGATGGCTAACAGTATTTGCCCCAGCAGTCTATGCAGACCTCACGGGGGACTTTTATCTTTGTTCTGTGTCTGTGGGTACGGATGCAATGCACGGTGCTGGTCACCCACCCCCTCGCGTCTACCTTCATAGGCACTACTCGCTAACGCTAATGGCACTTGACCCTACTGTCTGTTAACGCTACAGGGGGGATTTTCGCCTTCGGATGCAGTGTATTCTCAGGGTTAGTGGCTTCGACCATGAGTACTCCAGCGGACGTCGTCAAGACCCGAATCATGAACCAGGCCACGGACCGGAACGGAAGGTGACGGCGCACACGCGTGCAGACCTATTTGTTCTGGTAGTGCGGGGTTATTTGACCATACTGCACCACTCCGGTCAGTGCGGGCTGGCGATGCTGGCTGGAGAGTGTAGATGTGTAAAAGTAGCGTGAGACAATGTTATATTGCTCGTTCTCCAAAGCTGCTCTTGCGGGATAGCCGTGTGGGGTGCACCTCCTTCCCAGGACTGAGTCTCAGAACGCCTGAGCGTTCCTCCAATGCGGAAGGCGAAACATCGTGAAAGAAAGAGGGGTGGGGGAACGCTTGGTGACACAGCTATCCCGAAAGAGGAGCTTTGGCAAGCAATCCTCGTGCACCCAGCTCTGAAAGCGTACCACAGCGCTCGATTGTATTGCTACAGTGCCAAGCGCCAGGCTCAAACCTGCCGAGCTTCCGCCATCTGCCGCGATTGCGTTTATAAATAACGTAAAAATCAAATTCGTGAACGTGCCGCGCAAACTCCACGCCCGGTCACGGGACATGGGTACAGAGACGTAGCGAGGGAACCACAGGGTCGTGGGGGAAAAGAGTCGGCCAAGCGCTCAGCCGGCGCCAACCTGCCAGACTCTGCATATATTACGATGTTGTCGGTCAATTAATGAGTCATTCATTATCAATATCCGCTTAATCCCGTACAGGGTCAGGAGGGTCCGGAGCCTATCCCGGTCGACAGAGGGCACAAGACAGGGGAATACCCGGGATGTGACACCAGTACATCACAGGGCGGTCGCTACACACTTTACCAAATATCGTTGAAAAACAAAAATCCGCCGTATAGCCTCAAAGAGCCTCTCGGAGACAGTGATCATCCCCCACGAATGGCCGCTTGCCTGTGTGCATGTGTGGACCACAGGGGCCTCCTCTACCGCTCCTCCCTCGATTGCCTCATGCAGACGGTGAGGGACGAAGGCCTCGTCGCGCTCTACAAGGGGTTCCTGCCCACGTGGGCGCGCATGGTAATCGTCGTTTTAAGTTCGCCCGGGAGCTTGCTTGAAATATCCCTCGACGCGTCGGACGGGCGCCCCCAGTGGCGGCTGTCCCTGTGCGGTAGCGGGGCGGATCGACACTGGTCTGCAAGCCCGGCCTTAGGCCTCCAGTAGGGGGCGGTGATTGCGGGGGGCGGCAGGGTGGCTCAGTTTGTTACTTCTGCGCTCCAGAGAAGAAAGTCCTGCTCGAGGCGGTTCGATTCCCGCCTCTTACACTGGCTATTATCTCAAAACTGGCTCCTGCCTCGAACACTGCCTCCTATCTCTAACACAGGCTCCTATCTCTAACACTGGCTCCTATCTCTAACACTGGCCCCAATCACTACCCCTATCATGGTATCTATGCAGTGGTAACATCTGTGCTTCACAGAAAGAAAGTCCTGCCCAAGGCGGTGCTTTTCGGCGGTGCTTTTCTGGGTTGAGTTTGTGTGTTCTCTCCCCCTGTTCTGCGTGGATTTCTTTCAGATTCCTCTAAGAACTAAAACATGCTGATTAATTAATCGGCTGATAATATAATACACAGCAAGCAGTGTCTGGCGGGTTGGCGCCGGCTGACCGCCTGCCTGATTCCCCACCTGTCTGCGGTTTCGTCGCTACGCCTCCACATCTCCGACGTGGAATAATAATTGCATTATTATTCTTAAATTCCCTATTGAGTAATTAGCGATGGGATTGGCATATGCGGACCGTGGCACCAGAACGCCGACTCTTGTACATAACGCGTCCATTGTGCATCAAACGGCGAATGCACCTTCCTCAATCCAACTTCGATCCTCCAACACGGGCTTGCTGCGTGTGCCCAGATCGCACCTCCATTCGATGGGTGACAGAGCCTTCTCGCGCGCTGCTCCCAGACTCTGGAACTCCTTTGCATTCGAAATTCGGTCAGCTGAGTCCCTTGGCATCTTTAAATCCCGTCTCAAGACTCACTTATTCCATAAGGCCTTAAGTCCTCAGGCTGGGACTGTTGATGCTGCTCACTGGTGTATGCTGGGATAATGGCACGTTGTTGACCTGTGCCTGCTCAGGAACACTTATTCCTTTCTTTTTTTTTTACTGTTATTTCATTTGTTACTTGATGTCCTTCATTGATCTAAAGTCATTATTTTATTAAATTGATCTATTCTAATGTTGTTAATATGCCGTTTTCTCCACAGCTCAGTGCAGCGCTTTGTGGCCGTCGGGTGAAAGGCGCTTTATAAATGCAAATATAATTATTATATTTAATGGTTATTAGGCACCGCAGCATTAACCAGGGTGGCTTGGCGGGTTGGAACCGGGAACCTCTGCAACATCAGGCGAACGTGTTTCCGCTGGGTCATGTCACTTCCTGCTGGGTCACTCAGTTTGTGTCTAAGATGGAAGGAACCAATGAGCTATGTAGCTCTTTTGACAGTTGTCCAGCAGAGAAAGGTAAGCACGTGACATCATCTCAGGGCAGCAGAGTCAATTTAGTTCGGTTCAGTATCAATAACAACTTAATCTTGTACAGGGTCATTTGGGGGCGGAAACATATTCGGAGAGAGAGAAAACACACAAACTCTGCACAGAAAGGCGGCACCCGAGCCGGGAAGTCTTGTTATGAGGCATCAGTGCTACTTATTCACTGCTGCCGCCCACCGCGAGTCAAATCGTCCCCAGCGTTCAACGAGGAAGTCCAAAGTAAACGTCTTCACTCCGGTTGTAGGACACTAGGGGCACGAGGCAGAGAGCACGTGCGTACGTTCACGTGTCCCGCGTTCACTTCCGCGCGTGCAGGCCCCTTGGTCCCTCACCTTCTGGATCACCTACGAGGAGATCCGCAGGCTCTCGGGCGTGAGCTCCTTCTGAGCTTCGTCGCCGAGTCTCGGGACACCAGGCCCTCGTGTCGGAGGATTTAGATGATGGCCCGAAGTTTCGAAGCGAGGGGCAGCAGCCACCACCCCACGGCCCGTGTACTACGTGAAGAGGACAACGATGTCAATCTTTTAAAAAGTCGACCATTTATGTTTTTATTTTGCGTGTGCGATATGCAGTCCGAAAACGTTGGGTGGTGCGGTGGCGCAGTGAATCGTGCCGCCGCCTAACAACAAGAAGGTTCTGGGTTTAATTCCCGGCTCGGGTGCCACCTTTCTGTGTGGAGTTTGCTTGTTCGCTCCCTATCTCTGTGTGGGTGTTTGTCGGGCATTCCGGTTTCCTCTCTCAATCTAAAGACACGCTGCCTCGGTTAATTGGCCTGCTGACAATGAACCCCAGTGCCCTGATATGGACTGGCATCCCATCCTGAGTGTAACCATGCCTTTTGCTCTGTGTCTGCCTGGATAGGCTCTGGCTCACCGCAACCCTCTACAAGATTAAGTGGGTACTGATGATGATGTAATCCACAAAGGTTTTATTTTAATTCATGTGAACAAGGCCAGCGTCGGAAAAGCCTTCTATGACATCAAACTGCGTGTGGCTTTATACAGCACAAGGACAATAATTTACAGCTCTCCGTAAATCTCTGACCGGTCTTTTGACCATACCTCACCACGCTGGGTCAGTGCCTGGCATTAATTACCTCAGCTGTTTATAATTTTGGATTTCATGCTTAATGCAACAGTGCGGTAACGATTACTCGATTAATCAACTGAAGGCAGTCTGTATCACGTACAAAAGATCGGAGCAATCTCAAGCTTTATAATTGCACATCGCAGCTGATCCCATGATGCATACGGTATTGAAGGTAGCACGCGTGTAATCGACTGCAGCGGATATTTATTTTTGTAAACTGTGATAACGCAACGTTGCCATTATCTTGGGGCTGCTGCTCAGCACACACCGACCGAGCGAGACGGCGCATTGCGAGTACTATGGTTGCCATCCTGTTTTGCCCCAGAATCCACCCTCTTGGAGAAGTGGTAGCAGTTGCCCTGGGAAATCTTGAGGCCATCCCAAAGACATTTAAGCGTCCCGATTTATTTCAGTTTCAATAATCAGTCACCGCTGTAGGTAATGCATTTCCACGCAGCCATCTCCTATTTGGGGTTTGTCCCAAACTAGCAATGATAGTCCTGGCGTGCGTAGTACGTAACTGTATTTTTATAACTCAGGTGTACCAGTACGGTATTTAAAACGTCAAGATTAACCTTCGCTTTAAGGCGATACGTTGATTTTGGTTTTTAAACAGAATGAATATTGATATTTGAATGCGTTGGTAATCAGCGATAATATTACTTATTTTTCCATCGCAATAACGGCACGCGCGTCATTTTCCATTAGCGTGCCGAGCCAGAACTCAACCCTGATATCCTGACCCCACAAGAAGACATGTGGATCGGGGCCAAGCAGGGCCAATGGGGCTGCTGGCGCGTCCATTGCGCGTGGCGGCAGTCATTACACAGAGTACAGGGCGTCACCACAGACGTCTGCAAGTGTCTCGACTCGCAAGATCATGTGACTGCAGAAGAGGCACAGCTCAGCTTCTGCAGTGGGGAAAAAAAAACCTCTCGAGCCAGGTTGCGTTTGCACTTCCCGTCAATGTGCGATTTGTTTTATTTGTTCATATGACAGGGATTCTTTCAATATAGCAATAACTAAACCGCCGTTTTAAAACTATACAAATAATGCATAGATCTCACTGAGTGCCTTAATTTTATTGTTGCCAACATGAATTTTACAGAATGAAATATACCTCGAGGAATAATCGTGATATTACTTATCACCAGTTATAATTGCGTTAAAGTTGCTGCTATAAATAAAAATATTTGCCTCGAAGTTCCCAACTGATCGCTTGTTTCCAATCGACCTTCCACAGGACAAGGCAATGATGACTGGTTTCCTTTGAGTTTAGTGTGATAACAAAGCACTGCTTTATTATTAATGCAGTGTCTGGCAGGTTGACACCAGCTGACTGCCTTTCTGACCCCCCGTCCCCCCCCCCCGCGGTTTCCTCCCTACGCCTCCGTATCCATGTCTCGTCCATGACAAGACGTGGACTTTGCACGGTGAGTTACAAATTGTATGTTTATTCGGCGTGTCGTGCAGCCACGTTGCTGTAAGCAGCGTTGCTCGGAACGCAGCGATCACGACACCGTCGTTTTAAGTGGTTTTCGTAAATGTTTAACGATTTCTTGCACAACAGCATCTGTGTTGTAATTGCTCGTAACGTGTGAAAAGCTTGTGGTCTTCCATCGCATCTCATCTCATTGTCAGAAACCGCTTAGTCCTGTACAGGGTCGCGATGAGCCGGATCCTATCCCGGCAGACACAGGGCGCAAGGCAAGGATATACCGACGATGGGACGCCAGTCCGTCGCCGGGCACTGCGGGGCAATTTAGCCTGCGAGCCAATCAACCTATGTAGCAGCATGCTTTTGGACTGTGGGAAGAAACCGGAGTGTCCGGCGAAAACCCACGCGGACACGGGGAGAGCATGCAAACTGCACACAGAAAGGCACCCGAGCCGAGATTCGAACCCGGAAACTTCTTGCTGTGAGGCGACAGCGCTACCCACTGGGTGTGACGTCCATACAACTGAATGCACAACCACAGCGTCCAACACAACCGACTTACAAAACAAGCAGACCAACCGGCGATAGGGAAATATATTTAAACGTTTGTTTTGACATTTTACATTCATGAGCCAACAAACTCTTACAGGTTGATGCATAACAAATAAAACCGTTAACAACGTAGGTCACTATCCTATCGTGTGCAAGGTTCTACTTAATTGCTGAAAGGAACGCGCAACACATGCAAGTTCTGCTCGATTACTTGAGACTCGCTTCTAGAGATGCATTCTGAGAGTTCAACATTGTGGATTGATCAGGACAATTTACGATCTTGCCAGGGAATAATTTACCATATTTCCATCGTCACAGACGTGACGTAACCGGCTTCCACTGCGAGCAGAGCCGTGCGTGGGGGGGGGTATTGACGCAATCGTCGCTCGTGACGTCACCCGGTGAACAACTCGGGACGCAACGTCACGGCGCTAGCAATGCGTGCATCAACTTCCTTCCTCGTGCTTAATATCGGTGGCGCCACTTGGATTCCGCAGCGAAATCAAGAGCCTCTCGATTTGCACGGCCCTAGCGCAGCTTCACGGTGGGGAAAAAGGTAGGCACAGAACTGTGTCTTCACCAAACAGGCTTAAATCCTTATTCGTTTTATTCCACTTCATTTCGCCACAATCAAGGCCAGCCCCTTTAGCCAGCGGGCTCATCTGCGGCCTTACAGGTCGACGTACATCGGTGACACGGGCCCACGTCGTCGGCCCCAGGAGCCAGTCCCCCCCCCCCACCAAAGCCTCCTCCACCAGCAGTATCGCAAATCTTTAAATGCAGACAGCGCAGATGCTGGCGCTAGCAGCGGTGCCACCGACTGGACGTCGTCAGGCAGGGCGACCAGGTGAGTGACACCCGTGGCTTGAGCTGAGATTGCACAAACAACGAACTGATTCAATAAAACTTCTCCAGGCATTGGACAGTGTGCGCGTTCGCCACACGCAATGGCAGCGGCACATTCTGGCAGTCCGCTGGTTCGATCTTGTGGTATGTCACAAGGACTGGCACTGCGAAGATCCTCCATGAATGTAACTTCCACCTCGGATGGCACCAATCCTTTTGTCAGTGGACTTCACGTTCTGCACGTCCTCACCACGGCCACCGCTGCCGCTCAACGGACGATGCGGAAATCTTAACGAGCACTGTTAGTTTTCCTCCGCACAGCCACGCGAGACGACCGCACCACCGCCGATTCTTGGCGTCACTGCGTCTGCTCTTCGCCTGGATCCCTGTTGCTGCCGCCCTCTTGTCCCATCCCGCTCCCACCGCCCGGCACAAGGTCGCCGGGAGTGCTCTCCAGGAGGAACACGATGGGCGTGCGGCCCAACACAGGATTGGTGAGCTGCAGGCCCGAGAGCCAGTGGCCTAGTGTGGCCTGGTCACCCCACCCCACCATGCACATGGCGAACACGGGACCCTCCTCCACTGCGAGAGAAACAAGGGGCAAACAATCGCTCGCTCACTTGCTCAGCTACTTCTGACTACCCGAGAAGCAAAAATACATTGAGGTGAACGACACGTGGGCAGCATGGTGGCCCAGTGGGTAGCGCTGTTGCCTCACAGCAAGACGGTCCCGGGTTCGAATCTCGGCTCGGGTGCCTTTCTGTGTGGAGTTTGCATGTTCTCCCCGTGTCTGTGCGGGTTTTCGCAGGGGCACTCCGGTTTCCTCCCAAAGACCAAAAACATGCTGCTGCATAGGTTAATTGGCTTGCAGACTAAATTGCCTGCAGTGCACGGTGATGGACTGGCGTCCCATCGTGGGTATATCCCTGCCTTGAGCCCTGTGTCTGCCGGGATAGGCTCCAGCTCACCGCGACCCTGTACAGGACTAAATGGTTTCCGACAATGAGATGAGAGATGAAGCACACGTGGGCCAGTGCAGACAATGGGAGAGGCGGTAGTCAGGGTTGAGAGGGCTCAGGCTAACGGGCAGCAAGAGATGTAATGGGTAGGATGGTTTGGTAATGCTTGGCAATGGCAAGAGGGGAGCACACTCACCCTCGTAGACATCAAAAGAGAAATCTTCATCTTGGTTGAGGGTCAGGTCAAAGTCCAGCTCCAGGGGGTAGTAGAGGCTCCGCTCGGGGTCCACTGGGGGTTTCTGCACACACATCGTAGTTACGGGCGAGTTGGCCGACACCATCTACTCGCTACACTTGGAACCCGATTTAATCACTGGTAACGGCAGGAACATCGAGCACCTCAGCGTTGCGGGGTCGGCGTCTTTGGCCTCTGAACCATCCGAACACCTCTCAATAATCAATTCTGGTCGATACGATTCGAGACGCAAATCGCGAACGTGATCAATTTTCGACACCAGGGACATGAGAACAGTGATGAGCCCACAGCAGCCTTTACGCAACATCACGATTCCACGTTCAACTACGCAATACGCGAGTCTGCTGACCTTCTCGTGAGGGGCGAGGGGGTCACCGCGGAGCACATAGTAGGAGACGGTCGTGTCGCGGAGCCACAAGCGCGACGGCCCCTCCACGTAGACGGGCCGCTCAGGGCGGTGCCGCGACAGAAGCTCCTGCTGGTCGGGGCTCTGGATGCCTGCGTACGCATGTGTACAGGCGTGCGACGCACACACATGCGCACGAGGGCGTGCAGACTGTCAGAGACGTACGGTCGTTGCCGGGTTGCCACATAACAGCAGGGTTGGGATGTTTGCCTCTACGACCTGGTCGGCGCAGGAGACGCTCATGCGGGTCACTGCGAAGAGGTAAGGCCTCGTGTGCCTGTGGGAGGAATGTGGCCGTGGGAAGTCACGAACCTTATGAGGCCTTATGAGGCCAGTGAGCCATATGTTTCCCTAGCCCCTACCTAGAGAAAACATCAGCGCCTTACCCACGATGTAGGGCTTGGTCACCGCATGGCCATCTTCAGTGATGTCATCGTACGGACTCTGTGGGGCAGACGGTCACGAGGAAATTCTCAGCCGTGTTCAACAAGATAGGAAACAGTGCATGTGTTCATGTAGGTTTTCATGGATGGATGTATAATGAGAACTGCTCGTAAGATCTGCTCTTTCACGATAGCCGTGTCAAGCGTTCCTCTCTCCTTCGTGACGTTTCGCCTTCCACGTTGGAAGCTTTATCAGGCGCCCTGCTGACAGCAACCAGGTTTCTGACAGAAGCCCGAGCGAATCCGCAAGTGCGCACACAAGTGAGCGACCGGCAAGCGAGCGGACGAGCAAGTGGGTGCGGGCGGGTGACATCCTTGCCTGGTAGACGGTGACCTTAGCGTCTAGGTCGTCGGCCATGCGTGTGAGTGCGAGCGATGCGAGCGCGACGGGGTCGCTGGGCAGCGTCGCGGGCACGGGATACGGGTTCACGTGCTTCATGCGCGGGAACCAGTAGAGGATGCGGCGGTACTTGCGGTACGGGTGGCTCAGCTGCCCGTAAATCTGGATGAGCAGCGACCGCGTCTCACTGTCGGGCAACAGGCCTGGGAGAGAGGAGACGGTGAGGGGGAGCGAGAGGTTGGGGGTTGTTGTGGGCGCAGTATGTAGACATTTATTTAGATTTTTTAAACATCTATATAGATATTTTCCATAGTTGCACTCCAACAATGCTATCGGTGTCTTGTCATGGGATGACCAATCTGCTCATATCTCTCACAGTGTCGTGCAACCCTTCACATGTGGAAGCAGCTATCACAGCTGTCTATGAGATCCCTCTCATCTCATCTCATTATGTGAAACCGCTTAATCCTATATAGGGTCACGGTGAGCCGGAGCCTATCCCGGAAACACAGGGCGTAAGGCAGGAATACACCCGACGACGGGACGCCAGTCCATCGCCGGGCATTGCGGGACAATTTTAGTCTGCGAGCCAATCAACCTATCCAGGAGCATGCTTTTGGACTGTGGGAGGAAACCGGAGTACCCGGCGAAAACCCACGCGGACACGGGGAGAGCATGCAAACTCCACACAGAAAGGCACCCGAGCCGAGAGATTCGAACCCGGGACCTTCTTGCTGTGAGGCGACAGCGCTAACCACTGGGCCACCGCGCCACCTCTATGAGATCCCTTTGAATGTATTTTGGTCCACAGCAGCGGGAACTACCTCCAACCACCCAGCATTATGAGAGAACTATTCAAGGTACATGACAGTCAAACCGAATTTTTTAAAATCTCAGGATTGAAAATTAACGCAGATCAAGAGAATTCCCAGGTTTTATGGAGTGTGTAAACCTGGGCAACCGCACGGCAGCCTAAGTATGTGAGTGTTTGGTTAATCAGGTAATGAGCAAGCGGGCAGGCTGATGGATGATGAGACAAAGGACCAAACAGACAAAATGACGACGAGAAAAATGGGTGAGCAGACAAATAGGCAAGCAAATGGGTAGACAGACAACTTGATAAATTGAATGAGATGAACGGACAAGCGAGTGGGCAGGCAGACGGGTAAAGAAGTGAACGTGCTCACGCACGCTATGTCACCGACTCCCACCGTAGTTCTCCATCTGCTCGAGCACAGCGATGCCGCACTGCTGCTGGCGTGGGAAGTGGTTGAACGTGCGCTGGATCACGTTTCGCGGCACAAACACCCCCTTGGGGATGATGTCGAGCAGGCGGTTGTAGACGGCGATGTCACAGTGCACGCCGTAGTCGCGCATGCACCGCAGCGCCACGTACACGAAGTCCACGTGGCCGCGCCGGCGCAGATCTTCCCGACAAAACGACTCGATGGCGCTCATGAATGTCGCCTTGGTGCGGCCACGGTGCCCCGCTGCGCTCACCGCCGCCTCGGCAAAATGCCGCTCGTAGATGGTGAGGGAGGTGATTGAGCTCTTGGCGTCAGCGGGGCCCTGTGGAGAGAAAAGGCAGTGACGGAAAGAAAGAACATGATGGATGTAGGATCCAGGGCTTTGGCACCAGCGCAGTGACGTAATAGCCGGGACGAAGTTAAGAATCTGCTTTCAGCCCTCATCACTCACACATATCTGTATACATTCGTCAGACTACTCACTCACTCGCCCGCTCACCAATTCGTAGGACTGTCCATTAGTCTGCCTACCTCTGTTGACCCTTTGCTCCAAATAGATCGCATCTGCTGTTGCCTCATTGCAAGGTGCTGATGCTCCTGCTGTTGCTGCTGCTTTTGAGCCTGCTGGTCATCCTGCTCCTGCTGCTGCTTCTCAACTTGCGGTTTCGTCTGCTGCAGCCGTTGGCGCGTTTCCTCGCTTGCGTTTCTGCTGTCTTCGCTCGAGCCGTCCGCTTCAGATGGCGCCTTAGAGAGCCCGTGCCTCTGCGGCGTCACGCAGCCCATGAACACGCTCCTGCAGGCTACGATCGTGATCGGGGCGGCCTGGAGGATACAGGTATGGTTACGAGAGAGGCCGGCACGTTTCATGGTGTCAATTGTTTGCGGAATTGTGGTCTTGAGTAGCTAGATTATAAGGGATAGCTGATTAATGGCAAGGCCTCAATTTATCAGCAAATTTGGACCAGAATACTACATATTATTTGGACCCCTGGATAAAAATTATACTATCGCGTGCATTTCACCCTTCTCTCCCCCCTCCCCCACCAAGGTAAGAATGCCATACGGGGGACAATTTTTAACATGTGTGTTTAGGTGCCCATCCAAGGGTTATTCCACTCCTCTTGAAATTGGCTTGTCTATATTGCTATGGAATAACTAATAGAATATTGACTCATATCAACTAGAGACGTTATATTGTTCCTGCTCAACTGGTTTTAACAAATCAAAAAATTCTAACGCCAGAATCAGAATTCTACAGGGTTTAAAAATAACATACGTGTGGCCTGGTGCTGTGACGTGGAAGGACCCCTACAGGCCTCGACACAGTCACAGAAGCAGCACGGGTCCAAGCCCCGGCGAGTAGGGACGACAATCCTCGTGTGCAGCTCATCATCATAGGTGACCAGGTGTCCACCCCTCCTCGGTCTCCTCGTCAACACGAGCAGCTCAGCTCTGAGGGCGATTACAGACACGTCCCTGTCACCACGTCTGCGAATTAGCCAGAAGGAGGGCTCGACACGGCTATCCGGAACAACGGCTTTGGAAATAAATCATCATGCATAGAGCCATGAAAACCTAAATCAGTACATTGAGGATCACGTGTGAAGGATGGGATTACTCCAAGCACTACGGATTTGTCGCTCAAAACTACCGCGGTCCCAGCGAGATGGGCGACCACGCCACTGGATGGCAGTAGAGAAAGTAGGTAGGTAACAGACGTTTTGAACAGTGGCCCTTTTTCATTGCACAAAACCAGATATTTATTTTACATTATTCTCTTTAAGGCGGTGTTTTTTATTATTAATTGTGCAACACTGCTAGCTTCGCTTTATAAATTGCGTGGCAAATTTGACCACGACACACATCACCAGTGGCGAATGATTAGCACATTTCGTTATCACCTCGGCATCTCGAATTTACTACCCGACCGTTGTTAGTTAACATTAGTAGCGAGTGACATCTGAACCGATCGCGCGTCTCCCACCCCACGCGTTAACGAAACCGTCAACACCGGCGTGGTGAAGTATGGTCAAACAAATCCCAACCACCCATTACTGGAAGGCGCCGCGTGGAAAACCCTTCATCTAGCAGTTGATTAATCAAGGCCTGCTGCCA
>JAZEWT010000003.1:24159303-24171582 GCA_036362905.1 Mordacia mordax | reverse complement strand
GTGGTGGGCGCGTACGGTGGGCGCGTGCGGTGGGCGCGTGCGGTGGGCGCGTGCGGTGGGTCCGCGAGGCGTGCGGTGGGTCCGCGAGGCGTGCGGTGGGCGCGTGCGGTGGGCGCGTGCGGTGGGTCCGCGAGGCGTGCCCGCCGCGTGCAGCCGCGAGCTCCAACACTCGTCGACGCCGCATGCGCTGCTGAAACCAAAGCCGCACGCGGCCGCAGAAAAATAAAAAAGTTCGTATTTAAACGACGACGACAAAAAAAATCTCGAATCTGCAACGATCGCTCGCCGTCACGAGCTTCAACAGAGAAGGAATGCGTTTTGTCAGCTGTGCAAAGGAATTCGAATGCTGACGATCGGATACAGGGTTCCAGACGACGAGCGCCACGATTCGGGAATCTGGGCACGCGGCAGCTTCGTATTTTTACTTCAATCCACCTCGCAGCAGAATGTCGAGAATCTGTTAAACTATCGGTGGCATTCCACAAACAGGGAGCAACAAAGATCTATTTACATTGTGTCGGACCTAAAATTGCTCGGGTGCGCAGTGGAAAACGGGTATAAGATGATGTAGATCAGATTTAAATATATATCCGGTTTCCACATATCCGTTTATACATTGTGTTTCGTCGACTTGACAATGGCCAGTAATTGGCAGCGCATGACGAGAGCGGCTTAAAATATTGAGGTTTCAAATACGATCCAAAAAAAACAATTTACAGGCTGATTTTGGGTAACAACTGCTGACCATCTGCGAATTACGCTTTGGATTACTAACAATACTTTGGAACACTCGGGATGGTGCTGTGGTGCGATGGTTAACACGCAAAGGACGCCGGTTAGATTCCAAATACAGTGGCCCAAATTTCTCAAATTGCCTCTGTCCATCCAGCGGTATGAATGGATCCACCCCCAGTCAGAGTGTATCAGTAGGTCATGTGTGGTAGGGTTGAGTGTAGGGTTACCCCCACACTCTTCCAAGATATCTAGCTGGCGTGGAACGGTAAGGCCGAAATATCCTCTGCAGCAAACGCCCTTCCGCCACCAGTGGTGAGCAAGTAATTACAGGGCTGCACCTTGCGATATTTGGTTATCTAACGTTAACCAATGCAGAAGTGTGTGGCATCATCCCTTACTGGAGAAGGCCCAAAGCCTGCCTACGGTGACAATCGCAACAGAGCCGACCGACCCTTGGGCCAAAGCTTCTCAGGTATGGTTCCGTCTTTTTGGAGTGTTTTTTTTTCTTCAAACGTGTGGATCACCTTTAAGTGTCCACAATATACCGCGATAGTCCACGAGACCGCTCAAACATCCTGGCCACATCGGCGCAAAATACTCTTCTCCGAAGCGAACCGTGCAGTGTGCGCCCCCCCCCGCTCTGGTTGGACACGCTAAATATTTGATGATTGCTTCGAAAAGCTGCTCTCTCGGGACAGCCGCGTCGATGGCTCTCTCTCCCCTCCTCGCGACGTTTCGCCTCCTCACACGTTGGAGGCGAAACGTCGGGAGGAGAGGAGAGAGAGCCATCGACGCGGCTGTCCCGAGAGAGCAGCTTTTCGAAGCAATCATGCATCGAGCCGTGAAAACCTACATCATTACACACTAAATATTTGTTTTTAAACACCTCCACAGACATCAATATATATGTAACTGGTTCTATACAGACGACGGTAATAATGTGTATAAAAAAAGTTAGAATAACCGATTAGAGTTCTATACAATAATAACCTTACAACGTACAATTAGAAAAATGACGATCGCCATTCATGGCTCCACCACTCATGACCTCATATCACGATATCGCACTGACGTCACAGCGATGTCGCAAGGGACCCGCTCGGGTCATCGCTCTCCGGTCGCACGCTCGGGTCGTGCCGCGTGTTGCATCGCCGATGCGTGTTGTGCTCTCTACTCCACCCGGCACAGCCAAACTCCCCCCCCCCAAAACACAACTGTGAGCACGCCCGTACATTGACCGTCCTCCTGCACAGGTGTGACTCTCCAGCGTACCAGTCAGCTGCAGCGATATCAATGTGGCGGAGTGAATTACCTTCAACTGACCAACACCAGGAATTACATTTAATGCTTCACTAAGACGTTTTCCCAGAACCCCGTTCACCTCAACGAGGATCCTGAGAAATTCTGTACGCACAGTGATGCTAAAGTGGGAGCGAGACGACGGATGTCACGCCGATCAACACGGGGGCACGACTCAAAAAAAACCACGCCGGAGAGCCGCGCGGCACGACGGCTTAAAATCCGACATACTTAGTTTATCGAACTGCTGGGAGTTATCATTCAATGTGAATCCCCCCCTCCCCCCCCTTCTCGTGTAAAAGGTAAATAGTTCATTCTCACTGGGGTAGCTTAATCACGCCACACGAAAGCTCGTTCAGTCTCCTCCAGGCCCAACAGGACAGGCATCACCAAAACCCCACTCGGGTTTCTCCTCATTAAGACAAAAAGAATGAGCGCGGGTCGCATGGCGGGTTCGGGGTTTTCCCGTGCCTGCCCGCGCCCACGATTGGCACCTATTTGCCGCGGCAGTCGCGATCGCCCTCGATGGGCGCCTCTCGCTCGCTTCCGCGCGGGGACGACGACCGACTCTCGCTTCCGCCCCAAGACGCTTCTCGCGCACAGGTTTCTGTTGCGAACCCGGACGATTTTTTGCACCGCTTTGCATCCGAAACCCCCTCCCCCCCCCACTTCCACCACACTCCCCCCTCCACCCCCACACATGTATGGGCACGCACCGCTTGTGGAAAAGTTACAGGCTCAGTTTGGCGTTCGCCGCAGCGTTCGAATCGTGCCCTGCGTGGCGTGAAAACTGCCGAGGCGATTCTTCATCCCCCGGGGCCCGACGTGCGTATTAGCTTGACTTCTTGCTCGCCACCCGCTTTTTTCTTGCCGCCAGCATCTCGTAGAAGGGATCTTTGCTGATACTCGCCCTGCGGAGGCACAGACGGAAGCAAAATGGTCCTGCGATTAGAGTCCGTTTCTCTCCGCAAACCGTCCGGCGATCCCCACGTCGGCAGCGGCATGCACGCGCGAACAACGACACTATACTAAAACTCCACTCATTCCGTCAGTAACTGCGCACACGTGTGCGTGCGCGGCCTTAAAAAAAGGAACGTAAAATAACGGGCGGTAATCAGAGCAAAGACCCTTCTTCAGAACACGTGTGCTTCGAACGAGGGCCAACAAGAACCACTGCTGGAAACATCTCCTAACCGGCTTGGCTCAGGGTACGATCCTTTGAACCTTCACGGCGAGACAGCCGACGACCAGGAAGAGGGTGGTGGCGGTGACGATGGTGGCGTGTAGGTGGCCAGGCCTGCATCTCCCCCCGGGGAGTGTTGGTGGCAGTGCTCGGTGTTGCCCGGCGGCGCTCTCTTACTTGATGCTCTTGATCCACTCGTCGCGCTCGTCGGGCGCCGGTGCCGAGATGCGGTAGACCACGTGGTTGCCCTCCACCACGCGCCCATCCGCCTCCGTCTTGCACGCCTTCACCAGGCCGCCGCCGTCGTTGTACAGCTCGAAGCAGTTCTGCCGGCAGAGGCGGCGGGGAGGCCATGGCGATGAAACCACGGCGATTAGGGTCGGAGTCATTTGCTGTCTACAAACGCGCTCGCCCCGCCAGCAAGCGGCAGACATTCCACATTGCTAGAGCGGGGGTGGGTCCATCGTAGGAAAAGCCGCCGCTGACCGTGCCACGAAGCGGCGCTCGTTTCGTTCGACCACACAGTGGTGACGAGTTGAGCCGCCAAGACCGGGAGTCGAACTCGGAACGTTCCGATAGCGAGCCGCTCCGCTCGACCGCCGGGACCATCTGTACGGCTCTCGCAGAGTGATTGTAAGAGCTGCTCTCAAGAGCTGCGCTTTGAGGAGAGCTGTGGCAAGCGTGGTGGAGAGCTTTACACGGCCGATTCAGATGTCACGCCCCAACACCATGTGGCCAGGTTTTTGAGGGCGTGAGTCGGTGGGTTCGTACGGCACGACGCTAACCGCTGTGCCACCGATCCGGCGAACGGCGAGCTGCAAGGGGTAAGCGGTCAGCAGCGAGGGGTGGACTCTCACCGGTTTCTTGGGGTCGTCCACCTCCCGAATGCTCAGGTTTTCCAAAGGGATGATCCCGCGAGGTTCCTTGTCCTGCACACACACGGCCACATCTCACTACGTCAATACGAGCCTTCCACATGGACGTCTCCATGTGCACCATCCTGGCACGAGTGCCCTTAGTCATGTTTTGGACCCAAGCCCCCATTCTCAACAACGGACGGTCATGAGTACCACCTAAAGGAAAACGTTGAGAAGCATTTGTTTCGATAACATAGATGTTAATTACAGCACAAAGTGTTCAATGAGCTTGCAAGCTCCAGATGCGGGATTCCTGCGATCTAATACTGGTTCCTATCTCTAACGTTGGCTCCTATCTCTAACGCTGGCTCCTATCTCTAACGCTGGCTCCTATCTCTAACGCTGGCTCCTATCTCTAACGTTGGCTCCTATCTCTAACGCTGGCTCCTATTTCTAAATCTTGCAAGCTCTGGATGAGGGATTCCTGCAACACAACAAAGTTCGGACTAACCAACGAAACAACGACATGAATACATAAATAAACAAACTCACCGCACCAGTTTGTGTAAAAATGAAGCACGGGAAATGTACATTAACTGCGGGTGCAGGTTCTGGTGGGTGAGGGTTTGGTGGGGGGGGGGTGAGGGAGTGACCCCACTCACCGTGGTGTACTCAAAGTAGTAGAGGCAGTTGTCGGTGAGGATGAACCATCGTCGCTTCCACGTTTTTACACGGCCACCTGCAACCATCACACAGGGTCCCCTCGTCAGCTCAGAGAAAATAAATAAATATATGCAGATCCATTCATCGGCGACTCTGCACGGCGAGTAAACGCATGGTGCAGCAATTACATGTACGGTAAAGCAAGTAAACGCACGGTGCAGAGTTTAAACGCACAGTGCAGAGTTTAAACGCACGGTGCAGTGATTACACGCACGGTGCAGCGCATAAACGCACGGTGCAGAGCATAAACGCACGGTGCAGAGTTTAAACGCACGGTGCAGCGATTACATGTACCGTACAACGCATAAACGCACGGTGCAGAGTTTAAACGCACGGTGCAGCGATTACACGTACGGTGCAGCGCGTAAACGCATGGTGCAGAGTTTAAACGCACGGTGCAGCGATTACATGTACTGTACAACGCACAAACGCACGGTGCAGTGATTACATGTACGGTAAAGCAAGTAAATGCACGGTGTAGCAATTTAACGCACGGTGCAGGGCGATCCGTTTAGAGACACCCCATGATTTTCTAACAACCCTCATACTCCCCTTGCACCGCGACCACATCTTGCGACGAGAGAACGGTGAAAACATTTAGTGAGCGAGCCAAATGAAAGTCCACATTCCCATGGCTGGGACGAGTCTTGAGAGGACACTAACACTCTGCTGCCCTTATCGCCTCTCTTCCCTTTCTCGCTCCATTCTATTATTATATTATTATTAATCATTACACAGTAGATGCCCTTATCCAGGGCGGTGCAAATTGTAAATTCTAATTTCTACTACTCCCGTTCATCACATCGTTGACTCCATCTCTGGCTTGTAGGTTTTCACGGCTCGCTGAATGAGAATTGCTCTGAAGAGCTGGATCTTTCGGGATATTGCCGAGCGGCTATCCCGAAAGAGCAATCCTGTCCACAACAATCCTTCGTCCTCGACTCTAGGCCCCTTCCCTTGGCGGGCTCCGCAGCCGCGACGTTTTGAGTTTAAGAACAAAACTAGAGGCAGGGAAAAAGAAACGAGGGAGAAAAAAACGCCGCCGGGTGTAAACGGACGACGTCGTCGCGAAGCCTGAAAGGGGCGGCCGCGAGCGATCGCACGTACCTCCTGCAGCGAGCGGGGAGCAGAGAAAGCAGTGAACAGGGAGACAGAAATCAGCCGTCACTCATCAGGCATCGCAACCAGCAACGCGTCACACAGCCGGCGGCGAGACCCGTCCACGTGGATAACGAAATCGTTAGCGATAACGTGTGGCTACCCGACAGAGCTATTGGTGGTGGCGGCGGTGGTAGCGGTCGGCGACCCCGAGTTTGAATCTCGCTCATGGCCAATGCCAGTGATGATTTTCTCAACTGGTCCTAGGCCTCCACTAGGTCGACTCAGCCTCAAATGAGTACTTGGTGCAGTGTGTAAATATTGCCACTAGGGAGACAACGGCGGTCAGGCGTAGTGTTGGTCACTTTCTCTTTAGTGTGCTATGGTGGCCTTCATTGGTGCTCTATAATGGCACTTCACCCTACCAGTAACTCAGTGCTGTGGAGGCAGCAGTGAGGGTTGGTGGGTAAACCACGTGAATGTTGCGAAATGCTCTGCCAATGTACGTGCAGCGGGTGCCGTACTCTGAATCGCCAGGAGATGGCGGTACCACACAATTGTGGACTAATCTACATCTGTTCCATCTGTATGGCAGAGTGCATTTCCGAGTGCGTATGTTTTCTCTGGTTTGCTCCCACATCTAAACGCTCATTAAATGGCTGATAAGATCTCGATATAGAGGACCGTAGAGCTTGGGGGCGGGTTAATATGACAGTGGCTAAACTGCAGCATTACACGATGACATCACAGTAAAACCCTGACGATCATGAACATCTATTGAATGCACTTCGGAAGCAATGGACGCTGTCTGCTACTCCCGAGACAGTGGTCTGCATGGAAATAACTAAAATTATTTGTTTGTCTCAGCATCTTCACTGCTGCGATTAGATACATGTAATAATTCCACTGAACGGCCTTCATAATATATAGCTTGTTATCAGATATAGTCATGATTCTACATAAGATAGTCATAAACATCCCGATTTAACAGATTTCTGGACACCCTTTCCCACCCCAACCCTCCCCCCCACCCCCCCGGTAAGGAAGAGCTTCGCCAGCACCAGGGTGGGGAAGGAGATGACCGGAGGGAGCCCCTACGTACCAAGTTTGAGCAGCCAGCCCTCGCGGTCCGGGTTGAAGAACGTGTGCGTCAGGTCGTTCCCGTCATCCTCGGGGATCTTGAAGGGCTCGTTCTTGATGCTCTCGTACAGGTTCTGTGGGAGGCGCGGGCGCAACGGAACCATCGGTCGTCAGCCGCGAGACGTCGCCCAGTTTGGGGTCGGGGGAGCGGGGGGGAATGCCCGACGAGCCCCGGGTAACCGCGCTCGCGGCGTTACCACCGATGCTCAGAGGATACCCCCGAAGGATGCATACGCGTCACTTTGCGTTGATATATAGCGTACAGTGGGCACATGTGAAGGAGTCTTCCACGCGTTACGTGGCCGCGTGTTCTCTTTCACTACAAAGGATGTGAATGATCAGTTCCCACCTCATTTAATTCCACAGAAATTTAGAGGTCACGAATTTGTGAGGCTCAGCCGGTAATACTTGAGGAGCTGGAATCTCCACCGCCTTTAATCCCCACCCACTTTCACATAATCCCACCCACTCGGCAACGAGACATTATGTTGGCCCCGCCCAATACTCGAGTAGCCCCACCCACTGCCCTGAGTCAGTTGAGCATGAAGCCAGATCTTTTCAAACGATCGACAAAACTCAGATCTTTCACAAAATCTTCAAATTGACACAGTCACAGAATTTCTCTATGGACCTGGCCAGGCAACAAGGTCTATTTGGTGGCCTCAACCCAAAAAATAGATTCCAAATTATACTGATATAAATTTCACGGCTTCCAGAACTGTTCTTTCAAGGAGAGCCACGTTAAGCGCTGCTCCTCTTGACACGGTCATTTCGAAAGATTAGATTCCAAATTATCGTCCAGGATTGTGTGAGTGAGGCTCCAGACATGGGGGGGGGGGGGGCAGGGAGATCACTGACCCGAAGCAGATCCTCGGGCAGGTCCCCGCCATCATTGATGCCGCGGTTCATGGAGACGAAGCGCTCGACGGTGAGCTTGTCGCGCACGTTGGGGTTGTGCAGGCTCGTGTTGAGCATGATGATGGCGAACGAGAGCACGTAGCACGCGTCTGCAGCGCACGCACATGACGACGCGAGCGCCGCCGCCGCACGCGCTTTGAAGTCGCGGCGGGTGTCTGTCGGTGTCGTTGTCGCTAAAGCTGGAAGAAACTGCTCAACTGCGTGGCTCTTTTTTTAAACAGTTCTCCAGCGGGGAGAGGTAAGCGAGTTACAACATCTCGGCACCAGGGAGCAATTTAGTCAGCAGGACGATTAACCAAGGTCATCGTCGTTAGCAGCAGCGTGCGTTTTGGACTGCGGGTGAGTCTTGGTCAGGAATCGGGTGAGCGGTGGCGGTGAGTTGTGAGTGCCACGCGAGCCACTACGTGACACCGCCGTGCAGTACCGCGTAGTACAGCGTGTCTTTGCATTGTGGGAGAAAAGCAGAGTACCCGGCGAAAACCCACGTGGACGCGGGCAAAGAATGTGCAAACTCCACACAAAGGCAACCGAGCTGGGAATCGAACCCATGCTCTTCTTGCTGTGAGGTGGCACTATGTGCCACCCCACTACATTTGTATGTATACTTGTACATATGCCTGCCGTGACACTACCAGGTTCAATGCCTTCAAAACCCCACAATTTATCTGCACGACACCCAAGGCGTGTAGGTCTCATTCCAGCTTCACTTCCTTCATATTGGTGATTACTTTGCTGAAACCTTATCGCTGTTCCAACTTTAAATTCCCACTTTTGCGCCAGCACCATCGACCCTCCCTCTTTAGCAACCCCTCCAAACTTTAGCCACGGAGAGAAGGAATGAATCAGAGGCTATGCGGGAGGGGGGTGGGAGACCGCTGCCCGCGTGCGCGCGTGTACCGGTTGATTGAAACACCCCGGGGTTGCACTGGCAGTAGCGTGCGGCAAACGCCTCCATCATGCGGTCGATCTTCTGCGCCTCGCCGGGCAGACGGAAGCTCCACAGGAACTGCCTGCAACGTCACCGACAACGGCGTGAGTCACCAACGACGACTCGCCCTCGATTTGCGCTGTCATCAACGTTTGAGCTTCGGCGTTCGTGGGGATGCGATTTTAAATCCGATTTTCTGTTATCATTATTTAACAGACACTCTGGCGCAACTTACATCATAACACACAAACACATTTATAATCAACACAAAATAAATTCCACTGGTTGCCCAACACTGGAAAGCATTGTCGTCAGACCGGTAAATAATGGTTATACAGGTCTGTCTTGATTCGTTTCCGAAAAAACGCGAATGACTCTATGGTCCTGTTTTCTATCGACGTTATTCCACCAGGATGAAGCCTCGAAACCCGGAGAGCGGAAGCGCGGTGCGACCGATCGACCAGACGCTTAGGAGAGCGCAGCGGGTGACGCGGAAGGAAGAGAGGCCGAGCATCACCTGAGCGCCTGCACCAGGTTGAGGTTTGTGAACTCGTGGAGGTCGACGAAGGCCTGCAGCACCTTCAGGTTGAACTCGTCCCTGGGTGGACACGGGAACGGGTGGACGGCAGCGATCGACAAACCGAGTTAAGCACGTGAACGCGTCTTCAGTGCTTCCACACTATGTCTTTGGTACTTCGACTAGTTTCTGTAGTACCCTGCTTACTACGCAATAATAACAACACAATTTGTAATGTGCGGCGCTAATCCCACGCCTGGTTATGAACGAGACACGGGCAGGATGGTGCGAGGAAACCACGGAGAGGCAGGGAGGGGGAAGGCAGCCATACAGCCAGCTGGCGCCAAGATTTGCAGACTCTGCACACTGTATATTATGACGCTATCGGGCAACAGTTTAATGAGTGTTTTTTCTTGTTTGTGGGAGGAAACCGGAGAGCCTGGGGGAAGCCCACGCAGAACAAGGGGAGAAAAACACCCAAGGCGGTTATCGAGCAACCTCAGGCAGGAGTTTATTCCTGCCGCTCGCTAGCATTCATCGTAATCGACAGTTGTCCTTTACCAGCCGTGTAAAAGCGGTGGGCATCACGCGGGCATAGGCCGTGTGAGATGCAGCCGATTGGCCGTATCCTGCCCGTAGGCCGTAGGTCTCCCCCCCACCCCCGGAGAAGGGCACCTCATTAGCGACCGCACCTCTCTCCCAAGTAGTCGCCGATGGCCGTCTTGTTGAGCCCTTCCCCCTTGTAGAGGAACTGGGCGATGTCTTCTGGCAAGCTCTTGAGCAGGTCGTTCTCCACCAGGTAGCGGATGCCCTGTGAATGCAAATGGCACGATCATCATCGTCATCATCGTCATCATCGTCAACCATCGTCAGCCATCGTCAGCCACAAGCGGACATCATCTGCTGCTGGATGAAGGCCTGTCCTGCCAAGCCATCGCCATCTCCGACTGTCCTACAACACAAAAAACAAATACTCTTTCTTGAAATATTTGCTAATCTCATTTGGGCTGAAATGGCCGGAGAGAGGCCGGTAGTCACAGCATGGCGCTTGCCTTTTTCGGATCCATGTTGAATTTCTTGCGGCCGGCTGTCATCTGCTTGTTGCGCTGCATGGTTTTACTGCGGCACAGGGAGACAAAAAAGGCAGACGATTCACCAAAGGGATCACGCGCGCCCTCAATGCACGCCGTTGCCGTCCAAACGTTCGACGCCGCGGGCAAGGGGACGCACGGCCCACGGCGGCTTCATCTCACGCGGCCCATGGCCAGCGTGAGGCCCACTGCGGCGGAAAGTCCTCGCGAACCACATTTGTCCATCACGTGCCACGTCCTGTCTCAAAGACGTCGGCGGTTATGGCGTTTTGGGAGTGTGACGCGTCGCGTTTTTACCGTGGGGGCCAGCTAGTCAGACGGTATCGCACCACGTGGTGTCCAGCTGTCTCCTTGACAGTCACAACAAGAGTCGGACTCAGACGGTTCGTTGTAATCCGATCCAGTAACACAGGGCAGGAACTCCTCACACGACTCACTGCCAATGTCAAGAGCGTGTGGTCAATCCAGGCTTGGAAGCTCGCAGGTCTGGCCAGCTGCTCCCGGCTGCTGTGCCTCTGCCAAACCCCCTCCCCCCACTTCCCCCCTGCCCCCCACCTCCCCCCGCTGACACTCGTCAGTTCCCCCATCTTTCTGCACGGCCGATCGACTGCGTGAGCCGACGGGAGCCGGATCCGCCAAGTGGTGCAATGAGAGCCTGCAGCGCCCAAGGCAGCTGCAGTCCGCTTGTCATCCCACGCCAATATCAATAGTTACTCAGTGGCGCCCCCTACCCGGCATCCTCCCCTCTGCTCCCCCACCAACCAAGCTCATTCCTAGATTGATCATCATGAACATTACAGACAAAGCGCCCCGTACAGCCCTGAGCTGTTGGGGCAAGTGCTGTTTAGCGAGCACCTTATCGAGGCTGACATGGTACACGAGGGGGTGGGTAGCCAACACCACGCCCGGCCGTCTTTGTGTCTCCCCAGTGCTTAAGTTTACACACGGCACCAAGTACTTATAATTTAAGGCAGAGTCGACCTGGGGGGGAGGCCCACGACCGGTTCAGACGCTCGCCGCCACCGACGCGGACCAACAGTGGGACGCGAACTCGAGTGGCTGGGTTTATAGGCATGGTGTGGTTTCCCGCCACGCCACCGCTCTCTCCGATGCCAACGCCGTCGCGCAAATTTGGATTCACACGGCGTCCGAATGCGGCGGCATCATACGAAGCGGCGGAGCGCGGGGCCGCATGCAAATCGGCTCCCGGCACGCGGACCGAAACGTCGGACGTGGCGCCAAATGCGGCGCGTGGTACGCCAGGGAGAGGGAAAGGCAGCGATAGAGTGTCCAAACGCGAGGCCCCAAGGTCCTAGGGAGTCCCGGCTGGCGCAGTGGCCGCGCGGTGAGTAACGCTGCTGCCTCACAACGAGAAGTCCCCGGGTTTGATTCCCGGCTCGGGTGCCGCCTGTCTGTGTGGAGTTTGCGCGGTCTCTCTCTTTCCAAGTGTCGGCATCAGTTTTCACCGGGTGCTCCGGTTTCCTCCCACAGTCTAAAGACACGCTGCTGCCTAGTTTAATTGTCCTGACTAAATTGTCTCCGGTGCCCTGAGATGTAACTTGCTAACTCCCTATCGGACAACTGTTAAAAAGAACTATATAGCTCAATGGTTCCTTTCAAATTACATTAAAAAAAAAACTGACCGATGGAGTGAATTGGCCGGGGTTGGGGCTCGCAGGCAAGCGCCAGGTGGCCGGGTCTTTGCCCACGGGACCCGGCCGGGCTCAGCACGAAATGGCGACGTGGGCCCGCCTTCCAGTAGGCTCACCACCCGCAGGAAGGTCCGTGAG
>JAZEWT010000003.1:24112433-24133981 GCA_036362905.1 Mordacia mordax | reverse complement strand
GAGAGCTCATTCACATCTGGCAGTCGTTACAACTCTTAAGGTTACCCCCCCCCCCAGCGTGTGCCACACCCCACCCCCCATAGCCAGGTCCGTACGGGTCACAGGTCAGCAGATGCGAAATTATTTTTTAGCTAAACTTGTCGATGCCGGCAACACGGGTATGCGATGCGCTAAATGATTATTTTTTATTATTAGTGTGTGTGTTCACCTCGGGAAAACTTCATTGAGTCTCAAGACTGACTTTAAGAAGGGTCCTGCCAGGTTTTCACAGTACAGGGACGATATTGCGATGTTGCATTGCTCTGGTTTCTTCACGCACCTTCTGTATTAAGATGCTGAAACGTCTTAATACAGAGGTCTCCAGAGCTTGGACATTTACAGGGTTGCACCTCTAGCAGGGTCACATGGTGGCATAACCGTGATCAGGACTGCTGCCTTATAGCAAGAAGGTCCCAAGTTCGATTCCTATCTATAACACCTTTCTGGGTGGAGTGTGCGTGTACTCTCCCCGTGTTCACGTAGGCTTTCGCCAGGTACTCCGGTTTCCTACCCAAGTACAAAGACACGCTGCCTTGGTTAATTGTCCTTCTGAATAAATTGCTTTCGGTGTGCTGAGAGATTCTAACTTGTGTATCCCTCCTCGCTGGACAACTGTTAAAAAGAGCTGCATAGCTCCACAGTTCCTTCCAGCTTAAATACAAACCGGCTGCCTCACTGTTCATTTGCTGTTTTTATTCACGGTGTAAGGTGTGCCATGCCGATTCAAAACTCAGCTCGTCCGTTTTCAAACCACGCCGCTCCACACGCTCTGACTACAAGGTCAGATCGGTGCAGGCAACAAATAAGTTATCAAACGCGAGTTCCTATTCAGTTATTTTTTTATTATTTCATGCCGAGGTGGGGAAGTTAATCGGTGCAATGTGATTAGCACCTTCGCTCTCCTGGTGAGCCACCCTATAATTGGCACGCTTGCATATTTATTGTTCACGAAAACCACTCGCAGCCAAAGATCAATTTACAGTCGCAGGCCACGTGGCTCGGTGGCGATTGGGAACGGGCGGTGGCTCACGATGTGGAGGTTGCGAGTTCAAATCCTGCTTGGGGAAGATGAACAAACCCCTGTTCACAATGTCCCAGTCAGCGCTAGGTTCATTATCAACACGGTTTTAGTATTTTGTATTACCGCAGCCTGGTTTGGAGTCCCAGCTCAGGAGATTTTCCTGCGTGAAGTTTGCTTGCTTTCCCCGTGTCCGCGTGGGGTTTCGTCGGATACCCTAATCCCCCCCCCACAGTCCAAAAACACATACTGCTGCCGAGGCTAATTTTTAACCTGCTGCCGACATTGCACCTAATGCCCTGCGATGGGCTGGCGTCCCAGCTTACGCATATTCCTACCTCATACGCTACATCTGCCGGCATAACCTCCGGTTCACCGCGACCCTCTACGCGACAAAGCAGTCAACGATAGCGAACGAAGCAGCGACGTGTGCGGCGATCTCGCTATCGCGAACTGAAACCCCCACCCCTGCCTCCCCGAACACAGACTGATGCCCCATTCCCACACTGCCCCGGGATCGAACCCGCACGGGATTACAACCGGATGCCCGCGCCCGTCGACGCGAAGCGTTTGACCGACCTGACGCGTCGTGTTGCGCCGGCGCGAGGAAAGAGTGCAGGCTGGCGGCGCACAGCTCCGACACGCTGCCCATGCTTCTCTTCCCGCGAAGCGCCGATCGCTCCGTCCAGCCGGGCTCCGCAACTCGCGACGACTACGGTGAGAAAACGATGCTTCACACCTAGCACATTGTCACGTCCACCGAGTGCTGCTGCGGTTGCTGACGTGACGTTGCTGGTCAGTTGATGAGCCACTGTCGCTGTGGTTGCCGATGATGACGTTGCTGATCAGTTGACGAGCCACTGTCGCGTTACTCGAGCAGCAGCGAAGGGTCGGTAGACTTCATAAGACAGACAGCCTCACACTTCGGATCCTCCGCCGAGTCCTGATCCTGTTGTTGCTAATGATGACAACGCTGCCGATGATGATCAGTTAACAAAGCCGACGTCTGTCGCGTCACTCACTACCAGACTCGGTCGAGTTGACGATAACAGTGCCCGCACTCAGACCTGGTGGGATTGTCACGGATGGCAACCCCACTATAGGTGGTGTCTTCTGCTGCCAATGGTGATGACGCTGGTGATGACACAGATTGCTTGCTTGCTGCCTGCCGCTGCTTCTCGTGCAGCGGTCACAGGGCAGCGCGGAAAGACTCGCGAAGCTAAATGGGACCGTGGATTCCCGCTCGCTGGCCACGCCGATTTTCCCTACCGATTGCTCGCTATCAGTGCTCTTCCATGCAGTCTTGCGTGTTCCTTTCTGCTCTCACTGCTGCACCGCATCAAACGGCTTCAGGAATCTCGGAGCGCCTGATGGGTGTTTCTCTTGCACTCCGTATGCTGTTGTTGTTGTGGTTTGTCTCGCCCGTCAATCAGTGCGCAACACGGGCCGCTCAGGGAACGGCGCGGCGCGTTCCACTCCCACTGAGCTGACTGGCAACGACACCAGTTTCGTGGAAATGCACCCACGGCACGAATCGGGGAGGACGGCGGAGCGACACGTGTGGAAAGCTGCGTGTTTCGCGAGACGCGGCGACAGAGTGGGGTGGTTTGCCTCTTCACACCACGACCACCGCAACCACCGCTCACGCGGTGTCGCTGTCCAGTTCAACGTGAGAGGCGTGCTAACGCCGACGTGCCGCCTTCACGCGCGCAACCTCCCTGCTTTGCGGTCTGTTTTGTTTACAACTCCCACCCCCACCATTCTCTCATTTATTCCCCACTACCCACCAACCCACCAACCCCCCCCTCCCACCACCAAAGCAACAACCCACTCACCAATCCACCCACCAACCAATCCACGCACCCACTCACCCACCCACCAACCCACCACCAAAGCAACAACCCACCCACCCACTCACCCACCCACCACCAAAGCAACAACCCACCCACCCACCAAGCCACCCACCAGCCCGTGCACGGGTTTGTTATTTTACCCGGCAGCTGTTAGCGACGCCAAGCCATCGCCGACGGCACACACGTGAGTCGCCAATGGGAAAGAACGGGCGCAACCCAGCAATTACCAGCTTCTGGCCCTGCTGGTGGAAAAATCCTGCTTGATGGAGCTCGACAGACGGCCCCCTTCCCCCCTCGCCCAGGGGGATACGTTTGGCCGATTCTTTCACGCTGGTCATGTGTCATGAGAAAGCTCAGAGGAGAACCCACACGTTACCCCATCGTGGCCAGCCAGGCAGAATGGTATAAGTCGCTCATTGGCTTCGATTCCTGGCTCGCGTGAGCGCGTTTCTCTCCCCGTGTCCGCGTGGGTTTTCGTCGGGTTCTCCGATTTCCTCCCACAGTCCGAATACGCGCTGCCTTCCGACTGCTCGCTGCTGCCAAGTTTAATTAGCCTGCTGACTAAAATGCCCACATGACCCTGCACAGCATTAGGCGGCGACTGATGATGAATATATGAAACACGTGGCCACCACGCCAGCCTGGGGCCCACCCCTCCCTCTCACCATCACCCACTCGGCAACTGCTTTAAAGAGAGAACGCGTTGAATGGTCCAGTTTCCATGAAATGCCAATTTAAAAAAATATATAACTCCGGGTGACAATCTTTCTCTTACGGCACGGACGGCACTGCCGCTGGTGTCTTCCCAGACCCGCTGCGCTGGGGGAGAAACTGGGTCAACTCGGACGTGCGGGGGGGGGCTTTTCTTCTTAAATCGTAGCAATCGTCGGGGGAAAGAATGAAGAAGCGTCGTGCATTTTTCGATGTCGCTTAAAATAGGGGCTCCTCGCTGGGATCCCGCGACAGACGCGCCGTTAATTAGCGGAGGTCTGGTCTGCCCAATGGATATCATCCAGATTTGGTGTAAAATCAAATTCGTAAAGTTACTGGAACAAGACTGCTGTGTCGACAATGATACGGGTAGAAGAGATTGAGGATGAGACGCCTGTCTACCTGGCACAATAATAGACCACCTGCAGATTTGGCTTTGTTGAGATTTGTAAGCTGCTATTAACATTATCCTGGACGGATTTGAAACCACAGCACATGTTGTCTTCTAACACTATTTCCAAATACGTATTCATTTAAAATGTTTCACATATAAAGCTATTTTTTAATACATATAAACACACAAACATCCTGCACAAAAATAATAATGAAGACGACTGATCAGTAACTCCCATAATGCAACACAATAGCGTCGTTTGGCAACACGCAGACATGGGTTGACAAAGTTCCCCCAGATAGCCTTCACAGACGGTAGAGTCAAGTGCCGTTAGCGAGCACCAATAAAGGCCAGCATGACACACGAGGGGGTGGGTGGCTAGCACCATGCCCGACCACCTTTGTCTCCCTAGTGGCGATGTTACACCAGTTTCCAGGACTGCACTGTCCACGGGGCAGTGCAGCCCTGGAAACTGAGAATTGCTCCCAATAGCTGTTCTTTCCAGATATCCGTGTCGAGTTTTGCTTCTTTCTCCTTCACGACATTTCGCCTCCCACACTGTAGGCATCATCAGGCGTTCCGATGACGACGGCGTTCCGATAACAAAGGGCGTTCTGATGGTGCCTCTGACGTGGGAGGCGAAACGTCGCAAACGGGATAGACGAAAGAACGCTTGCCACTGCCGATCCGAAACGAACAGCGTGTGTATATAAACCACGCCAAGTTCTACCGAGGTGCGTTCCGCGTGAGTTATCCAATGCATCAGTCAAGACAAACCGAAGCCTCTAGGTACAAACCCCCCCAACCATCAATCATCTTGATTATTATTATTCTCTTTAAAAAACCGCGCGTCTCGCCTTTCAAACGCACGTGCTTCTGCACAGAAGCCGCAACACTGGTCCGCAAAACCCACAATACGAGGCTTTTGCTCGCGGTTTCCTTTAAAGTAGAAAATAGAGCCGGGGCAAAGGGGCAGAAAAATAACGAAACGCGGTTCTTAACTGGACGGATTACACGTCTCAAAGCGCATACATCCTGTAGTAGAGTGTTGACGAGGCTTGGGGCCCGGCCAACCTCAGCACTTGACATGATGTCCTCAGCTTCGTGTGATCATGAAGGTTTCGCACGGCTCGATGTAAGAGAACTGCTCTTAAAAGAGCTGTCCACGTTGGAGGAGGCATCATCACGCTTCTGAAACCCTAGCTGTTTCTCTCAGGATACCTCCGTCGAGTGTTCCTTCTCAGTCCTCCGCGATGTCTCGCCTCCCACGTCGGAGGTAAAAAAAAATCATTGGAGGCATCAGGCGTTTCTGAAGATGCCTCCAACGTGGGAGGCGAAACGTCGCTAACGGCACAGCGGGGACGCTCGTTGACACGGCTATCCCCGAAGCGCAGCTACGGACAGCGATTCTCACCGTACATCGAGCCGCGACAAACCGACATCAGCACATTCAAAAATCACTCGCGAGCCCGACGATGCTTCCACCGTGGGAGGCAAAACCTCGCGAGTGAGAAAGGGAGGAACGGCTCGACGTGGCAATCCCGAAAGAGCATCTCTCAAGATCGCCTCTCGGTGCCGGTGTGATGTTGGCAAGAGAGTAGGCAGCAATGCGAGCCCCCCCCCACCACACACGGGTCGCGCCGCAGCGCCGATTCACCAGCGAGCGGGAGAGGAGGATCGATTCTTACGAGGAGGCGTTTTCTTTTTTCCACTGCAGAAGCCGAGCCGTGCCGCCGACGTCACACGCGTTCAGTGCCGTATGACGTCGACGTCACGCGGTTCGGATGTACCGGAGCGGGGTGACGTGTCACGTGATTAGCCCCGCGCACGGTCCTGCTCAGCTCAGTGCGGACGACGTCTTGCTGTGAGGAGAGCGTGGTTGTGGTTCCCGCTCGGCACGGCAAATCGGGAGTGGAAACTCCAGCAGGGCGTGAGAATCCTAGACTGCCGTTCGTAAAGCGATATTACTCTTCATTGGACCCCACACCACGTGTGGGACTTCATTTCATGCGGCCCGCGACTGACTCCGCACCCCGGATTGAACCGGCGACCTCCACATCACAAGTCGTGCGGTGCTGTCCACGAAACGGGCACGGAGTCCATGCAGCGGTAACATCACAGTCTCTCACAGAAAAAGCTTCCTGCCCGAGTTGGTTCGATTCTTGCCTTTGGGCACCTTTTTGTGTGGCGTTTGTGTGTTCTCTCCCCCTGTTCTGTGTGCAACAACTATAAAAAAAAACACTTAGTAAACGGCCGATACCATTAGTGGTCTAGTAGGTTGATTAGTAGCCTGGTGGGTTGGTTAGTAGCCTGGTAGGTTGGTTAGTAGCCTGGTAGGTTGGTTAGTGGTCTGGTAGGTTGGTTAGTGGCTTTGTAGGTTGGTTAGTGGCCTGGTAGGTTGGTTAGTAGTCTGGTAGGTTGGTTAGTTGCCTGGTAAGTTGGTTAGTAGTCTGATGGGCTGATTGGTAGTCTGGTAGGTTGGTTAGTAGTCTGGTAGGTTGGTTAGTGGTCTGGTAGGTTGGTTAGTGGCCTGGTAGGTTGGTTAGTGACCTGGTAGGTTAGTAGTCTGGCAGGTTGGTTAATAGTAAGGTAGGTTGGTTAGTAGCCTGGTAGGTTGGTTAGTAGCCTGGTAGGTTGGTTAGTAGCCTGGTAGGTTGGTTAATAGTCAGGTAGGTTGGTTAGTAGCCTGGTAGGTTGGTTAGTAGTCTGGTAGGCTGGTTAGTAGTCTGGTAGGTTGGTTAGTGGTCTGGTAGGTTGGTTAGTGGCCTGGTAGGTTGGTTAGTGGCCTGGTAGGTTAGTCTGGTAGGTTGGTTAATAGTAAGGTAGGTTGGTTAGTAGCCTGGTAGTTTGGTTGGTAGCCTGCTAGGTTGGTTAGTAGTCTGGTAGGCTGGTTAGTAGCCTGGTAGGTTGGTTAGTAGTCTGGTAAGTTGGTTAATAGTCAGGTAGGTTGGTTAATAGCCAGGTAGGTTGGTTAGTAGCCTGGTAGGTTGGTTAGTAGCCTGGCAGGTTGGTGCCGGCTGTCAGCACCTCTGGGTGAAAGGCACAACTATAGAAATGTAATAAACTATTGTAAACCGCAGTTGCACAAATGGGTAAATAAACGGCACTTCTTATTGTTACCACTGCGACTACTACGGTTGGCGCAGATTTCAGACCCGCGGTGAGTGTTGCCAGTGCCCGGATCCAGCTGTCAATTCTTCCAAGCCAAACACCGGACCACCTGCTGTCTGCGCTCGATTCCAATTCGGATGAAAAGCCCCCTTTTTTGACGTCGAGTTTTGGACGGCATCACCATCGGGCCCAAAAAAAACAACTCCAATGAAACGCCTCTCTTCTTCTTCTTCTTGGCTCCCCGGTCGGTCCGTGTTCTCCGACACGGGCAGGCAGCGGAGCGGGGATAAGCGGCGCCCACGGTGTTTCGCGCTCACGTGCGCCTCGCAACGGACGATCTTCCACCCCCTGCCTCGCCGGGAGATCGAAGCTGCGGGCTGCAAGTCCGGTGTGCCGACCGTGACTCCGCTGCGCCAAGCAGCATCGCCCGTTATAGTCAGCACCGCGTGGTAAATGTCATCAGGGTCGGTTCCTCGCTTGATCTTGGGCGCAAACTCGGCATGGGACGCAAGACCAATCAACTTACCAGGCAGCAGCACGTGTCAAGTTTGCTCTGCGTAAAACTCGATAATAAATTTGAAAATGTCTGTCTAGCGACACCTGGCGACTGTTTTTTGCTCGTTTCTCGACTTTTTCTGCCCTAAGGGAGGAGCAGGCCGCACCGATTCCCACGACAGCTTGGAACGTACCATTACACGTAGAGGGGAGGTGGGGGTCTCGGAACTGGAAGGGTCATTTGAATGGCCCTCTTTGTCAAACGCACCTCCCCTCCAACACCCTCAAGAGTGGGCTGGCCTCTTGAGAGGCCCTTGGCCTGATGTCATACATTCCGCACATTCCTTACGTGACCCACCTACCCTCCTCTTCACCTCTGTGTAGGTCTCAAAGCCAACCTTACACCAACTACAGGAGGACCCTTTTATGAGCCATGGGTACCAGCCAGGGTGGCATTTTATCTCTCGATTACAAGTTGGCACGAGGGCAATGTCACTGTTGCGGTGTAATTAATAATGTCGTTATATAGAGAAGCATCTATTAAATGACAGGTAGCAGAGTGTGTAGGCAAGACGGTATAGACGTAGTGATGTTTGTTTCCACGGCTCAATGTATGGTATGCGAACCGCTGTCCAGAGCTGCTCTTTCGGGATAGCCGCATCGAGGCATTCCTCCCTCCCGCTCTCCTATGAGACAGTTTCGCCTCCCACGTTGGAGGAGTTTCTTCACGATGGAGGGAGGCGGCATGCTCGACACGGCACCTCCCGAAAGAGCGGCTCTTAAGAACGATTCGCAGACCGGACACAACGCGAGCAGCGTTTTCCACACGCGGCAGTGCCACCCGCCTCTGGCTCACGGGGTCCAGCGGGCCCAGTGAGGTTACCGAGAGACGATGGAGAGGGGGGGGCTGAGGTTGGAGGAGGAGAGGGGGAGGGAAATGTTTAAAGACAAAACATATCGGAACCCGAGCGCCAGCACAAACCAGGAACGACGCAGCTGGTGGCTCTCGCTTTGTACACACGCTCACACACAGCAACTGCTGAGAATTGTATTATAAAAAATGCCCACCTTCCCCCGCCTCCGCGGACTGGATAATACTTGGTCTGGAATGCCTATCGCATGCCTCGCCACACGCAGCGTCAATGACGCATTAAAATGACACATTAGCAAGTGGCTCTTTGGATGGTGGGAGGAAACCGCAGTACTCAGAAGAAAACCCACGCGGACACGGGGGAGAGAGTGCAAACTCCACATGGATGTGTCATTTATGCTGCATGTGGAGGGGCGGCAGAGTGGTTTGGCAGTGAGTAGCGCTGACGCCTTAAAGGCAGAATGAGCCGGGTTCGATTCAAGGCTCGGGTGTCACCTACCTGTCTGTGTGGAGTTTACGCGTTGCTGCGCTCTCCCGTGTCCACGTGGGTTTTCGTCACGTATTCCGGTTTCTTCCCACTGTCCAAAGAGCCACTGCTGCTGCTGCCTTGGTTAATTGGCCTGCTGACAATTCCGATGCCCTACGATCCGAGGTGTAGGTATAGCCCTGTGTTGAGACCTGTGTCTGCCAGGATAGGCTCCGGCTCATCGTGCAGGATTAAATGGGTACCGATAAAGTAATTAATAATTTATATGTAGGGACACAGAACGGAGCTTTGCTTAGAAATGCTTTCACCTACAACCCTCCATGGACATGCACAGTCGGTACGTGCGCGTGTTGTAGCACAACTATTGGGTGGGTCCGATCGTTTGTGAGGGTTCACGGTAGCCAATAACATCTGGAAAATCCATCAGCATTCGTCCATCAAGCTCGAGTCCGCCTGCGAGACCCGCAGGGTGTGTGAGCCCGTGAAAAGGCGCCGGGGATTTGAGGAGGTCTTCATCAAGCAGTGGATTGACCACGTCTGCTCCGATGCTTGAAGAAGGCCTGATGATGCCCATTCGCTGGGCGAGCTGGTAGGAGCACAAAGCCCGCACTGTGGTGAAGGAATAAAGCTCCTGGCACCGAAAACGCCCACGCGATTGAAAGGCATCGGTGGGGCCGCTCCGCGGAGGGCATTCATCAAGCCCTGCCTTGAGATCGTTAACCCGTGACGCACCGCTGGCTGCCCCCTCGAGCTGCGCGAGTAGTGGCCCAGCACCCTCTGCGCAGGGATGTGGGTGCTCGAGTCGGAAAACTCGCTGAACGTGCCTTCGCCTCCAGGAGGGGGAAACTCGACACGGCTGTCCCGAAAGAACCGCACCGAGTCACGAGAAACCTACATCGGTATAAAGATGAAAGATCCCCCGTGTAGCCTTAACAGGCTGGGGTCGGGTGTCGTTAGCAAGCACCTATGAAGGTTGACACGCCACACGAGGAGGTGGGTGACCAGCACTACTCCCGGCCGCCTTTGTCTCCCTAGTGGCAATGTTTACACACTGCACCGGGTACTCATTTGTCGACCTAGGGGAGGCTCAAGACCGGTCAAAAAAAATCATCAATGGTGTTGGCCGTGAGCGGGATTCGAACTCGGGTCGCCAGGTTTGTAGCCCAACGCGCCAACCGCTGGGCCACCGCTCCCCACGCACAATAGTACACACACGCACGCACTCGCACGCACCCACCCTCTGCCACCTTCCCCACCCCCCAAAGCAAAATGTTTGGCATCGGTGGCACCAAGTGGAGCGGGCCAGCACTGACAGAACAACGCCCGGCTCCTCCCCTCCTCTCCTCCTCCTCCTCCTCTATTCCTGGCGTCACACAAAGGGGACCCTGGTTACATTCCCACGTGAATCACGGCCAGCTGTGCACAGCCGTGACGGGATAGCAACAAACAGCTAGGGTGGATCGGACGCTCAACCAAAGACCCCCCCCCTCCGGTATAGCCTTAACGGACTGTAAGGGCCAAGTTCCGTTAGCGAGTATCAGCTATGAAGGCCAGCACAGCACAAGATTGGGTGTGTGGGCCAGCCCTTTGTCTAGCGTGGCAATGTTTACACACTCTGCACAAGTTATTCAATTTGAGGCTGAGTTGACCGAGGAGAGGCTGAGGACCGGTTCAGAAACTCGTCACAGGTGTTGGTCGCCGTGAGTGTGATTCGAACTCGGGTAGCCAGGTTTTCAGTTCAGCGCGCTAACCGAGGAGTCACGGCNCCCCCCAGTGCGAGGCAGCACAAGCAGGGTGGTGACTACTGTCCTTACCACAGGGAATGCTCAGGAATGTTAGATTCCTTTTGTGGAGATCCACCAATTGGGAATGCGGTCCTGTGTTCAAGATCGTATCGCTGGCCTTTGTTGGATGAAAACGCACGCGGCCTTGTTTTGTCAAATCCACTGCTGGGTGAAGACCTTTGGAGTGTGGTGGCTCAGTGCCTAGTGCGCCGGACTGCAAACCTGGCATCCCCAGTTCGATTCCCGCTTACGGTCAACAGCAGTGATGATTTTCTGAACCGCTCCTGTGCATTCCCAAGGTCGACTCAGCCTCAAATGAGTACCCGGTGTGGTGTATAAACATTGCCGCTCGGGAGACAAAGGCGGCCCGGGCGTGGTGTTGACAATCCATCCCCTCGTCTGCCGTGTCGACTTCATTGGTGCTCGCTAACGGCACATGACGCTACAGTCTCTTGAGAATATACGGGGGACCTTTGTCTTTGTATGGGGATCTCTCCCGCGTTGGTCGTGCATGTTATATGACCGATTCACCACCGTTCACGCTGGCCACCGCGCGTTAGCCAAGGCGAGCAGCATAGATGTAAAGTACAACAAGGCTTTTACTGGACTACCCCGTCACACAGACAACCAATCACGCCGCCCCCCCCACCTTCCCCCAACCCAAGACCTATAGCAACCTGTTTGTGAATGGTGACCGCCCAGTCATCCCGGCTCGGAGGGCCCTCTTCTTTTCGGACGCGACCTGGCGCGATGATTCAAACTCCACGCCACTGGCAGGGCGATGCGACGATAGCCCATCATGAGGATGAATGCTTTCTGCGGTCAAACAGAAACGGTTCCCACTTCGGGGCAGTTTTTAGATCTCTCACTCGGTCCTCCGTGAACATCAGCTATCTTGAAAACGACCGCTTATTTCAGGATTATGGTTGGCGTTTCATCTGCGTACAAGTCGTTGTTGTGAGTGTATTCCATTTGCGCAATCGTGCGCGTTATTGTCCACGTCTATGATCACGGTGAGCGTTTCAGCGATGTGCATGCACATTGTTGCTGTGAGTTCATTTTAATTTTGGTTTCACGCATTGCTACATCGGTCAGCTCGGACGTTTGTTGTGTCGCAGAAATCCCGTATCCACAGCTTGCATGCTCACTGGGTAATTGCTACTGTAATTTAAAACAAAATATCGGTCCACCTAGTGTTAGGGACAGGAGCCAGATCAGAGATAGGAGCAAGTGTTAGAGAAAGGAGCCAGTGTTAGCCATAGGAACCAGTGTTGTATCGCAGGAATCCCACATCTAGGGCTTACAAGCTCACTGGGTACTTTCTGCTGTAATGATAATAGTAAAAAAACATATCCGGATGTTTCGTAAAAAAAACCCCAACTCAAAACCAGAAGTGCAATTGTTATGTAGATTAATTACTTTAATTATATTGAAGTACATATGTTAACGCCCGGCGATGGACTGGCGTCCCGTCGTCGGGTGTATTCCTGCCTTACGCCCTGTGTTTCCGGGATAGGCTCCGGCTCACCGTGACCCTATATAGGATTAAGCGGTTTCAGATAATGAGATGAGAGAGATGAGACATATGTTAACATTCAACCTTGACGAAATCCCCTCAAAAAAACGTTATTGTTGTCGATTTTGCGTTTTTATGGCGTTATTTTTGACAGACCTTTATCTCCGCAGCTCTGTGTAGCGCTTTGTGACCCTCGAGTGATAAGCGCTCTATAAATGAAATTATAATTTTTATTAAAACCTACGTACAGATACGAAATACAGCGCCCGGAGGCTCGGGTCACGATTCCAGACCCGAACGCAATACAGCCGACGGGGCAACGCAAGCTAATAATAACTGCATTTATAGAGCGCTTTTCACCCGAGGGTCACAAAGCGCTACACAAAAGCTGTGGAGAGAACGACACGTCAACAACAACGATAATAGAACGGAAAAATCAGCGACAATAAGAGTTTTTGGGGGTTTTTTTTTTAAGATGTTCGCGGACCGTGGGCGCCGGCAATAAGCGGGTGACGAGCGGAGCCTTGGCTGGATCGTTCGTCAGCCTCAATAATTCTAAAAGGAAATTAGCGGCGCCGGCAATCGGACAGTGTGGCCGGAGGTTTCACGTGGCGCCGCGTCTCCCGATGAACAATACGGGGAGAATTACATGAGTGGCGGCGCGTTGAGGAAAGACCTGGGTTCGATTCCCGGCTCGGGTGCCGTGTTTACTTATAGAGTTTGCATGTTCTCCTTCCAGAGTCCAGAGGCACGCTGCTGATGTTTTATGTTAATTGGCCTGCTGACTAAATTATCCCTGACGCCCTGTGATGGACTGGCATCCTATTCTGGGTGTGACCCTGCCTTGTGCCTTGAGTCTGCCGGTATAGGCTCCGGCTCACCACAGCCTTCTACATCTGCGATTCTCATCCGGCGGTCGTGACCCATCAGCGGGCGGCGAGCACCACTTCGTGGCCCGAGGAGAGCGGACCCGAGTGGCCCACGTGAGTACTCAAGGTACAAAAGGCTGAGAAGCCCTGCCATCTTGCCATCTACAATGGATTTTTTTTAAACCTGAAGTACACATGCGCGAAGGGGAGGAGTAGGGGCGGGGATAGAGGAATTTACCGCAGACATGATAAACGTGCTGACGGTGCAGTCTTCCTCTTGCCGACAACAAGATTGCGCATCGTCACGTGGGGGCTTTGCCACCCCCGCGTTCGAACCGCCGCGTTCTCCGCGTAGCTGAGCCGGGAACGCGAGGCGTAGTCCTGCCGTGACGGCGGCGCTTGTCGGCCGCACGTGGGCGCGCAAACGCATCGGGCAGCCTCCGAAACGTCTTGGCTGAACGCAGTCGAGCGGCTGGAGATTTTTTTGTGAATGCATCGGCAGCGATTCCAGATTTTTTTTTTAATCCTTCATAGGTGCTCGCTAAGAGCGCTTGACCCGACTGTCTATGAATTCTATGTGGGGGGTCTTTGTCTACGCATGTCCGCATGTTTGCAAGAGGCACTATTGTGCTGCATTCTAGAGGTTAATGATCCACGGAGGGATTTGGCTTGGTTAATTTTGTCCAAGGATGTTTGCTCTTTGTCTGTCTGCGTGCATTTATTCTAATGTAACGCGTTTTTGTAAATGGTATAGCGAAGGATGACACGTGACGATGTTCCAAATCCACCCGCATTTGGATCGGTGCAGGATGATGTAAATAGTCTCTCGCAAATTACAATTAAAATCCACGAGTGGCCAATTAGGGCTGCAGGAAGTCGTCGTCTCGTCTACGTGGAACTGTCTTGTTCTACTTTTGCAGAACGAGTTTCAAAGCATATGCTTTAGCGAAAGTTTACGTGAATCGTCCGGAATCCGCCGAATCTCGTTGAATCTATCGTCTCGCTGAGATGGGATCGAGGCCTCATGCAGGCACGTGGGCCGCCGCCCGACAACACGAGGCAGCGTCGCGAAACCCCACGGTTGGGCTGTAGTTCTATGCTCCCGCGCCTGTACTTCCCACCGACGCGCGGAGGTGCTCACAGGCGTTCGGCGTGGGCAGGCCTTTATACAGTGGTGGAGTTGGGGGGGTTGTCGTGGGAGGATAATGGTCCGACCTCAAGCCGGTCTAATGATCCCAGTGCGTGACCTCCGAGGCTATTGTTGCCAGGAGAGGGCCTTCGGAGACAAAACCCACTGTTCTCTCACAGCATTTATTGGGGAGAATTAATCCCAGAGCTGCTCTTTTGGGATAGTTATGTTGCAGTCTCCCCTACTGTAATGATATAAGTTTTCACGGCTCGATGCATGATGATTGCTTCGAAAAGCTGCTCTCTCAGGACAGCCGCGAGAACAAACTTGGAGGGGGGGGGGTCCCGAGAGAGCAGCTTTTCGAAGCAATCGTCTCCTCCTCTCTCATTCACTCGACACGGCTATCCTGAAAGAGCAGCTCTTGAGTGCAAATGTCACACATCGAGCCATGAAAACCTACATCAATACGGAATGCTTGTTGCCCTATACTTCTATGTTCCATCGTACATGCTCCCAGGCCTTCACCAACCCACAGCAGCCTGTGTGGTAAACCCACCCTTGCGACAGGAGAATCGCGGCTCAATTCACGAGAATTGTTCCCTGGAACTACTCTTCCGGGACAGAAATCCTGATGATGCCTCCACCGTGGGAGGTGAAATGTCGCAAAACGAGAGAAGATGAACGGACACGGCTTTCCCAAAAGAGCAGCTCGTGAGAGCAAGTAATCACCTGTGTGGTGGTGGGGGGGGGTGGAGTTGGGGAGGGGGATGCTGGCACGCAGTCGGTTTACTCCACGTGTTCCAACTTACTGCAGCTTAATCGTCATTTTGCTTGCGTCTGGATGTCCTTACACGGTACTGTATTATTTATTGTCCAGCAGGCAGTGAGCAACGCTGTCGCGTCACAGCAAGGGGTACCCGGGTTCGATTCCCAGCTTGGGTGTTTTTCTGTGTGAAATTTGCGTGTCTTTCCCCATGTCCACGTGGGGTTTTGGCGGGTACTCTGTTTTCCTCCCACCGACCAAAGACACGGCACTGCCGAGGTTAATTGACCCGCTGAATAAATTGACCCAAAAAGCATGCCCTGCGATGTACCGGCATCATATCCTGGGTATAGCCCTGCCTTGCGCCCTCTGTCGGCCGAGATAGGCTTGGACCCCTCGCAGCCTTGTACAGAATTAAGCGGTTATTGATAATGAATGAATGTTCAGTTGTTCAGTAGACGCCCTTCTCGAGGGTGACCTACATCATCGCACGCGCACACACACACGCATGCAGATTCCTAATACGAAATAAATACCAAATAAATAATATCGTTGCCCAACATTGCAAAGTGCCGTCAGACCTCTAATGGTTGTACAGTGTGTCGTGAATGGTCGTAGACTTTGGGCCGCGATTAAATATCGCAGCCTCGTCATCTGGGAAGAGGTGGGTGGTTGTTGGGGCAGTTTCTGACGGCGTTGGGGAAAGTTCACGGGGAAAGCGACCGCGGCTATAACCTCGGGGTGATTTCTCACGGGGCGGAGGGGGGGGCGCAGGCGTCGAGTTTGTGCCCCCTTTACGAGACGGAGAGGAGGAAAAAGAGAACACATTTGGAACGGCTCCAAAAATAGGGTTCACGGTGCACATCGATCAGTTGAAAAATGCGGCCCTGTCAAAATTGCAGGTAAACATTCACGAGGGGGGGGGGTGCCGGCAAGATTTACAGAGGCTGCCACGGCCAGGGGGGGCGGGGGCTCTTCTCTCCTCCGCTCTCTCCCTCCCCACACCGCTCGGGAAGAGCGCTCCAACGTTCCGTGGGAGCTTTTTCGGAGCTCAAACGTCAGGGCGCCGTTCCGCAGGAACACGTGGGAACGACCTGGGGATAGAAGCGGGGCCCGTTGAGCCGCATTGGATCCCAATTATAATAAAAATTTCTGCCTAGTTGCAATTGCATAAAGTTGATAGGTGGTGTCCGAAGGGTTGCATGTGATCTTTCCTTTTCTTGAGCAAAAAGCTCCCTCAATTTAGTCTCTTCGCAGTCAGTAGCGCTGTCGCCTCACAGCAAGAAGGGTCCAGGTTCGGTTCCCGGCTCGGGTGCCTTTCTGTGTAGAGTTTGCACGTTGTCACCCCGCGTCAACGTGGCTTTTCGTCGGGTACTCCAGTTTCCTCCCGCCGTCCAAAGACACGCTGCTGTCAGTTAATTGGCCTACTGAGAAAATTGCCCCCAGTGCCCTGCAATGTACTGGCATCACATCCTGGCTATAACCTCGCCTTGCGCCCTCGGTCTCCCGGGATAGGCTCCACCCTCCCGTGACCCTGTACAGGATTAAGCGGGTATTGATACTGATGATGACACTGTTACACTTACTCGTCTCTTATTAATTTATATTGGTAATTGTTGGTGTGGTGCAATTGTACGTGTTACTGTTTCATCATTGATCATGGTTTCATGGTGCTCTGAGATTTTTCATTTACGTTGAACAATTTAGATGTTGTTGCGTTGGTCAATTCTAGAATTTGTTGTATTGCAGGAATCCCGTATCCACAGCTTGCAAGTGTTAGAGACATGAGCCAGTGTTATAGATAAGGGTCAGTATCACATCGTAGGAGTCCTGCTTCTAGAGCTTACAAACTCACTGGGTATATTCTGCTGGAATAGTAATCGTCTATCTATAGTAGCTCACGCACAACCCTGGAGAAAACCTACGCGGGAGCAATGTGGTTGGTGTGAGCCCAGGTGCAAGGAATTTAAATGTCTAACTCCACACGCCCCATCTCCTCTCTGAAGTCAGATATCTGCCCCCCCCCCGGCTCACGTCTGGCTTCAGCACAAGGGCCTCAGTGCAGTCAGTTCTCTAAAACTGTTCCTGCAACGCTCGACGCGGCTATCCCGAAAGAGCAGCTCTTACGAGTATTTATCACGACGAACCAACATCAGTACAATGAAACCCGAGCAATAATAACATAACGGTGTGTGTTGGCAATATCTGTCAGTTTGCACTTATGCCAGAAGGAACCGTTGACCTCTAAAGCTCTTTTAACAGTTGTCCAGCGAGGCGGGGTAAGCAAGTTACAACATCTCAGGGCACCGAGGGCAATTAGAACAATTAACGTAGGCGGCGTATCTTTGGGCGGGTGGCGCAATTGCACCAACAGCTACGCCACCGCGAAGCTGTCCTCCGGCAACGCGACAGCTACTCACGGCCGGGATACAGAGCCTCAAAGCTGGATGTCTTCCACGAGTCACTTGGAGGGGGAGGTGGGGGTGGGAATTTCAAAAGGCGTTTTCTCTCTCTGCTTTACTGACAATCTACAGAATCTACAGATCGCCACGGCAGACCTTGCAGTGTCACCGCGCCGTGGGTGACAAGAGCCACATGTTTCGCAAGGTCTCTGCGCTTTAACCAGAGGAGATGTAGCAAGCTCTGGGCCGGATACAACCCACGACTTCGTTTGACATTGCCCGTGGATTCTGTGAGTCTACCCGAGTCTCCATGCGAGTTTAGGTGTGGCTGTGCGTGTCTGGGGGTCTCTGTGCGTGCATGGGGGTCTCTGTGCGCGTCTGGGGGTCTCTGTGTGTGCATGGGGGTCTCTGTGCGTGTCTGGGAGTCTACGCGAATCCGTGGGTCTCTGCGTGTCTGTATCTCAAAGCAGCCCTATGGAAGATTCGTGTATTTGTACTTACGCCGCATACCGCACCTTGATCACTCTCGCGTGCGAATGACAGGAGCGGATCTACGGTGGTTCCCGTCCTGCGCTCTGAAGCCGGCCACTCGAGTTCGACTCCCAGTCACGGTTAACGTGGGTGGCGAGTGATGTCTGAACTGGTCCTGTTCACTCCCCAAAGGCTCTGTCACTGCTCATTGACCCGCATAAGACCTGCGTATTGATGTGGGTTTTCACGGCTTGATGTATGCGAACTGCTCCTTCGGGATAAGCACGTAGAGGGAGGAGGAACGCTCAATAGCTCGCAAGAGCAACGCACTCCGCATTTTTGGGTTAGGTCACGGAAAAAAATGTGATGTAAGCTCGGCTCCGCTGACACAGCCAATCAGTAAAGTTCGTCTCGTAAACGAAGACGTTAAAAATATTTACAACCTCAGCACACCAGTGCGTCAGAGAGCAAACCGACAAAACATTTACAGTGAAGTACGACGTTTCACTGATAATTGCAATGAGTTTCATCAGGGACCTCGAACAAAGGTTCTGGAAATGTTTTCTGCATTGTAGCTCTTTATATAAAGAGGGGTTGTAATGCCATCACAGTGTCCCTCCCTATGTACAGGACCCAAAGGCAATAATGTCGGTCAGTCAGTATCTGTAACCGTTTAATCCTGTACAGGGCCGCGGGGGGGCTGGAGCCTATACCGGAAGACAAAGGACGCAAGGTGGGGGCTTTACCAAGGATGTGACGCCAGTACATCGCAGGGCACTCTTTTTGGGAACAATTTAATCTAGCAGGTAAATTAACCTAGGCAGCAGCGTGGAATAATGTATTCACATGGGTTATAAAACGTTATGTTAATATTTAATTATGCACGTGTTACGGGGAGTAATGCTCTGACAATAGGTTGAGATGATCAATTACATTAACATAATGAGTATTGTTGAATAACATCCTATTGTTATTTATTCCCATAGCAGACCCATAGACTCCCATGCCTCTTCTCCGTCTGGCGGGTGTCATGCAGCTCCTGTGCAGCTGCACGGCCTGTGCACGACTATTAGAAAGCCGCACGGCTGAGCACAGAGGAATCGACATTGAGCGACGTGACGGAGCCGACGGGCGGGCGGCCGTGCGGGTGACCTTGGGTACGAGTGACACCACCGCCGGCGAGTGCCGCACCGCGCACGGCGGCTGTGCGCAAACCGGGACACGGCGCCGAAACGCTCACCCGCTGTACGCGGAGACGAATGCTCCCCAGCCCTCCTTGCCGGCGGCAGAGCAGCATGGTTTGTGGTTGGCATGGGCCCTGATGGGAGAAATTATTAAACCGGGCATGCGGTCCATCTTCCCACCGCCCGCCCCGTGCCTCCCGTCCGGCCACCTCGTGCCAGATTGGGGTTGCAGCCTCTGCGCGAGAGATGGCAATGTCCCAGTTCGTCCCCCTACCCTGCCCCGCTGCCAGTCCTCCGATCTTCACGTTTATTTTCAGACATCATAACCCCGTCAAGTCAATCCCTCCTCTTCCCTCGCCACGCATTCCCCTCCAGCACCAACAGGGGATGGAGCGTGGTTGAGCGCTCCAGGCTGCAAACCTGGCGATCCGAATTCGAATTCTGCTCACGGGCAACACCTGCAACGATTTTTCTGCACCGGTTCTGGGCCTCCACTATGTAGAATCTGACAAACGTACGGTACCTGGCGCAGTGTTTAAACAATCTAGGGAAACAAAGGCGGCCGGGTGTAGTGCTGGTCAACCATCTCGTCGTATGCCACGTCAAACTTCATCGGCGCTCTCTAACGGCACTTGACCCTTCAAACTGTTAAGGCTACACGGGAGATCTTTGATTAAACTGGGCCCCCTGTCCTAATTTCCCACGTTCTTTGCTTACTCCTGCTCCGGCCCATAGGCTCCGGTGCAGTTGCACTCTTGACTGCGCACTCTTAAATAACTACGCCACTGCCCGCAGACTCACTTAAAGCCAACAGTCACACACACAGACACACTCTCTCATAGACGCACACACGCCATAAACCTCTCAACACGTGACCCACACGGTGAGCAAAGAACTCTCATCCAGCAGTGGATTTACGAGTCCGTACCGTACAATATGTCTTATAAACATTGATAATTTTGCATTTGAAATGTATAGTTGAAAGTCTGATCATATTTGACATGTTGTTCTGCAAATATGTGTACATTTTTAAAAAATCCAACACAACGTATTGTTGCTGCTTTTCCGCAACAATACGTGCCGTTGTTGCTGACGTGTCATTCTCTCCGCAGCTCTGTGCAGCGCTTTGTGACCCTCGGGTAAAAAAAGCGCTCTATTAATGCAATTATTATTCTTAGAAGCTACATTGTGAATTAAGGCACAGTGGCCGTAGTTGCGATATAACCATCACAAACATTTTACCACGCTCTGACAGTTTGGCTCAGCAGCGGTGATGACCGAACGTGTCATCATACCATCATCGACAATGGAATTTACAAGCGCAACGAGTAAAGGTTTAGAATCGCAAAGTCTGTGTGTGCGAAGACTCACGACCATAAAGTTGAGAAACCTTTGCTTTATCAGCATCCTTGTACACCGTGTTGGTGATTTATTGACGATTATGCAGGAATGTGTGACGATGACAGGATGATCCTAATCCGTGAGACGAGCGTGTTTCATGCGCATACCAAACTAAACGCATCATCAGCCAGCAACAGTCAAGGTTTATCCACTGCTGGATGAAGGTCCCCCCCCTCCCCAGGCGGCCGCTCTGAGATGCCACAACTCAGTAAACATGCAGCGTTGAGGCAACTCTGTTATGTGAATTGGAACGTTGGACCAACACTGGGCCATGGTGTGGTCAACATTGGTCCAGCGTTGCTCCAGCGTTGCTCCAACACTGAGCCATCGTTGTCCAACATCGGGTCAAAGTTCCGTCTTTACTGGGGATCCATCGTCATCGCACTGCCCACGAACTAATCTGATCGCGACATCCTGCACAGGTACACATGCAAATACAGTATACAGTGCTGTACATTCAGGAGGACCAAAACGATCCCGGGAGCCGCATTGCTGGAAAACCGGTTTGGCAAAAGTGTGAACTAAGGCAAATATCCGCGAACCGGTTAGAAAACTCCAGGAACCGGTTTGGTAAATCAGAAAGACGATGGCGGCGATGACCTGCTGTAAACGTGCATAGTTGTAGAAATGATAACATTGCTCCATCTCCGCTGTGGCTGCACTCACATGTGCCCGGCCTGTTCTATCCTTTGCATGCCGTTCTCTCTCCAGTCTCGACCGCAATAATCAGATCGGACGTTTGCTGTGTCGCAGGAATCCTGCATCGAGAGCTTGCAAGCTCACTGTGTGTTTTCTGCTGTAACAATAAACATCTGTAATCATCCCTTCCCGATGACCATTACGTATTCTATCCAAGAATTCTACACTCTACCTGACAAAAAATTCGGTACGACTTCCCTTTCCGTGTAGGTCCCAGCATCCACACCTCCCTGCGTCTTGCCACACGTGGGTAAGAGCTTCTGTCATGTCTCATGTCTCATCTCATTATCTGAAACCGCTTAATCCTATATAGGGTCACGGTGAGCCGGAGCCTATCCCGGAAACACAGGG
>JAZEWT010000003.1:24088810-24107047 GCA_036362905.1 Mordacia mordax | reverse complement strand
CACGACCAGGATTGAGTGGGTATTGATATTGAACTGAATACAATTTTGAAGGATATGGCCTTGATAGAACTGGAATATATTGATGTGGGTTGTGCCGTCGAATGGAAAATAGAATCGTTGGGATGGAAAGATATTAGGAAGCTGTGGAGCTTGACCAGGAGGAGAGACGTTTCCTGAAAACAATCTTCACGCGTGCAAACATGTGGTTCGGCACATTCTCTGAGATGAAAGCTTGACGAAGGAAGGTCTCCAAGGAAGCATGTTGGGGAAAAAGGCAAGATGCATAAAGGTAAATAACGCTGCTTGTGGTATTTGTGGGATGATTTGAAAATGAAGAAAGCTCAAGGTTCTGGAGCTGCAGCCAAAATATTGCCATTTCTAAAAAGGACTAAGACTGAGAAAAGCATCTAGATATAAATGTCTTTGTACACGAGCAACAACCTTGAGTTAGTGTCAAAGACGTGCAGAGTGAATGCATTAACGTTTTCATACCATAGATTATTGAAAACCGTTCATGTAAAATGAATAAAAGAAAATCACTTGGTCTGTCAAAATGAAAAAAGCCAATCCCGGACCGGATAATCCGACGCTACGGCATCAGACGCTGCAGGTTACCGAACTAAATCGGGGTAGCGTCGGCGCGTGGTTTTTCCGCGAGGAAACACGAGCTCTCCGTTCTAGACCTTGGGGGAATTTGGCGCTCTCATGCTAAGAGATAATGACAGGCAATCGCTTGTTTCACCGTGAACTATTTAAGTTAGATCCTGCTTTGTTTTGCTGTTTCACAATTAAGTACAATTCATAACGCGCCACGCAAATTCCACACCTGGTCACGAACGAGACACAAATACGAAGGCACAAGGAAACCGCAGAGGGCAGGGGCAGGGGTGGGGGGGAAGTCAAGCAGACGGTTAGCCGGCACCCACCCGCCAGACACTGTTTTACTATTATCGGACAATTAGTTATTGAGTGTTTTATAGCTTTTGGAGGAAACTGGAGAACTTGCAGGAAATCCACGCAGAACAGGGGGAGAATACACAAACTCCACACAGAAAGGTACCCGAGGTGGAACCCGAACTGCCTTAGGCAGGACTCATTGTGAGGCGCAGATGTTACCACCGCACCACCCTGCCACACAAGAATTTATTTAACATTTTTGCTATTTTTTTACATGAACATTGACACAATGGCCTACTCAAATTTAATTGGACATTACGGGATCTTTAACGGACACCGTGAAACAGACGCCGCATAGAATTCCCTAGAGGCCTAGACGGTAAACCCGCAATATTAAGCGGGGCAGACTACGAGATCGAACCGCGCACCTCTGCAACACGTGGCAAACTTGCGCGCCCACCACTTGGTATTTTGTGGGGCTCAGTGCGAGCTGGCACATAGAATTGGTGGCACCTCCAAACACGCCACACAGCGCCCCCTGTCGGCACTTGCAGGGCGCACGCGACACGGTCGCGTGAAATAATCACGGGCGTCGTCGTGGAGAACGCAATGAATAAAATCATTCAGTTTCCTTGTGTAGACATTGAAAATTACACATTGCGGTCAGCCGCACGCTCTTCTGGGGGAGCATCTTAGCAGCAGTAGTGGTTTAACATACGAGCAAAAGTCTGGGGGGGGGGGGTTGACATTCAGTAATTCATCAGCAGTCAGCCCTGATTAAACCAATGTTGGTGAGCAGTCGCTTGTAGACAAGGACACCCCGTTATGTTCTCTATGGCTCACGGTTCGACGCAATATGAATACACATCGCGAGCATCGTTGTGGAGAACATAACGAGAAGTAAACAATTCGCCTTCTCTCCACGTGTCTCGACACGATTGCACGGTGGCCACGCACGCAAGTATGAGCCAGCCTCGAACTCTGCTTATCTTCGGAGATCCAATGATCGAACGATAACAAAAGAAACGCAAGGAAATCGTCAATAACCTGACACTCGCAGAGAGGTCAGAGACCGTGTGTCCTACGTGCTGTAAAGAACAGCCCTTTCCCAAAACGTCAGCTATTATATACTTCTTTCTTAACGCCAGCGTTACTGACATTGACAACACGTGTTGAGCTATTAGTTTGTCGTGCATCGTCGAAGGGTGTTTAATGCTGAAGAGGTCAGACGAGGTGGGGCGTATTGTAGGGCAATGGTGCTCAGAGGCCGGTCACTCTCATGGGCAGCCCCTGATCTGAAGAAACCACTCAGAGGAGAAACGTAAATCAAAACCATTTTAATACACTGTAAAAAATGACAATTCCATTGAAGCCATATTACATTGTGTTAACACCTGAAAATCGGTAACCGACATTAAAACAGTAGTTTACCAACAACTGCCTTTAACGTTCGTTCTTTAATCTCTAACGCTCCTGATTGCTCGTTAGCTTGCGGTTTTACTGGGAAATACTACGAGGCTGAAAATTTAGGCACCGAACAATGGACTTCTACCTGGGTAACACCTGGCACGATTAGCGAGAAAGGCAACTCGGTACAGATGATCCCCGTATGCTCAGGTGCAAGGGTCGTTACGTTCACTGTTGGTACATGATACCAAAACCTCAAAAATGTGAACATTATTCGGAAAGGTAAAAAACACATACAGGTATTTTTATACGTAATATCTCTTTTCCAATAACACATTTGAGGTGAGCCAGCACAAGACACCATGATGCAGGCATTTTTTTTTATCCAGTCTGCCGGGCCGACACAGAACCAAGAGGTGATACATGGTGGCCTCTCAAGATGATGACCTGAACCTGGCTTGGGGTCAAGCCGGGCCAGGGATAATTAAGTGCATTGACCTTGGCAGCATGGCTCTATTTCTGCTGCTGTGTAAAACCAACCTGGAGCCTCGCGAGTTTCTCGCCGAGGGTGGCTTGGCATGACCCCAGAACGGTTGAGTTGCACGGTGGGGGGAAAAAATAGAGGTAATAAAAAGCTACGGCCTGAATCTAACTGAAGAGATAGGCTGAATTATTAAATGGAATTATAACTCCAGCGACCAGGGAGATGTTCAATCACCTGATTGCGCAACATGTTACTGCCAATAGACGCGGTGCTCGCTGACAAACGTTCGTATTAAATACAATCATTATTTCATGTAGGTTTTCACGGCTCGATGCATGATGATTGCTTCGAAAAGCTGCTCTCTCGGGACAGCCGCGTCCCGAGAGAGCGGCTTTTCGAAGCAATCATCAATCATTATTTCAATCAAAATAAGAGTAGAATGCTACTGCGTGGGTGTTTGTAGCCGTGCTGTACAGCTCTCCGAAGTGTGCGCGGTTCCATCCGCACGTCGCTCGGCACGACGCGTGTCCGCTCTACGTGCTACCGGAGTAGGTGGCCGCGCGGTTGGGCGAAACGTCGCACGTCGTGCCGAACGCGCACGTTGGCGCGACCCGCCACACGCGTCGGGAGAGCGAGGGGAGTAGAACACTGGTTAACATTTGAATCTTGGCTCTTGTCACATTAAGGTCACACTGAGGCTCCCTAAACGAAATGGATATAACAAAAACATGCAAAACTTCAGCTGTTGTCTTGGTCCAAGCTGCTTCGACTCAGTCTAATTTCAAACCTCATATTAAATGAGCATTGGCATCCTCACAGCGCCAAATGATTCCACGTGGCATTTTATATGGAACGCTGACATGGCCCCTGGGCATACAAGTTAATAATTGGCGTCAATTAATGTTCCACAAAGATACGGGACAAACATGATTACAGTGCTCTCTTGTATTGCAAACCCATACAGGAAATAAAAAATAATTGCCGACGAATTGTCAAACAACATTATTAATGATGGCAACTAGTAGCACATACGACGCGTGCAACAACTGCCGTTCACCACAAAGTGCAGGTGACGTTACCACGGCGCCTCTGCCAGTCCATGTGCACTTTGTAGCCCACGCGAAATTGTTGAAGGCCCGCCGACAGGTCACGGGACAGGCCCGAGTGTTTTGGGTTCTTGAAATGACTGGCAGATGCACCACTTGTGCTCCCTACCCGCCAACTTTCTGAGTTTAAGCTGCGCCGTGCTCCACTCCTCGTTGTTGTGAGCGTCGCTCCTTTGCCCTTAGCTGTTGTTGGTGGGTGACTGCCTCCAACTATCCTGTAGCATCCTTCATGACCCTCCTCTATAGAGGTCAACCTTCACACTGCTGGTACCCGTCTCCAGCAAGTCCACTCAGCTCCACCAAGTCCCCCTGTGCCCCATCCATTCCATCTCTTCTCTCACCCGTGCTACACTCAACCCGCTCTATCGAGCTAAACAGAAGCTGCTTGGGCATGTGGTAACTGGACGTGGGCTATATCTATCGAGCTAAACAGAAGCTGCTTGGGCATGTGGTAACTGGACGTGGGCTATATGACCCAGCCACCGCAGCCTCGCCTGCCAGGACTCCTCACCTATTGGGAGTTGTCCAGCTCTTTCCAGAATTTGTGAGCTCCTCATACAATCGTCTTGTCAAATCCAGGAAGGATTGTAGACAGGCCAGCTGGAAAGTTTCAAAATGGTGCAGATGTTCCACCAGGGGAGTCTACTTTTCGCAAGCATAAAAAGAGGGCATGACAATATCTCAAATGACCCAAAGCTTCGTGTGAAATGACAGGTCAGGCAACTTACAGACAACGTTGCGCAGTCGATAAAAAGATGCTGCCCAGCTGAATCGGAGCGAGACCTCCGCTACTAAACTTAACAGGCCATAAGCACACTGCCTAGGTATGGAAACGTCTCCACTCTCTCCACAACTGCTCCATTTTACTCATAGCTGAAGAGGTGGAGCGTTAGGTAGCTGATGGTAAGACCCCACCTCTTTATAGCATGCTCCAGATTCAACAGCAGAGTCCCCAATCCCTCCTCGGAGAGCGGCAATCACCAAATCGTCAGCATAGATAACATGGTTGTCCAATAGAGAGCCATCCTTTGACTGCACCCGGGCATCAATCAGACTCCCACTGTACCTGTACCAGATGAAAATTTCACTGGAACATCCATGGAAAGCCTCACGAACTACATGGTCAAACAATATATCAATATATATCTAGAGGCCAGAGGGCTTCTCTATCACACCCCAAGATGAACAGGGAATAGCTCTGACTCATGACCACTTAGCTTTACCCGGACTTCCCCGCCATCATGAATATCCGTAATGAATGCGAACAGCAAGTCAGAGACCCAAAAAACATGAAGATCAACCTACATCCCTGGCTAATTTGATGGTATGGTAGGCCTTGACTAGGCCCACAAATCAGAGATGCAGGTCCTGTTGGAATTCCCGAAACCTCTGCTGTAGTAGTCGGACAGAAATTATGGCATGTGCAGGACTGCCCTGGCCTGAAAACACATTGGGGTTCCATAAGTCTCTCCTCAGCGTACCTGGCAAGGCCATGTTGAATAATCCTTGCCAGGACCTTTTATGGCACATTGAGGAGCGAGATGCCCCTGTCATTGTTAGTCAGTGTGGTCCCCCTTATTAAAGAGGGGGACCACCAGGGCATTCTTCCAATCCTGTGAAACCTGCCCTGTGCGCCAAACGGTTAGGATGATGTCATATAGAGCAGTCTGTAAACAGACACCACCTTCGGTCGGCATTTCGCTTGAGAGATCATCTCTGCCCGGTGCTTTTTCTGCTCTCAGAATGCGCGCACACACACGGGGACAAGTGCGCCAATATAAAAAAATACCTCCTACGCGACCAAGCGGCGACAGTGATCATCGGTTAAAACCGTGATCCCGGCTCGGTAACTAGGGTTGCCTGGGGAGGAACGGCAATGCGGGCGAATGCGGCTCCTCGTGCACACGGCAACGCCACCGCCACCGCCCCCGCCAGCACTTTTTCGGAGTTTGGGATCTGCCTCAGAATGCGACGCTGCCTTGGACAGTGGTGCTTAAAGATAAAGGAGCGCAAAAACCACGATATCCACCTCACATTTTCACTACTTGTGCATTTGTATCTTGCGACCAAACGGAGCGGACTGTTAATAACAAAAACGCTTGCACCGTAAAAAAAATAATTCATGTGAGTTCGACTGCTGCTGTGCTAGGAATTCAACTGCTGCCTAAGTGCAGACAGCGATTCTAAGCTAGGGCTTACTGCTTAGCCCGGTGCGCACAAGAAGGCCAGGTACGATCCACGCGTGCAACGCTACGGCGGTCGTCACCAGGGATCACCGCTGCAGTTTCCCGTTGAACAAAATATAGTTGCCTCCAAAATCTTAACAAATCGATTTGCAGCCTCGTTAGTGGGGAAACTGCAAACCTCCCAATTGGACTAGAGGAGGAGTGTCAGAGGTGGCGGATGCTTCTTCCAGTCGGCCTAGGAGCAGAATGCTGACGGAATAATATTATACAGGGTGACTTACATCATTATAGCGGTGTAAGGAATCCAAAGCGGCCAAGAGGAAGGCAGCCATGCAGTCAGCCGGGGCCAACACTTGCCAGACACTGCGTTATATTGCGATGTTATCGGCCAATTAATTAATATTTATTTAAGATGTGGGAGGAAACCGGAGAACTCCGAGGAAACCCCATGCAGAACAGCTGGATAACACAGAAACTCTACACAGAAAGCCGCCCTAGGCGGGAACCGAATTGCCTTGGACAGGACTTTCTTAATATGAGGCGCAGATGTTACTGCTGCGCCTCGCAAGAATTCCTTCTGATTTACTCTTTCGCCAGTAAAGTAAAGCTCGCAGCGTAATGCGCTGTATAAACCGCGTGACTGGTGATACTGGACTGCGACACAGTGGGAAAAACTGTCGCCGCATTGCGCTGCCCGCCAGTTCGGCAAAGCCGTTTAAGGATGACGCGTTTCCAGCGAGGATTGCCTTAGAAATTGCACTCGTGGATCAAGTCGTGGCTTACGGAGCCCTCAAAGCCTAATGCAGCAAGTTTGAATGGCTTTCACCAAGAGGTTTGATGCAAAATTCCCAATGTCCGCTGTACAGCGTGGGACAAGGGCAAGAATGTCTGCAGACACTTTTGCAGGAGATGGGCCGAGAGTTGGGGGTCGTGCCATCCATATTATTTCGATAAAAGATGATGGACGGTGACGAGGCTTCTTGAAATGGGCTGAGGAGAGGCGAGTACGGAACTAGAATGGAATACCTCTGTCGGCTTGGTCTGGCATAACCGTGTCATCATTTGCGTGAGCTGTGTCTAGCTCAGTACGATTGAGGAGCTAATCGATCGGCAGGTTGCGTGTGGTGGCTTGAGGCACGGGCAACTCTCGCCGCTTCCAAGACGTACGACCAGTGTGGAAGGGTCGGCCAAAATATCTCCTCCAGACTCTCCCTAAATCTTCCTCTGGTGGAATTCCTTCCGCAAGCAGCAGTGCGACCGAGACATTTCAGGGTAGCCCCCTTTACCTTTATACAATTTCATTCAAAAGTAAAACCGCATCCAGATCCTTGCGATGCAATTTAAAAATTTTTAGAACGTGTTTTGGCAGCGGGTGAAGAAGGTTTACCCTACTGCCGGTGCATGTGGGGGGTATGCTGCATCACACCATATCCCACCATATCTATCGTGGTCCAAACTTAATTATCCGCCAGCACGTGAGCCTCCGCCCCTTCTTCAGATACAAAGCAGAGAGCAAGACGAAAGACATCGCGAAATAACCTGCACGAAATGACAGGAGTGGCGGCGGTTGAAAGTAAAATTGAGAAACGTGAGTTAATAAAACCTACGCGGGGTCTGTAATGACGCCAAATTTGCAGAATAAATTCACTCGCTCATATAACTGCAGTTTCTGCCATAGCAGATCTATATGCAGGTGACGTCTTTACTGCTGGCATAGGCCGGCATTTTAATCAGGTTAATTTAGAGAAAACGAGTCTGTAGCTGTTGTGTGCGACTGAAGGTTATGTCTGTGCAGGGAGTATTTTTACAGCATCGGGCACTGGTTGGTCGGGAATGAGATCCGAGCGCCGCTCGGTTGTGTTTGTGCGTGTGCATGCGAGAGTGTAAGGGTGCGCTTGCGTGCGGGTACAATCCACTGCGCGTGTGTGCGCTATGGGCGTACAGGAGTGCGTGCGCGTACGGCGGCGTGCACTACAGCAGTGTCCGTGAGCGCGAGCGCACGCGACACCGTACAGCGAGTGACGACGTGTGTGTGTGTGTGCGTGTGCGTGAGACCCTCCCCCCCGCACCCTCCACACCGCGGACACGCAGAGAGGGGAGGAGGGCCAGCGGAGTCGGGGCGTGTGCCGAGGGTGGCCCCCCTCGCCACGCCACTACAGCAGCACGCACTTTTTGGAGGGGTTCTTGATCGGTGGGGGGCAAAGCACGGCACGGATCGCCTCATCGAACACGGTCTTCAGTCCCCGCTGGGTCAGCGCCGAGCACTCCAGGTACTTCACGCTGCCTGCTCACACGCACGTGCGGACATGTAAGGACCCAACAAACCAGAGGGCTGGTAAACATACTGTTGGCACGACCGCCCTCCATGGATCGTAACCTCACCGAGGTGGATGGGTTCACGTTTTTCAATGAACCTCAGAGTTGTTGCCTGGAGTCCAGGACACTTGCTAGGGTCTCCCTTGGTGAACAGGTCTGGAGTCGAGGACTCCTGCTAGGGTCTCCCTTGGTGAACAAGTCTGGAGTCCAGCACTCCTGCTAGGGTCTCCCTTGGTGAACAGGTCTCTAGTCCGGTACTCCTGATAGGGTCTCCCGTGGTGAACACGGGAGATCTGAAGACCCTCCGTCTAAAGGTTGGGCATCAGGAAGGGCATCCAACAGTGAAGTTCTGCTCCAATACTCCCCACCACTGGGATGCAACTGGCCAACTCAGGTCAATCTGAAAATCGGTCATTTAAACAGGCAACAACAATGTTGGGACCAGTGATGTCGGGGGACACCTACCGAAATGAGCACTGTACAAGAGGGTGGGTGACCAGCACCACACCCAGCCACCTTTGTCACCCAGAAGCTAATGTTCACACACCACACTGGCCACTCATTTAAGGCCGATGACGACGAACCCGTTTCCCACCCCCCATCTCCGGCGTGTACCGATCAGCGACCCACCAATGTCTTTGGCCATGGCCAGCCCCTGCGGGTAGGAGATGGGGGAAAGCTTCTTGTCCTTGAGCCGCTCTGTGGTGTCCTTGTCGTCCCGCAGATCCAGTTTGGTACCCACCAGGATGATGGGGGTGTTGGGGCAGTGGTGCCGCACCTCTGGGTACCACTGTACAAAAACACAAACCGCCACCCCCCCCCCTCCTCAGTAAAGCCTTCAGCAGGCGATTCCTATGAGCGAGCACCTTACTGACGCTGGCATAGCGCACGAGGGAATGGGTGGTCAACACCACGCTGGGTCGCCTTTGCCTCCCCAGTGTCGGTGTTCCGTAGACACCGCACCGGGAATTGTTCGGATATTCGTCGCCCATGTTGGCCGTGTGCGTGAATCGAGCTCAGAAAGCCAGGTTCGTTGGGCGGTGCCCTGACCACCGCACCACCGCTACCCATAGCTGTGTACACACACATGGGCAAACGCTTTTACACGATGTGCAGGGCAGCACCTATCATTAAACAGCAGAGGGATGAAATGTACTAATACTGTTATTAGTACCTTTACTGTATGTCCTAGTCTTTCACAGCGTAACAGTTTTTTTCGGGTGCGGTGTCGTTTGGATTATTCATCAAATCGATTTTGCAAAACCCTTTAAAAAAAAAACCCTTTTTATGTTTGCCCGTAGGGGGACACTGCAATATTCCATCAGATCTTATCTCTAGGCGGGAGTCTGTGTCCATTGTCCACACATCTCTTACACACATACACGGGACGTACCAAACGGAGGTTCCCGACCTACTGTTTTGACGTTTTGACATAGCGCAAGTGTTTAAAATGAAAACGCAACACATACCTCGCTAACATCATGCGGTCTTACAGTAAAAAAACGTAAAATAGGCGACGGTCGTTTCAGGCCCTTCTTTATACCACAGTGAGAGGGAGGTGACAGAGCTTGGGTGGATAACAAGGAGACGTAGACTGTACTTTTCACATGCCATTCTGTACCGATGGATCTCGACCCATCAGTGGGCCACCAGACCCCACACGGGACAAGTGGGTCTTGAGGTGAAAAATGCTTTACAGCATGAGGCCCGATAGAAATTATATACCTGCAAAAATTTTCTGACAAAAAAAGAGTATTTAAATTGGTATATGCAGTTACATAGCAGTAACAGAAAAAAAAACCTCTTTTACAATCACTAAGCATTGCAATTATGTGACAGCTGTACTGCAGTGCCACACTCCCCCACGGAGTAGAAAATAAAACTATTCTCTCATCAATTGAACTAGTTATTTAGCGAAGCTGCTGCGCTGCCAACTAAATCGCCCTGGGTGTCTCTCAGCCATAAGTCAAAAATGCTGTGGGTGTCTCTCCTGTCCGTATCTGAACAGTGCGTGGATGTTCAGACACCCACAACGCCGCCTGCTACCCAAGCCCCGTGGGCTTAGACACATGGGAGGCGCAGGGGTTTGCCGGCCTGCGCTTGCCTTGACGTCGTCGCTGCCACGCGCCCGCGGCCCCGAGCACAACGGCCGCGGCGGTTCAAAACGTTCTGTCTGCCAATTGGTCCCGATGCTGCGCGATCTGCGCGCGTTTTTCTTGCGTGACTAGCTTTGACAGGAATCGTGCGGTTCGCTGGTTTGCGACGGGGTTAAAAATACGCTCCGCTTCCAGGAAATGGCACGTTCCCCTTTTGACAGATATCGCGAAGTCTGACTCTTGACGATGGAAAGGAGAAGGCGATTGGGTGCCTCGAAGGCCACGGAGATGACGGTGGCCGTGGAATAATTTCTCAGTTCTCTTACATAAAGCGGGCAGCGGGCTTGGCGGAAAACGCAACCCAAGTGGAACTACAGTACACCGCGGGACTGCCAACCGACTGCATACGTCTTTCGAACACTTTTCAGCGAAAGCGCAATGCGTCACAGCGTCAGCTTTGTCCGCATGCGCAACACAGGGGACACGAAACGCTCACAAAGACGATCCCGTACGAATAAATCGTTAGGAACGTGCTCCGTAGAAAACCGGTCAAATCGTCAAAGGGTTTCCAAATATTCTGGTGACAAAACCCATCGCGAGAAGTATTCGCCCTGGCAGCTGAGGCACACGTGCCCGTCCTCCCTTTTGCCTCCCGACGGCTCGAGTCACCCTCGCGAAACCGCGCTAATCCTCACGCTCCATTGGCCTGTCGAACATTCCGTCGCAAGGTGTACTACGAAGAGATGCAACCTGCAACAGACTGCTGGGCTGTTCTCGACTCGACCACGGATGCCTTTGCATACCGCAGTGTCATTCCCATGAGCACCGCAGCTTTTCCACACAACAATTATTTATTATGATTACACAGCGCCCGTCTCCCACAGGACCCTAAGGCGCCGCAGCCGGGCTCGCTCTACGACCGCCATTGCCGACCGGTGGGGCCGCGACCCAACCGTGAGCTGCGAGCACCAACTTGGCGGTTAGCGGGGACCACACCCAGAGTGGGGCAAGTGAGGCCTACAGATACAAAGCGTCGAGAACCCCTGCTCTAGGAGGGTAGAAGGGGTAGTCGGGCAGCACGAGGAGCCAGCAGGGGGCAGGAGCCCTGCATTCACCGTCCAAACTTCCGCACAACGCTCCCTTCAGCCTTCCGGCGCCGCTTGGGTAACGCTCACCGACACGGCGCCAAATGCGCTCGGATCGCCACCGTGAGCAGCAACAAATGCGCTGCTGTTGTAATGCAGATGCTGAACTCACCCTAAAGGCACCAACACGAGTTGGTGAGTGGTTCAGTGTTTCGCAGTTTTATTCTTGTGGTCTCTCTTGAGTCTCCAATCAAATTGACAGAAAACTACTTTTTAATGTATGCACTCTTTCTGTTTGCATGCTATGTAGCCGATTGTCTATCCCTTTAACGTCAGTCTTATTGATTACACGCATTGAGTTATTTTTAAATCTGCAACACTGCTGAAGCAATATCACTAAAGAAGGCATAATATTATAATTACAATATTAATGTTTTACTAGATTCTATAGTAGCGCTGTTATTATGGCGCGAGGTTTTCACGAGACAGTGTGTTTCACAGACAAGGACAGAGAGCATTATTACGATGTGCCTTTTCTAATTATCTCACTTCAAAGTCACTTTTATACCTGTCAACTTCTAAAGCTATCACGGAAAATTCTGGATAAAGCCCATCACCTCGTCCCAATCGGGTATTTTGGTATTCAAAGATGCAGTATGTGTTGTCTTGAAAACCTTTTTGAGAACGTTTTAATGTCGTGTGGGGTTGAGCGATGGTGCAGCTTTTCGCATAGCGCATTACGTACTAAACTAACCCGAACTCGACTCTCCAGCCCGCACTGCCCAGCGCGTTGAACTTCGAACAAACAAACCTTCATCACGCAGAAATCCCTCAGGAGTCCTTAATCTATCAAAGGATTTACACGGGTGACGACGCTGACGATAATAAACAATCTGGGCAGGTGATAATGACGATGTTGCTGACGATGTTGCTGATGACACACTGACTTGGGGAGATCTTTATCTAGCATACGATCGACAAGCAGCTGTAAACTATAGTATGCCGGAGATAATGATGGAAGTCTCCACGGCTTTAATTGCTCTCCGTAGCTGTTCTTTCTTTCCGGGATAGCCGTGTCGAGTGTTCCTCCACTCTCCTTCGCGATGTTTCGCCTCCTTGCGTTGGCGGCGTCATCAGGCCGCATTTACTTTATCTTTGCAACGCTGCCGTGCCGTCCGTGAGCACGCAACTAAACGTTACTTTCTGAACGCGTGGGGCAAAGCGCTGAGGAGCCGAAGGACGCAAACCATGCGTGAGCATGGGAACCGCGAGGTTGCGATACTATTGGGCGGCGAAGGTGTTCGTCGAGCTGCGAGGCTCGCGGTGCGAGTGTGCGGCAAAAGGACGGCGCTGTGGTTCCTTATCGCTGCCGGTACATGGCCCCTGCCCACCAGCACGCACGCCGTGATAAGCAGCCCTCCACGTGAGCCCCGCTTCCTTATTCCCCAGCGCCGCCGCACACAAAGATCCGCCGCACAGCCTTAACGGACGGTTACGGCAACTTCCGTCGGCGAGCGGCAGAACCTACGGGAAGGCGGCACGGCGCACGAGGGGGGTGGGTGGGGAGGGGGAGTTGCCAACTCCGTACCCAGCCACTGAGTATTGTCTCCACAGTGCCAATGTTTATACGCAATCACAGGCTGTGCACCGCTGCCAAACGCAGCAGCAGCGGTGTCGTCACCATCGACAACAATGTTTCATTAAACAACAAAACACATGTTATATTTGTGGGCATAAGGTTAGGCTGCGTTGAGCTTAACGCATCATTAAAGATAAAACAAACTGGGCAAAAGTCATGCAAACGCGTGGATTCATCGACGCTTTCCAACATTCATTCCTCCGCGGAACTATTTTATTTGCTTTGGTCACGTTTCCAAGTTTTGAGGAAACGTTTGTTCCAATTGAATGGCTATCACTGTCACGTCCTGAATGGCAACACAAATTCGAACTTGAGGTAGTTGCACTGCGTGCACACTCGAAGGGAACGCCACGCCGCGTGGCTCTCACCTTGGCACGGACGTTCTCAAACGAGGCCGGGCTCACGAGCGAGAAGCAGATGAGAAACACGTCCTGCACGCACACAAACACACGCGCACACCAAAATATAAACATCTATAGTAAAAAAAAAATTGAAAGGTTTTCTGGCAACTTTTGAGGTCGTGAAAACGTGTTAGCATGTATTGCCACAAGGATGTGTGGTATTGTGCAAATGCACTGTGAAAAGGTGTTTATTTGGTGTTTTAAAACTGGATAATTTCCAGAAATGGAAAAACTTTTATTTACATCTTTGTACCAGAAAAAAAGATACCCATGGATAAACATCTACTGTGAAGCCTTTCAAAGACTGTTGGGTGAAGAATTATTAGTCAGCACCTATTAAGCCAAGAAAAGACAAAAAATATAACATAGGACTGTAAAAACGAGACGAAAACCATTCACTCGCGAATCAGAATTGCGAATCGTGACAAATCAATAAATCCAGACCAAGAATCGTGACAACTCAATAAATCCTGACCAAAAAACTGTGACAATTCAATGAATCGTGTCTCCGAATTTCAAACCCCGAATGGTGACGATTTGTACCGCTACGCAAAAAACACAGCCGACAAAAAACCCAGCCAGGAGCGGCTGCTTCGCCAACTTCTGTCAGCGCGGCCGAGGTTGGAGGAGGTGACCCACGTTTATCCATTCCCTGTGGCATTAAGCCGTGTCCGACGATCAATTGTGACCGGCAAATGACCGATTCGATTGGAGACCATGGCCGTACAAATCAGATTCTCCCTCCCTCCCTGCTCCCCAACCACACCCCTCCCACCCCGGATCGATTTTAAAGCGGTACTGAGCGCACTCGGGGTGCCGTGACCCCCTGTCATTGACTTGCATGCACGTCCCCCCCCAGGGCACAAACCGTGGATTGATCAACTCGTAAATTTCACGGTCACTTAATGGAAATTTTAACTGCGAACGTTTTACGACCCGTTTTTAACGGCGATTTTGATATGCGCCGCACTGCTCGTACAGTGTTCCAAATGATACGAGTGCTTTGGATTCTTGGGGCAAATCCTCACCGTTAGGGCTGTTTGATAAGGAGGTTCCTGCATTAGAAAGGTTGGCCAAGTCCGTGAATGTTTGATTTAGCCTGGAAGGAAATTTTTAAAATGTGCATATAGGTGGGGTTACACGCAACATCCACAATGATGGAATTAAGAATTCATTGCTGACCTGCCATCTGTTGGCCATATTGTGATGCCCAGTGTTTCCAGGCAGCCTCCAATCCGAGTACTATAGAGGCTGAGGCTTAGCTTTTGAGATGTGACAAGGTCAGGTGTATTCAGGTTGTGATTTTCACTCAGGCCAACTCCATTAACACTGTGTTCAGTATTACCATAGCCAGCATCAAATGAAGACATGAAATCCAGACTTGACTATAGCTGTGCAGGTTGTCGTCAACTAGCTTTAGCCCACAATTCCGACACGAACCAACACCACTGTCCGCGCGCCGACGTCGACGCGGCGGTGAAACCAACGCGTGTTTTCCGATCGTACCGCCACACGCCGCTTGGCACGGCGGCGTCCTGAAGCGGCCCCCAGCACGTGCATCGGGACGTCAGGCACCACGTCGAGCACTCATAGAGTTTACGCTGCGGCTCGAGCCAAATTGACAGCGGGCTACGGCACTGCCCAAGCAAGCGTGACGGTGGCGCAGTGGTTAGCGCTGACGCCTCACAGCAAGAAGGTCCCGGGTTCGAGTCTCTCGGCTCCGGTGCCTTTCTGTGTGGAGTTTGCATGCTCTCCCCGTGTCCGCGTGGGTTTTCGCCGGGTACTCCGGTTTCCTCCCACAGTCCAAAAGCATGCTCCTGGATAGGTTGATTGGCTCGCAGACTAAAATTGTCCCGCAATGCCCGGCGATGGACCGGCGTCCCGTCGTCGGGTGTATTCCTGCCTTACGCCCTATGTTTCCGGGATAGGCTCCGGCTTCACCGTGACTCTATATAGGATTAAGCGGTTTCAGATAATGAGATGAGATGAGAGTGATTTTGTCGACCTCCCCTCCCCCTCGTCACCATCTCGCGGGACGATGCCGCAGCCGGGGAATAATTAACGCATCGGAGTCTGCAATCCGGCGGTCGTCGGTTCGATTCAATCTTCTGTCCCTGCAGCTGAATGAATGCCAAATAGCACAAGTACCCTCCTGCGTACCCCTGCCTCTGTCCCACCCAGCAGTGCGATGGGTACTACAGCAGATCACGTGTAATGGGGCAAAGCGTGGGTGCTGCCATCTCATCTAAGACGTCTGGCCGGTGTGGATGAAAACAGCCCTCCAGACGGAACTCACTCGAGCTCCGTCCAGCGGAGGAACTTCCAATAGCAGTCGCATGTGAGCCGGCGATTTCAGGGCTGCACCTTTACCAGTTAATGCTATTAGCGTCTCGTCACGAGACCAACGATCCGCTTGGACATCTCGCTGAGCAGCGTGACCCCCACCCCCTCACAGATACCACATGGAACCTTTCACGTGACCTCTGGTGCACAGAGAGAAGGGAGGGCAGCACTCTTCAACCCATCCTGCCACACGAGAGTAATGGTCGATGCACAAGAACGGGAACATAACCAAAATTTACAACGTCATTGACTTTTTCTTTTTTTTCTGAGTTGAGCCTGGACTGCGCTCAAATGTGTGACCAACATGCACAAAACAGCGGGGCACAGGGCTGCGGGTCTGTGTGATGGGCAGCAGAGGGCAACGCAGAAATATAATTTTTTCTACTCCGAGTCCCTGTCTAGGCTCCCGACCTTAGCAAACCCATGCTGACCAGTGTGGTCGGCGTGTAGATAAATGTTTATTACTAGAGCAGAAAGTACCTAGTGAGCTTTTCATCTCTAGATGCCGAATTCCTTGCGATACAACACTGGCTCATATCTCTAACACCCACTCCTATCTCTAAAACGAGATAGAGATATGTTTATTACTACAGCAGAGAGTACCCAGTGAGCTTGCAGCCTTTAGATTTTGCATTCCTGCGACACAAGAACCGTTCGAACTGACCAATGCAGCAACACATAAAATCGCAAGGTAAACAAACGCACATCACCAGTCGGTGCAAAGATAAAAGCCTACGAATAAAAATAAAGTCAAGAGTCACACGCGAAATAACCAATAATTCCAATATATTTTAAAGCAACAAATAAGCGTAGAAGTATGAGAGTGCAATGGGAATAAACTGAAGGAGCTTTTTAATTCATAACAACCTACGGTAAAAAAAAACGCAGAGGAGTCGAGGGACCTTGCATCCAGCAGTTAACGGACGCAGGACTGATTATATGCGCCACATATAATAATGCTCAGCGAGTCTGGCCCCCTTACGGCACAGCGACAGGCAAACGCACTGTACGCACGGTGGCATGTGAGAGCGACAGGCAAACGCACTGTACGGACGATGGCATGTGGCAGCAACAGGCAAACGCACTATACGGATGGTGGTATGTGACAGCGACAGGCAAATGCACTGTACGCACGGTGGCATGTGACAGCGACAGGCAAACGCACTGTACGGATGGTGGCATGTGGCAGCGACAGGCAAGCGCACTGTACGGAAGGTGGTATGTGAGAGCGACAGGCAAACGTACTGTACGGACGGTGGCATGTGACAGCGACAGGCAAACGCACTGTACGAATGTGGCATGAGGCAGCGACAGGCAAGCGCACTGTACGGAAGGTGGCATGTGACAGCGACAGGCAAACGTACTGTACGGACGGTGGCATGTGACAGCGACAGGCAAACGCACTGTACGGATGTGGCATGTGCCAACGCCTCGACATGGAGTGTTGCCGAACTCTGTGCCAGGTGAGGAGACTAGGTGTGACTCAAGTTTATCTCGTCAGCTGATTGTAAACCACGGGTGTTTTTTTTTCTCCCGACAAGCCAACGCTGACGCAAACAACTCACTGCGGCGTTCGAGACCCTTGCTCGCGGTCGATGAGCGGGGGATTCACGGTTAATGTGAAATTCGAAATTCTGATTTCAAGAAGCACACAAACTTGACTTCGCGTGGTCATGCAAATGGTAGAGAGGTAAAGATTAAGCCCTGAAACGGCTTGGTCAACCCAACTGCTGGCAGAAGGTCTCCAACTCTAGAGGGTATTTTGCCCTCTCGTTCATGCTGTCCAGATGTTTGGGAAACGAAAGGAGTACCCACACTTAATCCCACTGCAAGCGACCTGCCAACTACTGACTAACCCCAGTTTATCCACTTATACTGCTGGGTGGACTGCTGCTGGCCTAAACGATACGATAACCACTCAACAAGCAATTTTTGTATTCAGTCAGTTTGTATATAAGCTGGAAGGAACCGTTGAACTATGTAACTCTTTTTAAGAGTTGTGCAGCGGGGAGGGGTAAGCAAGTTAATGGTAATCTCGGTACGGCAGAGAGCTGCTGTACACGCAATACTTGTCGTCGTTATGCGCCGGCAAATCTATTATGTCCGGACAGTGGTGATGATGATGAATGTGACGACGGTGAATGTTACGATGGTGAACGTTGCGATGGTGAACGTGACGATGCTGAACGTGACGATGGTGAACGTGACGATGGTGAACGCGACGATGGTGAACGCGACGATGGTGAACGCGACGATGGTGAACGCGACGATGGTGAA
>JAZEWT010000003.1:24075055-24088763 GCA_036362905.1 Mordacia mordax | reverse complement strand
GGTGAACGTGACGATGGTGAACGTGACGATGGTGAACGCGACGATGGTGAACGCGACGATGGTGAATGTTATGATAGTGAATGTTACGATGGTGAATGTTACGATGGTGAACGTGACGATGGTGAACGTGACGATGGTGAACGTGACGATGGTGAACGTGACGATGGTGAACGCGACGATGGTGAATGTTCTGACGATGGTGAATGTTACGATAGTGAATGTTACGATGGTGAATTTTACGATGGTGAACGCGACGATGGTGAATGTTACGATGGTGAACGCGATGATGGTGAATTTTATGATGGTGAACGTGACGATGGTGAACGTGACGATGGTGAACGTTACGATGGTGAACGTGACGATGGTGAACGTGACGATGGTGAACGTGACGATGGTCGAGGTGGGTGGTGGTGGTGCAATGGAATCCAGGGCTCACCGTCTGTGGGTAGGACAGCGGTCTCAGTCGGTCGTAGTCCTCTTGGCCCGCTGTGTCCCACAGTCCCAGATTCACGGGCTTGCCGTCCACCATCACGTTCGCCGAGTAGTTGTCGAACCTGCAAACGGGAAGCGCCACGGGCGCAGCAGGGAGCACGGCCATGAGAACACACACGCCATACCGTTTCACGTAAAGCGACCCGTCACATCTTGTGTTGGTTGCCCGCTCCCCCCCCCTCCCCCTTTGAAGGCATTTACGTTTTTAGTATGATGCGGTAAGAATCTGAGATAAACTGGGACGGGGGAGGGGGGTTGGGGAGGCGGTGGAGAGAAAAACTTCACATTTCCCCTCTGTAATTTAAACCCAGACGACCAGCGGGAAAAGTCTTCCCGGTGGGAAACCTCCCAACTTCCGCGCGTGTGCTTGTGCACAGGCGGACAGGGCATTGCGAACGTCCTTTAGCTGTGCACCCAGACCGCACGTTCCTGGGCTGCTTGACATAACTTGTAAGTTTCGTAGCTGAAACAGAAATGATGTACAAATAACGTACTGTCGAGCAATCTTTACAACGCTGAGCGACGTCACCATGACAATATATTGGTCATCTTTCCATGCCAAATCAGAAAGTCATAGGGAACATCGGGGTCACGCAGTGAGGGGGGGCAGGTAGAGGGCAGCGCTGCTTGAACCAGTGTTGTACTGTACTTCTTTAATCCAGCATCCATGCTCCCAGCCTGAGCCAACCCACACTGACCGCCGAGGTGATGTATGCTCAAGACCTACACGACGTTGCAAGGCCCCTCATCGAGCAGTGGACTGACGAGGGCCGCGTTCAAGGTGGTAACGTGACAGTTATTTCTACAACGTGGGAACGATGCGCCGTCACTTTGAACTCTCTTTATTATAATCACCGGCGCTCACAACTCGCATGGGACAGGATGGGACGTGCAGGCCCGGAGCATGCCTTAGGTCTGTTGGGGGTGGTGGTCAACGGCGCGGCAGTGACGCACGTACACAAAACAATAATAATAAGATGTGAGGGTAAAGGTACAGCCCGACAATGTTTCGCAAATACTACTGCTTGGCAGAAGTGCTCCACAAGACAGCGCTAACGCGAGTCTTTGTGGAGGATATTCTTTGTGGAGGGAATTCGGGCCTCTCTTTCTCACTCGTCAGATGCCTTGGAAGATGTGGGGAATCCCCACACACCCTATACCGTCACCCGACACCTGCCGATCAACCGAACGTGGCACGACCATTTATAACGCTGGGTGGACGGAGGAAAGACACTTGTCCATCGCTTCCACTGCTATGCCGGGAGATGAAACCGTACAAAAATACTTCACCACAGCAGCATTCCCCAGTGGCACTAATAATAACATCGCTTAACTATTCACCAAACAAAGCCTGATTCTCAATGCTGATTTTCAGGAGAGTCCTGCTACACTACGATGCTTGGTCATGGCTACGAGTGGTGGAAAACCCAAGTACCCAGGGAACACCCAAACATACAGGGAAATAACACTCAAGGCTCCGCACTGATAGAGTCAACAATCTATTGCTCTAACGTCATATCCTAGCGAACAGGAAGCCTAGGCCTACCAATGGCGAGCGATGTTTTCAGGCAGTCTCCATTCCAAGTTGCTGTGACGTCCCTGTGATAATGCACTATCTCGGCTCAACCCCTCTTACCTCCCGAGATCAGGGACATTCAGAATGATTTAGTTTTTACAACAAATTATAATTTTGTTTTAGCAATGGCCCGCTGACGACTGAACCATGCAGTTTGTAGGGACTGACCACCTCCAGCTTCTTAATCTTCGCCGGCTCTCCACTCGCAAGGTGGCGCACGGCAATCTCAAGCTGTGCCGTGTATCTGCGCCAGCTACACCTGCCACCTCTTGACATTTTCCTTTGCGTCCACGGCTGGCCAGCGACGGGCGCTGTGGCGTGATTGTGGCGCGCCGGTCGGGGCATTGCGGTTATCTCGCGTTTTCCGAAGCCAGAACATGTGCGCGATGCTGCTGACACTGACCGGAGAGTACTAGCCGCATACCCGCTCTATGGACGATCTTGTTCCAAGCATGTAATGCATTCTTTTGACGTCAAGAAAAAGGCGGAAAAGTGCTTAAAGAAGGGGGGGGGGGGTTGATGGTACCAGTGCTAAAGTGGGAATTTGAAGCTGAAGAAAATCGTGTTAAAGTTTCAAATGAGTAATCAATAAGTGGGAATTTACTATGAAACAAGGCATAAGCACTTTACTGTTGTGCAAATACAAATGTACACTTATGAAGGCTTTGGAACCACTACATACATACATATATATCCATAAATAGCACTTGCTCTATTATTGGATAGGATTATGAAAGGTGGTGGTAAAGGTGCAGCCCTGCAATTGCTTGCTCACATCATCATAGGTGTGAAGGGGCCTCTGCTGGAAGAATCCTTAGATGGTATTGTCCTATTCTTGCACGCTGGTCAGTATCTTGAAAAATGTGTGAGTACCCCACACTTTACCCCACCCGACTGCTGTACCCATTTATACTGCTCACTTCCGAAACATAGTTTAAACATTCAGATGATGACGAAACGCAAGTGCTTTTTATTTCAAGCTGTGTACGTTCTGCGTACCGCAACCGCGGTCTCAGCACGTGGTGCCTGTATACGCTTACACGGGGATCTCAAATGTAATAATAATCCCATCTCATCTCATTATCAGAAACCACTTAGTCCTATACAGGGTCGCGATGAGCCGGAGCCTATCCCGGCAGACACAGGGCGCAAGGCAGGGATATACCCACGATGGGACGCCAGCCCATCACCGGGCACTGCGGGCAATTTAGTCTGCAAGTCAATTAAGCTATGCAGCAGCATGTTTTTTGGACTGTGGGAGGAAACCGGAGTACCCAGCGAAAACCCACGCGGATACGGGGAGAACATTCAAACTCCGCACAGAAAAGCACCCGAGCCGAGATTCGAACCCGGGACCTTCTTGCTGTGAGGCGACAGCGCTACCCGCTGGGCCACCGTGCCGCCCTGTAATAATAATTAATAATAATAATTGCATTTAGAAAGCGCTTTTCACCCGGGGGTCACAAAGCACTGCGCAGAGCTGTGGCGAGAACGGTACGTCCCCAACGACACAAGAACAGAAAATCAGCAACAGTGAAAACTATTTTGAGATTTTTTTTTTTACAGCTCCCCACTTTCCCACTCCACAAGTACCTGTCTATCGTAATGCATACGCTGAGTGATGTGTATAGTATAGTACAAAGCACGTAGCCCGCCAGATGGCTCGGCAGTCGAGCAAGTGGATCGCAATCGAAAAGTTTGGGTTAACTCGGCCCCATCATCCTTCGAGCGTCGATGAAATAGAGCACCATTTGCTGGAGAACTCAACAGCGGTTGTCATATAGACTTGCCCCGACCACAGGAATGTGGACTTTCCAGCACGGCTCCAGGGTTGTAAACGGTAGACGAGGAACACCTCGAGCAGGAAATTGCCTTGACTTGAAAGGACATGTTTGCATATATGCACATGATATGGAATGTGCAGTTGTGTATGGGGTACTTTGGCAATGCCACCGCCAGTACCCCAAGCCTGTCAGCCTCAGACTGGTTCAATACTTAATCAGTCGACTGTAGGAGGGGTGACACCTCACACCACCTAAACTAAGCCTATCACAGCCTCACATTATTGTCAGCTTGTGTACAAGGTTCACCTACAGCCCCCTTCTGTCATTCCAATGATGGACGAGGGCCTTCCGATGCTGCACAGGCGGCGAGGGGCGAATTCGCCGCACTTCATGACGCTGCTTGGTGTGGGTTCGCGAAGGTGTGGAGCCACTGCCGAGGCAGCATAGAAGTCACGTACAACGAGTGGGTTTGCAGCGCTGCCCTCCACTCCCCACAGTAGTGTACGACACATGTTTTGTAAATAATGGCGACCAATCCATGCCCCGCGCAGGCCCTTTACGGCCGATTTGGTCGAAGGCTTGATAATTCGGTTGCTGTCAATGTTATGAGAAAATACTGCTCGCGGAAGTTGCCTTCAGCCGCACAGTCAACCAGGACGGAAACTCATCGCTGCGTGTCCGACGAGAACTTCCTCATCGTGACAACAAAAAAACGCACACGCACACAAGTCCTCCGTACTTCCCGGTTCACGGCCATCGAGCCAGAGATGCACAAGGGAGAGCCGTTCGGTTACCACTTGTTAAAAGTTTCTTTCATAAAAGTAAAGTTATAAACATGTATATAAATCATAGAGTACTTTTTATCACCCAACCGATCAGTACCATAGTATGCATAATTTTGATGTAAACATATTTCTGACTTAGTACTCTGTCATCACCATTGCCAAGCATAGTCCATCTACTGCTGGATGAAGGCTTCCCCAATCCGATACAGACCCTGTATAGGACTAAGCGGTTTCTGACAATGAAATGAGATTTCCAAATGATCCTGCCCACGAGCGAATGCCATCGATCCACCACCTCGCTCCACCACCTCGCTGCATCTCATTCGTGGACGTTCTCGCTTGAATACTTTCCGTTACTGCCACCCGGTCACCGCAGGTGACCGTGGGCCGATAACCCTTCTTCAAACGTGACCGACCCAAGCCCACTTACTCTTCTTAACACTTTGAATGAGGTCATTAACCTGCGTGCCTATCCACTAATCAATCGAATACACATCACAAGTGGCATACACAACGACGGATGTGCTCCATCTCTTCGGACAAGTTCCGTTTTTGGCTGCTGATTCATCATTATTTGTGACCATCTGCCATCATCGTCGTTGTCGTCACCTTTTCCAGCGACAAGTCGTGCCTAAGCCCACTTAACCCACTAGCAATAAGTACCCAGGCTGCGGGAAAAAAATTTCCTCTTCCGAATTGACTGCAGCCCAAGGGTCGTTAGAGCTCCAGCCATTTCCGCGTTGGCGTTATCGTGTTTCCCGAGCAGTGAGAGGGAGTGGTTGTGTGTGAGATACAGCCACTCTGGGCGTAGTATCAGCGTTTATAGAAGAGGAGGAGGAGGAGGGCAGGCGGGGGCTCACTTTGCTCTCCTCACCGCTTACACGGAGCCGCGCAGCAGCAGCCTTAGCCCACGGCAGGACCGACTGCATTTTTTAACGCTTTCCAACTAAGACGGAATGTGTTAACGCACTACAAACTCTGTGTGCAGCGTTGCGGGTCAAAACAATTTTAGTCTGAATTCCATTATGTATCTCTGACTATAGATACAAAAAAATGAGGCTGTCTGTCGATGGGCTTTCCAAACCAACCGGTCCAGAGGTTTCTTTTTTAAACAGATGTTCGTCTAGAGAGTCAATGGCCGAAAGCCTAAAACAGAGCTGAATAAATGATTATTTGAGTTGTCCTGAGCTAGTTGCCTTTTGGCAACGCCTCCCTAACATTGAGCCTAGACTCTAAAGAAAGCCATCTCTAGTGTGGGCAAATTAGTGCTGGCCAGGTGTTGCCTTTTAGCAGCCTGGCTAACACCGAGACTAGGCTCTAAAGAAAGACGTCTCTTGTGTGGGCCAATCAGTTTCAAGGACAATGCATAGATTATCAAAACAGTTTGCATATTTTGTCAAGTATGTGTGTTTATTTGAAACTTGACACTTTGTGAAAGGTGTCTATTTGGTCTTTTAATACTTAAAAAAATGTGTTTTTGTTAGAAATGATAAAACCTCTTCTTTTTTAAAACAGTTTTGTTCGTAAGCGGAACCACGGTGTGAGTTATTTGATCTCTTACCCAAGGACAGTCCTGTTTAGCCAGTTGTTCTCCACTATTTTACACACATGTGCGACATACCGAGCATAACAGCAACAACAAAATAGACACAAAAACATCAACATTGTAGAGAACGAGCACAGGATGCTTACAGAAGAATGCACAACTAACTCCGAAACAGAACAGAGTTCTGCTTGTGTGTGAAATTTCAAGTATCATAACTTCCATAAAGATGTTCCAATGGTAAAGAAATCTGAAAGAGACGTTCAGTTGCTATTAGGGTTGAACCCTGAAGAAAAACAGCCAAGCTGATATAAAGACTTGGCTTTTAGGGTTAAACCCTAGAATATACTTGACGGTATATATTTGACAGTATATTCTCGCCAAAAAACGTTGAATTCACCGCATTGACAAAAACGACTCATGCCACCTTACGTCACTGAAGAGTCCACATAGTCCGGTGTCAATCACACAGCTAGAGTAAAACTTACTCGATGGGAATGTATGTGTTTTTTTTTACCTTAGTCAGTTTGGACGTGCACTGCATTGCAGGAATCCCGCATCTAGATCCTGTAAGCTCACCGGGTACTCTCTGCCATAATAGTAAACATCTATCTATTTACTGTTAGACATGGGAACCAGTGTTTTTGTTCGTGGGAATCCCGCATCCAGAGCTTGCAAGCTCACCGTGTACTCTCTGCTGTAATAATAAACATCTAGCATCGATCCCGTGGCGCAGTGGGCCGCGTAGCAAGGCGGGCTTTGGGTCAGTGGGACCGAGCGAACAGTTGGCGGCGGTGACAGAAGCGAGGGCGTGCGCACTTACACGGTTGGAATGTATTCCCCGGGGAAGGCGTTGGTGGTGTAGCTGATGAGCAGACACGTCTTACCCACGGCGCTGTCGGGAAAAAAAAAACGAGAAACACAGACGTGAGATGGGAGCTTGCGCGTGTGCGCGCGTGCATCAGTTGTCAGCTGTGGGCAGCAGTGGCGTAGCGGTTAGCGTGCCACGAACCCGATGCCCCGAGTTCGATTCCCACTCACTGCCAATACCAGTGACGATTTTATGAACCAATTCTGGGGATCCCCTCGGTCTACTCAGCGTCTATTGGGTACCTGGTATGGCACGAAAACGTCACCACGAGGGAGACAAAGGTGGCTAGGCGTGGTGTTGGCCACTCACCTCCTGGCATCTCGTGCCAGCCTTAATCGGTGTTACTAACAGCACTTGGGCGGCGTGGTGGCCCAGTGGTAGCGCTGTCGCCTCACAGCAAGAAGGCCCCGGGTTCCAATCTCAGCTCGGGTGCCTTTCTCTGTGGAGTTTGCGAGTTCTTTCCCCGTGTCCGTGTGGGTTTTCGCCAGGCACTCCGGTTTCTTCCCACAGTCCAAAAAAACATGCTGCTGTATAGGTTAATTGGCTTGCAGACTAAATTGCCCTCAGTGCCCTTGATGGACTGGCGTCCCATCCTGGGTATATCCCTGCCTTGCGCCCTGTGTCTGCAAGGATAGGCTCCGGCTCTGTACAGGATTAAGCGGTTTTGACAATGAGATGAGATGAGACTAACAGCACTTGACCCTACAATGGGTTAAGGCTATACGTAGGATCTTTGTCTTTGTCAGTGGATTGACTTATGTGCAATGTGGAGTGTATGGTGTGTGCGTCAGAGCTGATGAAGTTGTATGACATTGACAGTGGGTTTTTGAATACTTACGAGTGTTGGATTGTCGCGAATACGACTCGACAAAGTGTTTCGGTAAAGAAAGTGTAAGTGTGCGAGTTGAGCGTGTGTGTGCGTGTGCGTCCCAACTGGTTTGAGGTTGTGTGCGTCCCAACTGGTTTGAGGTTGTGTGCGTCCCAACTGGTTTGAGGTTGTGTGCGTCCCAACTGGTTTGAGGTTGTGTGCGTCCCAACTGGTCTGAGGTTGTGTGCGTCCCAACTGGTCTGAGGTTGTGTGCGTCCCAACTGGTTTGAGGTTGTGTGCGTCCCAACTGGTTTGAGGTTGTGTGCGTCCAAACTGGTTTGAGGTTGTGTGCGTCCCAACTGATCTGAGGTTGTGTGCGTCCCAACTGGTTTGAGGTTGTGTGCGTCCCAACTGGTTTGAGCTTGTGTGCGTCCCAACTGGTTTGAGCTTGTGTGCGTCCCAACTGGTTTGAGGTTGTGTGCATCCCAACTGGTTTGAGGTTGTGTGCGTCCCAACTGGTTTGAGGTTGTGTGCGTCCCAACTGGTTTGAGGTTGTGCGCGCGACTTGGTTCGTGCCACAAACCCCGGCCACCCAAGTTCGATTCCTGCTCGCAGTTAACGTCAATAACCAACATCTGAACCCGAACTATTCTCGGTCGAATCGGCAACAAATGACAACCTGGTGTGCAACACGTAATCATAAGCACTGGGGATACAAAGGTGGCCAGGCATGGTGTTGGCCACCCACCCCTCGTGTTCTGTGCCAGCCTTAATAGGCGCTCGCTAACAGCACTTGTCACAATAGTCTCTTAAAGGCTATACGGTTAGCTATTAAATCAATTTTTGCGGTAGATCACGTAAAAAATGTTTACGTGACCTAACCCAAAAAAAATGATTTTATTGATAACATTAGTCACGAAAGCCTTCTAATTAAACTTAGGCTATACAGTACCTGGAATATTTCGCTGTCTTGGTATTCTTTTAATAAGTGGTGTTAGATTAAATTTATGAACAGTGACATGGCCTAGCAGTAGCAAAGTTTCCGTTTATTCCAAAGGTTTCAAAAGGTCGAACCGAATAGATCACTCTGATTAACAGAAGTGCACTGTTAACGCTTGAAATTACTACGGCCAATCAACAATCATAGGGCACGCTGGAGATCCTGTGAAGTCATTCGCAAGAGTAATCTGCCGGCTACTTGGTCCACATTCGCTAAATTATAAAAATGAGATGGCAAACTACTCTTATCGGAATGAACGGCAACCATCATGTCCTACTACAAGACCGGCAAGACCCTTGCTAAAGAAGTCACGAAACTCAATGGAGGTTGTTTTTTCAGTGTTAAAAAGCAAAAGTCGTTTTTTTTATTTATGCTGGACGGAAACGTTGGGCTGTGTAGCTCATTTTAACAGTTGTCCATGAAAGAGGGGGTAAGCAATTTACAACATCTCAGGGCACCGGGTGCGATTTAGTCGGGGCTATTAAGGTAGGCAGCACGTCGTTGGACTGTGGTATGAAACCGGACTATCCGGCGAAAAACCCATGGAAACTCCTCACAGAAAAGCTGCGAGGTGTTGTCTGACTGTGAGATGACGGGATGTCACCCTGTGTGTGTGTGGGGGGGGGTGCTCGCGTCCCACCGGGCACATCTCGCTCTGTTCTAACCGGCAAACGGTGACACCCGGAACAGACAGATTTTGCGGAACTCCCTGCCCACTGTGATAACGTTTTTGGCGCAAAAAAGGCGACCGACCAAACTTCTCCAAACGGCGCTACCCAACAACACACACACACAAAACAATAAACACACACGCTTACAGTGCAGCACCTGGTACCCACAATTTATTTTCCATTACAAAGGCGCAGCCCTGCAATTACTCGCTCACGATATTGCTGGCAGAAGGCCCCTCCGCGAGAATGAGATGCTAGGGGGACATTTGGTCTACCTATCAACAGTGACCATAGGTTTTATTCCTTTACTATGAACCTGTCGTTATACATCGACATCATCATACCCAGTCTAGCTCTGCTCGCGGGCACGTCTCTGAACAGTTGTTGTTTAAACTTTAACGTGTGACCTTTACTAGTACGGTGCGTTATCAATCATCGTATAACGGAATAATATTGTCAAGAGCTAGACAGCGGCCCAGAATTTTCAACACGAACCATGTCCACAGCCTTCAGGTTCTGCAAATTTCACATCACCGTGAAAGGACTGAGTCATTCAACTACGGCTGTTGACTGCGCACATCTTGTTAACTCGTTTTATCGACCGGGGAGGAATATATAAACTCGACGATTAACAGAGTACCGTATTCGAATTGACAATGACCCCCCGTGTAGCCTTAACAGATTGTAGGGTCAAGTGCCGTTAGCGAGTAGCGCCAATGAAGGCCGACACGGCACACAAGGGGGTGGGTGGCCAGCACCAAGTACTCATGTGAGGTCCAGGACTGGTTCAGAAAATCGTCACTGGTGTTGGTGGCCGCGAGCGAGAATCGAACTCATGTCTCAAAGTTTGTAGCCCAGCGCGCTAAGCGCTGCGCCACCGCTCTCTGACAATGACACTCGACCAAGTCCCAACACCACAACACTACCACCACTGCTAACACCACCAGAGCCAAACTCACCACCACCAATACTCCCACAACCACAAATACCTCACACCACCGTGATCACCACAATTGGCATCAACATCGGCAACCATTCCACACCACCACATATTTCACACCACAAAAACCATTAACGCCACCACTACCCAGATCCCAAGTGTCCCTCCGTTGACTTCGGTTAACATGTCATCTCGTCTTCTTGTCCTGTCCTATAGTCCGGTGTTACACTGCAGAGAACATTACTCGGTTCATCTTACGTGGAGTAGTGTTTATATTTAGGTTCATAAGCAATGTGCGGATCAACCACCCAGAACCCGGACCATGCCGGCCGGTGACAACGCAACGGGACTCGTGGTCTGGAGTCCAAAATCCAGGGTGTGATGAGGAGCGACCTCGTCTTTATGATCAGGGCCGCTTCAGTTGCAGTACGACATGGGGACCGTGGTCCCTGCGGGCTGTCCGTGTGCGGTGAGGTTTGGAGCGCAACGCGAGAGCGACGAGCAAGAACTCACCCATCTCCGACCACCACGCACTTGATGGCTTGCATTTCGAACGGCAACGGAGGTGCGGGTCGAGGTGAGCGAGGTTCACGACAAGGGTGACGGAGAGATGGACTCGAGGTGGGGACGTCGGTCGGTTCGACGCTGCACGAAAACCAACACCCGTGTGACCCGCGGCGGCTGCAAGGAGGAGATGGGACTTCCTGCTGCTGCTGCTGCCCTGGGTTGGGCCGGGCTCAGGGGGCGGGGGGGCCGCAGAACCAAAGTCCGGGACACGAAGGCAGAGTCGGCGCCATCCTGCTCAGGGAAGCGATCCGTGTGCGAGACACGGGGCATGGGGGGGGGGTCCTCGTCCGTAAATGTTTAATGTATAGGTATAGGTTGAGCAGCATTGGTGGCGCACGAATTCGACCCTGCTGATGAGACACTGAATGTGGAAATAGGTCGTGGAGGTTCACCAGTAAAGGGTGGCGCAGCGGGTGGCGCTGTCGCCTCCCAGCAAAAAACTCCAGGTTCGGTTCCCGGCTCGGGTTCCTTTCTGTGTATGTAGATTGCGGGTTCTCTCCCCGTGTCCGCGTGGGTTTTCGCGGGTACTCCGGTTTCTCCCACAATCCAAAGACACGTTGCTGCCTAATTTAATTGTTCTTCACTAAATTGCCCGCGGTTCTCCGAGATGTTCTAACGTACACCTCCCCGATGGGCAACTGTTAAAAGAGATACATAGCAATACGATTCCTTGCATCTTAAAAATAATACTGACTGGTGCCGAACTCCTGATTTTGCCGCATATGATAGTAGGAGGCGCAGCAGGTACAAGCAACTTTAGCTTATGAATCCAGAAAAACAGAGTTAAATTTATCGGCCACGGCTGATTTGAAAGTCAGATCATATTTTACATGTTCTGCGACGATATAAAAAACAAAAATATGCTATTGTTGCTGATTTTCCGTTCTAATGTTGTCGTGCCGTTCTCTCCGCAACTCGGTGCAGTGCTTTATGACCCTCGGGTGAAAAGGGCTGTATCAATGCAATTATCAATGGCGAGTTATGTCTGAACGGGTTATCGGGCATTTCCCATCTTCGTGTCGTACTGAGGCTCAACAAGTGATGAAATTGAGGCATTCATGGCTAATCTGAAGGGTCTTTAAATTATCATTACGGTAATCATGTTTACGAATGATACTAATAATAATTGCATTTCTGAAGCGCCTTATACCCGAGGATCACAAAGTGCTGCACAGAGCTGTGGAGAAAACGGCATGTCAACAACATCATCAGACGAGATCAAGTCAAGCAAAATAATGATTAAATCAATTCGGGGCATCAAATTAAACGTAAATAATATTTAAAACAAATCAAGGAAGAATAATTCCTGAGCAGGTACGAGTGACTGTCAATTCACTAAAATATATATATCCATTGTATCGAACGCGACCAGTGGGTTAAATCGTTTTGCAGACAACTCCACCACACCTGTATGGAGAGTGGAATACCATTAAGAGATTTAAACACTCCAACACTGCAATCACACATCCCCATGTGCACACAGCGTTAAGGCGGTTACATTTTACGTTTGACCCCCAACGAATGACCATGGAAAAGTCTCACGTGCAAGTGGAACCCAATGCAACTACAATGACAAGCAAGTTCGGATGCAATGCATCTTCCTCCACTGCTGGATGAAGGCCTACCCCAAGCCATCCACTGCTCTAACGCTCGTGCCGAGTAACATTCCACCCGATATACATTGAAAGGAATCGCTCCATCTCCTCGCGGCGCCTCTCTCTTTTCGGGTTAGCATTTAATCCTTGCATCGTTGTAAATTAGTGTTCCCTTGTGGTTTTATATATTGCTCGAATTGGTTCGAATGTTTGTTGTGTCGCAGCGGTCCCGCATCCAGAGCTTGCAAGCTCACTGGGTATTTTTTGCTGGAGTAATAAACATCAATCTCGTGTTTGAGATAGGAGCCAGTATTAATGTTGTATCGTAGGAATCCCGCATTCAGAGCTTACAAACTCACTGGGTACGTTCTGCTGGAGTAATAAACATCTAACCAGTATTGGAGATAGGAGCCAGTGTTCGAGATAAGAGCCAGTGTTATATATATATATATATATCGCTGAAATTCCGCATTCAGAGCTTGCAAACTCGCCGGATACTTTTCACTGTGACAAGCAAACGCCTGTCACCTGCACTGAGGTGGCTGCTGTCACTCAACACAAACACGTTCCCTGCTTCCCGTGGTAAGATGGCGGCTCTGTAGGGCAGAGCACGTGCGTGTGACGCCACCCCGCTCCTGCCGCTCCGAATAACCACGTGGTGTCAGGGCGGTACGGGAGGAAGTCGAGGCTCCGAAGGGGCGCGTCTCGTTTTCGGAAACACTCGGCTCTTTCCGTAAAAACAATGACCTCACTCACAGTCGGCATTGTATTTCCTAATACGGATAGAGTGCTGCCAATCATTTGCAGGGATTATTAAAGAGCCGGGAACACTGATCGCTAACCAATAAACTGTTGGTTTGTTTGTTTTCTCCTGGGTCGCCGTGTCGAAAGGCCCCCCCCCCTCCGCGGTGTTTTCGCCTCCACGCGTTGTCAGGCATCCTCATGCACTCTGAGACTCACACGTGGGGGGAAATTGAATGGAGGAGAGAGGGGGAACGCTCGACACTGCTAGCTTGGAAGAACAACCACCGTGCATCTAAATGTGAAAAACTACATCAATACAGATGGGAATGTTG
>JAZEWT010000003.1:24054754-24070355 GCA_036362905.1 Mordacia mordax | reverse complement strand
AATACCACGAGGGACACAATCGAGGTCCATTCATGAAAATGCGTTCTGAGCAGTACTCGAGCGATGTTTTTTTGGGATAACCGTAGCAAGTGTAGACCACTCTCATTGGTGAAGTTTTTCCTCTCACGTTGGAGGGATCTGTACTGGCTGAAGATGCCTCCAGCGTCGGAGGCTAAATGTCGCAAAAGACAAATGCTCACCGCAGCTATTCCAAAAGAGCAGCTCTTAAAAGCAGTACTCATTACATATCGAGCAGTGAAAACCACCATCAATAATGAGGGGAAGTGAAATAATGTTCTCTCACTGTGCCAGTACCGCCCCCCCTCCCCACTCCCGTGTGAAGCAATCCCACAACGCGTTGCTCTGTCCTCTCACCTCTTCGTGCCGCGCCTGGTTCCGCGCCTTCGCCAGCTCCTCCTCCGCTCGCGACCGCTCCGTTACGAGCGCCGCCCGGGCCTGGCTCAGGTCCTGTTGTTGCCGTCACGGTAATGAGGTCACTTTAGCGGAGGGGTCGCCGCAAGCGGGTGAGACTGCAACACGTCGTACAACTGCGAGATCCAATGTGCGCGGACCGTCCGTTTCACTACAGGTGATTATCGTTGCACGTATACAATAATTCAATCTCATATTTCCTAACAACTTCACAGAAATAACTACGGCAGTTTGGAATGACTACTAAACATTCAATTGGTGCTTTTTAAATTATGGAGGAAATGATGACGTGGTTGACTAAGTGATTTTCGTAGTTCATGTTATGGCCAGTTCATGTTGAGAGAGCTGCAGTTGAAGACCTTTAAAGTGAATCTTTATGGGTATGGGGCATACGGTAAAGTGCAACATTATACAATAGATACGTAAAGAACAATTACAAAGTTATTGGAAACTGATATCGCAATAATCGCCATATCGTGAAAACTGATTCCATATCCTATAGTTAAACTCTTTATTGGATAGCATTGTGACACGTTTAACATCGTATCGTAACAGCTGATAATGTATGGTAACGTGAAATATGATATTTTCTGGTATTGTTAAATTAAATGTTGGATCAGATCATGAAACTTGATATTGTATCGTTACAGTTGACATTGTATGACACCATGAAATTTGATGTCGAATCAGATCGCGAATAAATACACCGCAAAGCCCAAACGCTCACGGAGTGAGTCAGACCTCCTCAAGCGTGATGCGAATGTTCTCCAGCCTCTGGATGCGCTCCTGCAGACACTTCTCCGACTCGGAGAGGTGCCGGTGCATGTGCTCTATCTGGGGACAAGGGCACAAGCGTCACTCTCAAACTCCCATTCCCGACATTCACACGATGTCACCTTCGGTGGCTCTCCTCCGAGCCAGGGTGTGACACCGCGATGCCTCCCAATGAAAATGTCATTAAATATCACCGACAGAACAGCGGAGCGACACATTTTTTTAGTGGCGATTGCTTCCAAAAGCTGCTCTTACAAGCCATGAAAACCTACATCAGTACATACGTTTAGCCTTTTTATGTAAAAGTAAAGTAAACTTTTACCGCCACCTCTTTTTGACGAAGGCTTTCGGCATCTTCAAGGTTCTGCTTGAAGCGCTTCTTCTCTTCCTCAACACGTTCTGTAACACGCAATTCTGTGCTTCTCAGTTTACGTTTGCCGAGCAATGATTCACCAGTTCATCAATTAAAACATTTGTTGACGTTCCACGCAAATCAACGAACCGCATCCACACAAACCATCACCAATGACCGCGACAAATAATCCCCACGATGCTAAATCCAGCACTTCGCTGTAAATCCAACGCCGAGCCTTGAAACCGTCGGTCTGATCGACACGCGATGCGCCAAGCGCCCGCTCAGCGGTGCTCGACACGTCCCCCGAGCGCGGCGCCGCGGGCGGCTCACCCTCGGCCTGCGTGACCCGAAGGCGAAGGTCGGCCGCACTGTGGGTCAGGTCCTGCTTCAGCTGGAAGATCTGCTCCTGTTGAGCGTGACACCTCCTCTCCAGCTCGGCCACCTACAGCAAAACGGAAAACGCCGCCGCCGCGGGGCCGGCTTTAGGGTTGGGCAAATGGAGCAACCGGCTAGCGTGTGTTACTATGAGGGGCGCTGGTCATGTGCGGGGGGGGGGATCGGGCGTTTACTGCGGTACGCCCCACGGGTTGCGAAACTGACTAAATGCACATCTCTATTTGAAATAGCGCTTAGTTAATCAGATCTGCACCTCTCTAAATCTCATTCCGGCACCTTGTTCTTTCTTTATGCTCATTGTCCTTTTCATGTTGGGTGTTTTGAGAAATTATTTTCTTCTTGTTTTAGGTACTATAATAATAATAATTGCATTTCCAGAGCGCTTTTTATCCGAGGGTCACAAAGCACTATACAGAGCTGCGGAGAGAAAGGCATGTCAACAGCGACGACATAGGAATGGCAAATCAACAACAGTAACGTTTTTTGGGAATTTTTTTTACAAATCCGAGCTGTGGAGAGAACTGCATGTCAACAAAAACATCGGGCAAATTCAACTGAAAGTCAAATAGTAGCAATAAATTATAGGGCATAAAATAAGCAATAAAAATATAATTCTTCAACAAACAAGGAAGGAACAAATGTTCCTGAGCAGCCGCAGGTCGGCAGAGGGCCATCATCCCGGCACGACAACATTGAGCTGCATTAACGGTCCTAGCCAGAGGGCTTGAAAGCCTTACGGAACAAGTGAGCAGCGCTCCCAGACTCTGTGTGCTATAGGACGTTAGTGACAATGGTTTTCCACAAATCTCTGCTGTTTAAACTTCTAAGAATGTCCATTGTTAATTTGTTAATCCATTTCAAGAGACTCTTGACATAAGTCGATCCCTATGGTTCACGAGCTCTCCTTCCTTCAATGTTTCCAGTTATAACCAGATTTTCTATTACCTCTTTCTTCACAATATGCCCGAGAAACTTCGACTGTCTCTATATAATGTCGTTCAACATCTTCCTTCTACATCCCATTTTGAACATTCTCTTACCCCGCGAATAATAATAACAATAATAATGCGTGAATATTATGGTTATTATCTGGGTGGCAGGGACTCGGTGATCGGCGACGCTCTCGCACCTTGTGCTGGAGCTCGATATTGTTTTCCCGCGTGGCGCTCAGCTCCGTCTGCAGCTTGGCCTCCCTGCGGCCCGACTCCTGCAAGCACAGCACGCTCGCGCTCCACTCTCCCGGCACGGTGCAAACACCCCACTAACCTCTCCCCACCCGCAGGGGCCCGAGGAACGGAATGCGCCTTAGAGGACTTTGAATGAGGATACACGGCGGTGAAATCGGGTCGCTACGCGGGGCGCCAGGTGGATTGTCTGGAGTGTTGGCACCGCCGTCGTGCCCCTCACCTCGCGTTCCCGTGCCAGCGTCTGTGCGTACGTCTTTTTCGCCGCCGTCCGCTCGTTGTCAGAGCGGTGCAGCAGCTCGCTGAGCTCGCGCAAGCGATGCTCCCCGAGTTTGGCACTGGATTCCGTCATCTGCAGCCTGTGGTGGATGAGCGAGTGGGTGAGCGGCTGGGTGAGCGGGGGCACGAGTGATGGAGCGAGCGACTGAGCGGGCGAGTAGGTCGGTGGTTGAGTGAGCGAATCATCATCGTTACGAGAGTTATCATGCCGTCTCGTTAGAGACAGACGGATGAATCTAATGGAATAACATGATGAACCTTAATTAGGAGCTGGAAAGTGTTTAAAGTTGTGGAAATCTAGGCAAGAAATTTCCTGCATGTCGGGACTTGTTCATAAAAGAGAGGAGAAGAGAGGAAGACAGAGAAAGGAAGATAAGAGAGGCAGCGAGACACACTCGCCTGGCCGTTAGTGCGTCGACAGCAGATTTTCTTTCGTCCAAGGCGTTGTGGAGCTGACTGAGACGTGACACGGAAGTCCTGATCGTGGAGGATGAGGGGGAAGAGTGAGGATAACTGAGACGTCTACCATTTCTCCTTTAACCTCATCCCTGCCATGCAACTGAGCCAGCCGGGCACAGGTCAGTACGCACAAGGTTGTTTTTCCACTGGAAAAGCCGAGCCATGCTGCTGATAACAGATACTACGAATGAAGGCCCGTAAAGATGACATTGTGATGCCGCGTCCGCACGGTGCGCCGACTGCCGTTACGCACAGGGGACGTGAACAAGTCGATATTATCCCTACTCCCAGCCCAGCTTGTGCCCGAGCGATCTTGAGATGCCTTGTGAGGCCAAAGTATCGCAGTTTAGTTCCAGCTCACCAAGTATGAAATATCGTGATGGCCTGTCTGACCCAATTCGGGTGTGCCAGTGTAAAAGAGGTATTTGATCATGAACCTGCAACACTGCCAAAGGGAGAAGGGGCTCACGCAGAGGTGGATCTAAAGAGACAGCAGCAATCATCGCCTCTAACTGGCAGACTCATGTCTGCTTGCAAGCTGGGCACTGAGTTGCCTTGTTCTGCACAGAGACAGCTGCCACAGGGGGGTGCCCTGTCAAATGTTTGAGATGATGTCATGCGTAACAATGTAATTGGCATCAAAGGTGGGCACTCCATCCAACACAAATAATCATCACCGTTGTGAGTGATGACGTTAGTGTCTCACTCGAGGATCAACATGCTGGCACAACACGCTAAACTGAACTTATTACACCAAGTGCAAGCTATGGCAGTGTACGTGTGGAGTTACAATTAAAGATAGAAAGAACAGCACAAGAAACAGTGAACACGAACTTTAGGCACAGCATCATATCGACAGGCAGGAAAAGCCAGGATTGGACAGGACGTGTCGCGAGAAGGGGTGGTTGGCAGTGGAGAGTGACGATAGAATGGCAGCTAAAGAAGGGAAAGTGCGAGACAGGACACCGATCTGGATCATGAGAAACAGCCGTGGGTTGAAGAGGCCTTCATCCAGCAGTGGATTCAGTGTGGCTGATGATGAGGATGACTACACTAAGGGACTCTGATCCAGACTGGTTATGGGTTACTGTAGGTCTCAATCACAATAAGACAAAGATCCCCCGTCTAGCCTTAACAAACTGAAGGATCAAGTGCCGTTAGCGAGCACTCATGAGGGTCAACACGGCACACGAAGAGGTAGGTGACCAGCACCACGCCTGACCACCTTTGTTTTCCTAGTGTCGATGTTTACACTGTACTAGGTACTCATTTGAGGCTGAGTTGACCTCGGGAAGGCTCAGAACCGGTTAAAAAAATCGTTACTGTTGTTGGCTGCAAGCGGGAATCAAACTCAGATGACCAGGTTTGTAGCTCAGTGTGCTAACCGCTGAGCCACCGCTCCTCACAATCACGCATACACACACACATACCTGTTAGACCGAGCCATCTCTTCTTTCTGCCTCTCAATGGTATCCATCAGGTCCAGGAACTGAATGAGAAAATAAAAAGTCGAAGCAGTTAATTCTGCATTAGTTTATTTGTTATAGTTAATCCGAATCGTGTTGCTGACAGTGGTGTAAAGGTGCAGGTATACCACGGTAAGCGGCAGCAGGCACAGCCTGAATCAGCAACAGCAGCAAAGCAGCAACAGTAGCATCAGCAGAAATACTAGCATTAGCGGCAGCATCAGCGCCAAGCAGCAGAAGCGGCAGTGGCGGCGGCAGCAACACCTGCTTCTTGTTCTCGTGCTGGAGGAACCCGATCTCGCGTGTCAGCACCTGTGTGCGTCCCTGGGCCTCGCGCGCGCTGGTGATGCGCTCGGCCGTGCGGCACACCGCCTGCTCTGCACCGCACACACGGCACAGCCGTACGATGTGCAAGAGGGCTTGGGCACTGGCTGGGATCTTGACTCAGGGCGTGAGGGGGTGGGCAACGTACAAAGAGCAATCCTGAGAAGTGTTTACAGGGATGATAAATTTGAGAATGTTCCACAGTGCAGGTGAGGTGTAAAACGGCCGTGCAGGGGCAGTATTGGTGCAGGGGGCAGCACTGGCTGCGGGTGCACCACTCTATACCCATGGCCTTGATGATGTCGCTGGGGATGTTGTTGCCAGCGGCTTCGAGCCGCACGAGTGCGCGGTTCTGCAGGAGCCCATCGAGCAGCGCGCGACCTCCAAGCAGCCCCAGGTTGTTCCAGCGCAGGTCTGGGGGTCACGACCGGCACACAAACGAGGCCGGGAGGGAGAGGGCGGGAGGGGCATGGACACAGGCGTGAGTCCGGTCACCACAAACCGATCCAACCACCTTTGTAAATTCCCCGTAGTGCAGCTGGATGTTCGGAGTTAAAACGTGGGATACTGCACCAAGTGGCGCGGAGGCAAGACCTCACCGAGCTCCTGCAGGATCCCGTTTCGCCGGAGTGCCGTGGCAATTTCGCCGGCGCCGCGCGCATCGATCTGGTTGTTGCGGAGGTCGAGCTGCACGAGTGAGGAGTTGACCCCGAGCGACTCGGCGAGCAGGGAGAAGCTCACATCCGAGACGCCCAGCGAGTTCCACTCGAGGATCAGCCTGAGAGTGCACGTGCGCGCATATCACAACAGCATTAACAGCATCGACGATGATGACAAGAACAACTACAACATAAATTACTGTGAATGATGGAAACGTTACAAATAATGACCAAAACGACTACATCTACATCAACGAGGTACTTGTACGCTTGGCCAAGCGTCTCTGACAAAAGAACGCCGAGCCAGCACTGTACAATATTTGCGCGGAGCGTGCTAATGCAGTGGTTAGCGCACTGTGCAATGAATCCGGCCACGGCTAAATCTGTGGTGAGAAGAACACGCGTCTTAAGCTTCGATAGAAGCAGGGAGCTGACAGCACGGGTGGCTGGGGGAAAGGGAGTTTCACTATGGTGAGGACTCCCTCCGTAGTGGTGCCGTCGCACCCGCGTGCGATCGGCGGTGATGTCGTCGTGCGCCGGAGGGCGTCCGCGCGAGTCTCTCACCGCAGGATGCTGCTGTTCTGCCGCAGGAGTTTGGCCAAGGCATCGCCGCCCCTGGCTCGGAGGTTGTTCCCCTGTTTGATGGAGGGACAAGTGAGAGACAGGAGTCAGCTGGGACGTACCTAAGGAAGGGGGGTACCCGTGGGCAGCCAGTTCTGCGAGCGGACCAGTCACGGCTGATTGGTGATGATTGTGTCGACTGTCTGCGAGCGCCCGTTTGTGGAGATGAGGGTGACCGTCACCTTCAGGTCCAGCGCTCGCACCCTCACATTGGAGCAGAGGCCATGGATCAGTGCTGTTGCTCCTGCATGCGCAGGAATCACGTCACCCATCGGTCGATCAATCCGTCAGTACCAGCCCGGCACTATCACCAACAATCACTCAAGCTAGGCGATGGACAAAAAAATTACCGCAATTTTTAGTCCTAATATTTTCCTCTCTGAACGGCTGATCATGCCAACGATGCAACTTTTAAATAATAATTATTATAATTTCTAACACGCTCATATTCATTCACTTTCAAATGTATTAATTTTGGAAGAGAGAAAGACCCAGGAGACGTGAGGAAACCGCACAGAGGCAGGGAGGGCGGAAGACTGCCACGCGGGTAACTGGCGCCAACAATTCCTAGACACTGCATCCTATATGTTATGATGTTATCGGACAATAATCAATGAGTGTTTTTTGTTCGTTTTTTTGGTCATGGGAGGAAACTGAAGAACCTGGAGTAAACGGTTGTGCATAAGCAGCAGGCTCAGCACCGAGTCAGGGTTCTCTCCGGTGTTTCCAGGTTCCTCACATTGAAACGAACGCACATTAATTGGCTAAATAGATCTTAAATAAAAACTAAATGCAGCAAAACCCTCTTGAAAGAGAGAGGCGCATGATCTAGTGTGGCTTTTCTGAATAAATAACTCAACTACAACAATTAGTAAATAAACCGGTGACATAGCGATCGAGCGACGCTGTGATTCCACACGCACCCTCCTCGCTCAGCATGCAGTCGGCGAGCGACAACTCCGCAAACACCGTGTCATCGGCGAGGGCGCGTCCCAGAACGGCGCAACCCTCGGCCGGGAGGCCCTGGCCGGCCAGATCGAGCCGGGCACCGTCCGGGCTGCCGTTGCTCGGCCCGTCGTCCCGCATCTGCCTCAGCACGCAGTCCAGCGGCTCCAGCCGGGCCTCGGCGCACAGCGTCACGTACAGCCGCCGCAGGGCGTCCATCGTCGTTGCTCCGTCTTTCCCGCTCCGCTGGACGTCTGGCACGATCGTCCACCACCACGTCGTCCACCACCACGTCGTCCACCCGCACGCTCGCTCACTCGGCAGCTGCTACCTGTGCATATCCCTGACATCGTTGGGAAATGTGAACATATATATGAACGAGATGGGCAACAGGAGACATGAGGGGAGAAGGAATAATTTACTACCGACGCAAGAAATAATGCTAAAAGCCCTTGAGATGGTTGCTCCGAAAAGCTGTTCTCTCGGGACAGCTGCGTTGATCGCTCCCTCTCCCTCCATCGCGACGTTTCGCCTCACACATTAGAGGCATCTTCAGGCGCTGTGTGTTTCGTGTGTGACTCCTATTTATATGCAGGTACTATGTATGTGTTAAGTCTCTTCCATAGCGTTGCTTTATTCCAGGAACAACGGATGAAGGTCGGGCTCGATTTATGGACCCCGATCTATGACGCTTTCAAATGGACCCCGACCATCGTCCATTGTTACTGGAAGAAAGCAACGCTATGGAAGAGACATAACACATACATAGTACCTACATATAAATAGGAGTCACACACGACACACAGCGCCTGAGGATGCCTATAACGCGTGAGGCGAAATGTCGCGATGGAGAGAGAGGGAGCGATCGACACGGCTGTTCTGAGAGAGCAGCATCTCGAAGCAATCATCACGCATCGAGCCGTGAAAACCTACATCATTACAACAGCCCTTTAGTCAATCGAATGCTAGGAAAGCACTTCCCCATGCCACGTGGGTCATAGGGGTTATTTAACCGTGACACCCAACCGAGACGCATCTACCCTGGAGTCGAACTCGTCCCTCCCGGTCAGCCCATCGGGTTCCGAACGCGGCGCAGGAGAACACGTGCTGAGCTGCCAGCGACACCGCTCTCACCAGCGCCGACACACACACGTCAGCCACACGCTTGCAGCCAGCAGTCTGAAGACTTCTTCGTTCTAAATATTTATTAAAACGGTAACAACTAACTTAACGGTAACATAAGTAGTAGAACAATAACATAACAATGCCGGGGCACCGTAACAGTCTTACCCACAACCGCGCTTGGCGCGCTAGACCCCCGAGCCGAGCCGGCTGCATGTTGTCGTGGGTCTGCCCACCGTGATCCCCTCGGCTCCCTTTGTGCGCTCCGTTCCACGTATTATACCTGTTTACCACCGATTCACGCACCTGTACCTCAAGCACCCACTCAAACATCCGGCCCTGGCTTTACCGTTAACAGGACACACGTGCGTCCCCCTCTAATTAACGTTCCGCCAGACACCCCGACGCCCGTTGACAGCGCGGCCACACAGGTGTGTGCGGCGGCCGCGGCTAATTATGTTTCAACGGGGCGCATCTGTTGTTTATTCAGACAGCTTAGAGACGCAGTCAGCGCCTCTCTCGACCGGTCAACTATATGCACCTGGCCTGGCACGGCGCGAGGTCTGACACCACATAACCATCACGCCGGTCAGTGCGGGTTCGTGAAGCTATAATCCTGGCACCTACACTTCAGCTTATTCTCAATTCCGCTACTCCCCGGATCTCTTCCCTTCTACACTTTTCCCATTCGACTCCTCGACTTCGCTCTCTACACGCACGGGCTGTCAGTGGCTGCGCGCATAAAACTCGAAACCTTTGTTCTCAACCACCGCCATCTCCATCGACCTCCTCTACTTTATCTCTGCTCCACTATCTCTCCCTACACGTCGTCTCTCTCCGCTCGGCAAGTCCTTTGGTCGCACCGCACTTCAGTTCGCCGGGTTCCAATGCTTGGTGCTAAGCTACCCTGGCCCAATTATGGTGGAAAGAGATCCCAATGGAAATCAGGATCACAGAGTCACTCATGTCATCGTGGAAAGTACTCAAGACGCATCTGTATAATCATTACTCATGGGTCTGACAACAACACGTTAACACTGCAACGTTGGCGAACCGGTAGTATTTATTTTCGATTCATTTACTTTGTATTTATTTATTAGAAATGAGTATGTGCGGATGATCTCGGTCGCCGTGGACAATGGCGTTTGCTAAATAATCATAATTGCTCGCGGTATAACATTTCTAACTTTCCACTTGAGCCGGGTTTATAAAGAGTCTCCGTGTGTTTACCTCGTGCCGTCGGCGGTGTTGGAGCGAGAGTTAAAACGCGTCCATCGTCGTCTCCATGTGACCCCCCCGCCCCCGGCCGCGACTGTTGGCAACCCAAGCCGTTACCATAGCTCCTCTTCCACCAATATTTCCACATCCACCTCTTTCATTCCAGCCGACACCGCCTTCAGCGCCCTCCCCCAACCGCTGAGAGCAGCGTGGTGAAGTATGGTCAAGCAACCATGAGCTAGGGCTCCGGAGCGGTTAGCACTCGGCGCTCGGGGAACCCGGCTGAGTTGGATTTCCGGCCGCTAGCAGTGGCGAATCAAATCGAAACGATACCGACACACATGCGCTAGCGAGCTCGCTATGGGGCGGCGCGGTGGCCCAGTGGGTAGCGCTGTCGCCTCCTCACAGCAAGAAGGTCCCGGGTTCGAATCTCTCGGCTCGGGTGCCTTTCTGTGTGGAGTTTGCGAGCTTCTCTCCCCGTGTCCGCGTGGGTTTTCACCGGGCACTCCGGTTTCCTCCCACAGTCCAAAAAACATGCTGCTGTACAGGTTAATTGACGTGCAGACTAAATTGCCCGCAGTGCCCGGTGATGGACTGGCGTCCCATCGTGTGTATATCCCTGCCTTGCGCCCTGTGTCTGTCGGGATAGACTCCGGCTCACCGCGACCCTGTACAGGACTAAGCGGTTTCTGACAATGAGATGAGATGAGCTCGTTACGAAGTATAGGTATGGTTATATGTTAGGAGTTTGGTTAGATAATTAGGACTAAAGACAGCGCTATGCGTGGCGGTGCAGACTTGGTGTTGTTAGTGGTGGGGTTTAGAAGCCACTCACTTTGCGCCAACGTCCTCGCCTTCACCCAACCGAGCGTGACCAGCATCACGTTGTCCCGTCCTCACTGCTCGGGTCTCAACCGGCGCTCGCCATAGCAACGTGGAGTTTCCCGCAAAGCCCCCCGAGGGCTGTCGGGAGCGCAGTGATTGCGGGGAGGGAGGCGGCTGCTCCCACCCGCGCTTCGCGGCGCACTTCTGCGGCCCGGGCCCGGCGCGCAGCTGCTTCCGCTTGCAACGGACGAGCCGAGTGACGCACGTCCTGGATTCCGCGTGCTGCCGGAGAGGGGCTTCCCCCGCTAGGGGGGGGGGGATTCACTATGGTGATTGTTTTGCTGCTGGTACAGAGACGCGTAGTGTTACAGAAGGTACCGTGTGAGCTTGCAAGCTCTAGATGCAGGATTCCTGCGATACAGCACTGGCTATCTCTAACACTGCCTCCTATCTCTAACACTGCCTCCTATCTCTAACACAGGCTCCTATCTCTAACACAGGCTCCTATCTCTAACACAGGCTCCTATCTCTGACACTGGCTCCTATCTCTAACACTGGCTCCTGTCTCTAACACTGCCTCCTATCTCTAACACAGGCTCCTATCTCTAACACTGGCTCCTATCTCTAACACTGGCTCCTATCTCTTAAACTGCCTCCTATCTCTAACACTGGCTCCTGTCTCTAACACTGGCTCCTATCTAACACTGGCTCCTATCTCTAACACTGCCTCCTATCTCTAACACTGGCTCCTATCTCTAACACTGGTTCCTATCTCTAACACTGCCTCCTATCTCTAACACAGGCTCCTATCTCTAACACAGGCTCCTATCTCTAACACTGCCTCCTATCTCTAACACTAGCTCCTATCTCTAACACTGGCTCCTGTCACTGGTTCTTGTCTCCAGCTCTAGATAGATGTTTATTAATAGATCATAAAATACCCAGTAAGCTTGTGTGGTGCCAAATCTCGCGCCGTGCCAGGTTCAGTGCATCTCGGCGCCCGTGCCCAGAGTGAAGGGCGGTCTCCAGGTTACAGTTCTTTGACTGGACAGAGCCGCGGGTCAGCACTGATTGGCGAAGGGTGGCTCGCCGAGGGATTCAAGCCGGTAAACAACCCTGGTGACGCGTGTGGGGGCCGTATGTGGAGACATAGAGAAAGTTGGTCGTGCAAAGTTGGTTGGGTGTGTGGGGAGTCTGTGCAAACTCCACACGGAAAGGAATCCGAGCCGTGAGCCGAACCCGTGACTTTCTTGCTGTAGGGTTTCTTTGTGTGTGTATCTGTATGATGTGTGTTCGTGTATCTGCGTGTGTGCGTGTCACAGTGAGTTATGTGTGTGGCTCAGCGGTTAGCGCGCCGGGCTACAAACCTGGAAACCTGAGTTTGATTTCCGCTCACGGCCAACACCTGACGAGTTTCTGAACCGGTCCTGTGCTTCCCCTAGGTCGACTCAGCCTCAAATGAGTACTTATTGCGTTGTGTAACCCTTGCCAGATGGCCGAGAGTGGTGCTGGTTACCCACCCCTTGTGTGCCGTATCGACCTTCATAGCTTAGGTGCTGCCTAACCGCACGTGACCCTAGAAACCCTTAGAGCTAATAGGTGGATCTTTGCTTAGTGTGTGTGGAATTTTTTCCTGCTTTTAGGAAGGTTTTATGACATTGAGCGAAAACAGCCCCAATTATCTGTGAGGGCTATCAGGGAGATCTTTGTTTAGATAACAAGTGGGATGATCATATAATAAAAAGCTAATTAAAATAAGATAAGAAAACCAGAGTGCAGCCAGAGTTATGTGGGGGGGGGATCAAGCCAAGGATAAATAAACAACTGAGAGAGTGCTGTGGGAGACTAATAAAAATAATTGCAAAGCGGAACTCAACCAGATAAGGACATGAAGACTGTGGAGTTAAAGTTTTTTTAGTTAGAGAGGTCATGAGTTCATGAGGGGGGGAGGAGGACGCCACCCTGCGGAAAACTGAATAAAGGGCGCCGTTCGAGGAGCGGAGGGGACTGACTCACTCACTGATTCCTTCGAGCACGCAAGCGACTCTGACAGGCAGGTAACTGGAAGACACCAGTCTGCCGGGAGAAACATGGGTGCTGGACTGAGTCCCAAAGCCTGCTGCTGGAGAGTTTGAGTCACGTTTTTTTAGCCGCTGACAGCCTATGTTGCTCCGTACTTGTATTGGAGAATTATATCCATCTTACGCTTCCTTGTTGCTTTGAAATAAACCTGTCATACAGTTGCAAAGTCGTGGTGTAAGCTCTGTGGGAAGGTCGGCCATTCCAGTCACAAGAAGATCCGAGGTGTCGAGGTTTTTTTAAACCCGACAGTGTCAGTCACTTTATATTTAAGTAGGATGTAACTGTTGAGCTATGTGGTTATTTTAACAGTTCTATAGCGGGTAGGGGTAAGCAAGTTACAACATCTCAGTGCACGGGGGGAAATTTAGTAAACCTAGGCTGCAGCACGTCTCTGTTATGTGTCGCCGTTTGTTTGGTCGCGGGCAGCCAGAGCCTATCCTGGCAGACTGAGGGCGCAAGGCCCAGGATGTGACGCCAGTACATCGCGGGGCACTGGGAACGATTTACTCAGCAGGACAATTAACCTAGGCAGCGTGTCTTTGGACGGTGATAGGAAACCGGAGTATCCGACGAAAAACCCAGGCGGACATGGGGAGAGATAACACGCAAACTCAACACATCAAGTCACCCGAGCCGGGAACCGAACCCGGGTTGACCTTGCTGCGAGGCACCAGCACTGCTCACTGCGCAACCAGCGCATCGCCCCACAGCATCTCCTTGATACGCGATAACAAGGATGTACGGAATCGAGATGAACATTCGCGAATCTCTGCGCGCGAGGAATCGATTTAGAACCCAAGCCGTCATCCCGAGGAGTGATGTCCTGTTACCCAGAGAGAGCCGCTCCCCCCAGGAGAGAGACACTGGGGACTCTCCCCCGAAGTGAGACATCGCGAACATCCCGCTCCTCGGCTCACGAAATAGACCGTGCGGCTTGGACGAGTTATTTTTAAATGCTTCGGTATAACAGAGACTGCTGACTCCGGTGCTGCTTCATACAGCAGCAGCAGCAGCAGCCAAGAGCAGAAGACAACATTTGCGGTACGGGGGGGGGCGCTGTCTCAAAGCTGCTCTGCTGCGACGGCGTGGAGGAGGCTGTGGGAAGGTGAGCTGTGCTGCTCTGTGCTGTGTGTACTGTGTGCGCTGTGTGTGTACTGTGCGCGCTGTGTGTACTGTGCGCGCTGTGTGTGTACTGTGCGCGCTGTGTGTACTGTGCGCGCTGTGTGCGCTCTGTGTGTACTGGGTGCGCAGTATGTGCTGTGTGCGCGCTGTGTGTACTGTGCGCGCTATGTGTGTACTGTGCGCACGCTGTGTGTGTACTGTGCGCTGTGTGTGTACTGTGTGTGCGCTGTGTGTGTACTGTGTGTGCGCTGTGCGTGCTGTGTGCGCTGTGTGTGCTGTGCGCGCTGTGTGTACTGTGCGCGCTGTGTGTGTACTGTGCGCGCTGTGTGTACTGTGTGCGCTGTGTGTGCGCTGTGTGTGTACTGTGTGTGCGCTGTGCGTGCTGTGTGCGCTGTGCGTACTGTGCGCGGTGTGCGTACTGTGCGCGGTGTGCGTACTGTGCGCGCTGTGCGTACTGTGCGCGCTGTGCGTACTGTGCGCGCTGTGCGTACTGTGCGTGCGCTGTGTGTGTGCTGTGTGTGCGCTGTGTGTGCTGTGCTCGGGTGCGGTGCGGTTAAAATATGGGGGAGCGGTGGCGCAGCGGTTAGCGCGCCGGTCTACAAACCTGGCGACCCGCGTTTGATTACCGCTCACGGCCACCAACATCGGTGATGGTTTTCTGAACCGGTCCTGGACCTCCTCTGGGTCGGCTCGGCTTCAAACGAGTACCCGGTGCAGCGTGTAGTAAACATCTCCACTAGGGAGACAAAGGCGGCCGGGCGTGGTGCTGGTCACCCACCTCCTCGTGTGCTGTCAACCTTTATAGGTGCTCGCTAACTGCACTTGATCCTACAGTCGCTTAAAGCTACACGGGGATCTTTGTCTTTGTACAGTATGTGCTGTATATCGTCTTGTGTGTGACTGTACCTGGTGTGCTGTGTACTGTATGTGTTCGGTGCGTGCCGTGTCCTGCAAGTACTGTGTTGTGCAAGTACTGTGTACTGCAAGTACTGTGTGATGTGTGCACTATGTTCTGTATAGTGCTGTATACGTATTGTGTACTGTATCGGACGACTGTCCTAGCAGTGTCGAGTATTGTGTACAGTGTCGTGCGGGGATGTGTGTACCCTGTCTGTGTGGTGTGTACAGTCTGTATCCAGTTAGTGCTGTGCGTGTACATGCTTGTGCTGTGTGTGCTTTGGTGTATCCTGTAGGTCAGCTCAGCCTCAAATGAGTGCCTGATCCCGTGTGTAAACGTCAGCAGGGAGACAAAGGCGGTCGGGCATGGCGCTGGCCACTGACCTCGTTGTGTGCCGTGCCGGCCTTCATAGTCGCCAGTCGCAAACAGCATTTGACCGT
>JAZEWT010000003.1:24014918-24037970 GCA_036362905.1 Mordacia mordax | reverse complement strand
GGGGGGAGCGGAGGGGGGTGCGACATGGCGAGTAAGGAAGTGAAAATGTATTTAGCAAAGGTGGATGGTCGTAGGGTGAAGTTGGAGTCATCGGTCTGGAGAACAGGAGAGCGCTGATCGGTGTCACCGTGTTGATAATAATAATAATAGTTTGGATTTCTCTAGCACCCTTCTCTTCATACAGGGATTACTCGCCATGGCTCTCTTAACAACGTGAGCCGCGTGAAGGCTGCCATCTTCCGATCCATTAACTGGAGGTAAATAATAATGTTTGCATTTCTAAAGCGCCTTTCATCCGAGGGTTACAAAGCACTGCACAGAGCTGTGGAGAAAACTGCATGTTAACAACAATATCAGAATATATCGATTAAGTAAAATAATGACAAATCAATGAAAGACATCAAATAACAAATAAAATAATTGTTAAAACAAATAAAGGAAGGAAGAAGTGTTCCTGCGCAGGCACAGATCAACAGCATGCTATCATCCAAGGACACAGCAGTGTGCAGCATTAACAATCTTGGTCACATCTCTCCCGTCATTGCTAATTGTGAGCCACACCACTTACAGGGGCATCGCCACATGTTGGTAGGCTGTAGCTATTGCAGGCCCGTGCTATTATCCCCTGGGACAATCTGCTGCTGGGCCAGTGGTAAGTCATTTTTGTTGTTGCAACAGAAAGTTCCCAGCAGGCTTGCAAGCTCTAGATGCAGAATTCCTGCAACACAACAAATGTCCGAACTAACTAGCACAACAATGCATAAAATCAAAGGCAAATAAACTTGCAGACACAATATGTGTAATGGAATAGTGAAGTTGTGATGTGTGATGCTATGTGTTTTGAAATGCTGAGCCATCTAAACAATCGATCTGTGAATGGAAATTTTTACATTTCAACTATGGGTCTTTGTAAGTTCATGGGTTTCTGTGTGAATTCATGGGTCTGTGTGAGTCAGTGGCTTTATGCGCAAGTCTACTGGTTTCGGAATGAGTCCACCGGCCTTTGAGTGTATCTGTGGGTTTTTGTGCGAGTCTGTGGGCCTCAAATGAAACCGACGTCGTCCGAACATGAACCACGACTCAATTTCTCACGGCCCGCAGCCGCACAATAAACCTCCCGCTTGAAAACAGGCTGCAGGTGATTTCATCTATCATTGGAAACAGTAGTGTAGCGGTGTTTAGCTCTGTTGCCTCAAAGCAAGTAGATTCTGGGTTCGATTCCCGGCTCAGGTGCCACCTTTCTGTGTGGAGTTTACGTCTTCTTCCCGTGCCTGCGTGTGTTTTCGGCAGGTACTTTGCTTTCCTCGCACAGTCCAAAGACTTGGTGCTGGCTAGTTTAATTGTCCTGACTAAATTTCCCCCAGTGCTCTGAGATACTGTAACTTGTTTACCCTTCCCTGCTGGACAACTGTTAAAAAGAGCTACATAGCTCAATGGTTCGTTCCAGCTTAAAATCTGTTTTTACTTGGAGCATCTATGCAGCTGTAATCGGGTGCTAGAGTTGGGGGGGATATTTTCAACCGGGAATCGGGCATGGGCCATGGTTGACATGGACAGTGGTTGACATTGGGAATGGTTGACATGAGCCACAGTCCTTAGCCGCTTCCATCTCATCCTGCCCTCTTTTTTTAGCCGGGTGTCTGGGCAAGAACCAGGGCCCGTATTTTAAAGAGAAGGTCCATTCCAATAACAGCAGCTGGAAATTCACGGGTGTGGGATGGTGTGAGTTGAGACCGGTCCAGAGTTTACTTGTTCTGAACGAAGGCTGCTGAGACTGTGCACTCTGGAAGGGTCTTGCTGTTGCACCGATTTCAGTTTGCTTGATTGCCACAATGTACCTCATTCTGTATAACTGCGCCGCATTTTCAGCTCTACTAAAGCGCTGGCGCCACCGGCGCCCGACGGTAGCGCACCAGTACCAAGAACACAAACATTCCAATGTGCTCTTCCCGGCTGACGGCGTACAGGTGCAGCTGATGCTCGTGTTGATGCTATTCTTGACGCTGCTGGGTGCGCGCACGCTCACTGCGTACCGGCGGCGGCACGCGCGCTACACGCTGGGGCTGGCGCGCATGCTATACTACAAAGGCACGGCCAACAACGGCGCGATGGTCACAGCGCTGGCGCGGCGCGCCCTGCACGAGCACTGCAAGGACGTGCTGCTCGCCCGTGCCGCCATCCTCCACCTGGTAGGAGGCACAGGTGGGCCAGGTGAGCGGCAAATCAATGTGGCGCTGGGAGGGCGGGGGGGGGATCTGGTGGCAGTTGCACTGCCTGCGTAATGCAGAGGTATAGATATATCTCATCTCCTTGTCACTAACTGCTTAGTCCTGTACAGGGTTGCAGTGAGCCAGAGCATAACTCGGCAAACACAGGGCACAAGGCAGGGATATACCCACCATAGGACGCCAGTCCATCACCGGGCACTGTGGGCAGTTTAGTCTGCGAGCCAATTAACCTATGCAGCAGCATGTTTTTTGGACTGTGGGAGGAGACCGGAGTGCCCGGCGAAAACCCACACGGACACGGGGAGAGCATGCAAACTCTACACAGAAAGGCACCCAAACCGAGATTCAAACCCAGGACCTTCTTGCTGTGAGGCGACAGCGCTACCCACTGGGCCACCATGCCATCCGAATAGATAGATATGTGTCAATAATAATGTTATAATATTTGCACTTCTAGAGCACTTTTCACCCGAGGGTCATAAAGTGCTGCAAAGAAGCTATGGAGAGAACGACATGTCAACAACAACAACAACAACAACATCAGAGTAGATCCATTAAAGTAGAATAATGGCTATAAATCAATGAATGACATAAAATAACAAATAAAATAATTGTTAAACAAATAACGGCAGGAAGTTCTGATTTAGTTTGCAAGCTCTAGATACGAGATTCCTGTAATATAACACTGGCTCCTATCTTAAACACGAGATAGATAAATGTATTTTGTTATGGAAGAGAGTACCCAGTGAGCTTGCAAGCTCTAGATACGGGATTCCTGCGACACGACAAACGTCCGAACTGATCATCGTAACAATGCGTAACTCCAACAAGCAAAGAAATGTGCAGTAACAATACGTGCATAAACAAAACTCTAAACTGTAATCATAAAAGTAATCAGTAACACTTAACACTGCGCAATTATACAAACTTTGCAACGTCAACTTGTACAAAGATGAAATCCTAACCATGATCAAGAAGTAAACAGGAGCACTCAAGATTACAACAGGTTTTACCGTATAAGATCACAATAGGTTTTACCGTATCTGGCGATTATGCAGGTGTTAAGGTGTTAAGATATTAACACCTGCATAATCGCCAGATACGGTAAAACCTGTTGTATCTTATATATGTATACTGGCAAAAAGTACCCATAGCGTTAGGAGCACTCAAGAATGCACAGCTAAATAAATTTATAATGTGCTAAGAAGCGCAACAGTCCAACAGTAGCATGGGAAAAATTGTATGTTATCAAATGCTTCTCGGAACAATAAGCTTTAGCTTCTAAGATTACGTTTGTTCATATGGACAACAGATCCACCACATGCTTTGCCGACTCGTTAGGTAGAACCTAAACTATGAATTGTGCTCAGTGAATATTTCTACGATTGTTAAGAGAATTCTGAGCCATTGTACAAATCACAATGGTGGGTTTTGTAGGGGGTATCCAAACGGGAGGATGTGTGCGAGGTGTGCGGTATATTGTCCTGATTAAATTGCACCCAGTGGCCTGAGATGTTGTAACTTCCTTACCCCTCCCTGCTGGACAACTGTTAAAAAGAGCTACATAGCTCTGCAGGTCCTTCCAGCTTAAATAGAAATTGACTGGTCACGAAAGCCTTCGAATTAAAGTGACTGAAAGTGAGTTGGTGTTTCATGAGAGAAGTGGGCAGTGATTGGGGTGGAGAACAGACACGGGGAGATGGAGATGAGTTCAGTGCGTTGACAATTCAGTTGATAGGTGAGGTGAAGGGGTGAACCAGATGAACATCTGGGGTGGTCACCTCATGCCCATCCATATACCCTTACATCTACTTATTTCCGCATGTCCCTATTTATCCCCGTCTTCCTATTTAACCCCCATTGCTTAAAGTCCCCACGTCTCGATGCATTATTTAACCCATGACATGTCCGCATGTCCCCTTGCATCTATGTTCCTTTACATCCTCGTGTCCAAGGCTGTGTTCCCTCTTGTCTGTGTTAATTCTCCCATCCCTGTGCCTCCTCTTTTGTCCACGTGCAACTTGCCTTCGATGCGTCCTCCCGTGTCGCCCACCCTCCCTCCCCACCCGCCCCGACCTCGCACCCACCTCTCCGTCCCAGCGGCGTCCGTGTCGCCGGCGACCGTGGCCCGCGAGGTGGAGCGCTGGCTGGAGTCGCGGTGCGGCCTGCGCGTGTCGTTCAACCCTCGCCGCGCACTGCGCTACCTCGAGCAGGTCGGCGTCGTGAAGACGCCGCCTGAGACCGGACAGACGCCGGCACCCTGAGCCAAACGCCAGCCATCTCCCGTCGGGATGCTCCCACCCACCCACAGCACGGCATAGCATGGCATGGGCCCCTTGTGCCACGAGTTGAATGGACGCACAATGATGCGGTGTTGCGATTTACTGGGGGGGCTGTCACGGTTCAGGAATCAATGCTCTTTGTTTTATCCGCCACTGTGGAGCGGTTGGCATGTGGTGGCGGCAGTGCTCTTGGGAACCCTTCGGAGAAAATATGGAACTTTATCTACACTGGTCCTGGACCATCCCCTTTCATCTGTTTGCACTGAGTAGCACGGTGAAATATGGGCAATCTCACCAAACAGCATGGCATGTTGAGATCTTCATTCATCATCCAGCAATTCATCATCAGCCATGGTCAGTCAACTGCTGGAAAAAGGCCTGCCCAAGCGGCCACCATTTCTCATAAAATTGTGATGTAAATTATTGTACGCGCTGAAAATAAACGACTCTGAAAAGCGTGCTTTGCTACATGCGTTGTGAGCGGAATCGATTTGAATGAATGCACGGTTTACTTGCCTCATTGTTATTGTAATGCAATGTGCGTTTTGAGTTCATACACAGGGACGTGTAGACTCGTTACATTTTGCATGCAGGGAACAACCGCCATTCGCCGCTAAGTGGCGGTGACGTCACCACGGCGCTTGTGCCAGGCCATATTCACCTTGAGGCCACATGAAGTGTCGAATGCTCGCCAACAGGTCACGCAACAGGTGACACGAGTTGCCTCACGAACATGTCATGTCCGTCATCTTGGTTGTGCAGGGAAGAGTACTGGCATGAGGCATGCGAGGGATGCTCAGTAGGTATTCGACCTGCCTCTGCTGTGAGCAAGCTCGTCGCAGTGGCGCAGCTGAGTTGACATGGGCCAGGGTAGAAGTAAATGTCCCAACACCCCCCCCACACACTTTCGCTCCTCTGTTTCTACCCAGGCACCTGGGCAAAAACTAGGGCCTGTGTCTTAAAGGACCTTGTCAATTATAGAATCTGGCAGTTTACTGGTGTCAGATGCTGTGTACTGGGACCAGTCCATAAGTTGCTTGTTTTGCCCAGTGTTTCTGGAATAATGCACTCTGAGAGGGCCTTGTTGTTGCGCTAATTTCCATTTGCTTTGTTGCTATAATGTACCTTATTCTGTTTTGTCATTTTTGTCCCCCTGCTTTCTATTTCCTCTTATTTAAACATAAGCGCCGCAAATTTAAATCTGAGGATGTCCAGGATACTGTCGTAGTGCATTCGGTAGTGCAATAGATCCCTTCCCCCCCTGACCAACCATATATATCCTCTGAACAGTATCGTCAGGCATATTATACGGTCCTGTAGTCGATCTGTAGGTCATGTATAGTGGGATACTTACACCTTTTCAAAGGTATTGTGCCAGCATGGAAGAGTAGTAGGCCAAAATACACTCTAGAAGAGCCCTCTAGTGGATCATAATGTACAAACTGAGGAATGTGTTTACCCAGGAATACCTCTCATGCCTTTCACGATAATCGCTCTAGGGGTTTAAGGATTGCGGTGCCTAATCACAATTGTGGAATGCACGGGCCTCTACGTGATTATTAATAAATGCTGAACAATCTCTAAATGACAAGTTACAAGAAATGGGCAGGACATCTCTTTTTCTTGGGTTGCTTGTGAGACACGACCACTTTTTTTTACAGATGTGTAAGTGCAGTAAGGTGAGGAACTGTTGTGACTATAGGTTTGTCACTGCTCGATGCATGGCGACTGCTTTCCAGAGTGGTTCTTTCGGGATAGCCGTTTCGAGCGCTCCCCCTCTCCTTCGCAACGTTTGCCATCCATGTTAGAGGAGACAGTCTCGGAACGCCAGAGGATGCCTCCAACGTGGGAGGCGAAACGTCACGAAGGAGAGGGGAGGTGTGCTCACCATTGCTATCCTGAAAGAACAGCTTTGAACTGTAATGGTGTCACTATTCAGGTCACAAACAGTTATAACATTAATAATCACAACTCCAATTATTTTTCGACGAAAGTATTTTATTGGAGGATGCCTGAGATGTTTGGTTAATCCCATTAAAAGTTTTCAGATTTTGTATGTGTAGGAAACCAGAGAACCTGGAGAAAACCCATCACACACGAGATGGGGATACTCAAAGGTCCCACATGATGGTGCGCGAAGACACGTGGCACAGACATCAACAATCGCTGCAGTTGAAATACAAATCGCATTTCGTTCAAACCCGCACGTGGAGACAGCGAGGGCTGGTGGATCGAACAGGTGCTGTGAAACTCACTTCCCGTGGTGCATCAAGATACCTGGCTCACCAACAATGGGGTAAAGCAACATGTGTATGCTCTTATTTCCTCTCATGTAAGTACACATTAATTGGTACATTAACTTATCGAGGACGCCAGAAGTTTAGCCGCCAGCTAACGCTGGCGGCTAAACTTGCTAAAAATACCGCTGGTTGGTGCTCTTCCAACATGTACATTGCCTGTAACTGAAACCCACATTGCCCTGCTCAATGTGTGCTCTTTGAACACCGGAAAAGTCCCACTCATAGCTGAGCTGATCTCGAACAACAGTCTGGACCTACTCTGCCTAACAGAGACCTAGCATCATCAAGATAATTTTCTCACTTTGAATCAGGCCCTACCGCGAGGCTTTGCATTCCATCAGAAGGCTCGTTCACATGGTGGCGGCCTAGCAGTTCTCCACCATGTACCAACATCTGACCGATTCCGTTGCCGACCTTCAATTCATTCGAGCAAATGTCTCTGGATTGGAGATCGGCTCAACCTGTGAAGTTGGTGCTGCTCTACCACCCACTTTGAGCCTCCACTTATGTCATTGAACTGCCTGAGCTGCTTTCTAAGATATGCTCCAGTTCTGAAAGGATCCTGATCCTTGGCGATTTCAACATCCATGTTGACTCTCTAGGAACCCTTTTGCAAGGAATCTCATGGCCACTCTGACCTCATTTGGTTTCACTCAACACGTGACATCTGCCACTCACAGATGCAGCCATACTCTCGTTTTGAATTGCTTATGGAGCATATCGTTAACCAACCTGTCCGTCACTGATCCAGGTCTGTCTGATCACTCCACTGTGTGATTTGATCTTCAAGTACCACCTCCAATTTCCATCACCAAGCACCAAATCCAATTTCGAAATCTTAATGCCCTCACTCCAGACATATTCACCGCATCAAGCAATAGTACTTCACTCTCCACCTTGGCTCATTCAGCCTCTGATGCGACAGCAGAAACTTACAACAACGTGTTATCAAGCATAGGTGATGATTTGGCCCCATTAATATCACACTATGTCTCAGGCAGAAAACCATCTCCCTAGTATACTGATGAACTCCGGGATCTGTTTTGTCTGAAGTTCCTCAGGGTTCAGTTCTCGGCCCACTCTTCTTCAGCATCTACTTACCACCTCTTGGCCATATCCTGCGCAACCTCAATCTCAGCTACCATTGCTATGCCGATGACATACAAATCTATATCCATGCAGTCATCCATCAATGCGTCTGGTCTTTGCATGTCATTCTCACTGTCGACTATGAAGGCCTGGCTCAATTCAAAATTTCTAAAACTAAATGGTGACAAAACAGAAGTTTTGCTTGTCAGAACCCTGCACCAATTGTCTAAAGATGAACCTATCCAAGTGATGCTGACGACCAGACCATTGAAGTTGCTAAGGCAGTCCGTAGTATAGGTGTGACTCTTTGATTCTTCACTCAGCTTCAAGACACATCAACAAAATGACGAAGGTTGCATTTTAAAATTTTAGCTGAAAGGTCATATTTTACATGTTCTGCAACAACGTATATATTTTAAAAAACCCAAAAAACATGTTACTGATGTTCCGTTCTCATGTCGTTGCTGCGGTGGCCCAGTGGATAGCGCTGTTGCCTCACAGCAAGAAGGTCCCGAGTTCGAATCTCAGCTCGGGTGCCTTTCTGTGGGGAGTTTGCATGTTCTCCCCGTGTCAGAGTGGGTTTTCGCCAGGCACTCCGGTTTCCTCCCACAGTCCAAAAATATGCTGCTGCATAGGTTTATTGGCTTGCAGACTAAATTTCCTGCAGCGCCCAGTGATGGATTGGAGTCCCATCATGGGTATATGCCTGCCTTGCGCCCGTGTCTGCCGGGATGGGCTCCGGCCCACCGTGACCCTGTACATGACTAAGTGGTTTCTGACAATGAAAGGAGATGTCGTTGCTGTTGACCTGCCATTCTCTCCACAGTTTTGTGCAGCGCTTTGTGACCCTCGGCTGAAAAGCGCTCTGTAAATACAATATTATTTATTTTTTTTATTTCCACTTCATAAACATAGCCAGACTGCACAATATCCTGTCACCCATTGATGCTTAGAAGCTAATACACATCTTCATCTCACAAATCGATTACTGCAATGCACTGCTCCCTGGCACCCCTGCCTACCTGATCAATCGTCTCCAAGGAGTGCAGAATGCGGCTGCTCGAGGCCTCACTCACACACCCATCCACGACCACATATCCCCAGTACTGGTGTCTCTCCACTGGTTAACGGTTAAATACAGAATAGAATTCATAATCCTCCTCCTCCTTACCTACAAGGCTCTCAATAACACGTCTCAGACATACATCCGTGACCTACATCAGGCATCCTCCCTCAGGTGAAAAGCACTCTATAAATGCAATTATTATTACTACGTGACCGTTTCCTTTCCCTGTCGACTGTGCATCCTCATCGCGCCTCCAAGTCGTGCGTTCCAACTTGACATTACAAACGACACCCATGGCCGCTGACACCTCACGTTGAGAGAGAGAGAGGGTGGGGGGGGCTGCTCAGTGCTGCCCGGCGTCGCCTCCTCCTTCCCCGTGGGGGCCCTGCCCGTAGTTTGGGGGCATTCGGAGCCCTACGAGGTGCGCCATGTCCTCGGGTGCGCGCTCCCCTTGCCCGCGGTAGGCGGCGTGCAGGGCGGCGTGCTGCCGCGTGCTGTGCAGCATGCACAGGTAGGTGGTGGCGCGGTGCAGCATCTCCTCCTGGGCGCGGCACTTCTGCTCAGACGTCACCTGGCGAGCAGAGAGGCCCGGGCGGGAGGGGAGAGAGCAGTGAGTTTGTGTTCAAGATGGGAGGAAATGGTGAACTATGCAGAGCTTTTTTTTTATAACAGTTTGTCCAGCATGCAGGTGTAAACAACAAAGTGTTATTGTTGCTGATTTGCTGTTCACGTGTCGTTGTTGTTACCGGCATAATAATATCATTTATAGAGCGCTTTTCACCCGAGGGTCACAAAGCGCTGTATAGAGCTCTAGAAGTGCAATTATTATTACTTGCATCTCAAGGCACCGGCAGAAACTGCGGCCAATTTAGTTAGGCGGGACGTCCGTTTAATAACTTAGCAGGTGGTCAGGGAATCTGGTGGTTAGATGGAAGACGCTATGGCGCCGGCTCAAGTATGTCGTGTCGTCTGCCATGTGCTGTCCATCTCACGTCCGAGCGGTTGCGTGCGCAGTCTCAGATCTACTACCATCGCACGTGACGTGTACTGCCCGTCCCGTGTGTACCGCGTCTATCCTACGTGTACTGTATCGCCTGCCCCGTGTGTACGGGGTCCATGGCACGCGGGTTTCGCCCGTCGAGCCGTGCCGCTCTCCGGCCGCGCGCACCTGGTTGTCGCGGAACAGCTGCGCCACGTGTCGGTAGGCGAGGTTGTCCCGGAGCGGCCTCCCGGGAGGAGAGGCCAAGCGTAGTTCCCGCAGCAGCCCGCGAACCACACGCACCGCCTCCATGACTCGGCGGCGCTCAACCTCCCCCCTCCCCCCGGTCAAGGGCGAGTGCTGTTAGCGAGCGGCTGCTATGCAGGCCGCCACGCTACAGCTATGAGCTCAGGGGTGGGTGGCCAGAATCACACCCGGCCGCCTTTGTCTTCCCACTGTTGGTGCTGCGCGCAGCGCGCCAGGCGGACTGCCCGGCAGTTACAGTGTTTACTCGGTTAACCAACGTGACCTCCACACGCGAGCGATGAAGAGAATCGAATCCTACTGGTATTTGCGCGGCTTTATTTCCAATGGCATTACAAGAGTCGACTCACTCCACGACCTTTATAATCGATTCACGTGTCAGGCGCGACATAGGTTGGTAGAGCAGCGGAGGATCGCTCGACATATAGTCGCGCGACACAAATCTTGAATCGATACAAAGTGCATGTCACGCGCATGCGCATACAGCGAAGTGTGCCCCCCCCATTCACCCCCCCCCCTGGAGCGATCACGTGCTCCAACATTATCCAATCACAGCGTGAGTCTCAGGGAAGGCGGTGAGCCTCTGCCCATTAGCGCTGGGAAATATAAACGCGTCGATGCTGATCACGTGCCGTCGCCTTGTCCAATCACCGCGCGTCAGCGCCGGCCTCCGGCGACCTATCCGCGCTAGTAAATGTATTAGCGTGTGATCACGTGGTCCGTGTTGTGGGATCCTCGTGACTGTGAGGTCAGAGCAACGTGGAGTCGCGTTTGTAACCGTGGTGGTTATTAACTTTATCAACTAGAATAACGACACTAGGTTATAGCGAGAACGGTGCCACAGTCACTGGACAACGACCGCACTCATAGGTTTCGGCGGCACGGCGAGTGATGGAATCGCTCTCTGCGGCCGCTCTTTTGGGATAACCGCGTGACTGAGCGCTCGCCCTCCTCCCCGCATCGTCACAACACTGCAGCGAAATCACTGAGACTCCTCACGATGCCATCCTTCGATAGCCTCCTAACTCGAGCCGTCGTCCGTCTCTCCCAGCAGCGTACGGCGACGTGAAGCCACCCTCACCCTCCCTCCACGTCAGCTCTCGACTCCGTCAGACGTTGCGACCGCTCTCCCAGCCGGCGAAGAAACCACCTCGAGGGGGGAGGAGGTTTCGGCATGAACGCCATCGTGGCCCTGTGTCACTTCTGTGAGCTCCACGGACCCCGCACCCTGTTCTGCACCCAGGCGCTGCACTCGGCGCACCCTGGGGGCGGCCCGGACGCGTGTGGCCTCCCGGGTCCGGCCGGAGATCTGGGCCCAACGGGAGGAGAAACAGAGGAGGGAGGAGGAGCGGGCGATGGTGGGTCGTCGTGCGTGATGTCCCACGCCGGAGAGATGGACGCTCGACATTCGATGGCGACTGCGGCGGCGGCCGGGTCCGGCTGCCACCTTGGCAGGGATGGGGACGGCCGCGTGGAGATGGAGCGTGGGTTGGGTCGCCACACGCGCCCGTCCAGCCTTTCCGAGTCAGACGCTGGGCTCAGCGCTAGCTATGGACCGATGACCTCCGAGATGTGTGAGGTGAGGCTATCGCGAGAGACGGGCAGATCGGTCTTAGTGTGTATACAACATTGCGGTTTGAAACGAACCCCTTGACCATCCCCCGACCCCTGTGTCCCCCTGTTTTGACCCCTGTGTCCCAATGCTCACCCGTGTGCTACGCCTTCTGACCTTCCCAAAGCCTGCTCCCGTGGCCCCATACCAACCCCTGCAACCAAGTCTTCTTTATCCACTTACGATAACCACCGCCACCTGCATTATAATGCCCCCATGCCAACACCTCTGACCTCTGTGACCCCCTCCTATTATGCGTTGTTGCATTGGCCAGTTTGATCACTTATTACGTCGCAGGAATCCCGCATTTAGAGTTTGCCATCTTTCCAGGATAATTTTTACAAAAAACGTTATTGGTGTTGATTTGCCGTTCATATGTCGTTGTTGTTGCTGACATGCCGTTCGCTCCACAGCTCTGTGCGGCGCTTTGTGAACCTCGGGTGAAAAGCGTTCTAGAAGTACAATGATTATTAATATTAATAACGTTGCGCGGCACGGTGGCCCAGTGGGTAGTGCTGTCGCCTCACAGCAAGAAGGTCCCGGGTTGGAATCTCGGCTCGGGTGCCTTTCTGTGTGGAGTTTGCGAGTTCTCTCCCTGTGTCCGCGTGGGTTTTCGCCGGGCACTCCAGTATCCTCCCACTGTCCAAAAAACATGCTGCTGCATAGGTTAATTGGCTTGCAGACTAAATTGCCTGCAGTGCCCGGTGATGGACTGGCGCCCCATCGTGGGTATATTCCTGCCTTGCGCCCTGTGTCTGCCGGGATAGGCTCCGGCTCACCATGATCCTGTACAGGACTAAGCGGTTTCTGACAATGAGATGAGATTAATTAAATAACGTTTACCCATCTCGTCATGCTGACTCCCCAGGGCTGCCGCTCGCTGGCCGCGGGCCACCCCGGCTTTGTGAGTCGTGACCGGGAGGCGAACATCAGCTACGTGAGTCACCAGCACCCGGCTCGCTCTGAGGTGTTCAGCATCGTCCGCCAGGCCTGCGTGCGCAGCCTCAGCTGCGAGGTCAGACAGTGGGCACGGTGGGGTCACGTGGTGGCCGGGCGCATGCGGTGGAGGTCACGGTGGGAGCAGACTGATGTTTATTATCGCAGGGGAAAGCACCCGGTGAGCTTGCAAGCTCTAGGTGCGGGATTCTTCTATTAAAGACTAGCTCCCATCTCTTAACACTGACTCCTATCTCTAACACGCTGCTATCTCAAACACTGATGGATAGATATTTATTACCAAAGCAGAGTACCCAGTGAGCTTGCAAGCTCTAGATGCGGGTTCATGTGACAAAAATGTCCGAACTGACCAGCTCCACTTATAAAAACCAAAGGGCAAACAAATGTTATTACAGCAACAATGTGTGCATAAACGAAACGCTAGCTGTAATCATAAAAGTAAACAGTAACATGCAATGTTGTACAATTAAAGAAATTCACAACACTTACTTGCACAGAGAAGACACCCCAATCAAAGCTGAGTCGGCTCGTGGGCAGCAGCGGGATGGATCATGGTGACACGACCTCGAGGGATGGCGATCGCTTGGCGAGGCCTTCACCCAGCTGAGAGAATTGATGTGCCGTTCTCTCTGTACAGAACGGCACATCAACAACAACAAGGATATTCGAATGGAAAATCAGCAACAATAACACATGTTTTGGGTTTTTTTTTAATATACACATCGTTGTCGAAAAATGTAAACACAAACATGTAAAATGGTGATGGTGGAGAAGGGGAACAATTCATCCAGCAGCAGACCTGGTAATTCGTGATTCTAAATATGTTCCTCTATTTTTTTCTAATCACTAGAGCAGGAGCGCTGACGAGGAGAGCTTTCAACCATCAGTGGATAAACCACGCCTCGTAATGACGACAACACATTGTTGTATAGCCAGTGCTCTTCCAGGTGTGCTGAAGGGACGGCCCTTCATCCAGCAGTTGACGGACGATGGCTCACGGCGACGTTGTTGCTGTGTTGCGACTCGTCGCAGGTGTGTCCGGGCCGCGAGGGCCCCATTCTGTTTGGCGACGAGCAGCAGGGCTATGTGTTCAGCCACACGTTCTTCATCAAGGACAGTCTGGCCCGCGGCTTCCAGCGCTGGTACAGCTTCATCGTGGTCACCATGGACCGCATCTACCTCATCAACTCCTGGCCTTTCCTGCTCGCCAAGCTCAAGGCCTTCATCGACGACCTGCAGAGCAAGGCCATGACGGTGGGGCAATTGGCGGCGGTGTGTGACGGTGTCTCAGCCGTTAGTGCGCTGGGCGACAAACCCAGCGGCCCGAGATCGAATCCCGCTCACGGCCAACACCAGTGACGATTTTATGAACCGGTGCCGGGAACTCCCCTACATCGACTCAGCCTCAAATGAGCACCTGGTGCAGTGTGTAAACATTGCTACTAGGGAAACAAAGGCGGCCCGGCGTTGTCTAGGCCACCATCTCTCTCATGTGCTGTGTTGATCTTTATAGATGCTACTCGTTAATGGCACTTGCCCTTACAGTCTATTAAGGCTACACGAGGGATCTTTGTCTTTGTAGGAAATGTGCATGCGTTTTTGTGTAGGTGTATGTACATTACGTTTGTTTGTATATGCACATATGTGTGTCTGTGTACATGCTCTGTAGAGCCAACTCGCTATGTTTTGGTTGGCACAGTCGAGAGCACGGGGTGGTCATCTGCCGGTCATCTTGGTCAGTTAAGCCATGACACTTGGGTTTGTTTTGTGACATGCCAGTAGTGAACCTACGACACCTTGCTTGGTCACAAAGTGCACCTAGCCTGGCACGAGCACCGTGGTGACATCCCTGCCGTTTAGTGGCGATCAGCCGTAGTTGTTGTATAGGGGGTGGTGTGGCCTCTGTGACTTGGCCAGTTGTTGCAGAGTTTCAAGTTGCATTAGCATGATGGTGAACTTAAAATTATCCCAAGACCTCATTCTCTGGAGTAGGCCTTCGTGTGTTTGGCATTAGGGTCAGAATTTGTAAACGTTGAAAAAACTACACAGCAGGATGCTAAGTAGGGATTACCCATAGCAATCCTTGGCCTCTCCTGCAGATGTTCAACAGGGCTTTCCTGAAAGAGAGGCATGGGACTCAACCCTTTCCTGGGTAAACAATTGTGACAATGTAATAATAAAAACACACGCACGTGCGGTTTCATGGCTCAGTGTGGCTGCCCCTGTGCCGCCATGCAGGTGTTTGACTCGGAACAGGCCGAGTGTCCCCAGCGAGCGCTTCGCATCAACACTGCGTTCACGCCGGGCGCGTACCTCCACCAGCGCAACGGCAGCGCCGCCCGCTCCCTCCTGTCTCTCACCGCCGACGACGACCTTTGGGCTCACCTACACACCTCATTTGCCTGGTACGGAGTGCTGTCATAATCAGCAGAAGCAGCGTCATTTTTGTGATGTTGAGGTTTTATGCGTTGTGGCATTGGTCAGTTCGGACGTTTGTTGTGTTGCAGGAATCTCGCATCTAGAACTCTACTGTAAAAATAAACGTCTATGTCTATATATTTGTCATAATCGTCATTGCTCTCTTTATGGTAATGTCACTGATTTGCCATTTCCATAATCATTGCCATGAACGTCATCAACATCACCATTGTTACAATCATCATCTCCATCTAAGCTTAAGTTTAATTATTGCACATGCTTGTATGTTCTCTCTGAATGCACTTATAGTCCATACCTATTTTCAATTCATTTCCCATCTCTTCTTACTGGGTTTGTGAAAATTCTTGCCCGTTTAACAGCCCCCTCTCTATCGTCTCTCTTCGTGCCAGTTTTATTTCTGACATCTTCTTGTCTGAGCCTCTGTTCTTTTTCCTTTCGATGCTTCTGTTTATATCTCTGTTTGTTTCCCTGTTTATTTCCGTTCCCTGGTACATACTGCTCCATCTATCCCTATCCCCCCCTGCTTCTCCGCCTCACCCACCGCCCTCTCCTAACACCCCTCCTCTGCTATCGTCCACTTTCTCTGCTACCGACCATCCCTACATCACGGGTCACGTGACCCAGGCTGCTGAAGGCTTGTGGCAGCCGTCTCACGGAGAAGCTTCTGGAGGGCGCCCCGACAGAGGACACCCTTGTGGAGATGGAGCAGCGTGCGGGTAAATCGCCATCAGCACTGACATTGTGGGTTGGAAAGAATTGAGTGGAGGTTTTGGCTTGAATATCGTGATTTTCAACTGTTTTGGCATGACAACCGTCCCCAATCATTAGTCAGTTGGGTAACTCCATCAATGCAGTCGTCCCAGATGAAACAACATCTTCTACACAGCTAATTAAAATTATTATTCTGCTACTGCCTGCTCCATCCCTCTGTACTGTTGCCCAGAGCGCGAAGAGGAAGCGCGACTGAGACAGGACACGAGTTCCGGGTCTGAGAGGACGGAATTCGCTTCGCTCCCCGTCCCCTCCGACGGCCCCGATGGCTCCGTGTGTTCTGCTGGGGCCGGGGGAGCGTGGGGGAACGGTGAAGCGAGCGACACGTGGTGCGACGCACCCCACTTTCGCTCGCTGCGCCACCTGCGGCAGGTGAGCGCGGGGGTCGGGACTTTGGGGTCACGGGAGGAGATTGTCACGCTCATTGGCGCTGCACTGGCCGAGCGTGTGGCTGCCTTCTGCCTGCCTCCCTGCGGTTCCCTCTTGCCTCGAAATCGTTCTCTCTTCAAAAGAATCCCTTCGACATTGAACGAATATGCGTGGAGTGTTATGAATTGTATTATTATTCATGTCCTACATTGACCGTTTCTTTAGCCCTGTACCTGGCCCTGCTTAGCCCTGAGCCTGATTCATATGGCTTCTTATTGTGAGGCCAGGGATATCGCAGTTTGGTTTTGGCTCAGCATGGCAAATAGCAGGTGGAAAAATCACCTGTACTGCGAGGGTCCTACTCTAGCCGGGCTCGGATGTGCCAGTGATAGAGAAACGACCGGGTGGTGTGTGCATTGCAGGTGTTGGGGCCGGCGTGTTTCCGTGTGCTGGCGTGGCACGTGCTGATGGGAAACCAGGTGGTGTGGCGGGCCGACGACAGGAGGATAATGCAATCCGCATTCAACGTGCTTAAGGTACGGACTCCATCGTTTAACCAGATGAACCACGAGATACTTAATGGGTGGCAGGGTGTCTGTGCAGTGGTAAAAACCGCTTCTCACGGAAGGTGCTGCCAGAGGCAGTTAAGATTCCCGGGTGCCTTTCTACGTGGAGTTTGTGAGTTCTGCCCCTCTGTTCTGCGTGGGCCTCCTCCGAGTTTTCTAGTTTCCTTGCACAACTTAGTATCACAGCAACAATTTAGTTGCTGATGACATCCTAATGTATAAAGTGCAGTTGCTGGTATGTAGGAACTGGCTAACTGCTTGGCTGACTTCCCCCCTCCCTCCCCAACCTCCTCTGCGGTTTCTTTGTGCCTCTGAACCATTATAAATATTAACTTTAATTTTAATTCACCCAGAGGGTATACGGTTTGTCAAGATTAAGGTATCAACTCAATAACCCCTTTGTTGTTTCTCAGATCTTCTGTCTCGTGTGTTGCGTTGTCCACCCTATCGGCATGAATTTTGAAAAGTCCATGCGCAACGGGCTGAGCGCGTGCGGTAAATTGGTCGCGGCCAACGAGACCCGGCGTTCCGTTTCGTCCACGCAGACGATGCTTCCCGTGGGCTGCGTGCGGATCATTGCGCACAGCGAGGAGTACGAGGACTCCTACCGCTGCAACTTCCTGGGTCTCCCGCTGGGAGTGCCCCTGCCTTCTTACGTCGCCGCCTCCGGTACGCCGACACGCACGTCTACGCGTCCACTTGTGCGCGTGTGGCAACAACAAAAAGTGTAGAACAATGCTTTCCAACGCTGTCGTTCAGGGATCACTGCGTCGAGAGCTCCACCTCTGTTCTTCGCGACGTTTCGCCTCCCACGTTGGAGACATTCTCAGGCTTTCTGAGACTCCGACGTGGGAGGCGAAGTGTTGCGAAGGAGAGAGGGGGAGCGCTCTACACTGTTATCCCGAAATAACAGATTTAAAACGCAATCATGCAAAGAGCCGTGAAAGCCAACATTAGTACGCTGTATAAAAAGATATGAAAACGAGTAATGATGGAAAAGCTTTGTCAACAACTGAGGCCATGATGTCATCATGGTGTCGCACATCACGTGCCGCACTGACGTCATCTCACTCTGCGGCTCCTTTGTATGAAAGCATTGGAGAACCCGTGCATATGCATTGTTTTTCTTGTTGAAAATTGAAAGTGGCTGGTGTCGATGTATGTTAGACCTGCTGTACCCTTCAGTAATCGATCACAACTGATCGTTGGTCCGGTGACTTGACCAGTTTTCGGTTTGGCCACTCAGACGATTATTAGTCCGTTACTCGATTAACGCGCGATGTTGGACAGGAGGTGATGGGCTGGGCTCTGCTATGTCATCGGCATTATCGGCCGTGCCACGCCGCGTCTGGCATTAATGGAAGTCCCTCGCTTTCGTAAGGCAGGCCACGGGGCGGCCTCCGACTTTAACACGGGCCCGAAAAAATCGCCGGCGGACATCGCGGTAGATTTAAATTTTCTAGCCATAGAGTGAGCTGTGCATTGTGTGCCTGCCGCTGCAGAGTTCTACGTGCTGGTGGAGGTGCGGGGCCCCGCGCTGCGACGCGTCTACCCTGACCTCTTGGCGCTCGAGCACGACCCACTCCTCAAGTATGAGTTCTCACTTAGCTCCGGGTCCCCGGCGACCTCCGACAGAGGTGAGTGCCTCGCCTGGATCACTCAGTCCCTCGCTTGCTCACGCGTATGCTAATTTACCCACTGCTACGCCCGCTCACTCACGGACCCACTTGCTCACTGGTTGACTCACTGACGTGCTCATTTTATCAATTGATCACCCACTTATTAAGTCATCACAGCATCCTGGCCAGGTCTGCCAGACTCTTAACAGATTTTTTTACCCCAAGCCATCAGGCTCCTCAACACCATGCTGCCCTGCTCCTCATCATAACTAGCAGGCTGTAGGTGATCCACCCCCCCCCCCCAAACACACGCATACCTGCACTGGCCTCGTCACTCTACTACTCGTAGTTTATGTCGTCCGCGTGTTTTGTCCTGCCCTGTTGAATGTGTATTCAGCCTTGTTTTATGTTTGCATGAGAAACGTAGTTACGTTCTTCTGTATACTGCAATTGTATGCGGATGGAATGACCATGAAGTTTATCTTATCTCTTAACCTTCCACAAAGAAAGAAGACAAAGATCCTCCTGTACAGCTTCAACGGACACTCGACGACTCTCTGGATCACTTACTTTCTCACCAATCCACTCAACTGCCCACTCACACGTCTACTCACAAGCCCGCTCTTACTCGATCAATCAGTGATTCACCGCATTGTACTCGTTCTACTTGAATTTCTAAGATTACAACAGGTTTTACCATATCTGGCGATTATGCAGGTGTTAAGATCTTAACACCTGCATAATTGCCAGGCAATTATGCAGATGTTAAGATCCCAAACACCAAAATAGACACATTTTACAATGCGTCCAGTTTGCAAAAGCCACATATACTCGTGGCAAAGTATGCAAACAGGTAGCTTTGATAACCTATGCATTGTCCTTCAACTGACCGACCTTCACCAGGTAGTGGCTTCCTTTTGAGCCTATTTGCCGGTGTCAGTTGTTGCCAAAAGGCAGTCAGCTCAGGACAACGCGGTATCAATACTTTATAGCTTAAGTGGAGCTGTTAACACTATGGGTACTTTTTTGCCAGTATACATATATAAGATTACAACAGGTTTTATCGTATCTGGCGATTATGCAGGTGTTAAGATCTTAACACCTGCATAATCGCGTTAAGATCTTAACACCCGCATAATCGCCAGATACGATAAAACCTGTTGTAATCTTATATATGTATACTGGCAAAAGATCTTAACACCTGCATAATCGCCAGATACGATAAAACCTGTTGTAATCTTATATATGTATACTGGCAAAAAAGTACCCATAGCGTTAGTACTTGAATTTCGTTCGCATCGCACGTGCAGTATCCTTGTCGCGTTATGAGCCGATGCCTTCTCTCCCTAAAAACTCTCTTCCACCCAAACCCCTGCCCCGACCGCAGGCCCCGTGATATTGAACCGCCTGGAAGCAGCGCTGGCGAACGAGAGCCTCTCACTGTCCGTGGTGGAGCAGTGTCTGCAGTGCCTCAAGGAGGAGTGGATGAAGTGAGTCCCACGTTTGATTCAAGCCCCCATGTCATCACACCTCGCTTCCTAACACGTCCATGCATTTAGTAAGTAGGTTTGGGCGGCGCGGTGGCGCAGTGGTTAGCGCTGACGCCTCACAGCAAGAAGGTCCCGGGTTCGAGTCTCTCGGCTCCGGTGCCTTTCTGTGTGGAGTTTGCATGCTCTCCCCGTGTCCGCGTGGGTTTTCGCCGGGTACTCCGGTTTCCTCCCACAGTCCAAAAGCATGCTCCTGGATAGGTTGATTGGCTCGCAGACTAAAATTGTCCCGCAATGCCCGGCGATGGACCGGCGTCCCGTCGTCGGGTGTATTCCTGCCTTACGCCCTATGTTTCCGGGATAGGCTCCGGCTTCACCGTGACCCTATATAGGATTAAGCGGTTTCAGATAATGAGATGAGAGGTTTGTATTTAAGCTGAAACGATCTGTCGAGCCTTTGTAGCTGTTTTTAATAGTTGTCCAGCTAGTAGGGGTGAGCAAGGTATAACATCCTTGGACACCGGAGTTATGTTTGTTGGGACCGTTGACCTAGGCAGCACGTCTTTGGACTATGGGAGGAAACCGGAGCACCCAGTGCAAACCCACACGGACCACGGGGAGAGACCTCGCCAACTCCACACGGAGAGGCACCGAGCCGGGAATCGAACCTGGGAACTTCTTTCTGTGGGACGGCAGTGCTGCTCACTGCATCACCGTGCGACTGGGGTGACCCACAGTCCATACACCAGCTATGGCCCAAGACCTCATTCCTTACGACCGTCGACCTCATTTTACACAGATTGTGACTTCCTTTGGTCCATATGTACCATCGACAAGTGTATCGTCGTAATGATGTAGGTTTTCACACGTTAGAGGATATCGCTAACGTGTGAGGCGAAACGTCGCGATGGGGGGGAAGAGGGAGCGATCGTCGCGACTGTCCCGAGAGAGAAGTTTTTCAAAGCAATCATCAAATGTATCGCCATGTAACATTAACGCTGTAATGTACGAACACATCCTGCGCAGCTCGCATCGTGTACAACGCTTAGTGGCTGCTGCATCACTTCGAGTAATGCCACACGCCAGATAACCCCGGTTAAGTCACCGAGTGCTTTGTTCAACAAATTAATTTCCAGCTTCACGCTTAGCGTGGCAAAATTGCCCGAGAACCGCCGTCTCGGTGACGGTGAGCGTCAGCGATGTTGACCCATGCGGGGAAAATGTTGCAAATTTACGCCGATTCCAAACGAGGTTCTAACGTTACCTCGTCAGTTCGAGGTTCATAACCTCGTTCGAGGTTCATAACCTCGATCACTAATTTTAATTTAGCGTATGCGGATTTGGCGTATATTTACATCCAGTTGGAGACGTTGCCATCTTCAGTGATGAAAGTGTGAAGGCCACCTGGGAGCAGAGTTAATGGACACGAGTCATCAACAACACGGGGCAAATGTTGTATTTGTCAATGAGGACATTGTGTCAACGTTTGAAAAACCCCAAAGGTGCGACTTGGAGTCAGCACGCTGTCCCTGGCCAGTTCGGAGATGGCTGAGGAGAAGTCCTGAGCGACGGCCAATAACTTCTTGGTTGACTGACTGTACTGCCCGGGGTGATGTGGTGATTTGTCGCATCCCGTGCTGTGACTATCCAGTGAACTGCCATTTTAAATCCGTCTTATCACCGTAGCGTAGCAGCTCATTGACCCTCTGTCCCTGGGCGCCAACCCCCCCTCCCCTACCCCCTGCGCAGCAAGGTGAAGGTGCTGTTCAAGTTCACGAAGGTGGAGAACCGCTCGCGGGAGGACACGCACCGCCTGCTCGCCGTGCTAGGGGCCGCCGACGAGGACAACATGAAGCTGCTGAAGTTCTGGATGACGGGGCTGAGCTCCGCGTACCGCTCCCACCTCCGCTCCGCAATACGCGTCGGCGGCACAGCCTGCGCGTGACCGTGTGACCCTTACGATGCCGGTGGTGATGGCGGTGATAGTGATGGCTCCACTGTGCCGTCGCGACGACATTGAGGCTTGTCAAATAAGCGTGGGGGAGGGGGGAAGTTGGCTTAGTGTCACTGGATTTCACGGCAACCTTTGGCCACGTAGGCCACAACATGTGTTGGTGGCGGCACCACCTGCTGCTGGTTGCAATCGCTGCTGCTGATGACAATGGCTGTGCTGTGTTTCCACGGCAATTTTCATAGTCACCGTCGTTGGTCTGCGTCGGTCCCCTACTGGGTGAACGCCCGTCCCAAGTCATCGCCACCTCTCACGATCCTGAAGTGAACAAATCCACCCGGCACTCGCACACCTGCCTATCCGACTGCGTTCCTTGGCTGCCGCTCCGTTGCTAGCCTTGACAGAAGCGGTCATCCCCGTCAAGCCGTGCGACGTGTCTTGCTCGAGCACACGCTCGCGGTTTTGGTTTGAACAGCTTCGGTAACCTGTGTACGATCTCCGATCCACGCGCTGCTGTCTTTCGGCGCAGGTCCCGAGCGTTCACGCCCCTCGCGTCTTTGTGCACCTTTCGGATTTTTATTCCTTTTGTCGGTGGCCCTTGTTGTGGAGCTCCCATACAAAATTGCGACGTGGGAGGCCCGCTGTGGTTTCTGTGACTCGCCGCAACTAGCGGAACGAAGGAAGCAACGACCTGTGTGTAACTTGGCCCGGAGCGCATACCCATCCGTGGAGAAGCTGCCAATGAACTAGAGCGGAAAGGTTGGTCAGGTTGGAGATACATACAAATGGCACTGCCATTCCTTTTTATGGGTGCATGGGCCCCCCCCTCCCCCACTCAAGACCTCTCAAGGCATCACCACAGGGTGGCGGTGGTGTTGTATTGCAGTTGTGGCGGAAGCTATTGATAACCACAAGAAGTGAGTGACTCAGGATACTCATGGACCCTGAGTAGAGTTGGCCGTGTGGGTGGGGATTCACAATGGTCGCGTCCGACCCAAGGTGATGAGTGAGCACCGCCTGTACCCTGCTGCTTTACTGCGAAGTCTGTCGAGTGCGGCGGTAGCGAGGTGGGA
>JAZEWT010000003.1:23956304-23973629 GCA_036362905.1 Mordacia mordax | reverse complement strand
CTGTGAGGCGTCAGCGCTAACCACTGGGCCACCGCGCCGCCCTGGTTCTAAATTATATTCACTAAATAATCGTAGAATAATTCATTGGGCCCTTGTCATACTTAAGGTCTTACTTAACAAGTTAACAACATATTTGATGGGTTTGTTGACCGTACAGGTTTACAAAACAAACCTTAGAAGCTCGTAGTACTTTCTGTTAAATGTTCGTCGCTTCACACCAAGATATGGGGAAAAAAGCTTTTTTTTTGTGGCAGCTGCTCCATGTTTTTGGAACAATATCGCCTTGAGCTCGAAAGCTACAGTCCACCACCTTCGATGAGCAACCTTAGATCCCAACTAGAATTAGAATATCTGCCTCGCTGTGATTACAAATAGCGATTCGCGTTTGAAATGTTGGTAACGTTGCATTTGTTCCCTCTCAATGTGCAATATGCTACTTATAATTGTTTTCCCCTCATTGCAACGCTTAACTGTGCTTTAATTTATTTGGTTACGTGCAATGCTGTAATAATTGCATTTTTAGAACGCTTTTCACCCGAGGGTCACAAAGCGCTTCACAGAGCTGCGGAGAGAACGGTACCAGAATGTAAAATCAGCAACAATAACATTTTTTTGGGGTTTTTTTTCAATGTACACAGCTTTACAGAACAACGAGCAAAACGTGATCATTAATGGTTTTTATCTTGTTTTTTTGGTTTGGTAATTTTTTCTTATTATTTAATAATTTCATTTATTATTTGTGTTGTGTCGCAGGAATCCCGCGTGCAGAGCTTGAGAGCTCGCTGGGTATTTTTCTGTTGGAACATCTCGTAAAGCCCGCCTGTATGGAATGCACCCTGAATGACCTCCACCGAAATTAGCAATGAGTCAGCACTACGCGTGGCGGGGTGCATGTCTACTCGCCCACGTACAGCGCGCCCGCAATATCGAACCCAAGCGAGTCACAACAATGCGGACGCTTGCGAGCCCGCCTGCTAAGAATGCATACTCATTGTAAAGCCGCTCCTTAACGTTAACATCACGCCGAGTCAGAGGTTTACTTACGCCGTGCATGTTTGGGCTCACACGCACCGCTCGTATTGACGTCACTGCCCAGCGTCATCAACAGCATTTCGCGTCCGTGTGTGACTGTGTGTGCACGTTTAAAACGTAACCGTTGACAACACAATTACAGCTACTCTTGTCATTATTTCTCTGAAATTATAATTCATTCGAAAACACGGACGCCATGGAAAGCTACGACGTGAAGCTCTACGTTTACGATCTGTCCCGCGGCATGGCCCGGCAGATGAGCCTGCCGCTACTGGGTAAGACGCGCCCTGCCCGGCAGGACTGGCTAGGCGAGAACGGTGCTGCGGCCTTGTCGGTCTTCACGCCGCGGTGTATCACGGAGAGGAGAGAAACTTGGAAAATAGAATAAACTTTGATTTGGTGAATCTGTAAAATAACGACGTTACTTTGTCGCGACGAAGGGGACAAGCGAGGAATGTGTGGATCTCGGTGTTCCGGTTACCTCAGTGACTTGCAGTTTGTGACTCGCATATGCCTTGCCTGCATGTCATAGGAGGTCACTGTGCAATTACCAGTCATTGCCCAGATTAACATTGCCCACAAATTAACATTGCCCACAGACTAACTTTGCCCATTGACTAGCAGTGCCCATAGACTAACATTGTTCATAGACTAGCACTGCACATAGACTAACACTGCTCATAGACTAACACTGCCCATAGACTAACATTTGCCACTGACTAACATTACTCACTAACACTGCCCATAGATTGACACTACCCTTAGACTAACACTGCCCATAGACCAAGACCGCCCATCGACTAACACTTCTCATATACTAGAATTGCTCATAGACTATATTACCCACCGACTAACATTGCCCATGGACTAATATTGGTTATAGACTAACCCTGCATATAGACTAACATTTCCCATCGCTGTGTGTATCCTTGTCCATTTATATATTAGTCGAGTAAAATGTTCACTCTTGTCTCATGTTTCCCTATCTCTAACACTGTGACTCCCATCTCAAACACTTACCCCCATCTTTAACACTGTGGCTTCCATCTCGAACACAGGGACTCCCATCTCGAATACTGCGACTCCCATCTCTCACACACTGACTTCCTTATTTAACACTGTGACTTATCTCTAACACTGTGACTCATTATCTAATGCTGTGACTCCCATCTCTACCACTGTGACTCCCATCTCTAACACTGTGACTCCCATCTCTAACACTCCCATCTCGACCGCTGTGACTCCCATCTCTAACGCTGTAACTCTTATCCATTTCTCCCGCCGTTCAGGGATGCGTCGCTCTCTAGGTTGATTTGCCAGCTGAGTAAATTACACCAGGGGAGGTGTCTCGTGATGTGTTGTCGTCGCATCCTGGATATGACCCTTCCTTGTGGTTTCCGGCCCCTATTCGATATGATTACCTACACTCGCGCGGCTCGAAAGAGCTTGATTCCAACATCAGTTCCCTGTTCCCCTAACCTGGCCATTTGCCGTGAGCTGATGATACTTCGACGCCCTCGTTACATCCATCGGGGCGCAGGCAACAAAAAACTCATTGATCTGCCAACAATTAATTTCCCTACTCGCATCCCGAATATTAAGCCATACTTATCGGCGGTCGAGGAAACAAGTTAGAGCGTTGGCGAACCTCCTCGTACGCACATTGCCTGCAAATGAAACCCAGTTTTTTAATGTCTTATGATGTATTACCATTATTTGACTTTCAGTTAAACTGGCCTGATGTTTGATGGTTGCTTCGAAAAGCTGCTCTCTCGGGACAGCCGCGGTGAACGACGCGGCTGCATCGAGCCGTGAAGACCTACATCATTACATTGTCCTGATGGTGTTGACATGCCGTTCTTTCCACGGCTCAAATTTGTAACAAAAACCCAAAAAATCCTTTATTGTTGCCGATTTGCTATTCTTATGTCGTTGTTGTTGCTGACGTCGTTCTCTCAGGAGCTCTGTGCAGTGCTTTGTGATCCTCGGGTGAACGCTCTAAAAGTGCAGTTATTTTTATTAAATGAATTGTAATTGTAATACCCTATAATTAGTCTACAAAATAAATGTTCTCGATTTCGTACGGGACGAGACAGTTGTATTTGCACATTTTACGTTTGCCTCGTTGCCGTACTTTAATTTGTTTTACCTTTATAGAAACAAACGGTGATCAACGGCAATCTTCCAAACGAGGGCCCATCCTGGCCCCGTGATTTCGCACTTAGTCACACAGATGACGTTTAACTGGACGTGTGATGTCAGCACTATGAGTATTGAAGTAAGGAGGACGGCAATGTGCGGCTTCTGTGCCCTGTGTCAATGGGGTCAGAGTTCCTGTGTTAATGCCGATAGGGTCCCTATTTTTACGGTGTCCCCGTTGTTTATGAGTTTACCATTGTTACGGGATCCCTGCGTCTATAGGGATATTTTTCCCATACCCCAGACCTTGGAGCCACCAAGCATCCCGCTTTGGCTGGGACAGGCCTGGCGGTTTTATTAAGTGTGTCTCGATAATAATAGTTGCATTTCTCGAGCGATTTTCACCCGAGGGTCACAAAGCGCTGCACAGAGCTCTGGAGAGAACGGCATGCCAACAACAACGAAATGAGAACGGAAAATCGATGTCCCAAAGCATTTGATAAACTCGGAAATTTGTCTCAATTTATAAAATGTTTTGCTTGGTTAATGGTCCGTGGTGCGGGCAGTGGGTGGGGCTATTGATCGCGTGGGCGTGGTTACGTGAAAGTAGGTGGGGCTGACAGCTGTTGTCAGCTCACTCACTGTGTGTGTGTCCTTGCTGAGCCTGCCAGAAATGTCGCTTTACTGGACCCGTCCCTCGTCCCTCGCTGGCTGTAAGGATGTTTGTCCCTCATTCTGTTGCTGTCACTGATGCCTTCACTCTTGTTCGTTCTCCTCTAGGAAAACAGCTGGAGGGGATTTGGTGAGTGGATGTACCACACCTTACCTCAGTGCACATCCCCATACCAAACTCCCCCGCAACACGCCCTCACATCATCTTACCGCACCTTCCCCCACCACAGTCATGACGCTCACCTAAGCACTGCACCTGAGCGCACCGTACGATTGATATCCCCGAGCACGAGAACCGATCGTAACCGGTGCGTCGCCACGCGGCGGTGACGCTCACCGCTCCGCGTACTCTCTGCTCGGTGGGACAGGCACACGGCCGTCGTGGTGTTTGGCCAGGAGTATTTTTACGGCGGAGGAGGCATTGAGTGCTGCCAGCCGGTGAGACCACCGACGCGCGCACACGGACGTGCGCACGCACACGTACACACACGTCCGGGTGACATAGATTGATAAAGGTTTATTATTACTAAAGTAGAAAGTAATCGGTGAGCTTGTACGCTCTAGATGCGGGATTCCTGCAACACGTCAAACATCATAACTGATAAGTAATCATCATTATTATCATTTAATATCTGCGCCCTCTGCCTTGCGACAGAGGGCGCAAGGCGGAGCTATACCCAGGATATGACGCCAGTACATCGCAGGACACTGTGGACAATTTTCTCAGCAGGCCAATTAACCTAGGCAGCAGCGTGTCTTTGGACCGTGGGAGGAAACCGGAGTACCCAGCATGCAAACTCCACACCTAAAGGCACCCTAGCCGGGTATCGAACCCGGAGCCTTTTTGCTACGAGGCGACAGCGCCACTCACTGTGCACCCACCCACCGATAACAGTGACAAGACCTTTGCTTTCATTCTTCATATATGTGGGGCCGCGCACCAGTGTAGCCTACCACCTGAGACAGGCGCTAGCATGGCCTGCCCTGGGTGTAGCTAGCTAGCTAGCAGTGGAGCCCTGACATTAAGTTGGTTCGCCAGCCGTTTTTTCGCCAGCAGTGCAGCTCACTTCCAGCACTGTTTGCTACCCGCACATATTGCCATCTGTTTAGCTGGCCATAAGTACAGCCTTCTACTGGACATGGCCCACCATCAATGCAGGCCACTATCAGCACGGTCTCCCATGAGGATAGCCACCTTCTCGTGTGGTCCATCCTCAACCTAGTCTGTCCCCATAGCTGCCATGAGCTCATCCTAGTACCAGCAGAGTCTGCCAGCAGCATACCCTGACACCAGTGTAACCTGCCACTGGCATGTGTTGTCACAGCCCACTACCGGTGCAGCTAACGACCGCCTGCAACCTGCAACACCCATCCCCCTCACTTTTGTATTATAGCATCTCCCAGCATCTTCAAACAGCAGCTCCAACATTACCTGGTCATCACGGCACGCGCAGCACTGAGTCAGGTTCCGCGCTTCTGAGCTCGTGCTTGTTATTGGTAAAATAATAATATTTTATTATTAATAAGCCAGCAACCAATGTAGCCCACCACCAGCGCAGCTTGCCACCAGCGTGGGATAGCGGCAGCGCGGCCGTTTCCTGGCACGTGCCGCCACCATCACGACCTACTGCCTGGCGTGTCTCGGTCACTCATTGGCGCCGCGTCTACACCGCAGGGGGGCACGGTGCTGGGACCCCCGGACGCGGTGGAGGAGCTGGGACAGACGCAGGTGACGGAGGACATCTTCATGGAGTACCTGTCCGGACTCGGCGAGGATGCGTTCAAGTGAGTGCGACGCCCGCCACGATTCCCACGCGGGTGCCTCCGTTGGTCGGCATTGGCGCTCGCCGCAAGCTGTGTCAAATGATTTGCCGTCAACTGCCCCCCCTCACGCACCCGGCGATTCCGTAGCTGGTCACGAATTCGAGGGTTGCACCTTGCACAGTGACTGTTAATCCCACGTAATCCGTCGCGGTTTCAATTGTGTGCGTGTGTGCGCGCGCAAGCGTATTGCATTTCTGGGTGTGTGCGCAAGTGCTTGTGGGGGAGTATGAGTGTTTTGTGCCGTGGTGCGTGGCTGTTGTGTCTTCGGGTGCGTGTGTTGCGCGTACGCGCGCAACACACGCACCCGAAGCGCACGTCGCGCCAATGCAGCGAGCGCCGTGCGTGTGCGTCATCGCCGCGTCGCGAGCCCGACGAGGCAACGTCTCGTGTTCCCCTCCACCCCCACGCAGCGGCGAGCGTTACCACCTCTTCCAGCACAACTGCAACTCGTTCACCAACGAGGTGGCACAGTTCCTCACGGGCCGCGCCATCCCGGCGCACATCACGGAGCTCCCCGACGAGGTGCTCGCCACGTGAGTCGCGCGGAGCAACGATCAGGACGACGCACGGCAACCTCTCAGTGCTCCGGGGGGGGGGGTGAAGGGGAGGAAGGGAGGAGGTTGTGGGGCCAGCACCCCCAGGTTCACGCTTGATTATTGATGATTGGTGTAACGATCCGGGAAGGTTTTTGCAGTGGCTTAATGTAGGTGGGGGAGGGATTTACGACAAAGGGTGTTGCTCGCTGACAGCGCTTCTTCTGGAAATCTGTTAAGGCTATGGGGGGGGGATCTGTGTATCAATAGTGCTTTGCACACTACGCTCCAGGCCTGGCAATCTTCGACTCTTGGGCAAAGATAACGTGTTGCCTAGTCCAGGTTGGCTCAGCTGTAAATGAGTACCCAGTGCGGCGTGTGAACATCAGCACAGTGGGGAAGACAAACGCAGTTGTGCAGCATTCTGACTGGGCAGCTCACGTCATGCGCTGTGTTGGCTTTAATAGCCGCTCGCTAACAGTACTTGCCCTTTCGAATCTTGGCATCTGTGCTTATGTTGGTCTTTGCTTTCTTTGTGTTCAGCCCATTCGGACAGATGATCCTGCCTCTGCTGGAGGGGATGCAGGTGTCGGCGGCCGGAGGTCGGCCTGTTGGGACCCGCGGCTCCAGCAATCTGCAGTGACATCGTCGGTGTCGTCGTCGTCGTCGTCGTTATTGCCCTCGTTGTGATCCGTTTATTACTAGGCGCATAGCCACTCATCGACCCATCAATTAAAAATCGCTTCTCGCACCTGCGACGTCACGAATGGGATCGTGCGCCCGCGTGCACGCGAGAATCGATTATGTACAATTTCTGCAAGGTTTATAGATATCGTAGGCGTTTGTGTTTTTTTTCGCGGTCTTGCTGATGGAACGGGCGTGGGGCGCCATAGACGTGCGGACGGTGCAAGATGAGCACAGACGAGCCTGCGATTGAGGTCGTGCAGAGCGGCTGGGAAATGTCTGCGGCGGTCCCGGAGGTAGTTCTGCGGCATCCACCTCCACGGGACCGCTTTGTAACATAAGAGGGTCGCACAATTCTACAGGAAACCCCGACCGATTGAACGCGTCGCGCCGTGACGGCAACAGCGCAATCGGGATAACATCGCGATGAAAAATTGACCGACGCTGGAGATCATGCATGTGACGGGAGGGATGTAATTTCATCGGAGTTTCTCCCAAGTTGACGTTCTGGGAAGAAAAAAAAACATTTCCTCCCGGCGCACCGCATCCAGTACGTCTCCCGCGATGGCTGCGGCGCCCGCTAGTCATGTGCCGCCCGCTTCAGTTTAGCCGAAATTAAATATTCCCGCGAGAGACGGGAACCCTGGGCGCTGAACAAACAGCACGAATGGGATGGATGAGACAGACGTCGTGAAGGAGAAACAGGCGACGCAAATGGGAAAAACGTAATAATTTATATTTGAATCGAACTGACTTGTGACAATTTATAAAATCGCTAGGATAAGTGCAGGAGGGATCTGTCGGCATACACGGTTAGTCGTAAGGATCACAGTCGTCGGCGTTATCACCGTCGTCGTTATCGTCAGTGGTCGTAACTCACACGAACGTCGACAAGTTTTTAAATGTTTATTGTTGGTTAATATATATGGCTTACATAGTGACACTAACGGGGCAGATTTTCCGCACGCTCCAGTCCTTGCAGCCTGCAACGGCTCGCCCTGAGCCTCGCTTAGGTCGGCTAAGCCTTAAATGGTGTAGTGTGTTAAATAATATCGACACGAGGAAGACAAAGGCGGCCGGGCGGGGTGCTGGCAACCCCCCCAACTCAAATGACATGTTGACCTAAATCGCTGCAAGCTAAGCCCCAACAGTCACTGTAATCTACACAGGGATCTTTGTGTGTGTGTATATTTATCTGTAGCTCACATAACGTGAAGTAATGATTAACATGAAGACAAAACGTATATGTGCGCGTCGCTAACAGCACTTGACTTTATAGTCCGTTAAGGCTATAGGGGTGATCTTTGCAGGCACTTGCTCCGTGCAGTGTAGACCCGCAGTTCTCAACCGATGAGGTCGCGACCCATCAGTGGGCTGCGAGCACCACCTGTTCGTGTGGGCCTTGAGGTGCGAAATGTTGAGAACCTCTGGCGTATAGAGTACCCGTGGCATTATCATTAATCTGCGCACTTTATTTCACACGGGCAGGTACTGAGCAATGATCAGACACGTGCCACTTGTAAATGGGAAAGGGGTCAGGGTTTCTGGGGGAGCCCGGGATGGTTGGCAAGGACTGGAGTGCTGAATATCTGCCCCCAGACGACACGGGGCTTGAAACCTGTGCGTGCGTCTTGCAATAAGCGATGGACACACGTCCTCGGGTCACCTTGCCCTTTTGGCCGGGGTTAGGATTCTCCACGTCAGCATTTTCTTGAGGGAAGATGCAGCCCGAACGTGGAAGAAACCGTGCTCGCGTACCGATGCTTCCAACCTTTCAACGCTCACGCGCGTTTCCCCGAAAGTCCTTGTGAGCGTTCCATTCAGAGGGAACAAAAAGGACGCTGTTTCGAAACTGCCCAACGAGACGGTGCCGTGCGAGACGAGGCCACGGCAGTACAGCAAGCGGGTCAGTGAAGCCGTACGTGCGGTAGGCCCCCCTCGCACGGCGTGGTTGGTTTTCTTTGGGTGCCCTGGGTTTCCATCCCATGCCAAGCAGATCGCTATTCATAAACAAAAATTATCTGACTACTTAATTTCAAAACTCCTGAAAGCAAAAACTCTTGCAACTTAAGTGAGGCTCTCGGATTAAGTCACTGAATCAAAGTTCTTCGTGCTGATGTCTCCAGTGCTGGCCTCTATCACCAAGCGATGGAAAACATTGGCAGAATTACATTTGGTGAACTCACTAGAAATGACGTAAGCTTACACGGCTCCATGTATGGGACTTGCTCTCCATGGCTGCTGTTTCGGGATAGCCGTGTTAAATGTTCCTGCTATTTGCTTTACGACGTAAAATCTTTCAACCAAACCATTAAGCCTGATGATGCCTCCAACGTGGGAGGCAACGTCATGACGGGGAGAGGAGGAACACTTGGCGCGGCTATCCCGAAAAAACGGCTGTGGAGGGCATTGTTCACAATGTTGCTTGGCCATTGACGAGCACTTGTCCACAATCCACGAGAGCAGTGTGTAATTATCGCTTATGTCGAGCTCTCCACTACACTGTCGGGTTGCTCCGCGTATACGCTCCGCGCGACGTCCTACGTTTCGCCGTCCAGCGTTGCCGTCAGCTCCTTGGGCTACTAAAAAAGCCTCTTCGGCGAAACGTCGGCCCCCCGCGCCGAACGACACGTGGAATGTCGCGAAAACACGTCGGAGAGACGCGGCGTGCTGCAGATACCCAGAACCAGCGATCGCGCATCGCCAGTGGCTGGAATGAGTCCGCCGTGCAGCGTTTGTGTCAAGGCAAAAAAGCCCGAGGTTGTTTCTTTTTTTACTTTTGTGATTGTAATAGGAATTTTTTATGTTAAATATAAGCATACTCTGGCTCTATATAAATATATATGCGTATATAACCGTAACGTTGAAATGTGGTTATTCTACAAGGCATAGCCTGAGTTAGGCCGGTCGGCCGAAACGGCGAGTGTTCGCTTCTCCTGTCGGCGACTTCATCCGTCGTTTCCACTTTCATTGCCGGTTTTTGTACAAAGTTAAGTGGGACCCGTGCGTGCGACACACGTGCAAATTCGGGTGCTGGAACGCGCATTTCCGCACTTTAAAGCCTCTGTGGGTGTTGTCTCCTTGTGACTGTGGGTTTTCTCCAGGTACTTTAATTTCTGCCCATATTTAGGAAAATTCCAAATTAAATTGTGTAAATGTGCATGAAACAAAACTCGAGATTAATTCCCTTTATAAACAAGACAGGCTGCTGCCCAAGTTAATTGGCCTTCTGAGTAAATTGTCCAAAAAACTGTGCCCTACCATGTACTGGCGTCACATCATGGGTATTCCCCTGCCTTCTGTCGGCCGGGATAGGATCCGCCCCTCTCCCCCCCCCCCGTGACCCTGTATAAGATTAAGTGGATATTGATAATGAATGAACAAGAGGCCCAAAATATGATTTTCTACTGAGCATTGCCCACCAACATTGACAGGCCCCTGCTCGTATGAGCAGAGGCCAAACGTGATGTGAAACACGAGTTTTTATTGACTATGCCCGCTGGCAGGGGTGGGTTAAGTTACGACCCATGGGCCAAATAACGACCCATGGGCCAGACAACGACCCGAGACCCGCGGGTACAAGAGGCCAACCCGTCGTTCCAAACGGTACCGCAAATGACATTGATCCATCACTACGGGTGCCTTGACTGCACTAATTGCGCACCAGCAGGGAGTATTTTCAATGTGACAGCATATTGTATCTAATTATATCCCACAGTCACTTGTCCCTCAAAGAGCTTTTTATAGTCACGTTTATTATTTTTGTAGAATACCGCTGTGTTCATTTGTGATCGCCCACCAAAGGTATTTGAAAATCCAATTTACCTGTCGGTAAGGAAAAGGTTTCCCACCCCTGCCTTATAGGCGGCTGCTACTGTTGTTCCTGTGACATTTCTCTTATAAACTTGTCGTAGGGATGTATGGTGGTGACGAGTGAGTAGCACGTTTGTTCCACTGCTGGCAGGAGACCAGCCACGAACCAGTTTAAGATGAAATTGGGGAGTGGTGGCGCAGCGCTGGCACACTAGAATAAACACAGCTCGCCTTGCAGGTCCCGCTCACGATCCTGGCCATCTTCATTACAGGCGACGCCCGCATCGGTCCTCGGGCCCACGCTTCCTCAGCCCGTACTCGCCAGGATACGGCAGCCAGTAATGGCTTTGCACGTGGCCCACTGGAGGTGAGGGTTGATGGATCGCATAGATGTCGTGAAACGACTTTCCCGGAGGGCATTAAGGTGCTATACCGTGGCTCGCCGGGAGGCGGCAGTACAGCAGTGGCCTAATCGCTATCCGTTTTCATCTTGCAGGTGTGTATATTCTCAGCGTGTTGTGGTTTCCTCCAACTAAACATCAGCTGGACGAAAACGTCTTAAAATAAAAACCCAATGTAGCAGGACCGTCATTAAAAAGTCAGCTCAAATGTGGCTCGCCTGGAGTAATACGTAAAAAAAATAATTGATTACATTTGCATAGCACCTGACAGGTCGGTAAATTTTAACGATTATTGTAGAACTGTGATTCATTTTTCTCCTCGAGAAAACAATGATACGAGTCATTAGATCGCTGTAATTAAAATTAGCCACAACGTGAACCGTTCCTTCACCTGACAGCCAATTAATGTCATATTATGCGACATTGATAATTAAATGTGGGCGGCACGGTGGCCCAGTGGGTAGCACTGTTGCCTCACAGCAAGAAGGCCTCGGGTTCGATTCTCGGCTCAAGTGCCTTTTTGTGTGGAGTTTGCATGTTCTCCCCGTGTCCGCGTGGGTTTTTGCTGGGCACTCGGGTTTCCTCCCATAGCCCAAAAACATGCCGCTGCATAGGTTAATTGGCTTGCAGACTAAATTACCCTCAGTGCCCGGTGATGGGCTGGCGTCCGATCGTGGGTATAGCCCTGTCTTTGTGCGCTATGTCTGCCGGGATAGGCTCCGGCTCACCGCGACCCTGTACAGGACTAAGCGGTTTCTGACAATGAGATGAGATAATTAAATGTTCTCACATCTGTGACGCTGGAGAGCAATATCCATTCAGAGTAATCGCACAACATTTAAATGTGGAACGACCTTTCGCTGGAGATCACTATTACATCCTACATCAAGATAACTGCATTGTTACTGTCAAGCACGTGCTCTAATTGATTGTGACTGGCAGGCTAGTGTCACGTGAAAGTATTAAGTATTAAGTTAAAGCAACCGCTTTTATTCACTCGTGCACGTGTTTTGTAGGAAAAGTTTAATCGCATCAAAGGGCCATCTCTTCAAAATCACCACACATTGCGACATGGAATGCCTCGCCCATACGATTACAAAGGGCTCACCGAGACTTGTGGCGCTGGGTCACATTCTGCCGTGTTATACAAGAGAGTAGTGCACTCACATTGGCTACTGTACAGTCTAATTACAAAAGTCAGTATATTTTCTAAAAAGAGTAGTGCATTAGCGTTTGACCACCAACAATTCGGAGGGATTTGTTTTTAAGCAGTAACCCTTGGTGGGTTTCGACTTCTGTCTCATCAGCAGTGCGTGGCCAGCAAAGCAAATGCCAAGGATGCCGACTGTTCAACGTGCGACATCCCCTGTAAACTGTGGCCCCATTTTTAGTGCAGCGACCATTTAATGTTGACAACGTTGCGCATTTTTAAGACCGGAGATACAGTCTGTCTGAAGATCCCCGTTACATTTTGCAGACGAGGTAAGAAGCAGGTTGCCCTGGCTGGTACGTGCTTGCGGTAGTAGCGGTGTGCGTCGTCCTACACCGTACGGCACAACCACAACGATCAACCCCTACACCACCGCAGCAGTAAGCGAAACCTTGCAGGTTCCATTACCTCCATCACTTTCACCGGCCATTGATAGTCTGCTGAACATCAGCACCTTGCAATTCAGTCCTACACAGCCATTCTCAGGCCTTTGCATCAATTCATTCATTATCAATATCCGCTTAAACTTGTGCAGGGTCGTGGGGGAGCCGGAGCCTATCCCGGCCGACAGAGGACACAAGGCAGGGTAATTCCTAGGATGTGATGCCAGCACATGGCAGAACACACTCTTGGTGCAATTTACTCAGCAGGCCAATTAACCTAGGCAGCGGCGTGTCTTTGGACGGTGGGGGGGGAACCAGAGTACCCGGCAAAAACCCACACGGGCGTGGGGAGACAACATGCAAACTCCACACAGAAAGGCAACCGAGCTGGGAACCGAACCCAGGACCTTCTTGCTGTGAGGCGACAGCGCGATCGACTCTGCCACCTCATCGCCCATCATTGCATCCACCTCCTCATATCCCGGCTGTGGGCAGCCACGCGCAGGATGAAGAACACCGTGCGGCGGAGAGGACGCGACGAACTTGCGCTCGCCAGCGCCTGTACCCACGTGTGTCGTGGATGCTAGCGATGCCATTGGGTCAGGGCGCGAGTAGCAGGGGCAGGACCACGCGCGTCCAGTTCTCATGCCAACGCTGCTGCTGCCAGACACGGAGGTGAGCGCGGAACTGCGCAAGCTGGTGTCGCTGGTCTGCGGGCCCAGCCAACAGCATCTGCACACAAGCACATAAAGGTCCCTTGTGTAGCCTTAACAGTGTTTGGGGTCAAGTGCTATTGGACAGCACCTATGAAGGCGAGCATGGCACACTACACCTAGCCACCTGTCTCCCTAGTGGCGCTGTTTAGACACCGCATTTGGGTACTAATTTGAGGCTGAGTCGACCTAGGGGAGGCCCAGGACCGGTTCAGAAACTTATCCCTGGTGTTGGTGGCCATGAGCGGAAATCGAATTAGGGTTGCTGGGTTCGTGACGCACGGGTTCGGCCACAACCACAGCCGCTAGCCACCGTTGTGTTCCCCGATGTTTACAGTCATGGCACCACGCGTACCCGCGGTACGTGGATTCTGAGACTGGGCGGATGGAATGGGGTCGGCGAGGGGGAGCGGACTGGCAGAGCGAGCTGCGACTCACCTCAAGCTGCTGCGCCAGCTCGCGAGCGTTTGAGAAGACGAGGCCGTTCTCCCGGTGCCTCACCAGCTCGTGCAGGCTGCGGCGTCAGCGCACGACGGCAAAGCATCACGAAGCAGCTGAAGACTGTTCTATGCAGACGAGTGCAGAGCCTGGGCACTCTTTAGCCACTGTCTCTCCACTCTTATCTACTTTCATCATTTTGAAATGGTGTGTGTTGGGGGGGGTGTAGGTGTGGGGGGGTGTAGGTGTGTGTTCGGGGGGTAGGTGTGTGTGTAGGGGGGCAGGGCGTGTGGGGTTGTGATCTAACCATGGGAAGGAGACGGCGCACACGGGAAGACAGCAGCCAAACATGTCCACCACCTTCATGGGCAGATCGAGTCCACTGGACGACTTGTGCAGACACACCCCGAGGTCTGCCGCTCCTACAACCCACACAAACACACACCCCTAACCACACCGCACACACACCCCGCACAGCCCTCACCACACCGAACACACACACATACACACCCCGAATAGCCCAAACCGCACCGAACACACACCCCACATAGCATAGCCCTAACCAGACTACACACACACACACCCCGCACAGCCCTAACCACACCGCACACACACACACACACACCCCTAATCACACCACACACACACACGCACCCCGCATAGCCCTAACCACACTGCACATACACGCCCGAACCGCACACAGGTATCGCCACGCCATCACCAACATCTTGGTCCTACCACCATTACAATCCACCACTGTCACGGCCACAACTTCACCACAACAACAACCGTCGTTTGACGCTGAGTTCCGGTGACGTCACCGTTCGTGCCAGGCCAGGTGCACCTTGCGGCAACGCGAAATGCTGAATGCTCGCCGATGATCACATCATCACCCTCGCTACAACTGGCGGCCAGTACCAGCTGTTCGGTGTTGGTGCCGGGAGCGGTGCGCACCAGGGCTCACCTAGAAGCAGCGGGTAGTCCTCAGCCTCTAGCCACGGCGTGCAGAATGAGACATGGCGGAGGCTGCGCGACGCCATCTCCGCCTCGTAATGGCTCTTCAGCGGCCCGCGGCCTTCGTCAGACGGGACAAGAACACTAAAACATTTGATTGGAACTGATGACGCCACAACGCGAGAGGTGAAACGTCGCGACGGAGAGAGGAGCAGCGTGCAACACGGCTATCCCGAAAGAGCAGCTCTCTGGCGCGATGTCAACGAACTGCGCCGTGACAAACCTACAGCTGATAATTGCTTCTAAAAGCTGCTCTATCGGGACAGCTGCGTCGATCGCTCCCTCTCCCTCCATGAATGAAGGTCGGGGCTTTCATGAGCTACAAACTAGGAGGTGAGTCAGAGGCGGAATTGGATTGGGCTAATGTGATTCAGGTGTGCGAGCAAGACAAATGGAACCCTTTCAAATGGACCCCGACCTTCGTCCATTGTTCCTAGAATAAAGCAACGCTATAGAAGAGACTTAACACATACATAGTACCTACATCTAAATAGGAGTCACACACGACACACGCACACACAGCGCCCGAGGATGCCTCTAACGTGTGAGGCGAAACGTCGCGATGGTGCGAGAGGAAGCGATTGACGCAGCTGTCCCGAGAGAGCAGCTTTTCGAAGCAATCATCATGCATAGAGCCGTGAAAACTGACATCGTTATGAACCTACAGCTATACATTTATTAGCGTCTCTTACCCACGGGTAGCTACACACCGTGCATGCATGAATTGAAAATGTAATACGTGAAACGATGGAGATGGGATTAAAAACTAACACGAACTTAAACCCCAGTCAAATACTGGTGGGGCAAGTGGTAATGAAGTCAACCGCAGCACACGAGGGGGTGGGTGGACAGCACCATTCCCGGCAGACTTCGGACGCATGCTCAAGACTCAGAGCTTTAATTACAGTAAATGTTCGATTTATATTTGAATTGGAAAACTTCGCAGATTCTCACTGCGCACAGTATAGGACGCCACGAGATGTCACGCTGTCATGACGCAGAGGTGATATATGTTTATTATGACAGCAGAAAGTACCCAGTGAGCTGGTAAGCTCTAGATGCAGGACTCCTGCGACAAAACACTGTCTCTTATCTCTAACATCGGCTCCTATCTCGAACGCTGGCTCCTGTCGAAAACACCGGCTCCTATCTTCAACACTGGATAGGTGTATTATTACAGTAGAAAGTACCAAATGAGCTTACAAACTGTAGATACGGGATTCCTGCGACACAACAATCGTCCAAATCACTTTGGCAGTTACGGCGCAAATGCGTTGGTTAATGTATCCGCCGTTGGGTATGATGGGTACTAATAGCAACATAGTCATAATAAAATCTGGTTAACATTTCATCGTCTTTTAAATGATAATAATTATCTTTACGAGTGTTTTATTCACGTCGGGGGAGCGGGGGCGGATTTAGCAGACGCACCTGTGATGACGCAGAGCAGCGATGGGAGGGGCTTCCCTTGTGACTTCCAGCGGTCGTACTCTGCGTGTCCAGGAGGAGGGGGGGGGGGAATAACACAAATCAAATTCAGAAACGCAGTTCATCCAGCAGTGGATCAGCCAAGGGCTGTAAGTGGCGTGGTGGCTTGCATGTTGCGCTAGAGCCAGGGAGACCTCCGTTGGCGTCCCGGCCACGGCTCAGCGGTTAGCACGCTGGGCTACAAATCTGGCTACGACACAAGTTCCAAATCCCACTCATGGCCAACACTGGTGATGATTTTCTGAACTGGTCCGGGGCTTCCCCTAGGTCGACTCAGCCTCAAATGAGTATCTAGCACGGTGTGTAAACATCGCCACGAGGCAGACAAAGGCAGCTAGGCATGGTGCTGGCCACCCACTCCCTCGTGTGTCGTCACTCGCTAACACAGCACTTGACCCTAGTCTGTTAAGGCGACATGGGAGTTCTTTGTATGTATGCGTCTGTGCGCTCCCAGGCCTTACCTCCCAGTGCGTCGAGCAGGACGGAGAAATCTTCGTCGTCTGAACGATCACGGCAGGGGACAAAACAGCGATATGGCAATCGCCTCGCACGACGGCGTGACTTCACGTCATCAAGCGCTTCCAGCAGCTGGACCGCAACCCCCAACGGCGGGATTTCGATTGCGTTCTTGACAGTGGGAAATGCACGTCGGCTGCAAAGCTACGGCAAACGTTTAACACATTCCTCAATAACACTGTGGCCTTAAAAGAGAACAAAAATAATTACTGGATGAAGTTTCGGGCAAAGGCTCAAGCATTGTAGAGGGTGTGGTTGGGTTTCATTGCAGCCGCGAGAGCGGTGATGGTGGTTGTGGTACGGGTCAGCTCCGAGGATCTGGCAAGATTAACAGGTTCAGCCTAATTGTCCTGCGCGGCCGGGCTGACCGCCGATGTGGCTTATTGGTTGCGGCGGCTATTGGTGCGGTTTGGCTGCTGGCTGGTGCGGCTAGCCGCTTCGCGCGATTAGGGCTGGCTCGCGCGC
>JAZEWT010000003.1:23936649-23953694 GCA_036362905.1 Mordacia mordax | reverse complement strand
CCCCCCCCCTGCCACCCCCCCCAACGTTAAGTGCCACGACGATGAATCCGCACAGCAGCGTACCATTTCGCTACCCGCACGAGGGGGTGCTGTCCCCCCAGGCTCAGACCCATGATGGTATAGCCGTAGTTGTGCCAGTCGACGGCAAGCCGGGCGCCGCGCACGCGGCAGCAGAACCACGACACCGCCATGGCTGGCAGTCCCGGGGGATTCTGGGAGAAGAGGGAGAGAGCCAGCATTGGTTCAAACGTAACTCGTCAGAGAGCAGCAGCAGATGTTGCATTTGGAGTAGCAGTAGGTGCATGGTAGTCATGACATGTGATGGTGTGCTACGCTGAGAAGTGCTCTAAAGAGCCGCTTTCAGCATAGCCATGTCGAGCGTTCCTCCTCTCTCCCTTTTGATGTTTCGCACCATCAAGCTGCTGCGCCTCCCTGGTTCTCATGCCTACGCACCTCACCGGATATGCATTTAAGGCCGGGCTGACCTAGGGGAGACCGCGGAAGGCAGCCTTACCTGTAGTAGTAGCCACTGTGGTCGGGGTTCCTGCATTAGCAGGGTCCACGCCAGCTGCACAGCCTGGATCAGGACCTTGCTGACGTAGCGGAGCAGGCGGGGTCCAACTAAAAACAACAACCGCAGAAACCACGTCAGCAACATCAACAGCAGCGGCAGAAGCAGCAGTGTGGTCGCACCGCACACCATTCAGCGGGTTGTCTGAAATTTTGCTCCACCTGTCGGGAGCTTCTTCAGAAAGTCAAAACTCCAAGCAGTATTGTTAAGGTCGGCAAAGCACGGGGTGGAGGGGGGGGTGAATGGCCAGCAATGTGCCCGAAGTCTCTCGAGTGCTGATGATTACGTGCCACACCAGGTACCCCTTTAAGGCTGAGTCGACATAGTGGAAAGCACAGGTCCATTTGAGATATTCGTCACTGGTGTTGGCCACGAGCGATAGGTGAGCTCAGGTTGCTAGGTGCGCAGGGCGGTGCACTAACCGCCGTGCCACTGATACCCACACCGACAGGTACACACACACCTGTGCAACTCGTTCCCTCAGACAGGTAGACGATGCTTATTCGCTCATTCTGCAGGAGATCCTGGGCAGGCTTGGCTCCTGGAAGACAGGTGAGAGGCACACTCCGAGTCCCGTACAGCAGCATGGGTTCTCAACCTTTTGCACTTCTGGGTCCATTTGCGTCTGGTCTCCACGTTCTACTAAGTGGCGCTCATGGACCCACTAATGGGTCACGGCCCATTTGATGGTTTAGATGTCTTATAACCCTCCATTTCATTGAACCCTAATATATATTTTTAATCTTTGCTCATGCATATCTCTTTTAAATAACCCTTATTTATTTCAGACGGATGATAGGAGTTCACATATTATTGATGAACGGCTTGCTGCGAGTGCATGAGCTCACGAAAGCTCACAAACCCGAAAAACTATAGATGGCAGTCACAAGACACCTCGAGTACCCTGTAAATTGCGAGATACCTGATGCAAAACCAAAAAGCCAAAAATAAACAAGGGTGGCAGGGCAACAAGCTCACCGCAATCGGGTGTGTGAACGTGTGCAGGGAGGAGCATATAGGTGTGCGTGTGCCGGGCGGATGAAACTCAGCAGGAAAGCACAGTGGGGAGCGCAGGCGGTGTACCTGTCAATCATATCAAACCTATAGCACTCGCTGTGCTAGATTGCCTCCTACACTTCAAGTGTTGGCCTCAAGGTTCACCTAGCTTGGCACCAACGCTTGGGGCTGTGACCCTCGGTGATGAACAGCGGTTGTTATTGTATCACACCAATTTTTATCACAATTATTTCGCAAATTTCTATGATTTTGACAAGCTTGAGGTGCATCTTATAATAACCCGGTAAAAAAATAAAACACCGAAGCCTAGGTCTATGAGCACTTTTTTCAGTACAGAGCACATTCTCTTTTGGCATCACATGGCTAACGCTGAGACTAGGCTCTAAAGGAAGCTGTCTCTGGTGTGAGTCAATCCCTTTGAAGGACAATACATACATTATGAAGGATTTTGTTTGCACGTTTTGCCACAAGCACGTGTTTTTCTGCAAACTTGACACCTTGTGAAAGGTATCTATTTGTATTTTTAAGAAGTTAACACTTGTAGCATTGCCAAAATGAGTAAGGTCTCTCTTGCTTATTTTGCAGCAAAGCTTAGTGGTGAATCAAACTCATCACCTTTGTATCCCAACAGCCGAACCTGAAACCCTTGTTCCGCCAGCGAGAGCGCGTGGTAGCTCATGCGGGGGCTGCGGCCCAGATCCCCCAGCACCAGCACGCACACGGGCGGCCCCCCGGGGCCGACGGCCTCCAGCGGCCCCTCATGAACCATGACCACCAACATCACCGCCAGCACCACCACGACCGCGAACACGAGCAAGAGACCCTCGTCCATGCCGAGCGGGGAGGCTGGGCAGAGCAGCACCCAGGCTCCTCAAACCTGCAGCGACACCTGCTGGTGATCACGAGGCGTGTTTATTAATAATAATTGCACTTCCATAGCGCTTTTCATCCGAGGGTCACAAAACGCTGCGCAGACCTATGGAGAGAATGGTATGTTAGCAACAACAACATATGAACGGCAAATCAACGACAACGTGTTTATATATTTTTATTACAACGATGAGCTTTCAAGCTCCAGATGCGGGAATTCTGCGATACAACGCTGGCTCCTATCTCTAACAATTGTTCCTGTCTCTGGAGAACACTGGCTCCCGTCTCCAACGCTGGTTCCTGTATCTAACACTGGCTCCCGTCTCTAACACTGGTTCATATCTCTAACGCTGGCTCCTGTCTCTAACGCTGGCATCTGTCTGCACCACTGGCATCTGTCTCTAACGCTGGCTCTTGTCTCTACACTGACCAACGTAACAAAGTAAACAATCAGAAAGTAAATGAGCGAACTCACAGCAACAATAAGTATTCCCGCTATGATGTTACACTGCTGCTGCGTCTGCTGCTGCTGATGAAGACGCTGCTGATGATGCTGATGAAGACGATGCTGATGAAGACGATGCTGATGAAGACGATGCTGCTGCTGATGAAGACGATGCTGCTGCTGATGAAGACGATGCTGCTGCTGATGAAGACGATGCTGCTGCTGATGAAGACGATGCTGATGAAGACGATGCTGATGACGCCGGTGCTGTTGCTGCTAACGCTGTCACGTGTCACGGCGCCGCTTCCGCATTCTCTACGGGAGCCCGGTAGTTGGGGGCGGGGAGCGGTAAGGACCGCGATTTTAAAATACAGGGGTCGTATGAGACGGTGCTTTTGTCACAAACGCGCGGGGCGGAGCGGTGGCGCAGCGGTGAGCGCGCTGGGTACAAACTCGGCGACTCGAGTTCGAATCCCCGCCCACGGGCAACATCTGTGACGATTTTCTTAATCAGTCCCGCGCCTCCCCTAGGTCGACTCAGCCCCAAATGCGGCTAGGCGTGGTACGCTCGGCCGCCTTTATCTCTAGTGGCAATGTTTACACACTACATCCGGAACTCATTGTGTTGTGCCGTGTCGACCTTCATAGCTGTCCAAGGAGAGTGGGAGCAGACATCCCTTTCTGCAGCAATAGATTCCAGCTCTTCGTGGGGGAATCCCAGACGTTCCCAGGCGTTCCCAGGCCAGCCGAAGGATGTAATCTCTCCAGCGTGTCCTGGGTCGGCCCCGAGGTCTCCGCCCAGTGCGCCGTGCCTGGTAGACTTCCCGGGGGAGCCTTCCAGGGGGCATCCTTACCAGATGCCCGAATCACCTCAACTGGCTCCTTTCAATCGGGAGAAGCAGCGACTCTACTGTGAGGTTCTCCAGGTCTTCTGTGCTCCTCACCTTGTCACGGAGAGTGAGCCCAGCAACCCTGCGGATAAACCTCAGTTCTGCCGCTTGTATCCGCGATCTCGTTCTTTCAGTCATTACACAAAGTTCATGACGATAGGAAAGGACAGGGATATAGATTGAGCTGTAAACCGAGAGCTTTGTCCTAGGACCAAGCTCCCGCTTCACTCCCACGGACCGGTACAGTGCCCGCATCACTGCAGACGCTGCTGCAATCTGCTGGCCAACCTCACGTTCCCGCTCACCATCACTCGTGAACAAGACCCCAAGATATTTAAACTCCTCCACTATGGGCAACTGCTCTCCTCTAACCTGAAGAGAGCAACCCATATATTTTCCGTGAGGGGAACATGGCCACAGATTTGGAGGCGCTGACTCTCATCGCAGCCGCTTCACACTCAGACGCGAAACGCTCGAGTGCCCGTCGGAGGTCACAATTCGATATTGCGAGAAGAACAACGTGATCTGCAAATAGAAGCGATGCCACTGTGGAGTTGGGGCTTTCTGGGGGGGCACGGGGGGGGGGGGGGGCGGACAGTACGGGCTGCGAGGGGGGTTCGGCTTCCTGTTTTCGTCCCGCGGTGATCTCGTGATGTAGACTCGTGATCTGGTCTCGTGGTGTTTGCGGTAGAGGGGTAATGTCATTTGGGGGGGTGCTGAAAGGGGGGGGCGGCGGGGGTATATAAGGAGGGCCGGTTGGAGAGGCAGAGACGAGAGGAATCGCCTGGGGGAACGAGAGGGACGTCAAGATGTAGGCTGTTCGTCGTATGCCGTTACACTCCGGCCCGTGTCTGCTGGTTCTAATAAAGCATCAAAATCAAGAAGTCTCTGCTCGTCCGTGGTCGCTGGCTGATGTATCGTGGAGTGGGCGCTGATCCTCGCCGTGGTGTTACCGCTGTAAGCCGTCACAAGTCCGCAGTCGAAGCCGTGGTGCCACACCACCAAACTGGACACTCTCCATACCCCGGCTGCGCTTTGAGATCCTGTCCATGAAAATCACGAATAGGAGCGGAGACAAGAGACACGCTTGGGGGAGACCAACGGCCACATTGAACGGATTCGACTGCACGCCAAGTATACGGACACAGCTCTCGAGGGAGCGAGGTCCGTTAGCTATTGTGGTAGCTATTGTGTTCGGCTGCATTGCCATCTGCTGTCAGTATAATAATAATAATAATTGTATTTATATAGCGCCTTTCACCCGAGGGTCACAAAGCGCTGCACAGAGCTGCGGAGGGAACAGCACATCAACAACGAGATAAGAACGGCCAATCAGCAATAATATTTTTGGAGGGTTTTTTTTACAAATCCGAGCTGCGAAAGAATGGCATGTCAACAACATCAGGGCAGTTCAACTGAAAGTCAAATAGCAACACATTTTAGGACATAAAATAAACGATTTAAACAAACAATTCTGCAACAAACAATGAAGGAATAAATGTTCCCGAGCAGGCGACAGAAGAGAACCAATATCCCGGCACGGCACCACTGAGCCGCATCAACAGTTCTAGCCGGAGGAAAGAATAAATGTTCCCGAGCAGGTGCAGGTCGGAAGAGAGCCATCATGCAGCACGACAACACTGAACCGCATCAATAATCCTAGCCGGAGGACTTGAAAGCCTTACGGAACAAGTGAGTCTTGAGACGAGATTTGAAGATGCCCAAGCACTTAGGTGAACGAATCTCCAGTGGAAGTGCATTCCAGAGTTTTGGAGCAGTGCGCGAGAAGACTGTCTCCCATTGAATGGAGGTGCGACCTGGGCACATGCAGCAAGTCCGTATTGGAGGTTCGAAGTTGTCGTATTGAGGAGGATGCCTGAAGTAGGTCACGGATGTATGTAGGAGCAGCGCCAGTGAGAGCCTTGAAGGTAGGTATCACATTCAGTGCCGTCTTAGCGCATGGACACGCTGGGCAATTGCCCGGGTGCCCCACGAGCATCGGAGGCGTCATGTTAATCTATGTATGATGTGACTTGCTGTCAATAAATAAGTAAATACTCCAGTGCACTGCTTTGCCCGAGGGCCTATAATGCTATTAAGACGGCCCTAATCACATTAATGCAGCTGTCGCTACCCTATTCGAATGTTACATTTCATCTTCAGTTCAGTATCAGTACACGCTTAATCATGTACAGGGTCACGGGGGGCCAGAGCCTATCCCGGTAGACACAGAGCGCAAGGGGGGGGGGGGGCGAAACCAAGGATGTGACGCCAGTATATCGCTGGGCACTGGGGGTGATTTACTCAGGTCAATTAACCTAGGCAGCAACGAGTCTTTGGACGGTGGGAGGAAACCGGAGTACCCGGAGAAAACTCACGCTGACACAGGGAGAGAGAGAGAGAGAACACGTTAACGCCACACAGAAAGGTACCAGAGCCGGGAATCGAACCGGGGACCTTCTTGCTGTGATGCAACAGCGCGACTCACTTCGCTACCTCCAGTCCATCTTAACATTTAAAAAATATACAGAAAACAATCTAATGCAAGATGATGGAGAGAGCGTGCAGCGCTCTCAGACAGCGTGCACAGTAAAAATGTGAGGGATATTCATAGCGGGTCATTAAAAAAATATATTTTATCCTATTTTATTTTCTACTTTTTTTTAGTTTTAGACATTTGTTGTTTGATGTATACTTGCAAATCAAGTCAAGCTCTTTGAATTGTTAATCAACTAAACAGAATTCTTGCATCCAGCAATTTTTTATGAGCAAGAACCCGATTAATTTATAGAAACCGTTAAGAGGTGTAAAGTTGTGGACTGGTTCACCCCGAACTAGGCATTGCCCCCTACATAAGTAAAAATGTCAAGTCAGCTCAGTGCGTGTCTGGCATCGGGGAAATATGGCCCCCATCAGACTGAATAAATAGTAATTTGAAAGGATCGTTTCTATGGCGGGCCCAGGATCAGCTTGTCACCGGTCTTCAAACTTTTCACGAGATTGCATTCTCATCCGAGTTATGCCTGCGTGCAAAATTTCAGCTCTCCAGCTTTATCGGAAATGCTTTAATTTTGTGCTCAAAGACTTTAACCATCACACACATCCCCCAATGTAAGTTAAGTAAATGCAGGTAAAAAGAGCTACGAAGCTCCACGATCCCTTCCAGCCTAAGCACAAATTGACATTCACCGCTTCTTCTGTTGCTGATTATCCATTCTCATGTTGTTGACACGCCGTTCTCTCCGCAGTTCTGTGCAGCGCTTTGTGACCCTCGGGTGAAAAACGCTCTCTATCAATGTAATTATTATTATTCTGTGAGCCTTCGCTGGGATTCGAACTCGAAACCATCAGGGGGCGCAACCACGACACTGCTCAGCTGTGGCCGTAGCCGGGTCTATTGACATGACGTCATGGCGCGTGTGGGTGCATTTCTCTGCCCTTCCCATAGCTAATGATTGGCAGCTGCCGTTCCCTGGTGGAGCATTCAGAATAAACAGGACCACCGGAGTATAGGTAATCGGCGTAAGGCACTACCACTAGAGTACAATGTAGCATGCACATAATCCTCCTATATTACCTTGTAGCCTCTATACCAATAGCGTGGAGGTAATCATATGAACACGGCATCGTCAGCGTCATGGGAACAAAATAAGGCAAGATGAATGTGGCCTGGCCACAGTAATCACGGGAACGTCCCGAGTCGTTCACGCGCTGTATTAATCAAGCGTCGACTGTGCAATCAACGTGCAACTCTGGCATGGATTGGAACCGTTGGCTCAGCGTTACACGTGCGTATCCAAGTAGGATTTCACGTTTAGATGTCTCCATCTCATCTCATTGTCAGAAACTGCTTAGTCCTGTACAGGGTCGCGCTGAGCCGGAGTCTATCCCGGCAGACACAGGACGCAAGGCAGGGATACACCCACGATAGGACGCTAGTCCTATCCCATCCCATTCTCATTATCTGAAACCGCTTAATCCTATATAGGGTCACGGTGAGCCGGAGCCTATCCCGGAAACACAGGGCGTAAGGCAGGAATACACCCGACGACGGGACGCCAGTCCATCGCCGGGTGCTAGTCCTATCGTGCAAGCCAATTAACCTATGCAGCAGCATGTTTTTTGGACTGTGGGAGGAAACCGGAGTGCCCGGCGAAAACTCACACGGACACAGGGAGAACATGCAAACTCAACACAGAAAGGCACCCGAGCCGAAATTCGAACCCGGGACCTTCTTGCGGTGAGGCGACAGCGCTACTCACTGGGCCACCGTGCCACCCACGTCGAGATGTAATAATAATAATAATTGCACTTCTAGAGCGCTTTTCACCCGGGGGTCACAACGCGCTGCACAGAGCGGCGGAGAGAGAATTGCTCTCGAGAGCCGCTCGTTCGGGATATCCATGCCGAGCGTTCCACCTGTCTCCTTCGAGACGCTTCATGCCCTACGTTGAAGGCATCGTGGGCCTGATGATGCCTCGAACGTGGGAGGCGAAACTCTGCGAGCGACAGAGGAGCCGCTATATAACGCGGCTATCCCAAAAGAGCGGCTCTTGGGAACAGTTCTCATGGTTTCATGCTTCCTGGCATCTGCGTCTCGCAGCTTTCCCACCTTGCTCTTGGCCGCACACGTGTGGACCATAAATTGCCTATAACGTGACGCGCCAGAAGAACAAGGAAAGGTGATTCTTAATGATTAATCGCAGCAATTACGCGATACACTTGCGGCCAGTCACGAGTGTCTTGCGGTAGAGCACTTGCAGGGGTCACATGCGCTCACCTGGAGCACACCTGTAAAACTCACCTGTAATAATTAGACTATTTGCATTTCTAGAGCACTTTTCACTCGAGGGTCACAAAGCGCTGCGTGGAGCTGTGGAGAGAACGGCATGTCAACAACACCAGATTAGATCAATTAAGTAAAATAATGACTATAAATCAATGAAGGACATAAAATAACAAAGAAAATAATTGTTAAACAAGTAAAGGAACGAAGAAGCGCTCCTAAGCAAACGCAGGTTAACAGTGGGCCATCATCCAAGCACAACCAACAACAGTGAGCAGCATCAACAGTCCTCAGCAGAGGACTTCAAGGCCTTATGGAACAAATGAGAGTGGACATAATACACACCCTCCCAGGGGGATCGGCGTGTTTGTTGTGATGTGCAGCAGTATCGTGAGCTAGTAGGTGAGTGTTAGGTGGATAGGTGAGTGAGCACGTGAGTATATTATGGTGACCTCTATGATGTGGATGAGTGGGAGTGTGAGCGTGTGGGTTCGTCAATCGGCACAGTATGGACACACGGGTGGTGCATCTGCCAGTCCCGTGACGTCTGGCCAACGAGTCTTCGACTCTTCACGCGAGAGCTTCAACGTGCACATGGCCTGGCACCAGTGCCGTGGCGACGTCACGGCCGCTTCGTGGCAAATGGCGGTTGCTGTTGTTGGTGGTGAGTGAGTGTTGTTGTGATCAGTGTGCTGAGTGGACAGCCTAGAAAACGAGATGAGACAATGAACCCTTTCTACGTTGAAGTGTACTACATGTGTAACACGCGACAACGGTCAGCACGTGCATACACCGCCAGTCCGTTAATAAATCCACTGCACCAACAAAATGCACACATTCATAGCGAGACGGACAGGCGTTCACAACACAAACTGCCGTTGCTTTTTCACAATTGCAAGGCGAGGCCCAGATGTTGCGGTTTTACTCCGTGGGGCCTGAATTATAAAATGTGTTTCCCGTAAAAAGAGGGGTTTGAGGGGTGGGGATGGGGGGGGGTCTCATAACATTTTAATATTACCGCCAAGCACCCGTGGGGTTGGTTGTTCCGACTTCAATGACAGGACGACCTCCCGAACGCGTGATTTCGTTCCTTGAAAACCGGTTTGACAGATGCATGGGATCAGCAAAATCCGTGAACCGGTTATATGAGGGAAACGCGCCAAAAAAAATACGCGGTCAGCGAGGCCCTGCTATTATTATTGGTGTTATTTTATTTTATTGTGGTCGAAGTCTTCAGTCTGCTCCATGACGGTCCGTAGAATGTTTGTTTTCCCATGCAAAGGGCCATTGCCCGAAACGTCACCTATTTTATCGATATATTTGCTCTTAAAACCATGCACAGTGCTATTAACAAATTTTCATCTCATCTCATTGTCAGAAACCGCTTAGTCCTGTACAGGGTCACGGTGAGCCGGAGCCTATCCCAGCAGACACACGGCGCAAGGCAGGGATATACCCACGATGGGACGCCAGTCCATCACCGGGCACTGCGGGCAATTTAGTCTGCAAGCCAATTAACCTATGCAGCAGCATGTTTTTGGACTGTGGGAGGAAACCGGAGTGCCCGGCGAAAACCCACGCGGACACAGGGAGAACATTCAAACTCCACACAGAAAGGTACCCAAGCCGAGATTCGAACCCGGGACCTTCTTGCTGTGAGGCGACAGTGCAAGCCATTGGGCCACCGTGCCGCCCTTGACGAATTTCGTTGAACAGTTTGCTGTTGTGGGAATTGTGGTTGTGTACCTCTGCCAACACCGCCTGTAACAGCAGCCTGCCGCGCAACGTGGTCGCACACGCACTTGCTGTCCAGGCCGAAAGCTGCTTAGCTTCCGAGATGTGACGACACGGGTGCGAGGCGGGTGAATTAGTGACGCGTTCTCCCGCGTGTTTGAACACGTGTGTGTCCGTGTGTGCTTATGTACGTGTGTGCGTGTACATCTGTCTCTACGCGTGTGAATATCCATATGTGATTATGTGGTTAAAGCTATTCGGCAGTACGAGGCTACGTGCACTCTGAGACTACTGGGCCAGTGCCCGAAACGTTATCTATTAGGCAGACCTGCAGCCGCCTAGGCAACATCGGTGCTGATCGCTATATGGCTGATCGCTATATGGCGGCGAATCGATCGGCGCTGAGCCGAGAGAACAGCCTACAGCTTATTGCTGAGATCCTCTGCAGAGTTGTCATGTGCCACAATCAGCCAATAGGAGCAATCTGGAATGATACCCCGACAGTCGCATTGTATACAATTTTTATTTTACTTTAGGGCCGTTCTTTTAGAATATGTCGAAGTTTATTTTCAATTCGGAGAGGCGACGTGGCGTGTGGCAGCACAGCACTGCGCCGCCAGCCATTAGCACCAGGTAGAGGTGTGCCTCTCCCGTGCATCACGTGACTTACGTGCCTGGCGACGCCCAAATCTGGACCTCGCCCCCTCTGAAAACAGACGCCGCTCCACTGCTGCCATCACCTTCTCCCTGCCCTCTCCCATTCCTCTCTCTCCTCCCCGCACACCCACTTCTCACGCGGCAGGCGCCACGGTTGCGATCGTTTCGTTTCGAAAGTTCAACTCATCAGCAGTAATATATAATTCAAACAACAGCCAGACAGATATAATAATTATCAAAATATATATTTAGAACAAAAACAATAAGCAGCAGCAACAACAACACAATAAGAGCATTATCGTCATCATCACGTAGGACTGCTCCACCGCTGGATGAAGGCCTCCCTGAGCCGTCTCCATCCCTCGTGGCGCTGCGACCACTGTAGGTTATCACCAACAGCCAGAGTGACACTAGAAGCGACAATAAATACCGTGATACCTGAAAATCATTTATTGAGATGTTGGACCAAAGGTTTTATAAAGCTCAGCAAGCGACATAGAAGGCAGTGACCTACTTGCTGTACAGTAGGTCGCTGCGATTATCATTGCTCACGATATGATATCAGTTTCCACCACGCGACGTTTATCGGGATATCAGTCTCCTGCAGCCTTTGTAAGTCACATTCTTCTTCATTTTGGATCGCTGGGATGAACATGGAACGTTGGACAACGTTGGGCCAATGGTTTCAACCGTATATCATCGTTGCAACCACGAGCCGCGACGCTGGACGATTACCAGCCTTTCGCAAGAAATAAATATGTAGAACTGAAACACTGCACCGCGGTTCACTCAATATGAGCGTCCCATCGTTTTGCGAGGCTTATAAAGCACGACCTGTAGATGCCATAATAAATAAACTCTCAGAATGGCGATGTCTGACACAGTGTGCCGTCATACGGAGCAACGCACGCGGTCACGAGGCACAGCTCGTCATTCCAGCCTCAGTTCGTAGACACCTTGACGGGAGAATACGATTCCCGACGGACGTGACAATATCGGCATCGATCATCATCACTACGCTCTGCGCACAACGGAATATGTGTGTCACCGTGGACCTTCCGTCGCCGCACGATATATCGCGCTATCGCAGGCGTACCGTGGCATCGTCAAATGTATTCCGTCGCCATTCAGACGCCGCGTAAGGCGCGTCACTCATTAAACACTTGCTCATAATGTCCGGAACGCCCACTACCCACCGCTACCCAACAACAACAATATCAACCATCATTCGCCACTAAGCGGCGGTCGCGTCACCACGGTGCCTGAGCCAGGCCATGTGCGAAGTGTCGAAGGCACGCTGGCCGGAGGTCATGGGACAGAACCAGGTGCCATGGGACAGAACCAGGTGCCATGGGACAGAACCAGGTGCCATGGGACAGAACCAGGTGCCATGGGTTGCCTGGCCGAAGCACCACCTCTGTTGATTACCATGCCATTTATTTTCAATGTATATGGAATCGTTCGTGTCATAAATTATAAGTTACCCCGTATGCAAATGTAATAATCATATTCTAATAGTAGGACGGCGCAGTGGCCCAGTGGGTAGCGCTGTCGCATCACGGCAAGAAGGTCTCGGGTTCGAATCTTGGCTCGGGTGCCTTTCTGTGTGGAGTTTGCATTTTCTCTCCACGTGTCCGCGTGGGTTTTCGCCGGGCACTCCGGTTTCCTCCCACAGTCCAAAAACATGCTGCTGCATAGGTTAATTGGATTGCAGACTAAATTGCCCTCAGTGCCCGGTGATGGACTGGCGTCCCATCGTGGGTGTATCCCTGCCTTTTGCGCCCTGTGTCTGCCGCGATAGGCTCCGGCTCACCACGACCCTGTACAGGACTAAGCGGTTTCTACGATGAGATGAGATTCTAATAATAATGATTGTTACGTCAACTTTTGATATGCCGCTGCAGAGTATTCTATCGCTTTTGGACAGAGCGAGAGAGCAAGCATGGCTCAGAAGCGCAAGAAAGAGACAACAGCCGGATGGAGAGCCATTGCTACTAACAATTGCCCAGGCTATCTGGTCCCCCATGCATACAAGTGTTATCATCTGATTAATGAGTGCTTATATGACAACCCATACTTGCAAGGGGGAAACGCTCTGTCAAATGAACTTACGTTTAAACTGATCAGCAAAAAAAAACCGCTCTGTCCGATACATTTGAAACACGCAGAGTCCACATTGTGTTTTTCCTCTCTTCTCCTAATAAGCTCGGGCTTATCCTCGACGCCCGCTGGAATAAAGTTTCGCACCATTTCTATGCGAATCACTGACACCCGCTGCCTCCACAGCGCTGGATTAAAGGCATGCATGCATTGTCAAGCTTACAAGATGCACATGCCTATCCACATCTACCATCACATGGCCAATCGCATGTCCCAGCACATCTTCTGTCACATCTACCAGCATATCTTTCTGCATTTCTCCAACCTGCTGCAGCACTTCATTCTCAATGTCCCATCACATAGCTATTCGCATCTCCCAGCACATGTCAACCCCGCTCTAGCACTCCGCCCTCAATCTTGCATCACACTGTCAATCACATTTCCCAGCGACATCTTCTGGCACATCTCCAAGCACATCTTCAAGCACATCTCCACACGTCCCACACCCCCCTCCCCCCATCCTACCGTCTCTGATGGCCCGACATTAGTTGAGCAACAGCTGCTGGATGTTGTTCTGGATGATGGTGTCGCGCACAGCGTTGAATACCACCTTGATGTTGTCCGTGTCGATGGCCGTCGTGAAGTGGTGGAACAGCGGCTTCGTCGGGTCTCGCCTCTTCGCCCGGAAGCTTCGCACGAGGAACTGCTGGACGTCCTCAGCTCGTCGCGGGTTTCCGACGAACTCGGGGAAGAACTCGGTGATGCTCACGGTGGGGACCTTCTCGAGAAGCAGGTCCGTCTTGTTGAGGAAAAGGATGATGGAGACACCCGTGAAGAAGCGGTTGTTGATGATGGTGTCGAACACGTTCATCGACTCGCGCAGGCGGTTTGTGACACCGTCCTCCACCAGAACCTGATCGAATTCGCTGCACGACGCGAGGAAGAGGATCGACGTGACGCCCTCGAAGCACTGGAACCACTTGTGGCGCTCGGAGCGCTGGCCGCCCACGTCCACCATGCGGAAGGGCACCCCATGGATGACGAACTCGTGCTCCACGATACCCTTGGTGGCGCGCCGAGCGAGCAGCACGTCCTGACGTGATGGCGTGTATTGCTGCCCGAGGGGTGGGGCGGGGGGCGGAGTACAGAAAGAAGGAGACATAACCATTGGTTCAGTCATGGAGTGACTCTCGAGTGGGTTCGGTGTGGCCACACCCACTCTGAATCCCCTTTCACTTTCCCCGCCCACTGTGGGAACAGACGCCACTCTTGCTATGTGCAGCAGTGCCAAGGCCCTGATGCAGCCACCTTCTACCCATCCTCACCTCTCCTGACCCAGTGATCCCGTTTCTCCACTCATTAATAATAATAATTGCACTTCTAGAGCACTTTTGACCCGACGTTCACAAAGTGTTGCACAAAGCTACGGAGAGAACGGCATGTGAACAATAACACGGTTATAAACTATTTTCCTATTATTCCCAATTGTTTTTATCTTCTATTTCTCGTTCCAGTTTTCTCCCCTTCATTACATTTGTGACTCTACCCCACTTCCCACAGATACCTAGTTTGAGACCCAAAAATTGCGCAACTCCTCCTGGCCACTAGTGCGACTACTGTAGGTTTTCAGGGCTCAATTAAAAATTGATTGTTTACCAAAACAGTTTTTTTTAGGTTATTTTTGGAGAGCTCAACACAGATATCCCGAAAGAATAGCTTTGGTAAGGAATCATCACTGATGTAACCATCAATTCACCCATCAACTCACTCACTCCACAACTTGCTCACCCATCCACTCTCTCCTGATGTAACCAATATCAGAACATCATCAATAGGCCGATGTTCTGATATTGGTTACATCATCTTCTACACAATTCGACATATATCCAACCTATCGAGACACGCAGGTACTTGGAAAGTCATAGAGACGCATACAGATACACAGAGTAGTTCTCTCCACAGCTCTGTGCAGCGCGTTGTGACTCTCGGGTGAAAAGCGCTCTAGAAGTGAAATTATTATTATAAACATATGGCCCGTTGGTGTGATTATGGCAACGTAACCCAAACAATGGACTGCCTAATAAAACCACTGCAGTCTGAGCGCCTTCAATCGAGGAGGAGGAGGAGGAAGAACATGAACACACGAACTCTCTCCTGAAGCCCCACCACCATACACGAACTCTCTCCTGAAACCCCACCACCACACCCGAACTCTCCTGAAACCTCACCACCACACACTAACTCTCTCCTGAAGCCCCACCACCGTAGTCAGACCTTGCAGACCTTGATATTGGCATCTGCAAGGTGGGCCATTAACGACTTGACACATTTCCATTGCAGAATTGAGCCGGGACATGATAAATAATGAATGTGTTAAGAAAGAGTATATTGAGATGAGTAGGTCATGTTGAAAGGAAAGAAGATGATAATTGGGTCAAAGCTTGCATGACATTCGAAGTGGAAGGAGGAAAAGTTGGTCGAGGCGGGCCGATCAAAACATGGACGAAGGCACTGGAAGACGACCTTAAGAAGATGGGTTTAACGAGCGAGGGGATGCAAAGGATTATAAAAAAGTGGAAAATAATGATTCGTGGTGATGGCATTGCCTGATGAAAATGGGGAAACACGCCTTCATGATAATGATGATATTACACTGCGTCAAATATAAATGTCTCTGGGTACTTTTTGCCAGTATAGAGATGGAAAAAAATAAGACGTTTTACCATTTCCGGAAGTAATAAAAGCGTTAAGATCTTAAAACACCCAATAGAAATTTTTCTTAAAATGTCAAGTTTGCAAAAACCACACACGTTTGTGGCAAAAAATGCAAACAGTATGTTTTGGTGGGGTGGCACGGTGGCCCAGTGGGTAGCGCTGTCGCCTCACAGCAAGAAGGTCCCGAGTTCGAATCTCGGCTTCGGTGCCTTTCTGTGTGGAGTTTGCACGTTCTCCCCGTGTCCGCGTGGTTTTTCACCGGGCACTCCGGTTTCTTCCCACAGTCCAAAAACATGCTGCTGCACAGGTTAATTAGCTTGCAGACTAAATTGTCCTCAGTGCCAGGTGATGGACTGGCGTCCCATCGTGGGTGTATCCCTGCCTTGCGCCCTGTGTCTGCCGGGATAGGCTCCGGCTCACCGTGACCCGATATAGGACTAAGCGGTTTCTGACAATGACATGAGATAAGTATGCTTGGGTAATGTATGCATTGTCCTTGAAACTGACTGGCCCACACCAGAGATGGCTTTCTTTAGGACCTAGTTGCTGCCAATCTGGTAAAAAGTACCCATAGACTAAACAGCTCAACCCGCGCTACTAATGCATTGATGTGTTGTCCTGAGCCGATTGGCTTTAGGCAACATTTGGCTGACACGGAGACTCGGCTCTAAAGGACGCGGTCTCTCGTGTGTGCCCATGAGTTGCAAGGCCAATGCATGCATTATATCACCGATGTTATTTGCATTCTTTTTTTGCCACAAACGTCTGCGATTTTGCACACTTGACACTTTACGTAAGGTGTCTGGTTTTTTAAGATCTTAACATTTGTATCATTTCCGGAAATGGGTAAGCCTTTTATATATTTTTTTACAAATATAAACGTGTCATGATTGCTTCGCAAAGCTGCTCTCTCGGGACAGCCGCGTCCATCGCTTCCTCTCTCCGACACCGCTGTCCCGAGAGAGCAGCTTTTCAAAGCAATCATCATGCATCGAGCCGTAAAAACGTACATCATTACGTAAATGTGTCAATAATTTACGGCCCACACTGTAGCTCCCGAACATCTTGTCGTATAGTGTAAGCGTGCCATTGTAAGATTTGGCTATGGGTTCCACACCGCTTCGGTTTGACCGGGGTCGGGGGTGGAGGGGGGGAAGGAGAAATCCATCACCTCTACGTCACCCTGACGTCACCTCCACGTTACTGCTGCCCACGCAGCCCCGGACCGTGCCTCTATCACAGGAAGCCTGCGGCAGTACT
>JAZEWT010000003.1:23897124-23922368 GCA_036362905.1 Mordacia mordax | reverse complement strand
ATCATTGAATGTTGCCTGGAGCCCCATAACACTAACAGCACTCCTGCCCCGAGCGAGCGAGATGTTGTGACCGCCCTTCTTGCTCGGAACGCGGAGGACATCAGTTCGACCTCAGGCCCAGACCGACGATGTTGTACTCGTGGAGTCTGAACTCTCCCCGTGGTCACGCGGGTTGTCCTCCGGTCTCTCTCCCACGTTACGCAACGTGATATTTGTATCGTTTTCACTGTCTCGTCTCTGTTGTTTACCATCCTTCTCCCGTTATTTCAGCTGCGCTGACTGCAGGGCGGACATGCAGAGGCGTACCGTAACGCAACGTTTATAATGCCACCTCGTTCAATGAACACATCCCCAGCGTCGCATCAGCCGTGGGGGGGGGGGGGGGGGGGCGGGGACCATACTTCACTACGCTAGTCAGAGCGTTCTCGGTTAAACTACATTTGACACTACCGACAGCCACACGACTGGATACACGCATTGCTATCTGTCGCACGCACGGCCGGGTTAGATCGAGAATCCTTCATCCAGCAGTGGATCCACGAAGGGCTGTACAATGTTATAGCTATCGTCAATATACGGCATAAGTTTCGCGTAGACATTGACCGTGACATTTCTAATGCCCTAAGGGCCTGAGCGAGCGCAGTTAAGGAGCAAAAAAATCAGGTATATTTTAAATCAATGTTCAAACATAATTAGCGAAATTGGCTCTCAATAATTAACACTTGCTCGCTCTCAGGAGTTGCCGTAATTGGCTTTTGTTTAAGTTCTTTGCGACTGCCTGAGGCGGCCGCTTGTTGCGTCGAACTGATGCTGAAACGCCACGATCTTTGAATCTGGATGTGTGAGATTGTGATGTAAAAGTGGCATCGGTGTGCAAAATCCACCGCTGGATGAGTCCGTCACGCCGTGCAGGTCGTGGGGGAGGGTTATATGTCCATAACTTTAATATGAAGACTCTCGTGACCAGTGTTATCCATAAAATCATTCTTTTTGGGTTAGGTCGCAAAAAATGTTGTGTCGTAAAGCCTTTTCTATCCGACACCACTCAGTAAGGTTATTGTCACGTGAACGGAACGCGCCAATTCTTCACCGTCTCAGCACGCCGGTGCGTTGGACAGCAAAGCCACAATATTTACAATGAAATACGACGTTTTGCTGATAATTACAATCGGCGTCATCAAATCGGTGCGAGTCCCTGATGATGCTGATTGTGCAGCAATACTACGAAGGGTCCCTGCACCGCTCTTCCAACGCGGGAGGCGAAACGTCGGGAAGGAGGAACGCTCGACACGGCGATCCCGAAAGAAGAGCTGCGGGGGAGCAATTTTCCGAGAATATTATTTAGAACGCGCACACTCCGCTGCGGGTCGCAGATGGGACGCAGATACAGCGGGGAATTCGCTTGTCATTCCCAGAGTGGCGCGGTGGCTGCGCAGTGGGTAGCGCAGTCGCCTCACAGCAAGAAATCCCGGCTCGGGTGTGTGTGGACTTTGCGTGTTTTCTCTATCTCTCCCCTTGCCCGTGTGGGTTATTGCCGAGTACTCCGGTTTCCTCCCACCGTTCACAAGACACGCTGCTGCCTAGGTTAAATGGCCTGCTGAGTAAATGTGCCCCAAAAAGTGTGCCCTGCGATGTATGGCGTCACATCCTGGGTATCGGCCTGCCTTGCACCCTGTCGACAGGGATAGGCTCCACCTCCCCCCACCCCGCAACCCTGTACAGGATTAAGCGGGTATTGATAATGAATGAATGAAATATTGTTCCCATCGCACTGTTACACGTCTTTGTCTCTTATTCATTTATCGGAATTATATCGGTCATTGTGCTGCGCATTTTGTGTGATCGTTTATTTCATGATTATGGTTGGGGTTTCATTTGCGTACAACTTGGTGATGTGAGTTTGTTGATTTGTGCAATCATTGCGTGTTACCATGTTACGATTATCGTTGGGAGGTTCAGCTGTGCACAAATTGAATGTTGTGCGTTTGTATATTTACTTCCTGATTTTAAACGGTTTTGCGTTGGTCAGTTCGAACGTTTATTGTCACAGGAAACCCGCACCCAGAGCTTACAAGTTTATTGGGTACTTTCTGCTGTAATAATGAGGGCACTGTCGACTCCGCTTAGCTTGCAGCTGGTATTGGCATTTAACGGTGCGTTATTCCAGTTGTCGTCTCTGCCCGTCGCGAGTGCTGCCGACGGTCTTTAGAAGCACACATGCGCGCGTTCAGCATGAAGTCCCGATGTTTCCTGAAGAAACTCCCAGATAAGGGGGGGGGGCGTCGGACGCCACGCCGGATGCGACACGCGGTACAACACGGAGACGCACGCAGCGGCGTTTCTCAAACGGAACTTTAATGAACTCGGTAACGGCCGGAAACATTGTTCACCCAACCAGAACCATCTCACCGAGTTCCGCTCACAACTTGCAGCCACCATCCAACCCAGGGGCTGACGGAACTATCACCACCTGCCCCCTAGGCGAGCAAATCACACAATGTGAGGTGGATAAACTTGTTCTTTTGCATCATCATTATTTCCGAGTCGTAACACGGCGAAGGGCCGGTGCAGACCTCGTGTGGAAGCGGATATCACACAGCTACCACTGAGGTCACATCAGCTTACCTCGGGTTTGCACAGTTTGGTGCAACACGTTCCAACCAGTTGCGTGTATGAGAGCGATGTTTGCTGCGTGCCAACGTCATGTTTGCTGCGTGCCAACGTCATGTTTGCTGCGTGCCAACTTGATGTTCGCCGTGTGCCAACTTGATGCTCGCCGTGTGCCAACGTCATGTTTGCTGCGTGCCAATTTGATGTTCGCCGTGTGCCAATCCGATGTTCACTGCGCGCCAATCCGATGTTTACTGAACGCCAACGCGATGGTCACTGCGTGCCAGCCAAACTGATGCATCGATCCTTGGAGCTGGAAATTAGCAGCTCTCCAAACTGCGGCGGTTGACTCATTTACTCAGCGTTACCGCAAGCCTTGTCTTATCCCCCCCCCCCCCACACGGATCAGCTATGCCAAATGATGTCCAGCACTCCTGCTAGGGTCTCTCTTGGTAAACCGATCTGGAATCTAGCACTGCTTTTATGGTACTCTATTGACGAACAGGTGATATTTCAAACAGTGATCTAAAACACCCTCCGACCACAGAAGATTGGTGAAAGGAAGGCATCCGGCCATATTACTCTGCTGCAATACCTCCCAACATTGGGGGTGGTGATGGGAGGGGGCATCTGGTCAACCTTTGTCAACCTAGATTGCGGCCGTTTCAATCGGCAACAACATCGGCAGCACCACACGTCATCGGCCGAACATACAGCGTGTCGGTGCGGATTCTACCGGTTTATCTGCCCCCCCCCTCCACCCACCCAATACTACGAGAGTGGCACCGACCGGCACAGCGAGGGTGGCACGGACCGGCACTATGCCAGGCCAGCAAGGAAGTGTCGGCTTCGGGTGAACCCGGGACGCATACTGGGCAGCGTGGCCGGTGATCATCGAAGGCACGATGCGGTGCAAAAATCATTACGAGTAATGCTCGCCCTGAACGTTTCATCAGCAATAAATAATTAAGGGATAAACAAAACCTGGATTTTTTTTCTGAAAGCCACAAAACGATCGCGACGTGTTTGCAATAATCGTTCTCAATCCGTTTGATTAATTTCCGCGCCCGTAAATCGTTACGTTGCCATTTTCTCTCGTGCGGTGCATGCACAGAACCAATTAAGAACAGTCCACTGCTGAATGAAGGCCTCCCCACGTGGTGTTGCATCTTAAACTAAAAGAATGGATTCCTGATTCCATTCAAGACTATGAATTGTCATAGTGAATCAAATCGCCAGTGTGGTGACATGGGTGAGTGTGTGGGGCTGCAGTTCACCTACACCCCCTCCCCCCTCCCTAGAGTCTCGAAGTGGAATTCACTTTATTTCCCTCGATCGATGACGGAACAAATGTGAGTCAAGCGGATCGTCCTCTCCTCTCCTCCTCCACGGAGGAGGAGAGGAGAGGAGGAGACGAGGCGGGATCCCGAACCGCTGCCGGGCACGATGAGAGATGCCGGGAGATGAGACGAGCGAATGGGGGAGGGGGGGCGCGGCGTAGCGCGTCCAAGGGGACGTCCCTGGGCGCGGAGACGCAGCGATCTCATCCGCACGCAATGCATTGTCGCGATTGCGGGGTCGCGAGACAGCGACGGCTCGTGGAGGCCTTCATCCAGCAGTGGAATGAGCAGTGCAGATGACTGCGATGATGATGATGATATCAAACTCATCACGCACTGTCCCCTTTCACAAAAGCCAGCATTCTACAGGCTTTCTTAGACTGACAATGGAGAGAAGGGGGAGCACTTAGCAGCATGGCTATATCAAAAGAACAGCTTTGGAGAGTAATCATCTTGCAACCGACAAGTCAACCGACATCAGTACAAGGTGTTCTATGTGTATGTAGTCATTGGGAATACATACTCATTATGATGCCCGATGCTCCCTATGCATCACTCATGGTTCCTTATAATTACTATATGTATGGGGCACCCTCTATGCACAGCACTACAGGATTTTCTAAATAGCAAGAACGAGGACAACCGCCGTCAGCCACTGTGCGGCGGTGATGTCGCCACGGCACTTGTGCCAGGCGAGGTGCACATGATGAGCTCTATAATATGTACAGCTTAAAAAAAAAAGATACGTCGCTAATCAGTTGCTTCCAGATGAAATACGAACATGTATAGCTCACGCGCGTGCGCACAGGTGACCGCGTGCACGCATGCGCGTGCGCATAGGTATGAACACATGATATACGCTTGCAGTGTTGCAAGCGTTGATATTTATTATTTACGCAGAAATGACCCGGGAAGCTCGCAAGCTCTAGATCCGGGGCTCCTGCGACACAACAAACGCTCGAACGTCCGGCATCGATGCGAGAAAAGAGAGTGGAGTCAAGCGACGCAGTGCCAGCTGGGTCCGTCCACGTGAGCAACCCAGACGATATCCAGCACACCACGTCAAGTATACCCCTCGCTAGGGCCGTAGTCACCGATACGTCACACCCCACTCCGCCATCGCTGAGCCCGGGAATGCATAGTGCAAAACAAGGCCTTGTGTAGAGTTTATTCACTTCGTGTGGCTGATGTCTACCCCGCTGTGTGATTCATTTGAGTGGAAAGTTACTGGCTGGGAACTGTGGTATGGGACGATTGTCGATGGATTCATATTCATTATTTTACTTGATTTACTCTGTTATTGTTGACGTGACATTCTCTCCACGGCTCTGTGCAGCGCTTTGTGACCCTCGGGTGAAAGGCGCTTTAGAAATGCAAATATTATTATTATATTCATAGTGCTAAGGCGGTGCCGCAAAACGCTGAACTAGAGCGGAGAGACACGCAGCGCGGACAACAGCGCGGAGGGGAAGAGAAGAAGGCTCATCGCTGGGCGAGTCCAGTCTAGCGTGCGGGAGGAGAGGGTAAGATCCGCAGTAGAAGCGACGGCGTTATAACCGCGCAGCAGCACCGTGATTATGAAACACACCGACGTGAACCAATAATAATAATCATGCTCCCTCCCCCCCCACCTGCATGAGGCCAACACACACACACAAGGCCCGTCGATTCAGGCCTTCATCGCACTGCATAAACCCTCTTCACGCTATCGTCACAAGGCTAGCGGTTGTCCCGGTTAGGCCAGCGCTGTCTCTCATCCCAGTGTCCCCAGGCTTTTGTTGCGATGAGCAGTTTTAGCCCCACACCGGGTTTAACATTTCCCGGACTCATAATAATAAAATATTAATAGTACAATTCATAATGTCGTGCTGCACATATTGCATGCCTGATCATGCATGGATACAAAGGCGAGACGAAACCGCGAGGGGGGGGGCAGTCAGTAAGATGGTGAGCCGGTGCCAATCCACCAGACACTACTTCCCGTATATTACATCATCGGCCAATTATAAATGAGTGTATTTTTAGTTGTGAGAGGAAATCAGAGAACCTGTAGGAAACCCACTCAGAACAGAGAAAGAGAACACATGAACGCCACACAGAGAGGGCAGGAAGTGAACCGCCTTGGGTAGTAATTTATTTTCTGTGACGAGATGTTACCGCTGCGCCAGGATGGCCTCATGCTCGACTCACGACATCGGACCTGTCCAAGTAGGTGAGGAGGAGCGTTGAGAAGGATGCGGGGGTGGGGGGGAGCTCACGCAGCAGTGCCACTCACTCCGTGGGCTGATGCCACCCCTCGTCGCGACGGGGTCCGTGTCAACCACGCTGCGCCACCGAGCTGCTGCTGCTGCTGCTGGCGCGGTGCGAGCGGAGTTGCCGTTGCAGGATGATCGCTCCGCGACATTTGGTTCTGCGCCGTCACGCCTCGCTCACGCTGCTCCACCGCACTTCCTCTGCATCACCCGGCTCCAGCAGCAGCTGGAAGTCGTTCTGCTCCTTCACGAATTCCACAAACACCTGCATGCACGGGTGCGTGTCCGTCAGCATCTGTGGAGTTTGCCTGTTCTCTCCCTCTGTTCTGTGTGGGGTTCCTCCGGGTTACCCCGTTGCCTCCCACAACTTAAGAATAAACAAGAGGAGCGATAGCTGGTTAGCATGCTGGATAACAAAGCTGGTGGCTAAAGATTTGATTCCCGCTCACGGCCAACACCAGTGATGATTTTTTGAAGCGGTCCTGGACCTCCCCTAGGTTGACTCAGCCTCAAAATGAGCACCCAGTGCAGTGTGTAAACATCACCAAGAGGGAGGCAAAGGCAGCTGGGGTTGGTGCTGGTCACCCACCTCCTGGTGTGCTGTGCCGGCCTTCATAGGTGCTACTCGCTAACGGCACTTGACCCTGCATTGTGTTAAGGCCATAGGTGGAACCGTTACCGTATGTGCGTCACCTGCTCACCTGCTCCAGTGTTGCCTGCGAAAAGCTGTACTCCTCCACTTTGAGTTCCAGCTTGGCTGAGGTGGGAGAGAGGTGGGAGAGGGGTGGGTGAGGGGGGGGGTGTTGGATATGCAAATGTGGTACACGTTTTAAACGAGAATTGCTCTGAAGAATCGTTCTTAAGAGCTACTCTTTCTAGATAGCCGTGTCGAGCGGTCTTTCTTCTCTCCCCTTCACAACATTTCGCCTCCCACGTTGGAGGCATCGATGGGCACGAAGGAGGAGGAACGCTCGGCACGGCTATCCCAAAAGAGCAGCTGTTGTGGTATGTTGAAAGAACGGGCATCGGCTGGAAAACCTTATACGTTGAGCCATAAAAACCTACACTGAATCCAACTGCTCTCAGGAGCTGTTCTCCTGTCTTCACCGTCTCCTCCACGGGTCTCACTGTGAGTGCTCGGGTCTCCGTGCAAGTTGGCGGGCCTCTTTGCAAGTCGTTGGTGAGCAGGCGGTGACCTTCACTTGGCCGCTACTCTTGAGCACCCCGCTTAATACCAGCTGCTCGGCTTCAAACAGAACAAAAAAACCCAAATTCGAATTCAGGATTCTCAGCGGCGCAGACTCGGTGCCCCCGACCCAGACCGTGCCTCCGATAAATAATCCACCCAGGCCAACGGGGCCACAACCCATCAGTGGGAGTCGATGCAGGGCGGGGGGGGGCGAGATATCGGCGGATGGAGTGGATCGGTGTGCGTTTCCATCGCCGTATTGGATTCAGTTTTGGTGACGATTCTTCTCAAGCCCACATGCTGCCCTGGGCCTCCCGTGCCGCCGGATTGGTATGCCGCCTTCGTGTCGCGTGACACCAACGGCAACACGCGGCTCGCGCGATCCCTATCCCGATCCCGATCCCGATCTACTTCAGCCAACGTCCTGGTGAGGGCTCTTCTAAACATCACCTAATTAATCATGGAAACTCCATTATTGTGGTTAGCGGAGTACCCGCCTGCGGGCGATCTTATTCAGATTATACTCCAAGCGCATGACGCATTTTTCTGACGTCTCTGCTTGACGACGTATGCTCCTGATACCACTGCCTTGACCTGGCTTTGACCTTGATGTCCGAAACGCCCGATGGTGTCTCCAATGCGGGAGGCGAAACGTCGCGAGAGAGCAGAACCTTCGACCCGGCCCTCCCAAAAGAACAGCTGTGGACGGCGATTATATTTCACAAACGTGTTACGTGAACGAAACGTGAGAAACCTATCGCTGCTCCGGCAGCACCACCTGTGTTGTTGTTGAAAAGTGGTCCCACAACACATCACGACATTTACAAAGGTAACAATCCCGTTATACTGGAGATTGCATCCAGAGTTCCCAGGTTGTTACCAGCAGCTCAGCTCACTTGCTGGTGCACACGTGCAAACCAACGGTCAGTTCGTACTTAAGCTGGCAGAAACCAATGAGCTAATTCTTAACAGTTGTCTAGTGGGGAGGGATAAGCAAGTTAGTAAATAACTTGGGCTATACTCAGGATGGGATGTTGGTCTATCACAGGGGGGCAAAATAATCTCATCTCATCTCATCATCTGAAACCGCTTAATCCTATATAGGGTCACGGTGAGCCGGAGCCTATCCCGGAAACACAGGGCGTAAGGCAGGAATACACCCGACGACGGGACGCCAGTCCATCGCCGGGCATTGCGGGACAATTTTAGTCTGCGAGCCAATCAACCTATCCAGGAGCATGCTTTTGGACTGTGGGAGGAAACCGGAGTACCCGGCGAAAACCCACGCGGATACGGGGAGAGCATGCAAACTCCACACAGAAAGGCACCCGAGCCGAGAGATTCGAACCTGGGACCTTCTTGCTGTGAGGCGTCAGCGCTAACCACTGGGCCACCGCGCCGCCCGGCAAAATAATCACATCACTTGTCCTAGGCAGCATGTCTTTGGTCAATGGGAAGAAAACAGAGTACCCAGGGGGAAAAAAAACCTCACGGGGACACAGAGGAGAGAACGTACAAAGTCCACACAGAAAGGAACACCAGCCGGGAATCCAACCTGGCACCTTCTCGCTGTAAGGCACCAGCGCGACTCACTGCGCCCTCGCGCCACCCTATCAGTGACCCCCACACCTACGCATCACCCGGCATTGCTTGATAGCTTTCGCGTGTACACGCCGGAGATGTCACGTGCAGCCCCGGGGGTTCGCGCACCGCAGGTCGGGCATTGTTGCGTTTTAATGACGATGAAAAGCACGAGCTTACCGACGGCATCGGTGCGGGGTGCACTCCGCGGAACCAAAGTTTTATTGGAACATAACATTTGCGGCGGTGGTATTTCTCGTCAAGTCTTGTATCATCACAGTTCGCCTGCGCTTCTGGAAAGTGACGTCACGTGCCATCGGGTGACACCGCTTTTAACGGCATGGAAGTTGTTGGCGGTTTAAACGGCCGCTGCCCAGGCTGACCTGGGTTTGCTGGTTGAAACCAACGGTGGGGGTACTGGAGCAGAACTTTGAGGCCGGATGCCCTTTCCCGATGGCAATCTCCTTTAAGTCGGAGGGTTTTCATGAAGATGCGTTAAATTTTGACGCTATCGCGCCAACAAACGGAAAATCCAAATATTGGGGAAAGAGCTCCACAGCTGTCCTTAATAATACGAAATATTTGCATACTAAGCTCACTCGTGGTGCTGATCTAAAGCCAAGTTGCAGGGATCGAGGGGGAGGGGTGAACCCAGAATGCACTCTTACATCTGTTTTCTGGATATGTAATGGTTATTGAGAAATACACGGGTGGCTCAAATATAGCTCCTAGACGGAATGTCCTTCAATCCCACATGAGGATAGAAACTGTCAACTTCTCCTCTTTTGAAGTCAGGCTTATGACCGATTCACCGAACTCAACAGCTAAGCGAGGCTAGTGTATGAATTGGCGGTGGCCATGCACAACGGATGCTTTAATCTGCAGAAGGATAATTTATGGGCAGCAGGGGGTAGCGCAGCAAAGTATATTGCAGTAAAATGTACCCGTACGGTACCTATCCGGCCGTACAAGTCTGTTCGAAAACTACGATCAATGGTGGGCAATCGACCAACGCGGGTGAATAAACCGGCAACAACATGATCCCACATCCGTGCTCCAAGGGACTTCACGAGCGTGGTGAAGTATAGCCATATAACCCCATGACTAATATATCATAGGGTGGTCGTCATCCAGCAGTGGATTGACAATGGTCTATCCACGTAATTGGCCGTGTGTCTGTGTAAAAACACTATGAGCCGGTTGATGTGGACATGGGCAGCGGTGGTCTAGCGGTTAGCGCACTGATCTACAGACTCAGCGACCGGAGAGAGAGAGAACTTTAGAACACGGGTCAGTGACACGTGGTATCTGAACCGGTACTGGGCCTCCCCTAGGTTGGCTCAGCCTTAACTGCGTCCATGGTGTGGTATGTGCACCCACACCCACCTAACCCCTCGTGCAACATCCCGGTATTAATAGGAGCTCACTAACAGCGTTAACCCCTGGGGTCTGTAAGGGTAAAGAGGGGTCCTTTGTATGACAACAACAAATGCTGTTCGCCACACAGTGGCAGTGATGTGACCACGATGATTGCGCCAGGCCGAGTGCAATGTTGAAGGCTCACTGACAGTAGGTCATAGGCCAAACTTTGTATGATACAGACACACGCACCGGTATCAAATCAACGTATTGCAAACAACTGCTGGAAAATATTTCGCGATATAATTTCACTGCCGTTTCCAATTGAGGAAGAGAATCTTTGGTGGCTTGAGTGTGTGCGTGTGTACGCGTGTGTGTGCGTGTGTGTACGCGTGTGTACGTGTGTGTACGCGTGTGTACGCGTGTGTACGCATGTGTAGTTGTGCCTGAATGTATACCTGTCCTTGTATTGGCGTGTGTATGATTGCGTGTGTCGGCGTGTGTGTGTGTGCGTGTGCGTGTGCGCACGCATAGTATGTGGAGCGGTGACTCGGCGGTTGGCGCGCTAGGCTACAAACCTGGCGATCCGAGTTCGAATCGCGCTCATGGCCAACACCGGTGACAATTTTCTGAACCGGTCCCGGACTTCCTCTATGCTGACCGAGCTTGTAATGAGTACTTGGTGCGGTGTGCACAAATCGTCACCAAGGGAGACAAATATGGCCAGACGTGGTGCTTGCTGCCCACACCCTCGTGTGCTGTGCTGGCCTTTATAGATGCTCGCTAATAGCACTTGACCCTACGGTCTGTTAAGCTATACTGGAGATCTTTGTCTTTGTGTATGTTCAGACTGTTGCTCACTGCATTAAGAACTGCCAATTGTAGAAATCTAATTTGATTTTGAAAAGTCTATACACTCACACACACAGAGATGCCCTGGATCCCTCATACAACGTCCCACGGGGTGCTGAGTTAAGTGATATTGGTGGGTATCTGCCAACACGGGAGCGGGCATACAGTGGTGTGGCCAGGACCATTCCCGGCCGCATTTGTCTCCCCAGCACAGCTGTTCACACACACACAGTGCCAGGTACTCGGCTCGGCTGAGTCGACCTAACGGAGGCACGGCACCAGTTCAGATGTATGCTACATCGCGTTATAAAGCTGGTCAACATGCCAACTACGCCGTCGCTACTCCTCACATATACGTCTGTACACCCACTCAACCACAACTGCCATTCACCACTAAGTAGCGGTGACGTCACCACGGCACCTGTGCTAGGCCAGGTGCACCTTTAAGCCACGTGAAGTGTCTAAGGCTCGCCGACAGGAGGTCACCGGACAGACCCAGGTGTCATGGGTTGCCTGAGTGAGATGGCTGGCAGATGCACTACCTATGCTCCCTACTGTGTTAACTTGCTGTGTTTTAGCCGCCCGATGCTCCGCTTGTTGTTGTGAGCGTCACTCCTCCGCTCTGCGTTGTTGTTGGAGGGCAAATGCCTCCAGCAACCCCATAGCGTTCTTCACGATCCTCCTCCACAGAGGCCGATCTTGACACTGATGGTACCAGTCTTCAGTAAGTCCGCTTAGCTCCAGGTCCTCATCTGCCACATCAGTCCATCTCTTCTCTAGCCCGTGCCACGCCCGTTCAGCCCCCTCTATCCAGCCAAACAGCAACTGCTTGGGCATGCGGTGGCTGGATATGCGGGCTATATGACCTAGCCACCATAGCCTTGCCTGCTGGAGGAGCTCACCAATGGGACTTTGTCCAGATCTTTCGAGAATTTGTGAGCTCCTCACACAATCTAACCTGGTTAATCCCAGGATGGATCGTAGGCAGGCCAGCCAGAAAATTTCAAGATGGCACAGATGTTCCACCAGGGGGGTCCACGTTTCGCAAGCATAGCGAAGAGAGGGCATGACTGCAGCTGAGAAGACCCGGCGCCTCGTGTGGAGCGACAGCGCCAGGCAGCTTCCACACAGCGTTACGTAGCCGATGAAACGATAATGCTGCCCAACTAATTCGGAGCGAGACCTCCGCTGTCAAACCGGAACCAGCCATAAGCACACTGCCTAGGTATATAAACTTCTCCAGCCTCCACAACCGTCCCATCACTCATGGAGAGCTGAGGAGGTAGAGTTTTCGGTGGCACTGAATACCCAGACAGGTGCTTTGTTTTGGTGGGACTGATGGTAAGACCCCCATCTCATTGTGGCATTATCCAGGTTTAACAGCAGAGCCCTCAACAACTCAAAATGAGCAGCAATCACCAAATCATCGGCATATATTACATGGTTAACCAATAGGGGGCCAACCCGTGACCTCACCCGGGCATTCATCAGCCTCCCATTGTACCTATGCCGGATGGAAATTCCACTGAAACATCCAAAGCCTCTCGAAGGACGTGGTCAAAAAAGATGTAGCAGCCAGACGGCATCCCTGTCGCACCCCAAGGTGAACAGAGAATGGCTCTAACTCCCGATCACGTAGCTTTACCTGGGCCTGCCCACCCTCATTAAGGTCCTTAATGATGGTGAGCAGGGTGCCAGGGATCCCGAAAGCATAAAGAAAAATCCACAGCCCTGGCTTACTGATGGTATCGTAGGCCTTGACCAGGTTAATAAAGCAGAGATGCAGTTTGTTGGAATTCCTTACACCTCTGCTGTAGCAACCAGATAGAGAATATGGCATCTATGTAAGACCGCCTCGGACTGAAACCACATTGGGGTTCCGCAAGCCTCTACTCACCATGCCTAGAGCAAGGCGATGTTGAATGATCCTTGCCAGGATCGTTCCCGGCACACTGAGGAGCGAGATGCCCCTGTAGTTATTACAATCGGTACGGTCCCCCTCCTTAAAGAGGAGGACCACGAGGGCAACCTTTCATTCGTGAGGGACCCTTCTTGTGCTCCAGACGGTTTTAATGATGTCATAAAGGGCAGTCTGCAGACAAGCACCACCTTCTATCAGCATTTCACTTGGACGATCATCTCTGCCCAGTTCTTTGTTGGTCTGAGGCTCTGGGTCGCCTTACGTACTTCCTCTATAGGTGGCATCTCCACAAGCCACTCACAAGTATGGCTACTTTTTCCATTAGCTGAGGTACCACAGTCCCAGCAGGGTCACTCCAATGTTGTATCAGAGTGTGATTTGATCCAGGGGGTTCCCCTCCCCCAAGACTTTACAGAAATGCTCTGAAAATCTGCAAACTTGTTCCTGGGGGTCAGAGATCGAATCACCATTTTCCCCTTTAAGAAGGGCAATTGGTTCAGCGTTGCAAGTCAATCTTTTGATGGCATTAAAGAGTGATTTTTGATCATGGGCTATCGAGGCAGACTCCATCTCCTCAGTAGCCTGCGACCACCACTCATCTTTGCAACGTCGCACAGCTTTCCGAAGCTCCGAAAGGCTGCGGTAAACCTCTTCATTTTCGGGCATGGGATGTTGTAGGCGGTTGTAGTGGGCCTGCCGTTTTCTCTCAGATAGCTTGAACACCTCGTCCATCAACCAGGGTTTCTGGGAAGGTCTGGACCATGAATCCAGTGCAGCCATTCCGGCTGCATGAGCCACAGCCCTAACCCTCACCCATTTCCTCTCGGCATTGGGAGGAGTGGGGGGCGATGTCAGCCCCAGCTGCAAATGATGATGAAATTCTCTTTTACAGCTTTCATCAGCTAGATGAGAGCAGGCTACTGTGGGTTTGAATGTAGTCCTTGGTGGACATTAACCACTGCCATGGAAGAATGGCAGGCGGATCTTAGAGATTACAAGCCGGTGTTCAGATGTCAGATCAGCTCTTCGGTAGGTCCTGGTGTCAAGGACATGGGCCCGCATCTGCTGCTCCGCCAATATGTAGTTCAGCAGATGATCTTGCTTGGACTCGACATGCACCCAAGATGTTGTGTGGATGCGCCGATAACAGTACAGCGTGTTAGTTATCACGAGTCCATGGGCTACAAATAAGTCTAGCAGCCTCCTACCATTGTTGTTGAGCTGATCTGGCCCATGCCTTCCAATCACTCCAGTCCAGATGTCTGCATCATGACCCACTCGAGCATTAATGTCACCAAGCCACCCACACATACACCCACCCATGTACAGTCAGAAACAGACTGTTGGAGCAATTACTGTAGATCTTGCTGTTCTGGTTGTTGTTTACAGTGTGCTCCTCGTGTGCGTGGGTTTTCTCCGTGCACACCACAGCGGCGTGGCAAACTAGGTATCAGCGCTGGTGCGAGGAATGACGCGGCACATCATTAGTTCCGTATGAAATAAACAGGCGTTGGGTAGACACGACACACGGGATACATGTTAAGATTTATACTCGCGGTGGACATCGCCCTTGGTAGACACTGGTAGTACCTGCCATGGTACCGACTGAACCTTTTTCACACAGTGGCGTAGCGGTGAGAAAGATTGAGTCTGTACGTTGCTGCGCTGGTCAGTTCAAACGATTGTTGTGTCACAGAAATCCCACATCTGGAGCTTGCAAATTCACTGGATCCTTTCTGCTGTAATAATAAACATCTATCCAGCGTTAGAGACAGAAGCCAGTGTTATAGATAGGACCCAGTGTTGTGTCGCAGAAATTCCGTATTTACAGCTTGCAAGCTCACTGGGTACTTTCCGCTGTAATAACAAAACATCTATCTAGTGTTGGAGACAGGAGCCTGTGTTATAGATAGGAGCCAGTGTTGTATTGCACGAATCCCACATCTACAGCTTGCAAGCTCACTAGATACTACCTGCTGTAATAATGAACATCTATTGAGCTACCTTGGTATGGAAAAAGATTTAAGTGTCGTTGGCAGATGGAGCGAGGCAGCTGTAGACACACAGCAGCAGCAGGCACGGAGGAGATCGAGTATTCTGCTCAGCGGCGAGGCTCTCACCTCTCTCCAGCTTGTTGAAGGCCTCGGCCAGTGACCCCACGTCCTCCCGCGGAACCTTGTACACCAGCTTCCCGGCGAACCTGCGTGCCGTGCGACAAGACGCCGATTAACGATGTCCGTTTCCGCCCGCACCCACATTCTCGACCAGTGGGGTGGTGACCCACCAGCATGGCCACGAGCGCCGTCGAGCAGTCTGTGGAGACTGAACTCGAGTGGGCCCTGAGATGCAGAAGGTTGAGAACCCCTGCTGTCTACACGAAGGAATCAGTAGTGTTAAAATGGGTAACAAGTAGGCTACCATATGCTAAACCATTGTTTTCATGAGATTAGTCCTGAGACTCCTGACTGCACTGATGGTCAGCCGTTTGACTCAGAAGCCTGATGATGCCTCCAATGTGGGAGGTGTTTTGTCACGAAGGAGAGAGGAGATAGAACGCTCCACCTGGCTATCCCAAAATAGTAGCCCTTCAGAGCAATTCGCAGATTCATGACTGTTTTTCAGGAGCAGGTCTTTCAGGAGCAGGTTTTGGAGTACCTGATGTGGTGGAAACATCGGCACTGGGAAGACAGGTGGCTGGTCGCAGCGTTCACCACACACGCCTCGTGTCCTTTTCCGGCTTTTATAGGCGCTCGCTAACAAAACTTGATGCTACAGTCACGCAGAGGGGATCTTTGTCTTTGTGGGCGAGCGCGGGGAGCAGTAGCGCAGCGGTTAGCGTGCTGCACTACAAAGGCAGTGTGCCGCGTAAAATTCCGGCTCGCGACAAACACCGATGACGTTATTTTGAAACGGCCTCTCGTTGGCCAGGGATTCTCAATCTTTCGCACGTCAAGGCCTGACTTGGCACACTCAGGTCCGGTCTCCACTGACCGCTAGGTGGTGCACGTGGCCCTGCTGATAGAATGCTACCCCACCATTTAAGAATTGCGGCCAAAGGTCACTTGACGGTACAGCCCATTAAGGCCATATGGGGGACCTGTGTCGTCATTGTCATTGTGGGTGAGTGAGTGCGGCACTCACCCCTCCTGCAGCGAGGCCCCGGGGAAGCTGCTCGCCAGGTGAGCCTGGACTTCAATCACGCGCTGTTCCAGCGACGCGCCCGCCACAGTGCCCTCCCCGACCTTCACCTCCAGATGGTAGCCCCCGCCATACTTACTCTTCAGGTGTTGGATCGAACCAAGGCATCTGCGGGGAGGGAGGGGGTAGAGAACAGGTGAGTCCTGGGGTGGCACGAGACCTCACCACTTTAGAGAAAACTGCACCGCCACTTACTCAAACGGGATAGCGCGGCAACAATGGACGTTACTGCTCCTCCACGTGGATCGTAAACGTATTGTGGTGGAGGAGTTTGTGTGTTCCAATGAACCTCAGAGCTATGTCTCCTTGGGTCAAATGCTCCTCCTGCGTGTCTCCTTTGGTGAACAGGTCTGGAATCCACCACTAGTTCTCGGTTATCCCTTGTGGAAGAGGTCTGGCGGAAGCGGTTCTAGACAATAATGATCCGAAGACCGTCTGACTGAAGGAGGTTGGCGACAAGAAGGACATTTGGCCGTAATATTCTCCTCCAATATCCCTACTACTGGGGGGCAACCGGCCAACCCAGGCCAACCTCGACAGTGGCCATTTAACCAGTGTGTGACGTTGGCAGAGTGGGGAGCACAGCTGGTGCATCTGCTGGCCATCTTAGTCAGGAGACCCAAAACGCCCGGAGTTTATCCCGCGACCTCCTTCCAGTGAGCCTCCGACACTTTGGTTGGCCTCAAAGTGCACCTGGCTTGACACAGGCGCCACGATGACATCACCGCCATTTATCGCCCAATGGCGGCTGCTGTTGGCGTTGTGGTGAGGTCTGTCTTGACAAGATGACGAGAGGCGAGGTGTGGCTGGTCACGGTGAGACGAGGTGGGCAGGTGTGGTGTGGCCTGGCGCAGAGGCGGCTCCGCGTGACGAGGGATCGCCGGACCTCACCGCAGGCGGCCGCCCACCAGGATGGCGACTCGGTGGCATAGCGCTTCCGCCTCCTCCATGTAGTGCGTGGTGAGGATGGCGCCGCGCTCGCTGCTCCGGAATGCTGCGCCGATGGCTCTCCTAAGCGGAGCAACAAACAAATTCCCCGTGTAACCTTAACAGGCTGGAAGGTCAAGTGCTGTTAGTGAGCAGCACCTATGAAGGCAGGCACAGCACACGAGAGGGTGGGTGGCTAGCACCACGCCCGGCCGCCTTTGTCTCCCGAGTGGTGATGTATACGCACTGTACTAGGTACTCATTCCAGATGTAGGGGAGGCTCAGGACTGGTAAAAAAAAAACGTAACTGGTGTTGGCCGTGAGTGGGTTTGAACTTGGGTCACCAGATTTCTGGACCAGGGCGCTAACCGCTGAGCCATCGCTCCCCACACAAACACACACACACAGACACACGTAAGTACACACAGACATGCATACACGCGTAAGCGAAAACACACATGTAGAGAAGGGCATAGGTACACACACAATCGCACGCATGCATTCAGACCCACACACGTACATACACACACCTGCGTGTGTACGCCCACACACGCTCGCTCCCCCCTCTCTCTCACCAGATGAAGCGCTTGGTCTTGGGATCCATGCCCACGGATGGCTCGTCTAGCAGCACCTGGCAGGGGCTTCCCAGCATGCTCAGCGCAAAGCACAGCTGCCAGGGGCAACCACGGGCAACCACGGGCAACCATCGTCACAACTACTGATGTCATTAACACCACTATCACCAGCGCTACCACCGACATCATTACAACTGAAGATAAAGGTTCCCTGTATACAGCCTTAATAGACGATAATATTACGTGCTGTTAGCAAGCACCAATGAATGCTTGCTCGGCACATGAATAGGTGCGTTACCAGCACCACGCTCGGCTGCTTTTGTCTCCCTAGTGGCTTTGTTTACACGCCGCACCAGGTACTCACTTGAGTCAACCCAGAACCGGTTAATAAAATTATTACTGGTGTTGGCCGTGAGTGGGAATCGAACTCGGGTTGCAAAGTTTATAGCGCAGTGCGCTAACCGCTGCACCACTGCTCCCCACAACCATTACCACGACCACCGTTACGACTGCCATTGCCACCATCACCACCGCTGTTGACGTCACTACCACCACCGTCATCGCCACCGCCACCAACCCATGTCCGCGTTGGTTTTCGCCAGGTACTCCGCTATCCTCCCAGAGTTCAAAGACACACTGTCTAGGTTAACTGTCCTGACTAAATTGCCCCTGGCACCGTGAGATGTTTGTAACTTGCTTACCCCTCACCGCTGGATAATTGTTACAAACAACTGCAAAGCTCAACGGCTCCTGCCAGCTTAAACACAAACTGAAAGAAAAAAGAGCAGCAGCTGCAGCAGCGATGTATCAAACTCAACCACAGATGCTCTCCATACTCACTCCTTCCACATGAACGGCTACCAACACTGGTGTTGGTGAGCGAGTCGCTGGCCGTGAGAAGCGGGAAGGCTGCACTGGTATATGACTCGGCGGTTAAGGCAGCGGTGTTAAGTCACTGGTCACGTTGGTGAATTTAAGATTTTAGTTGTGAGAAAACGGTTAAGGGGGTGGCTTTCAAGGAGATTTCAGTTCGTGGTTGCGAGCGGCCGAGCTGGTGGTTGTTGGGGTGGAAGCGTTGCCCGGGTAAGCGTCCCCCCCCCACCCACCTTGCGCTTGGTGCCCCCCGATAGCTTCCGCGTCACTTTCTCCGCGTGCTCCTTCAGCTCCAAAGCCGAGATGATCCTACGCAGGGACCGAGCAGCACGCACGTCATCCAGCAGTGGACTCCTCGCGGTTCGTGATGACTGATTCAAAGAGTTGTGCGATGCACAGACGTCCGAATCGGCTTTGTGTCAGTACAGCCTGTATTCAACCATCAACCCCGTGTCTGGCAACGTGTCTCGGCGTCTGCCGGTGTTTCCCATCATCTCCCAGTGATAATAAATCCGAATTGGGTGGTAAAGTAAACAATCATTATATCAAGGGTTCTCAATCAATTGCAGCACAAGGCCCACTCAGGCCCGATCTTCACGGACCACCAGGTAGCACTCATGGCCTACTGGAGGGTTGGGAGCACGTGGTATTGGAACCACCCCTGCGTCTCTACATCTCCTACCACTGGCCCGTACCGCCCCCCCACCCCGTCTCGCCGCCCGGCGCCCGGATGCCGTCACCGCTGCGTGGCGCTGCGCGCCTCGTCCCGTGGGAGGCCCCGCACGGCCGCGTAGAAGGCCACGTGCTCCGCCAGCGTCAGCTTCTTCCACAGAGGGTTCACCTGGGGGCATAGACCCAGACGCACACCCCCCACCGCACACCTCTCTCCCAGCACCACCTGCGGGTGGGTGAGGGAAGGCGGCACACAGAAGGGATGGCGCTCACTCCCACATCGAGTGCAATGCGTCGACGCGTCGGACCGACCGCGCGCACAGATTGGAAATAAACGAGGCTCGTTAAGATGCCGACGCCCACACCGCGGCAGTGTTTCGAGCATCGCGCAAAAACGAGTGCGAGCGTGTGGCGTAAACACAAGAGCGCGACTTTATTCAGCTCAACGGTTCAGCAGCCTGCAACGATGATGCCTCTGACGTGAGAGGCTAAACGTCACAAAAGGAAGAGGTGGAGCTCTCGGTACGGCAATCCCGAAACTGCAGCCCTTAAGGAAAACTCTCAGTCTCGTGATTGCCTTTCAGGAGCAAAGTGGTGAGGAAGGGGGAAAGCAGCCACATGGTGAGCCGGCGACAACATTTGCCAGACATCGAGGCCTATAAATTAAGATGGAATCGGCCAATTAACGAGTGCGTTTTTTTTGTTCTGGGAGGAAACTGGAGAACCCCGAGGAAACTCAAGCAGAACAGGCAGAGAACACGCAAACTCTACACAAAAAGGCACCCGAGGTGGGGATCGAACCGCAGCGGATGCCAGTGTAGGTCCGCACGGTGAAACAGGAAGGATCAACGCACCTGCCCAGCACTAGGCTCGAGCTCCCCGGACAACATCTCCACGGTGGTTGTTTTCCCCGCGCCGTTCGGCCCCAGCAACCCCAGCACCTCCCCTGTGCGAGCACATACACACACACACACAGACTCCCCTATGTAGCGCGCACACACACACAGACTCCCCATGCAGCGTACACACACACAGACTCGCCCATGTAGCACACACACAGACTCGCCCATACAGCTCAGCATACACGCAGACTCACCCATGTGGAACACACACAGACTCACCCATATAGCACACACACACAGACTCACCCATATAGCACACACACACACACACACAGACTCACCCATTTAGCATGCACACTGCCCATGTAGTACGTACACACACACACAAGTTCAAGAAGGCAGGGTGGTTCTCTTTTTGAAGTGCCCTGGGAAATCTGTAATACTATCCGGGACATCAAATTTCCCGTTTTTTTGATGGATCCCCAATGCTAAGTTCAGCATCCCTTCCACATCCCATACACACGCACACACGTCCTTCTCCCCTTTTCCTGAACTGTGAGCTGTTCCGCAACCTGTGAGATCATGCGTGCCCGTGTAGATAACAATCACTGCTGCAAGTGTAATGTTAGCCAGTCTCACGTTGGGTTAATCACAGCGATGGTGCTGTGATTTTTATAATTCTGAGGTTCCGTTTCTTTTCATGAAAGGTCGCAAACCTAGCGGCAGGGTGGCGTAGTGATAACGTCCTGCTCGAGGTGGTTCGATTCCCGCCTCAGGAGCCTTTCTGTGTCAGGTTTGTGTTCTCGTTCCGTTCTGGGTGGTTTCTCTCACGGTTCTCCCGTATCCTCCCATACCTAAAAACAACATTAGCAACAGGACCAGGGCTAACTTTTTCTCCCTGATATGGATGTTTACACAGGGTACTCATTTAATGCTACGTTGAACTAGGCGAGGCCCACAACTGGTTTGGATGATCGCCATCACTGGCATTGGCCGTGAGTGTTGTAGTCAGTCTGAGAATCGGGTGAGGATTTCATCTTTGCACAAATTGGAGCTGCGAATTTCTTTACCTTTTGATTTTATACGTTGTTGCGCTGGTCAGATGGACTGTTTGTTGCGTTGCAGGAATCTTGCACCTAGAGCTTGCATGTACAATAGGGACTCTCTGCTCTATTAATGAACAAAAAAAATAAACATCTAGGCGATGGATCAGATTGCCGTCACTACGCGTCCTGGGGGAGGCAAACCAGTGGCTTCAGCAGCCCACCATGCAAGTGGTCATGTGGCAGTCATGTGGCAGTCATGTGGCAGACGTGTGGTCATTATGCCGCTGTTGTGTGGCTGCATGTGCCCAGATCGCACCTCCGTTCGATGGCTGACAGTGCCTTCTCGCACATTGCTGCTCCCCGATTCTCGAACTCCCTTCGATTGGAAATTCCCCCACCTGAATCCCCAGGCATTTTCAAGTCCCGTATTAAGACTTACTTCTTCCGTAAGGCCTTGAAGTCCTCTGGCTAGGACTGTTGATGCGGTTTATTGCTGTGTGCTTGGATGATGGCACGATGTTCACTTGTGCCTGCTCAGGAACACTTCTTCCTTTCTTTATTTGAACAATTATTTTATTTGTTATTTTAGGTCCTTCATTCATTTGTAGTAATTATTTTACTTAATTGATCTACTCTGATGTTGTTGTTGACATGCCATTCTCTCCACAGTTCTGTGCAGCACTCTGTGTCCCTAGGGTGAAAAGCAGTCTAGAAATGCAAACGCGTTGAGGTTGCCTGGCGGTTTTGCAACGAATCGAGCGGCGGTTATGTGGTGGTTGCGCGGAGGTCGCGCGGAGGTTGTGTGGCGCGGCTGGAGTTGTCGCAGGGCAGCTGCAGGCAGGTTGGGTTGGCGGTTGCATCGCGATCGCGGGGTGGTTGTCGGAGCGGTTGTGGGTGCGGTTGTGACGCTGTGTGTGACACTCACCTCGCTCCACCACGAAGGAGAGGTTCCGGACGGCGACGCACGCCTTCCTATGTGCGCCTCGGCATCGGCAGCGGCTCCGATTCGTCTCAAACTCCTTGCGCAGAGAGTGAACCAGCATTGCAGGGCTCTGCTTGGCACAAAGACAAAGATCAACCGTGTAGCCTCAACTGACCGTGGGGCTAACAACACCTTCTCCAAAAGCCTTAACAGACTGTTGGGGCATTATCTACGAAGGCCGGCACGGCACACGTGGAGGTGGGTGACCAGTTCCATGCCCGGTCGCTATGTTCCCCGGTACACGCAACATTAAGTACTCATTTAAGGCTCAGTCGTCCCAGTGGAAACATGTTGTTCAGCTCACTATTCGTCACCGGTCGACCGTGTCCGCTCTCGTGTCCCGCTACCACGTCACCATCGGCGTGTCACCGTCGCTGTGTCACCGTCGCCGTGTCACCGTCGCCGTGTCACCGTCGCCGTGTCACCGTCGCCGTGTCACCGTCGCCGTGTCCCCACCTCGTTGTTGTGCAGCGCGAGCTTCACGCGCTCCCTCTCCCGTGCCACGTCTCCGTCCTCCCGCTCGTCGGGGCGCTCCGTGTTTACCACCATGCGGCGCCGGCGCCCGGGTACACTGCGGGACCCCGGACACGCGTGGGACACGCGTGTCACCAAACAATGACAAAGATCCTCCGTATAAACTGAACAAGCTGTGGTTGCAAGTGTTGTGAGTGAACAACACCGATGAAAGGCCGGCACGGCACACGGGAGGGTGGGTGGCCACCACCATACCCGGCCGCCTTTGTCTCCCGAGTGGCAAAATGTACACAGCGCACCAGGTACTCGTTTGAGGCCGAGTTGACCTAGACGGGGTCCAAAGCTGGACTAGAGAAATCCCTCATCCGTGTCGGTGGCTGTTTGCGTGAAAAAATAACTCGGGTTTGTGTCAGTTTCATAGTGCAGCGCGCTAATCACGACACCACCACTGCCCGCTCCAACAGCAACAACAACCGTCATATTACTTCCCATACGCATGCCACCACCACCACCATGACCACCACGAGTTCCACCACTACCACCACCTCCCACTAGCACCCGCGCCCCACTTTCCCTTGCCCGACTGCCCCTGGCCCCACCACCCTCCTCACCAGTAAACGGGGTCACGGACATTGCCATGTCCGATCGTCCTCCTCTCCAGCAGCATGAGCACCAACCACAGGACGGCCACCGACACGTACGGCTGGGTTGGCCGGGGGACGAGCGGGGACAGACGCGCACGGACGTCAGGGAGCGGGTGGTAGCGCTCGACGTGGCCGTTGCGATAAAAAAAGTTGCGATAAAAAAAACAATTGCCATGCAATCGAATCGTGAAAAAATCTACGTCAATACAACGGGGTCAACGGTCAAGGAGGAGAGAGGAAAGGTCATGTTGAAGAACAGGTGAGAAACACAGAGAGTGGAGAGAGAGAGAGAGAGACGTGGGGAGGAGGAGAGGAGAGACATGGGTAGGACAGAGAGCAAGACACGTTGGAGGCATCATCGGGCATCTGAATTGATACCTACAACGTGGGAGGCAAAATATCATGAAGGAGAGAGGAGGAACGCTCTCTAATTGTTCCTTCGAGCAATTCTCATGCGTCGAGTGGTGAAAACCTATATCAATATAAAGGTAGCACCGAATAAACTAAAATTTGGAAACAATGAACATGCACGTGTGTGGATATTTTTTACGGGAGATTCCTGCTCTATATAAACACCGCACGTACTGCCACACATGCCACCCCCACCATCAACCCCGCAACCCTCGCCCACTCCCTGTTACCTCCGCCACCCGGTGGTGCCAGCGCCTGTGGAGTTGGGGGGGTGGTGGGGTGGGGACCTCACCGCGAGCAGGGTGATGGGGATGTTGGAGTCCCAGGTGAAGTAGTCGGAGACGGCCGGACGCGTTCCCTCCTGTTCGCCCCGCGCGGAGACCTGACGGACGATCGCGCGCGTCCCGCGTTACCTTTGTGCCGCCGGCAACCGCTTGCGCACCAGTATCGCAGTTTGGCAAAAGCCACGGCCATAAGGAGTGGTATACTGGACGCGGTGTTCCGATATCATTGTGACATAACTACGCAGTGTTTGGTTGGTGCCAGCTGCCCGCATCACTACCTCTCCCCCGCCGCCCCCGCCCTCCTCCCTGCCCACTTCTCTGCAGTTTGCTGCAGTGTCTAGGGACCTGTGTGTGAAGGCCGCTGCTATAAATATGTAATACATTTTTATTCATTATTATTAACATTTAAAAACGTCGCCACACCGTTAACAGAGCAGTGATTATAGGACCCTGCACGAGTTAGGACCCGGGAAGCCGGGTCGCTGCGGAAATTTCTGAAAGACCGCAAGATCTGGCAGAAGGAAGCACGAATGGCCGTGGACAGACCCGGCTCACCTTGAGCACGTAGTACATGTTGCCCATGAAGATGTAGAGAGGGTTGGAGAGGCAGAAGACATTGTGCAGAGCGGTTGCCAGCGCGAATGACTCGCCGATGCTTTCCAGCAGAGTCACCACGAGGTACGGGGCCAGTGGCAACTGCGTGGGCCAGAGTTGCGCAACGAGTGTGTGGCGAGCGTAGGAGTATGTTACGAGCGTGTTACGAGCATGTTACGAGCGTGTGACGCGCGTGTGACGAGCGTGATGAGTTTGTATTTTGTGCGTGATGAGTGTGTGATGAGAGTGTGATGAGCGTGTGTTGAGTGTGATGTGTACAGCAGGGGTGTGATGTGTGTGTAATGTGTGGTCGGAGTGTGTGATGAATGCGTGATGCGTTTGTGATGAACGTGATGTGAAGGGTGTGTGATGAGTGTACGTGTGTGTGACAAGTGTACGACGGGCGTGATGAGTTTACATATGTGACGTGTGTGATGAGTGTACGTGTGTGACGAGTGTGCGAAGAGCGTGGCAAGTCTGTGCACGCGTGCCGTCCTAAAGTGCGGCGACACATCTGACAAGCGCACCGCACGCCCGTCCCACCGGTCACACGCCTACCAGTCTTATCTCACAGTGAAACAGGTTGGCGAGGGGGTCGTGGGGTTTATCAGATGGTTT
>JAZEWT010000003.1:23883676-23897093 GCA_036362905.1 Mordacia mordax | reverse complement strand
GGCATACCAGTAGGGTGACGACAGGCCAGATTGTCTGCACGCTCTCCAGCTTGGAGAAGAGAAAGGAGCAGACGTAGGTGAAGAGCACGGTGGCCGGAGCGGAGCCCACCAGGCAGATGGTCTGTTCGGACCCACGACATCCTCTGGTGAGCCTGCCGCTACTTGCGGTGGCACTGGTGCGCAAGCACAATTAACAACAACTCAACGCGTTCATCAGCAATACCTGGCCCTAAATTAGATACAACCACCACCACCACTGCTACCACGACAGCCATTGCCATCACGGCCACCACAACCACCGCTGCCATTGCCACCACTGGCACCCCAACTGTCACTATTGGAGCTATTGCCACCACCACCACCACCACCTCCACCACCACCACTACCTCCGCCACCATCGCCAGCTGACGTACTAGCGCGAGAGCGGCACCGGGGTGGGCGAGCGAGCCCACGCGGAAGCCGATCGCCGCCACCAGCAGCGTCAGCAGGAGGAGGCCGTAGAAGGCGAGGTCCACAGAGGCCAGGCCCAGCCAGTAGGCAGACGACGCCAGTCCGCTGACGCGCATGAGGGAGCGTGCCTGCAGCTGCTCGCACACGGGCAAATGGTCGTCATTACGGTCCGTGGGCCGTATGCTGCTGATGAGCCCCGGTCGAATCGAGACCCCAGGGTTTTGTGTCGCATCGGCTGTGCAGGGAGATGACCGTGGGGCGGTGTGACGGATTCTCGAATCGATCTGTGCGTGGTCTCGAGTGCAGATGCTTAAAACTTTTAGCCTGCGACGCGCCAGAATGTGTCAGTACGGCCTGCAGGTTTGCAAACCCGTGACCCTTTGAGCATCACGCCCCCCGTACGCGTAGTGCGCTTTCTGCGGGTTCTCCGTTTTCCATCCGCACAAAGCCAAACGCTTGTTCGTGGACTCAACCAAGTGCATTGATCGAACAAAAACATCTCCGAATACGATTTTCACTGTACGCAATGCATCGCGCCCATGCAACGCAGCCATGCATATCGCAATCGACCACGCATTGCGAACTAGCATCGCCACGACGCACCGATCTAAGGAAGTCGACGTCTTACCTCTCGGTCGCGAATCAAATCGAAAATGAAGTAACAGGGAATCCAGTTGACCCCGAGGCCGATGAACACGCCCAACTGCATCAGCACGGCATCTGAGAAACCGCCAGTGTCATTCTGAGAGACAAGGAGACAGAGACCGTGAACTCTTTGGGGCAGGTGAGCAGCTACTGAGGTCGGCACGGTGCTCAAGCAGGTGGTGCGGTCAGAACCTCCCCCGGCTGTTTGTCTCCCGCCCCCTCCCCCTGCTGCCTATATTTACAAATCGCACCGGTGATTGAGCCACGCATAGATATAACAGCAACAATAACCACCATTCGCCACTAACTGGCGGTGACGTCACCAAAGCGCCTGTGCTAAGCAATATGCACTTTGAGGCAACGTGAAGTGTCGAAGGCTGCCCGACACATACACACCCCCCCACACACACACACACATACGTGTGCTTGTATGTGTGCTGGTGATGACTGCTCCCCACACCTAGATACAGAGAAAAAAGATCCCCTGTATAGCCTTGACAGACTATAGCGTCAAGTGCTGTTGGCAAGCACCAGCATGGCACACACCACCACACCCAGCCACCCCAGTGGCAATAATTATCATTTATTTAGCAGACAATGTTTACACACTTCACCAGGTACTCATTTGAAGCTAAGTCAACCTAGGGGAGGCCCGGGACCGGTTCAGAAAATCATCACTGGTGTTGGCCATAAGTGGGATTCGAACGCGGGTAACAAGGCTTGTAGCCCAATGCGCTAATCGCTGCGCCACCGCTCCCCACACACACACACACCTACAAACAAACACGTGCATATATGTATGTCCTGACAGTGGCTACCGTAGGCAGGGGCTGGCTCCGCGTTGTGATGACCTCAGTGCCGTTGAGGTCGTGCAGAACCCAGTTGCTGAGGAGGTTGACGAGGACTGGCAGGGAGTGCAGGGCAGTGCTGTTGTACTGGCCACTCACACCCTGCACCATCAGCCACAGGGACAAATTCCCACCGTGTAGTCTTAACAGACCGTCGGGGGCAAGTGCTGTTGGTGAGCCGCGTCTACGATGGCCGGAGTGACGCACGAGAGGGTGGCTGCTCAGCACCATGCCCGACCGCATTTACCTCCCTAGTGGCGATGTTGTAGGCAAGCGCATAAGACACGTTTGCCATTCTCAACCGGTGGGTCGTGACCCATCAGCAGGCCATGACCACCACCTAGTGGTCCGTGGAGGAGACCAGATCCACGTGGGACAAGTGGGCCTTGAGGTGAAGAAGGTTGAGAAGCCATGTGCTATATCACCGTATTGCCATACGGTGGCACAAGAGATTGTCGTCCCACCTGCGGACCTTGCTGTGTGAGATTGAGGGCGAGGTTGTGGGGCTGAGATCCGGGTGTCAGGTCCAACTGCAGCCCCAGACTCCGCAGGGAGTGAATGGTCGCCTCGCTCAACCCCTCATCTGCGTCAGGAAGGGTCAAGGTCACAAGGTCACCGATGTGGTGCAGGATGGTGTGGGCGGTCGAGACCGCTTCGGAGCCAAGAAGCCACTGGCTTCCCTAGTGTAGGGAGTTGATGGCCTCAGTCTGGCCATGAAAGGGACTTGCATAGAGAACCGGAGCGTTGCTCAGCCAACCATCGATTCAGAGACCGAGTTAATTGTCTCGGTTATTTGTACCGACTAAATATCACCCCAGTGCCCTGAGATATTGTAACTTGCTCACCTCTCCACTGCTGAACAACACATCTTAAACGCTCCTTCCAGATTAAATTAAAACTCACTGTCTCAGTTGATTTAAACCTGGTTCCACCAGAAATTGATGGTGGGGGGGGGAGCCACCGCAGCTTTGAGGGATATGGCCTCGCAGCACACGGGAGGGAGCATCTAGATGGAGCCCCGTAATATCCGTTTCGTTGCTTCAACTCAGGGACCCATGGCTACCACATTGCGATGCCTCGATGGCCATTTGGTTTCTTTTGTGATGCAGGTAGGAAACACGAAGCCAAACGCTGTTTTACAAGCTCACCCCCCTCCGCCCACTTCCCCCACCCCTGGAGTGTACTTTGGGAGAGATGTGTATCAGTTTGTAAAAGATACAATATAAAGTAAAAAAAATATTATTAAACCATGTCTGAGAATCGCTCTCAACAGCCGCTATTTCGTGACAGCCGTGTCAAGCGTTCCTCTGCGACGTTTCGCCTCCCACGTGTGGAGGCATCGTCAGGCTAAATTAAAAACCTACATCAACACAGGCGGTCGCCGACTTACGACCGTGCGACTTACGAATCCTCGTACTTACGAACGAGCTCCCATCAGATACTATTAATCACAGTATACAGTGTACGCATGCCGTACAAAGTACAACACTGAATAGTGTGATTGAACTTTAGATTTTATAAAGTATACCTATCTACAACAGTGCAAATGTCAAAAATCCTGTGAGAGCATCGACTGCTTTACTCGCTGACTGTACGGCATACAAGCGAACTTCAGCAAAGGGACCCTTTCCTAACCCGGTGACTGGAGGCTTACCGCAGCCTACCTGCGGGGCCGAGCACGAGCAGACTTGTGTTGCCGTCTGCACGCGCACCCGCCGGCGCGTCCAGCAGGTACAGCCCCGGCCACAGCTTCAATGCCACTGGCTGTTCGGTGTGCGAGTTGGCGCCGGCGTGACCCAACCAGATCGCAAAGCCGACGAAGATGGCAGGCGTAATGACCCTGCGTGCGAGGCGGCGAGACCACGAGGTCAAGCGATGACCCCGATATAGCGGCAGTGATGAAAATAATGATTAATTATTAATTATAATTATTTAGTAGACGCCCTTACCAGGGCGACTTACACCATTATAGAGGTGGTGAGGAAACCACAGAGCAGGGAAAGGCAGCCATGCATTCAGCCAGCGCGAACATTAGCAAGACACTGCGCTATATTATGATGTTATCAGCCAACCCGAACCAAAATCGTAAGCCTGTCCGGCTAGTCACTCACCTCATGTGAATCGTATGCAGCCATCGCACTCAGACCCCTTAAACCTAGCCAAGCAGCTCCCAATGCTATCTCGAACAATAACCCTAACACAAGTAAATTAGCCAATCCCCTCCCACCCTTTATGCCACCATTACCCATCACGGCATCTCCTGATCCTAACCCTAATTTGTTCCCATGCCATTGTTCCACAGTTTAACGTCTTTGTTTATTGTTATTTTACTGCGGTGTGCAATCTTGAGTGCTACTGTTTATTTCATGATTATTTTTGGGGTTTCATCTTTATACAAGCTAGTGTTGTGAGTGTGCTTATTTGTGTAATCTTAAGTGTTACTGAGTATTTTTATGATTACGGTTAGAGTTTAATTTTTACAGAGATTGTTGCTGTAAGTTTACCTGCGCTCTGATATTCTGCATTGTTACGTTGGCATTTTAGGAACTTCATTGTATCGCAGAAATCCCACATATAGAGCTTGCACACTGACTGGGTACTTTCTGATGTAATAATAAACATCTATCGAACCCGAGTGCTCACAAACTAACCAAACAGTTTTCAGCGCAACCCGTGACGCTAAGAATCAGGCCAACCAGAGACTGGCAGCACCGTCGCCGACCTCACAGATGACCCCATCGCCACGTCACGCTTTTTTCCTTGGGCCCCTGTCCACACGCGTGTCCCTCACATGTAGACGAGTGAAGAGTACTCGCGCAGGTAGCTGACGACTCGCAGCCACGCCACGGCACGCAGTTGCTGTCGCCACAGTGGCCAACCGGTCAGAGGCTTGGACCGCGACCCCTCGCCGTTCCCGGGGTCATAGCTCAGCGGCGCCAGGTCGCCCACGTCGGATGACGAATCGTCCTCCGTCGCGATCCCGTCACTGCCGGTGATACCCCGGCCGTCGGTACCGGTGCCCCCGTCCCCGAACACGCTGTAGTCTGAGGGTTGCACGTACAATGAAAAGTCACACGGAGAACAATTAACAACAACAGCTGTTTCATCGCTAAGTGGCGGAGTTGTCACCACGGTGCTTGTGCCAAGTAAGGCGCACCTTGAGGTGCTCACACATAAATCCCCCACATAGCCATTAACAGACTGTAAGGGTAAGTGCTGTTAGCGAATATTTTTTAAGTCCAGCACCAAACCTGGCTGTCATAGCCTCTCTACATCACAACAGGTGCTCATTTGAGGTCCAGTCAATCCAGTAGGAAGCCAAGACCATTTCAAGCATTCGTCGCCAATGTTGGCCTTAAGTGTGAATCGAACTCCGGTCGTTGGGTTCGCGGCGCAGCGCGTGCTAAATACTGAACGACCGCGGAATAAACGCACAATACTCAAGAACGACCGCCATCCACCGCAAGGTGATGGTAACGTCACCACCACAGTGACACATCAAAGGCTCGCTGGCTGGAGGTCTCGGGACGGCCCCACGTGTCGTGGGTTAACCGTGATAATTGGCTAATGTATCATCTGCGCTCCTCTCCGAGGCACTCTGTTGTGTTGAGACTCACAATATACGCGCTCGCTTACGAAGGTTCTCAACTTGTAGCCGTTAACCGGCTGGTGGGTAAGGTTCCGTCAGTGGCAGGGTAGTGCAGCGGTAACATCTGCACCGCATAGAGAAGGTTCTGGCCGAGGCGGTTCGATTCCGCCTTTCGGGGTCTTTTTGTGCAGAGATTGTGTTCTTTCCCCCCGTTCTACATGGGTTTACCCTGGGTTCTCCGGTTTCCTCGTAAAACAAAAAAACACTCATTAATTGGCCGATAACATGACATACAGGACGCAGTGTCTGGCAAATGTTGATGCCGGCTGACCGCCTGACTGCCTTCCTCCCTCATCCCCCGCTCCTCCGCGGTTTCCTCGTGCTTCTGTTTCCGTGGCTCATCCAGCTTTGAATTTGGGTGGTGCTTCAGAAAGTCTATAAATATTATTATTGGCTAGGCAACGCCCACGCCGCACGGCTTGTGTGCCGTGCCAGCCTTAACAGGCGCTCACTAACAGCACGTTCCCCCAGCACCGCGGCACCGCACGGCGCCGCCCTGAAGCCTCACGCCCCCGCGGGCACCTGTCCACTCCGGCTGCTCCATCTCGGACTCCTCCGAGAGTTGGAGGAACACCTCCTCCAGTGTTGTCATGGAGACGCCGTAGCTTTGCACGCACAGGTCGGTACGTGTGTCCAGAGCGGAGAACAGACCTTCGCGCGTGCACGCACACGCGTCCACAAACATACGCACGTACCGCATAAGACTTTTCGCCTTCAGTGCGGAAGGGGGAATTTCGCATAAAGGAGAGAGACGAAATGCTCAACACGGTTATTCCAAAAGAGCAGCTATAGAGTGTCTCATCACACATCGAGCCGTGACAACCACATCTGTACACACACGTATACATATCAACAAGCTTATTCACCTGCGAAGACGAAGAACCCCTGGATACAGTACGCTTGCAGCAAACCTTAAATAAGAGGTCGCTTCCTCTCTGCTTCTGCTCTTGTTGTCAGGAATTCTGTTCCAGTTGACTGTCGTGGAGTTCATGAGTGGTAATAAAGAGGAGATGTGTTATCATTTCTGCCAATTATACACGTGTTAAGATCTTAAAACAACAAATAGACGCCTTTCACAAAGTGTCCAGTTTGCAAAACCCCCCCTCCCCCCCATAAATACGTGTGGCAAAATGTGCAAACAAACAGCTTTGATAATGCATGCATTGTCATTGAAACTGATTGGCACACACTAGAGTTGGCTCTCTATGGAGTGTAAATGGCAGTCACTAAGGTTTTATCAAAAGGCAATCAGCTCAGGACAACACTGCTAAAGCATTGATATTGCATTGCCCTGAGCTGACTGCCTTTTCGAAACATCTGGCTAACACTGACAATCAGGCTCAAAAGAAAACCATGTCTGGTGTAGGCCAATCAGTTTGAAGGACAATGCATATGTTATAAAAGCTTCCTGTTTGCATATTTTGCCACAAGTGTGGGTGGCTTTTGCAAACTAGATACTTTGTGAAAGGTGTCTATTTTGGTGTTTTAAGGTCTTAACACCTGTATTATTGCCAGAAATGGTAAAAACCATTTCTACTTGTTACATATGTTAAAACGTCTTCTCTTTGAAAAGAGCCAATGATGATGATTACTGAACATACAATTTGTGTTCATGTGCATATAAAGAATAATTTATAATTTAGCACACCTCTTATTCTTTGCTCTGTGAAGTGTCTGGAGATGCCACTGCATTTCGCCTCTCGATATAAACGAACATGGCGTTGTAAGAGTACAGCTTCTATCAGAGATTGGACAAATGTGACTAGCGAGCGGCGACTATGAAGGCCGGCACGGTGGCCGAGGGTGGCTGGTGCTGAGCTCCCTCCGCCCTCCCCTCCCTGGTCGCCCTCTCCCCGGTGGAGCGGCGAATTTCGGGAGCGTGGGGACGAGCCGTACCGGTGAACCTGTGTACGTCATGGAAGGGCAGCGTGTAGGCAAGCTCCGCACTGAGCCGCCGAGCGAGACGTGCCGATGGGACGTGGGATGACACGAGCGCCGTGACCCGCTCGGGGTCGCACTCCTCGCCCACGCACATCCTACGCATGGTGACGGCAACGACAAACCCCGCCACTGCAGCGTCTTTATGGGCAAATCGGCAGACTATTGGGGCAAACAGGTTGTCTTTAACAGGCTGTAGGGCCAAACTGGTTGTCTTTATTTAACGGACTCTAGTGCTGTGAAGTGAGCAGAACCTACGAAGACAGACACTGCAGATTAGGGGGTGGGTGGTCAGCATCACGCCCGGCGCGCCTTTGCCTCCTTGGTAGCATAGCATGTTTACACACCGCACTAGGTACTCATTTAAGGCTGAGTCGACCCAGGAAGGAGGCCCAGGACCGATTTCAGAAAAGTGTAACTGGTATTGGCCATGAGCAGGAATCGAACTTGGGTCCCCGAGTTTGTCGAGCAATGAGCTAACCGCTGCACGAGCAACAAGTGTTGCTAGTGAGTGATACCTATCAAGGCACAAAGTGGTTTGGTGGCCAGCACCATGCCCGGTCGTCTTTGTCTCCCCAGTGTCGATATGTACAGCGCCACTTGACGTTCGGCAATCCTGCTCTCTCGTGTCGATCACTCCCTCTCTCTCCTTCGCGACGTTTCGTCTCACACGTAACATAACGTGAGAGGCGAAATGCTCAACGCGGATATTCGGAAAGAAGCATAATAATCATGTATAACGCACCACGGAAATTCTAAGCCTGGCCATGGACGAGACATGAGTACGGATCGCAGGGGGGGGGGGTAGTCAGCCAAAGCGGTCAGCTGGCGCCAACCTGCTAAAGACTGCTTTCCTATATGTCATCAGCCAATTAATTAGCATTTTTTGGTGGAAGAAAACCTATGAACCCAGAGGAAACCATTGCAAAGCAGGGTGCGAACTCGCAAACTCCATACAGAAAGGCACTGAGGTGGAAATCGAACTGCCTCCGGTAGGACTTTCTATGAGGCGAAGATGAGAAGGCAGCCAGACAGCCTGTCAGCGCCAACATTTTCCAGGCACTGCATCCGATACATTATAATGTTATCAGCCAAATAATTAATGAGTTTTTTTTATTTGTGGGAGGAAACCGGAGAACCCAGAGAAAACCCACGCAGAACAGGGGTAAAGAACACACAAACTAGAAACAGAAAAGTAGCCAAGGCAGCAATCGAACTCCCTTGGGAATGACTTTTTCTGAGATGTAAATGTTACCACGGCACAAGGTGTCTGTACAATGCTAACATCTGCACATCACAGAAAGAAAGTCCTGCCTGAGGTGGTTCGATTCCCGCCTGGGGCACCTTGCTGTGTCGAGTTTGTGTATTTGCCCCTTGTTATCTGTGGGTTTCCTCTGGGTTCTCCGGTTTCCTCCCACATTTACAAAATATACTCAGTAATGAATTGGCCGATAACATCATAATATAACACAGTGCCTTGCAAATGTTGGCACCGGCTGAATGCATGGCTGCTTTTTCCCTCACCACTCTGTGGTTTTCTGCACAGCTCCGTAATGATGCAAATCGCCCTGGATAAGGGTGTCTAATAAATAATAATTAACAACCATAATAATAATAACCCTGCCCCCTAACAGCAGCTGTTAAGAGCATACGTGTGGTGGGTGGCGGGGGGAGCGGTGTGTGCACTGAGCGTACGCGAGATGGTAGCCGACGCCGAACTTGGTTTTGAGGAAGAGCGAGGAGCCCACGCACTTGAGGCGGCCCCGAGACAGAACGGCTTTCCAGTCTGCGCGGAGAAGCGGAACACAGAAGGCACGGGGCAGGCTCACTGGGGACATGCGCCGCCGGCACGATCGCAAACGTGCACAGGCGCGCGTGGTCACTCGCAGCTGTTTAGAGAGACTTAAAAAAGAAAAAGGAACTAGGAAGTTAAAAAGGGGAACGTCCGTCGTTATTTTTAGAAGAAGTGTTATCGACGTTTTTACATCGAGGTTCATTTTTACAGAACCTGGCCTGACAGTGTACCCAGCTGCCAAAGATAGCGTTAACAGACTATAAGGTCAAGTGCTGTTAGCGAGTAGCGCCTATGAAGGGCAGCAAGGCGCACAAGGGGGTGGGTGGCCAGCGTGACGCTCAGACACTTTTGACTCTCTCGTGTCTGATGTTTACACACCGTACCAAATACTCACTTGAGACAGAATCCACCCTAGGGGGAGGCTCAGGAACCAGTTCACACATTCGTCACGACGTTGTCCGTAAGCCGAAATTGAACTCAGCTCACCGGGTTTGGAGTGCGCCATGCAAACCTCTATGCTACTGCTCCACAGAAAGACACAACCACAACAACAACCGCCGTTCACCACTAAGTGATGGTGACGCCACCACGGCGCTTGTGACAGACACGTGCACGAACGTGCGCGTGTACGCACGCACATACCGGCAAGTGCGTCAGCCTCGTCCATGAAGTGCGTGCTGAGCAGCGTCACGCGCGCGCGCTTCCCCGCCAGTAGAAGGCTCCACACGCGGCGACGCGACACCGGGTCCATGCCGGCCGTCGGCTCATCCAGGATCAAGATCTGGAGCACGAGCGCACGTCAACGGACAGACACACAAGGGCGAACACACGTGCACAACAAGCGCAGTCGGCTATTCAGTACTAAGCGGTAATGCAGTGAGTTGATAACAAATAAAGTGTCGAATGCTTGCCGGCACGTTCCGGCAAAGACCAAGTTTTTGACTGAGATGACCTGTGCTCCTCACTGCAGCAATTTCACTCATTCACTCCTCCACTATTGCTGAAGAGTGGCTGCCTTCAACTGCCCAGCAGGCATCCATCACGAGCCTTCTCACAAAGGCCAATCTTGACACCATCAAAACCAGCCTCTGTGTGCAGAGCACACAGAGACACAACGCACGCACAGGGACACGAAACACACATAGGGACACGAAGGACGTGGAGGACATGTACCTTGGGGTTGCCCAGGAGGGCGGCAGCCAGGGAGAGCTTCCTCTTCTGGCCCCCGCTCAGGTCCTGCACCTGCTTGTCAGCCGCCCTCTCCAGGTCAATTGCTGACAAGACGCGAGACACCTGCGCGCGGTGAGGACAACAACATCACAACGATCCACCAGACATTCTTTCAGAGGCTGTCACAGCAAGTGCTGTTAGCGAGCACTTATTAAATAATAATCGACTTTTTTAAAGCCCCGTTGACCCTTTCACCCGCAGAACACAAAGCACTGTAAAGTCAGCGTGGCAGGCGAGGAAGGTGCGAGTGGCGCATCACGCCCGGCTACCTTTCCCTCCCCAGGCAGAGGTTTACACAACACTCCATGCAACCGTTTTAAGGGGGGAATCGACGAACGAGAAGTTCAGGACCGGTTCACACATCGCTTGTCACTGACGCTCGTTGTGGCCGGGAAGTGAACTTTGGTTGCTGGGTTTGTTGTACGATGCGTCAGCCGCTGTGCCAGCAATCCACCCGCTACCACATCCACGCACGCATGGTGCTGCTGCTGATGATGTGTAATGATGATTATGATGTGTTGTGAAAAGAAAACCAATGTGATGCAAATAAAGATGGTAATAATTACAACGGGTGGGTTTGTGGGTGAGTGAATCGGTGAGTGGTTGAATAAACAGGTACGTGAGCAGCTAATTCAGCTAGATGGTTGGATGAGTGTGCTGAGTGTGCTGGGTGGCTGAGTGAATTGGTGAGCGAGTGAGATGGGTGGGTGGCTGGGTGATTAAGTGACTCAGTAAACCAGTCGGAAGGATGAGCGAGAGGGTGAATGAGTGAGGAGCAGGTGAACGGGCGGGAGTGCAGTCATCACGAGCCTCTGCCTCTGCCTGCCCCGCCGCCACGGACGACTTAAGGCGCGCGAACACGCGCAGCTGCTCCCGCGCCGTCAGCCCCTTAAAGAGGACGTCGCCCTGGGGGCAAAACCCGCAGCTCGTGCGTAGCGTTGCCAGCTCCGCACGATCATCTACCCGCAGGCCGAACATGCTCAGCGAGCCTGCGGCCGGGTGGGGGTGGGGCGACAGTGACACCGTCGCTGTGACGCTCGCAATGGTCGTCGCGCCGGCGCAGCCTCATGCATACAGTGATACCGTCGTCCCAATAGTCACGTGACTGTCGCGAGGCAGTGTTCTCGTCCATGGAATCCCACGGTTTGCAGTCAGTTTGCATTTAAGCTCAGAATAAAATGCTGAGCTATGTACCTCTTTTTAAAAAGTTGTCCAGCAGGGTAGGGTAAGCAAGTAAGTTGATAACTTGCCGATACCCATGATGGGACGTGAGTCCATCACAGGATAGCAGGGCTAATATAGCCAGCAGACCAATAAATCTAGACAGCATTTCTCTGGCCTGTGGTAGGAAACCAGAGTACCTGGCGAAATCCCACAAACTCCACGTGTAAAGGTGGCCCCTGAGCCTCCCATTTAACGAAGGCCAGGCAAGGTACCGGTCGCCCACCCGTTCGTGTGCCCTGTCGGCCCTAAAAGTTGCTCGCTAACAGTGTTTGCCTTAACAGTTTGCTAACATATATGTGGGGGGACCATTGTCTCTGACGCAGTGTTGTGCGCGTGCATGCGTGCGTGCGTGCGTGCATGCATGGCACCAGAGGTCGGGGTGCTCAGCCCTGTGAGGATGTTGATGAGTGTTGTTTTCCCAGCCCCGTTGTGGCCCAGCAGGGCGGTGATGTGGCCCTCGTACACGTTCAGCGAGAGGCCTGCGCCGGGAGGAACGGGAGTACCGACACTGTTGCCGCCCAGCTCTCACAATTTGCTATGGGGGGGCACCACTATTCCACTGCACCCGCAATCCACCGGCAATCCACCGGCAATCCACCCGCAACCCACCCGCAATCCACCGGCAATCCACCCGCAACCCACCCGCAATCCACCCGTAACCTACCCGCAACCCATCGGAAATCCACCCACAATCCACCCGCAATCCACCGGCAATCCACCCGCAATCCACCCGCAACCCACCCGCAACCCACTGACAAACCACCCGCAACACACCCGCAACCCATCGGCAATCCACCGGCAATCCACCCGCAATCCACCGGCAATCCACCGGCAATCCACCCGTAACCCACTGGCAACCCACCCGAAACTCACCGGGAATCCACCCGCAATTCACGGGCAATCCACCCGCAATCCACTGGCAATCCACCCGCAATCCACCGGCAATCCACCGGCATTCCACCCGCAAACCACCGGCAACCCAGCTGCAATCCACCTGCAACCCACCGGCAACCCACCCGCAACCCACCGGCAACCCAACCGCAATCCACCCGTAATCCACTGGCAATCCACCCACAATCCACCCGCAATCCACCGGCAATCCACCCGCAATCCCCCGGTAATCCACAGGCATTCCACCCACAACCCACCGGCAACCTAGCCGCAATCCACCCGCAACCCACCGGCAACTCAACCGCAATCCACCCGTAATCCACTGGCAATCCACCCACAATCCACCCGCAATCTACCCGCAATCCACGGGCAATCCACCCGCAATCCACCGGCAATCCACCTGCAATCCACCGGCAATCCATCGGTAATCCACCGGCGACCCACCGGCAACCCACCCGCAATCTACCCGCAACCCACCGGCAACCCAACCGCAATCCATCTGTAATTCACCGGCAATCCACCCGCAATCCACCGGCAATCCACCCGCAATCCATCGGCAATCCACGGGCATTCCACCCACAACCCACCGGCAATCCACGGGCATTCCACCCACAACCCACCGGAAACCCCGCCGCAATCCACCTGCAACCCATCGGCAACCCACCCGCAATCCACCCGTAATCTACCGGCAATCCACCCACAATCTACCCGCAATCCACCGGCAATCCACCCGCAACCCACCAGCAA
>JAZEWT010000003.1:23868595-23883278 GCA_036362905.1 Mordacia mordax | reverse complement strand
CCCCCCCCCATCCTGGTCCTCCTCCAACCGCTCCCCCCCCCAATCCCCTATCGTTATATTTGCTACTATCCTCAGGCGGTCTCTGTCAGAATGCTTGAGGATGCCTCTTAACGTGGGAGACGAAACGTCGCGAAGGAGATCGACGCAGCTATCCCAAAAGAGCGGCTTTTGGAAGTAATCAACATGCATCAGCCATGAAAACCTACATCAGTACGTACACATCCATATACACCCTGAAATAATCACACACCAACAACAACTCAATAATGCAGTGGCAGCCCAGATCGACCGGTTAGAAACGCACCTCTCAAGGCCATAATGTCCGTTCCTTTCAGCCGGAACGTCTTTCTGATATCACGGATCCTACAAATCGCACAGAGAAATCGACCTTTATCCAAGTGCACCTGAGTCTACATTCCTTAAAACAATTTGATGATGACATCATGCTGTATTCCCTACTTTTAGATTAGTTTCAAAGTCCCATAAATGTGGTTTGAATACAACATTCTGGATAATGCAAATGTTTGTTTGGTTTCGGAAGCATATCACAGGAAATGATGTCATCGCCTATGGTGTCATGTCTGCACTCCCCGCCCCACAATGCCACCCCCCAACCGCACAAAAAAGTGACGTCACATGGGGTGATATTAACAAAAAGAAACGATCACGTTTCAAGTTGGTGTTGTTTAACGACTAAGGCGCAAGCTCACAACACCAGGATAAGTCTCATTTGCGACAGTAACCTGCGGTCATCGTCATGACAAAAGCACAAACAAGGATAGCAATGACGCAAACAAAAATGTGAACAACACTTCTACAAATCTGTTAAATCGCTGAAAGTCAACAAAACAGGCCATCCAAGGGGGATGTGAAATTAAGAAGCGCTCTTAAGAGCTGCCGTTTAGGAATAGCCGTGGCGAGCATTTCTCCTCCCTGGTGATTGCTGTGGCAAGGAAGAGAGGAGAAAATATCACCATAGTGATCCCAAAAGAGCAGCTCTTTAGACCAATTCTCATACACTGAGTCGTGAAAGCTTACATCAGCAGAGATGTGAGACTGTCGTTATTAAAACCCTGTGCGAAACCCTCACGCCTCACCTGATGGCTTCGCTCCCGAGCAGTTCGCTGGGCACCGACTCGCAGACTCCATGTCCCTCGAGCCCGTCGCTGCCACCTTCCCCGTGCCCCCCCAGCACCACAGCGTCGACGTCCAGTGGCAGGGCCCGCCCGCCATTCTCTGCGCCTCTGCGCCAGCGAGGCAGCCGCAGGAAGGATGGGCGGCACGATCCGGATGCCTCTGTCGCGAGGGGGATGCCGGATATCACGACGTGTGAGATTAGGGACCAGTTTACGCGGCCAGACACCGTAACCCGCGTTACGAGACCCTTCCACGGTATAACCGAGGACACGGTCACATTGTCCAATAATACAGTGCAGTAATAATCCAGAGCAGTCTGTAAAGCTCACACAGTGATCAGATAATCGCAACACTTGAGACGGCACCACTCAATTTATTTCCATAACCCTGTTATACGGTTATTCTTTTTTTCATTCATTTATTATTAATACCCGCTTAATCCTGTACAGCGTTGTGGGGGGGGGGCGGAGCCTATCCTGGTCAACAAAGGGCGCAAGGCAGGAGAATATCCAGGGTGTGACGCCAGTACATCGCAGGGTACACATTTTGGGGCAATTTATTCAGTAGGCCAATTAACACAGTGTCTTTTTAGACGGTGTGAGGAAACCAGAGTATCCGGCGAAAACCCACGCAGACGGGGGCAGGGAACACGCAAACTCCACATAGAAAGGCACCCACGCCAGGAATAGAACCCGAGAATTTCTTGCTGTGAGGCAGCAGTGCTGCCCACTGCACCATCATGCTGCACACATTTCATTGTCTCTTTTAAATTTATTGTAATTATTACAATTTTAAAGTACTGTTTCGCTCAAGATTATGGTTAGGGCCTCATCTGTGCACTAATTGTTGCTACCAGCTTGTTTATTTTCCCTCTTGTTTTATACATTGCTGTGATTGTCAGCTCGAACGTTTGTTGTGTCAAGCAATGCCGCATTCAGCACTTGCCAACTCACTGGGTGCGTTCTGCTGTAATAATAAACAGGCGCTGTATATCAAAACCAAAACATCAAGTTGTAAATAAGACAGCGATATGTATAAACAAATAAAACAAGAATCAAATAAAGCAATAGCAATTTTAAAAACTATGCTGAGAGTAGAGGAGAAGAGGGATCACCCGATTTACATCCCTGAAATCACAAGTTCAGATCCCCGCAAGAGTCCCGTCGTGTCTCTGCACCCCGCCCCCCGCTCACCAGGCAACATCCGATGCAGCATAGCGGCAAGCCCTAGGTAGATGCCGATGTCGAGCAGCAGCATCGTGAGCGGTACAGCAAGTAGGATGGGGCCCTCCAACAGAGTGGAAAAGTGGGCGCCGCTCCCTCCGGTCTCGAGCGCCACGACCTGAAGGCAGGAAGCCTCCGTCGTTACCCTTCCTGACCCTGCGAGATGATCCGGGCGATTTGGTCGCACGTCGTCACCGAGAATGGCTCTCGAGAGCCTTTCTCGCGGGGTGGCGTGTCGAGCGTTCCTCCTCTCTCCTTCGCGACGTTTCACCTCCCACGTCGGAGGCAGTCCTTGAGAGCAATTCTAATACATTGAGCCGAGAATACCTACGTCGATGCGCATGTCATCATTGTTGCTAAAGGAAAGAAATATTTATTTAACACACGGTTTCTGTGAACTATGGCTAGTTTGATTATTGTAGCCAGTGCTTACTTCCCCGTGTTCCTTGCTCCGTGGGTTCTGACCGATGCTCTGTGACTCAAAAATTATCTTGAAGGCCTCTATCTTTCTATCCCTGTATTAGCTATATATGAGGGGCCCCGTAGGGGCCCCCTCCCCTCTTTTTCCACTGTCCCCTTTTCCATGAAACCTGCTGTACCGCCTCCTTTCCCTTCTTCTACCTTATTAAGGATTGTTAAAAAAATTTAACAATCTGTTTCGAAGGTTAGAGTTGGTGTTGGCACGGAGGCCATGGAAATGGTGAATCCCAATAAAGTCCACAAAATCGTTCAATCGTTTACAAAAAATACCTACGATAAAATGGTGCCACTCGCTTCTAGTCTACAGGCCGGAGCAGAAACTGCTGCAACCTACGGTAGCCAAACTTAAGCCGCTGTAGGGATCTCCATACAACCCCACTCATTTCAAACGGTTATAAAAAAAACTGACCGTTATTAGTGGCACAGGAAACTTGGAACCGCCGATTGTCTGCCACCTCAGGTGGAACCAACAGTCAGAATATCTCATCCGCAACGAGCAACCCCCCCTCATGTCCTCGTGTCCTTATGACCCCCCGCGACCTGTGCGATGGCGAGGGAGAAGGCTGCGGGAGAGAAGAGGCAGAGGAGCCAGTGCAGCGCCGCGTTGGAGTTCCAGAGAAGCAGCACGGGAACGTTGAGTGCGCTGAGCAGCAGTACGAGCAGCGAGCCCACCGAGCCTGCCGTCTTCGCCTTGCGGAAGAACGCCATGAGCACAAGCGCCAGCGTCACCTGTGCCACGGCAACAACAACAACACTTGTTGACTGTCGTCAACAACTGACTACCCCCACGGTGGGGGGAGTCAACAACAATACCAATGGATATGATGGCGTTTACAACACTGACAACGAGGATGACAACAACGCTCACTACAGCAAAGACAAGAATAACAATACAATATATAATGCTGCACGCAAATCCCATGCCTGATCATGGATGAGACACGGACATAAAGATGCAGCGAGGAAAACGCAGAGAGAGGGAGTAAGGCAGCTATGCAGCGAGCGCCAACATTTGCAAGACACTGTGCCCTATATTACGACATTGAGGCAATTTATTACTTTTTTTATCCGAAGGAAACTGGGAAACCCCAAGGAAACCCACACAGAAGAGGGGGCGAACACACAGGCTGCACGTAGAAATGTGCGCTAGGTGGGAACCGAACTGGCTCGGACAATACTTTCTGTATATGAGGACGCGCGGATATTAGCAATGCCTGGACGCCCCTGCCGACCAACGACTACAATCACCACAACATATGACTGCAACAAAATAGTGAGGGATGGAGAGATATAGTAAAACGACCCACCCATAGAATTATAACCCCCACTGCGTCAGGATACGATACATTATTATATGAGCATTTGTGTTTTGCCACAAATAGATCTTAACTCTAATCCCATTGTGATGTGGGCAGGTGGGGTGGAGGGGATAATAAGTGCTAGGAGAAATCTTCACAGGTGTGGTGAGATCACTGTAGAGTAAAACCTCGATTTACCACCTAACACAGGGGACAAGGTGTTCAGCAGTCCGTTAAATCCTTATGTTTATATGACTGTCATATACACCACATCTTATAGCAACATATATTATCTTGTAAAAACGTATATATATTATGAAGACCACTAAACTCGGCAGCGTGGTAGCGCAGTGAGCAGCGCTGTGCCTTTCTGTGTGACGTTTGCGTGTTCTTCCTGTGTCCGGGTGGGTTTTTTCCGGGTACTCAGGTTTCCTCCCACCTTCCAAAGACACGCTGCTGCCTAGGTTAATTGGCTTGGTGAGTAAATTGCCCCCAGTGCCCTGCGATGTAGTGGCATCACATCCTAGGTATAGCCCCGCCGTGCGCCCTGTCTACCAGGATAGGCTATGGCCCCCCATGACCCTGTACAAGATTAAACGGGTATTGATAACGATGATGACCACTTAATAATAGCGCCGTATTATTTCCATTGCAGACCACTCTCTTGGAAGCAGCGGCAACATTGCTGCCGAAGTCCAATGAATTGGGGTCCGTTACATCAAGATATTACTTAATCGTGTTCGTAACACGGGGTTCAAACAATACGGTGTATTTTGAGCTCGGGATCACAATCCTACAGGAGTAAAAATCCTCTATTCTGTTGGGGCCTTACCAGCGAGAGGCCGTAGAGGAGGAAGAGGAGGAACATGAGGATCGGGTTGCTCGCGTGGAAGATGTTCGTCACGTTTGTCACCATGGCGACCACCAGCGACACGACGGAAATCATAGCGCCGTACACGATGGCCCATGACAGCCTGTGCCGGCAGAGGGGGCAGCACTCGGAAAGATCCCAAACGCTTCCGCAAACACGAGAATTGTTCTTAAAGAATGTTATTTTTGTATAGCCGTGTCGGGGGAAGGCTTAGCACAGCTACATGTAGATACACTTATGCTTATGCACGAAAAAAACCTATGTAACCTAGACAGGTTATTGGCGAGCACCTATAAAGGCCGAAACACACACACACAACAACAACCGTCACTCGGCACTAAATGGCGGTGATGTCACCACGGCACCTGTATCAGACCAGGTGCACCTTGAGGCCACATGAAATGTCGAAGGCTTGCTGACAGGAGGTCACGGGACAGATTCAGGTGTTATGCGCTGCGTGACTGAGATGACTGGTAGATGCACCACCTGTGCTCCCCATTGTGCTAACTCTGTGTTTTAGCCGCTCCGCTCGTTCTTATGAGCGATGCTCCTCCGCTCTCCGCTGTTGATGGAGGGCGACAGATTTCAACTGCCCCGTAGCGCCTTTTACGTCCTTCCTTCACAGAGGTCGATCTTGACACCGCTGGTACCAGTCTTCAGCAAGTGCACTCAGCTCCAGGTCCTCCTGTGTGACGTCCGTCCATCTCCTCTCCCGTGCCACAAATGCACATAGTGTGTCCCATACAAATTGAACCACAGGGAATACATAGTCAGCATTAGGCTTTGTCATAGGTATGCATTCTTTATGGTTCCATTTATATTGGTCACCCTGTACCACACAATGTTACCAACTCTATCACCGCAGTCTCTTATTACCTGCGCCTCCATTCGTTATTCACGTTCCATGTGCGTGAGCTGGCAGGTGACGCCACTCACACAGTAAGCACGTCTCTCCTGCTACACATCCTCCCACTTTGCTTATACTGTAACGCATGCGTTTACTTATTCATAACGAGGCATCTTGACTGAGCTCCAATGTCTGCAGTGGCTCGCAGTCAACTGCTATGGACGCCGACGCGAGCCAGCCATACCAAAACATACACAGCGTATGTAAAAGTGCAGCCCTGCAACGGATTGGTTCACACCACTGCTGGCAGAAGGGCCTCCGCTGCAGCGAGCTGCAGAACAACTTTTGAGGATGCATTGTACAAGTTGTTCTAAGTTTGTTCAAATGTGCAATTTTGCGTGTTACTGTTTAGTTGAATGATTATGGTTAGCATTTCATTTATGTGCATATTGATGCTGTAAGTTTATATTGTATGCGTTGTTGGGCTAGTCATTTCAGACGTTTGTTATGTTGCAGGAATCCCACATCTAGAGCCCATATGCTCACTGGCTACTTTCTGCTGTAATAATAAAGATCTACTCTTCCATGCTGGTTAGAAATATCGAAAGAGGTGCAAATACTCACACTTTATCCCACCAACCAGTAAAAACTCTTCCTAAGCTAAATATTATGAGAAAGTGTTTTTTTTTCGGAATACATGTCTGCACGAAGGGTATCGGGTTGTAATCCTTCGTAAGTACAACTATTGCCTAGACAACACCAAGGGCTTTATGTCTTATTTCAGCTTTACCTCCTACTTATTGATTAAAATACTTTTATGAAACTTTAACACGAACTCAGCTTTACATTTTTATGTTTGCACAAGTACCAACAACCTTCTTAAGCACACGTCTGCCTTCATCCCGGAATAAATCCGGGTCAAAGCAATCACGTCCGCAGAATAGGTCATCAACAAGAGACGCCAGAAGTACGTGTTAGACGGTCGTAAAAATATAAACCGTAGGGCGAGTACTCTGCTAACACAGAATGACGAATAACAAAACGGGTCGGGCATACCAGAGCGCGGGGGTGCGGAGCCCCATGGTGCGCATGAGGTCACGTGAGCCCTGCTCCTTCTCCAGCACCAGGTTGAGCAGCAGAAAGGAGAGGAAGGGGGCGAAGGCACCGGCCAGGTAGATGGAAGCCAGCAGCTGCAGCCAGGTGCGCATGAGCACTTGGCGGCTACGGCCCATGCGCTGCACCATCACGCTGGGCAGAGCTCGAGCGGAGACGTTTGTGTGCCACTGCGCGACGGCGAGAGGGAACGGGGTATGCTACAATTCATGATTGCTTAACAAAGGTGGTCTTTCAGAATAGTTGTGTCGAGTGTTCGCTATACCTCCTCAGCAATGTTTCGCCTCCCACGTTGGAGGCATCCTCAGCCGAAGCGCGTGAAGGAGAGAGAGAGCGCTTAACAATTCTATCCCGAAATAACAGCTTTGGAAAGCAATCACCATGCAACGAGCAGTAGATTGCTTGCTGAACAACTGTAGCAGATGGTGATATTTGGTTTGTTTTTGTACGGGCCTTTTGTGAATCCTAGCCTCATCGCACCGGCACAAACTGATTCAAGACAGCGAATAAGTGATGCACTGTGGTTCGGAACGCTATTTTTATTGTGGTACAGTGGGAGGTTGGGGTGGTGGGGAGCTCACCTTTATGAGCGCAGAGTCGATAGCCAACTGTAGAGACACGAAACCAGAGTCCAGGTACTTGTCCACGGGACATAAGGTCCAGTGCGCATCGTCCCTGGACCGGCAGTGCGCTAGCTCAACCACCACAAAGACCATGAATCACATCAACCGTAACTGCGAGAAAATGTGTGACTTTCACATCTACAGCAACAAATCGGATCGACCACAACTGCAAATCACCAGAGTAACTCACCGAGACCATTAACTCATTACGCAGTAAGCTACACACAAAACAAAGCAAGGATTAAAATTATGCACGTGCAGGAATTCTATAATGCATTCTAAAATGTTGTTTGTCCTTGAAAGTATTTACATTAATTGGTGACAAAAGTAGCTTTTGCATCAGGTGTCAGGAAGAAGATTGCTTGTAGGCCGCGATTGAGACCCTGAGACTCACATAGTGGCCCTGCTTGGGAGGGCACTCCTTGCAAAGCAAGGCTAGGATGCCAAGCAGGCCTTTTTTAGCACTGGTGTTTAACCCCAAGCCTCGGGCCACATTTTGAGCAAACTGATCATTTTTCAATACAGTGAGACCCTGATAGTCAGACAGACAGGGCAATTACTTAATGTTTTCAGCTGGCCAGATGGCTCGGTTGTACAGCAAGCAGCTCGCAATTGGAAAGCTGTGAATTCAAATCGTGGATGGGTGTTGACTCAGCCCATCTTCCCTTCCTCCAGGGTCTACAAACTCAGTGCCAATTTGTTGGGAGAGTAAACAAGGGTTGTCCTATACTCACTCACAATAAGAAAGCAGATTTTTCATGACATTTTCAGAGCTGTAAGCAGGAGACGCTTATTGCCTCAAGACTCATTTGATCCGAAAATCATTCAAGACTTGACTTTTTCATTACCTTAGTAAGTGAATCATTAAAAAGAACACAAGGGCACGCGCGGTTTCTTGTGACAAAACATGATGGCTTTGCTTGTGTGGCTCACGCTCTGCATGGTCCAACAACTGGTCAGTGGAAGGCACACTGTAGTATGGGAAGAGGAGGCGGTACTCCATGCGGCCATCGAACACCACGCCGATCGAGGAAGAGGCACTGAGATTTTCTCTGAGCGCCCTCTCAGTAGGGAACTCTTTCAGCGGATTGCCTAGAGAGGGAAAGGAGTTCATGCATGTCGTGGATTACGCAACACCTTCAAACAAGTGTTTGTGTCCAGAAAGTAAAACGCTAACGATTAAAAGGAACGAGTCAAAATTGCTGAAAGAAACGAAGAGATGTGAATGTGTAGATAACCCAAACAAAAACAGTCTTCACAATGATAATAAATTGATGCAGGTTAAAAACGTCATATTTACTGAATGAAATACAGTAAAATTTTGGCCAGCCGGAGTAACAGTGGAAGCCCTGGTATGACTGGCTAAGAAATCCAGCTAGCTGATAAAAACTAATGAGCACATAAATAACAAAAGCCATGTGTTATATGTGTTACATATATCGGTATGTACCGTGTGTGCATTTTACTATTGAAACCTAAAATATAATGTTTTGCATCTACTGCCTATTATAAAAACTATCACTACGATAGTCCTTGTCCAGGCTATATTTTTCATAATGTTATATTGTGACACGGTGGCACAATGAGTAATGTTGCAGAGTCACACGAAGGTTCTGGGTTCAATCCCTGGCTTTGGTGCTTTTTGTGTGGCGTTTGCATGTTCTTCACGTGTTCACGTGGGTTTTTGCCAGGTACACCAGTTTCTTTCCACAGTCCAAAGACACGCTGCCTGGGTAATTTTGGCCTGCTCACCAAATTACCCCCCCCCCCCCACCATGCCCTGGGATGGACTGGCATCCGATCTTGGGTATACCCCTGCCCCGTGTCCTGTGTTGGACGGGACAGACTCCGCCGTACCCAGCTGAGCGGCCACCAGGCCCATGACCCTTCGTGCGTGGTCTGAGTCCGGCGCGTAGCTGACGTCGTGATCGAAATGGAGCGGCAAGGAGCGGGCGGGCGTCGGGGGCGATTCGTAGAGCTCCACCTGGCTGCCCATCTCACTGATGAACACGAGGAGCATCACGAAGTAGAGCGGGATGAGCAGCTCCTGCATCGCGGACACGTCGGGTTAGCTCAGGGTTTCTCGAGAATTCCAAACACAGCCTCTGTTTGACCCAACCAAGCAACGGCATGGTAAATGAATGTGTTGATGTTGGTTTTCATAGTCTGATGAATCACAAATTACTCTAAACAGCTGCTTTTCGGGATAGTCAAAATTCAGAAACCTGGTAGCATCTCCAAAGAGGGAGGCGAAAGGTTGTGAGAGGAGGAACGCTTGTTACGGCGATCCCGAAAAACAGCTCATAAGAGCAATTCTAGCACTGTTATGGCTTTCTCTAATACTAATGCCTCCAGTCCAACTTTTGAAAAACGTAACGCCATTACAGTATTCCAGTGGTGCCAAGTTCAGCCTCTGTGGCAAAGTTAGTAGTGAAGGACTCTACTGGGGTAAATTTGCCAGCTTTGCCTCACAGCAAGAAATTCCCGGGTTCGATTCCCGGCTCGGATGCCTTTCTGTGTGGAGTTTGCGTGTTCTCTCCATGCCCGCATGGGTTTTCACTAGATACTCCGGTTTCCTTCCACCGTCCAAAAACACGTTGCTGCCTCGGTTAATTTTCCTGGTGAGTAAATTGCCCCAAAGTCTACCTTCCGATGTACTGGCGTCACATTCTGGGTATTCCCCCACCTTGCGCCCTCTTTCGGCCGGGATAGCTCTGGCACCCTGTACAGGCTTAAGCGGGTATTGATACTGAATGAATGAATATACTGGGTAGTTAGAAGCAGTCGCCCTGCACTAGTAGAGACGCGAAAGCTCACAACAACGTGCGGAGGGTAGCACGGCTAAAGCGCAGCACGTTGTGGCACAGTGGGCAGTACATGAGCGACTGTCAGTGATCTCGGGCAGTCAAGCCAAGCACATGCCACAGCCGAACCAGAGCGTACTGTGTACAGTCGAGACACATTAGCGACAAGTACACGAGACAGCGCAAACAACACAAGATGAAGCCACACAGTAAATAAGACAATAAATAAGGAACACAGTACAAACAGCTAATTAGTACAAACAAGGCAAGCGACATTACATTCTCCCCGCCTTCAACCTGCAATGACCAGCTTGGTCAAGTATTGACAAATAAGTCCCAGACGGTGCCGCGAGGCCTTAATCTAGCAGTGGATCAAGCCGTTACTGTATTGTTACAGTACACCGCTCGCGAGTGTTTTACAGCGTTTCACGGGGCACTGTACTGTACAGTGCCGCGGGAGGCACTGTACAGCTACAGTGCCTCAAAGTGTACAGCGGTGAGTGTGAAGTCGGCGCTCAATGTCCACCACCAGCTCGACTCGCCTGCAGGGTCTGCTGTTTGTTGCGCAGTTTAATGAGGCCGTTCCTGTAAAGAAGAGCCTTTGTCTGGCCCCACACTCCAACGGACGGCCTCGCGTCGGGCCCCATGGCAGCCACCTTTTCTTTCTCTACCCGCCGCGTCTCCTGGACAGATTGAATTAAATAAAACAGACAGACGAATGTAATGTCTGAGAGAAAAGCAACATCGCACAATCGAATGAACTCCCCCCTCCGCCTCTCTTGCGAATTCAACCGGCGGCCGATCTTATCTGGGCTTGTGTAATGGGTTCACTGCGTAGGGTGCACATGAATCGGCTATGGATGCACCCACACATGCCCCCTTCCGCCTCAACGTGGCCACGACTGCGCGGTGTTGTGAGCCCACGAGGAGTGACGAAGGTGAGCAGCAGGCGGCAGGGTGGTCGTGGGAGACGAGGAACAAGATTGAGTACTGCCCTCCTGCGTCCGCAATTGGAGGTTGCATGAACATGGGTCCCCACGCCACTGCAAGCGTTCCACATTATCACGCATCTCATCTCATTGTCAGAAACCGCTTTAATCCCGTACAGGGTCGCGGTAAGCCGGAGCATATCCCGGCTGACACAGGGCGCAAGGCAGGATTATAGCCATGATGGGACGCCAGTCCATCACCGGGCACTGAGGGCAATTTAGTCTGCGAGCCAATTAACCTATGCAGCAGCATGTTTTTTTGGACTGTGGGAGGAAACCGGAGTGCCCGGTGAAAACCCACGCGGACACGGGGAGAGAACTCGCAAACTCCACACAGAAAGGCACCCGAGCCGAGATTCTAACCCGGGACCTTCTTGCTGTGCGACGACAGCGCTACCACTGGGCCACCGCGCCGCCCGTAATAATTCATTATGAATAACCAGCCGCTTGACTCTGTACGGGAGCGGATGCGGTGGCGGTAGTGCTGTCGCCTCACAGCAAGCAGGACCCGGGTTCGCTTCCCGGCTCTGTGGTGTGGACATTGCGTGTTCTCTCTCTCTCTCCCCCCGTGTCCGCGTGGATTTTCGCCGGGTACTCCCGTTTCCTCCCACCGCCCAAAGACACGCTGCTATCTGGGTTAATTGGCCTGCTCAGTAAGTTGCCCCAAACAAAGGGCCCTGCTATGTCCTGGCGTCGCATCCTCGGTATAGCCCCGCCTTACGCCCTCTGTGCGGATTGGCTCCAGCGCCCCCCCCCCCCCGTTACCCTGTACAGGATTAAGCGGGTACCGACACGGAACTACTGAAGGTGCCTCCAGCGTGGGAGGCGAAACTTCGCGATATCGAAAGGGGAAGTTCTCGACACGACTACCACGAAAGAACAGTTTGTGAAAGCAATTCTCAAAAATAATAATAAATACTAAGTTTCAGAGAATGAAATAGGGTTCCCAAGACACCTCTGTATCGCCGTGCACAATACACGATTGTGTATATATGTTTATACAATTCTGCACCTGGGTGCTGTAGGTATTTATATGTGTGTATAGATACTGTACTGAGTTACAGCCATATGCCAACGTTGGACCCACGTTGGGCACGTGGGCTTCAGCTCCCAGTGGCATTGTGAGCGGACCAAAATACCATTTATGAATTGCTATCATAAAACAAGATCTAAAGTTGTGTTTTCAGCTAATAGAATGTCTAGAAATGTGATTATCTTGTCTGTCAGGACCTGCAATTTTTATGAAATCTATTGCATCCCGCAAGGGACGCTGGCCGATTATCACCGCTCTTGCAATCGTCAGTTTAACAACGACTTCTGAGTGTATTCGAAGGAGCCCTAATCATTTTATTCTTGTTACCATGGTCTTATTTCTTTTCCTTTTAATGCTTGTTATTCTTAATTATTCTCCATATTGAGGGAGTGACTGAAGCCTCGTCCTTGCCTTTCACAGCAGCCCGGTCGCCTCCACCTCGCAGCAGCAGAAGCAGCAGCTGCTGCAGCAGTCGTCGCCAGCCAATGAGTACCCGCATCTAATTACGCAGCAAAGTTCCACCCTCACCCACTTCACCCTCATCATCTAAGTCAATAATTTAACATCGTGTATTGAGGCCAAGACAAGAACGGCTATTGTTCAACATTTCGTATCGTGTAGCAGTTTGCAACGGTCCCTTAATTGCCTTAAGCCGCTTATCTTTTTGAAGCGCGTTATACATGTTATTCAGTGTGTGTCTGAAACAGTTTTAATCACTTTTCTCAGTTTTACTCCTCTCTAATTCTTAGTGGTCTAATACTGAGACTCCCATCTCTAACACTGTGACTCCTATCTCTAACATTGTGACTCCCAGAACAGTAACTTATATCTCTAACACTGTGACTTCCATCTCTTAACACTGTGCCTCCTATCTCTAACACTGTGACTTATAACACTGAGACTCCTATCTCTAACACTGACACTCCCATCTCTAACACCGAGACTCCCATCTCTAACACCGAGACTCCCATCTCTAACACCTTGACTCCCATCTCTTACACTGTGACTCCCATCTCTAACACTGTTACTCCCATCTCTAATACTATGATTTCCATCTCTTACACTGTGACTCCTATCTCTAACCCTGTAACTCATATCTTAAACACTGCGACTCCTATCTCTAACACTGCAACTCCCAACTCTAACACTGTGACTCCCATCTCGAACGCTGTTGTGACGCCATGGCCTTGACTCCGGGCTTGTGACGGCTTACAGCGGCAACACTACGGCGAGGATCAGCATTCACTCCGCGATAGATCAGCCAGCGAGCACGGATGAGCAGAGAGTTCTTGGTTTTCGATGCTTTATTCAAACCAGCAACACACGGCTGGAGCAGCGGCACACAACGAACTCCTACATCGTGACGCTGCCTCCTCCTTCCAATTCCCCCCGGAGACTCTACCTCGCCCCTCCAACCCGTGCTCCTTATATCCCCACGTGGCTCTTTGTCCCCCCTCTCCAGCAAAAGTCCCCGCAGACCCCCTATTCCTTAATTCTGCAATTCCTCCCCCGGGCATCAAGGCCCGCCCTCGGCCAATAATTGCCCGTTAGTAATTACTTTTAAGAAAAAAGCCCCCCCCCCCCCCACTGCGCAACCATTCTCCACACAACCACAGCGCTCTAAATGTTGCACCACCGCACGCTCTCCCGGTCCGACATACATCACCGCACTTGCTCTCTCACATAGTGCACTACCCGCTGCTCCACCGTTCTCCACACACACACAAACACACAGGCAGCGTGTTAACCGCTGTGCCACCGCCGCCCACACACACACACACACACAGCGCGCAAACCCCTGCACCACCGCTTCCCGTGGCTACCACGCTACCCGCTGCACCACCGCTCCCTGCGGCTACCACACTACCCGCTGCGCCACCACTTCCCGCGGCTACCGCGCTACCCGCTGCGCCACCGCTCCCTGCGGCTACCGCGCTACCCGCTGCGCCACCGTTCCCCCCGGCTACCGCGCGAACCGCTGCGCCACCGCTCCCCACGGCTACCGCGCTACCCGCTGCGCCACCGTTCCCCGCGGCTACCGCGCGAACCGCTGCGCCACCGCTCCCCGCGGCTATCGCGCGAACCGCTGCGCCACCGTTCCCCGCGGCTACCGCGCGAACCGCTGCGCCACCGCTCCCCGCGGCTACAGCGCTACCCGCTGCACCACCGTTCCCCGCGGCTACCGCGCGAACCGCTGCGCCACCGCTCCCCGCGGCTACCGCGCGAACCGCTGCGCCACCGTTCCCCGCGGCTACCGCGCGAACC